>JAWWTY010000077.1:141679955-141735440 GCA_035222235.1 Margarornis squamiger | reverse complement strand
GACTGGGAATTGTACTCCTAAATTCCTGCACTGCTACATCTGTCAGGGGCAAAACTTGACTGAGGAACCACTGCTCTCAGAGCTGGGCTTCCATTTTGGTTGTTCTAAAAGTAACAGTTTCTTTTTTAATATTATCTTTAAAGTGCTTTACTTGAAAGTACTAAATTAAAATGTGCAGGGGCATGCAGTCTATTAATAACTGCTAAAATCTGTGTCTGTGTTTAGTGAGACACCATGCGTCCATTTGGACTTTGAGATCTAGTAACCTAGATCCAGCAGGATGCATGAACCATAGTCTGATGCCTTCCCTGCTCACCCTTGTAGGAGCTACCTGTGCTGCTGTTCAGGCATTAGCTCTTCAGACTTTTTGTTTCGAGCCTCCACTTTATTTTCAGTACTTTGTTCCCTAGCATACATTAGGTGTATGTTACCATAGAATACTTGCATTCCCGTAGTAATTTGTGTGTTCTTTTTTTGTATTTCGGTGTTCTTTTCATCCACCCTGGGCACTCAGAGCTCAAGTTTCAATGTGCTATTTGTTGATTTTTGTTCACTCCAGGCTTTTCCCTCCACCCACTCACTTCCTCTCACAAATGTTTCCTCACTTCACCACTTTTTCACACCCGTTTCTAGCGCAGGGTTACCTCCTGCTGCGGGCAGGCTCAGCACTTCATGTACTGTTCACCTTTGCAGGAAATGGGGGACAGATCCACGCGTGAGAGGAGGAGCAGAGGCAGGAGAAGGTGCTTGCAGATATGGGGGGAAAGATGCAGTGGCAGAGAGAGGAGTCTGAGTGCAGGTGTGGTTGTGAGCAGGAGGAGCAAGGGCTTGTAAAGGTGGGTGTAGGGGTGGAGGGAGTGAAGGTAGAGAGGGCAGATGGTTATGTGTGTGCTCATGATGGGGCAGAGCACGATGTCTGTGTGGGCACAGCTGGGCGATGGCAGGACTGGGCGGGCTGGGACGTCTGAGGTTTGAGGAAGGTGCATCTCCAAACCACCACGCAGCTGGGCCAGAGGCCCTGCTCCCTCCCCCAGCCCAGCATGGGCAGGCTGCTCTGCCACCAAGACCTGCTCTTGGAGTTTGATAGCTCCAGGTTTAAATAAATGTGTAATTTTGTTCTATCTGCTTATTTTTAACAAAAGGTTTCTCACCTCCCCTTGGACAGCACCAATTTCTTAACCACGCAGAGTGCATCTGGCAGCTTACGACCTGTTAAAAAGAGGAAAAAAACCACCATGAAAATAGCATGTCTGTAGTTTTAAATTAGGCAAGGGCTAAAATTAGTAGGAACAGGCCTGTCTGTGGCAGTGCGAAACAGCAGAGAATTACATTCATCTGATGCTGAGCAAGGCAAGCAGAGGTTTGCAGCTCACACTTCCTTCGCCTTGTCCCACTCCTGTCCTTGCAGCTTCGCCTCCCTGCAGGGCTCAGTCAGCAGTGAGCAGAGAGCTGTGCAGATGCCACTAACCTTGTGCCAATACCAGTGCTACTTTCAGCACTGTGAGGTGTTAGCAACAGCCAGAGCATTTTTACCACACTCCTTTAGTTTCTTTGCTCAGCTGCTGTGAATGCAGCTTTGGATGCTTCGTGCTAAGGTCACTTGCTGTCAGAGCCCTGGATGTGGCCTGAGTCCCATGCTGGGGCCCGGATCCACCCACCGCTTCCTCGGTGAGATAGGAGCCCCCAAGACACTTGTTTCCTCTCCCCAGCTGTGGTTTACTTTCCTCCACTGTAATTGTGTTGCTGTTAATGGGGCTGCAGTAAAAACCAGTCGCTGAATTATTCACATCACTAGAATAACTCTTGGGTGGCTTGGTTCTTTACAGGCTGTTTTTCATTTTGTGTCCTGCCATCATTTTTATTTGCAGCATGACCCATGCAAACAGGTTTATTGGGGCAAGCTAAAATGCACCATAGGTTGGGTGGGCAAAGGTGGAAACTTGCTGGTAAAAGGGAAAATGATATGAAAAAGGGATCTTGAGTTGCTGGGGAAGGGAGTTGCGGGAGGGGTGTTTGAGTTATTTGGCTCTGCTGGGGTATGTCACCTTTGCTGGAGGTGACAGGGGGCTGCTCATATTTGGCGGTGGGGGGAATGTGTTTGAGGCAGGGGAGAACAGCAAGAGCCATTGCCTCTCTGCCTCTTTCCCTGGGAACTGCCTTGCTAGGCCCTGTGCCCACAGCCACAGTTGAACTCTTGGGAGTGAATGTTCTTCCACCCCTAGCATATCCAGAGGAATTGGAGGTCACTTAGAAATCAAAATTAAACAATGCCTTAGTGAAGCTTTGAAAAGTTTACTCAAAGGACTGGCGTTGCTCCAGTGCAGTTAAACTGATGACCTCCCTCCCATATAACAGTGCAAGAGAGGGCTCTGGTTTGGCTGTCAGCAGCCAGCAGTGGCTGCAGAGCTTCATCCTGGGTGGCAGGGTGGGATCCACGCTCCTCACACCATGCTCCTGTCGGAGCACGCAGGGTGCAAAAGCAGGGAGGGCTGGACTGCATCAAGCATGTTCCTGCCCAGAAGCTTCTGGCAGGGATCATACTGGAGGCTTGTGAGGTGCTTGGGGTGCTTCAAGCCAGGGGCAGGGACCACCCAAAAATGGGAACGGTCATTTGGTTGTTCTCTAGAGGACCACAGCAGCCCACAGAGGACCTGGAGGTGGCTTGTTTCCCTGGGCCACAGCTCTTCTGAACTGCCCTGTGGAAGGATAACTGGAGCCTGTCTCCATAGGCATCACCCAGCAGTGTGCCCCTGGCAGTGGACAGCTGCTGCCATCGGGGCAGAGTTGTGTGATGGATGCTTTATGTTCCCTCCAGTTCAGTGTCTAACCAGACAGGGACAGAGAGTAGTGTCATGGGGGGTATCCCTGCAGTCTGCAAACTCCAGGGACAATTTGGGTTTTCATAATGGTGGGTCTGGATCAGTCAACAAAACTCAAAGGGAAAAAAATATGAACCTTGTTCCCAAAACTGTTGTGGCAGTCCCAGAACTCAGGAGGGCAGATGCTCCTGCCTGTGGATCCTAACTCCAGCTGAAGGACTCGCTGATGACCAAACATGATCTTCTGTGAGTTAGTGGGTCTGTCTGGCATCTTGCTTACATTGAGGCATTAAGGAATATTTACTGTCTGTTAGTGTTCTTGTGTTAGTGCTCTCTGAGCATCACAGATATCCACTGGCAATGGCCTACAGCAATCTGTCAAATGAGATGAAGAAGCCACCCCCATCTCTATTTAAGGGTTGGAACAAAGTTTCTCTTCCAGGATTACTGCCTAGGAAGGAGATGGTTTTAGGAGTGGCTCCAATTTGCAAATCTTATACAAGGATTTCTTGTGCCCAGGATCCACAGCTGGTTACTTGGCATTACTGTGATTGCATTTATGAGCAAAAATTCTTTTAGATCCATTTGCACCTGTTCTAGGCCTGCTGCTACCCCATTGTGGGCCTGGACAGAACATGAATCACAACACCTCTACAATACGTTTATGTACTGAGGCATGAATGCACCCAGGACCTGTAGCTGCTGTTCATACAGAAAAAAATGGTCTTTTAGACTTGTTGAAGTTCTGCTTGGTCTGTCATCTTTTTCTTAAAAAATAAACTACTTGATGTGAAAAGCAGTCAGTGAATGTACTCAGAACTCTTGTTCTGTGAGAAAATGTCATCTGGGTGGTGGCTGTGCCCTCCCTCATCCTTTTGCACAGGGCTCCCAAGAGATGATGTAGCTGGTACAGGACCAGTAAATTCGTGCCCTTGCAGGCTCCTGCAGCATGTCAGTCAGTTTGAGGAAGCAAGAGAGGCGAGCATGGCCCCAGAAGGAGAACACTATGCTTGAGTGAGCATGTAGAAAAGGACTGATCCTGATAACCTTCTGTGCCTGCTGATCCAACTGACAGGCCGGAGCACTTTCCAGAGCCCTTGGAGAGGACCATTTTATTCAGGGCCACCAAAAAGATTGTGGTTTATCAGCACATTGCCCAGTGCTGCATGGAGTTGTTCCTGGGCAGCTGTTTTCATAGAGCTGAATACAGTCATTTGCATGTTGCACAGCATTTGGGCTTTTCCTCTTCCTCTTAACTCTGTTGGTCCCTGTTGTACGTGTGTCTGCAAGGGAAGTCACATTCTCAGTCAACACCAAACTGGTGTAACTTCCCCTGGGCAGCGGCTCCCAGAAATGCAACCCCTTCTGCACCAGCCCTTATGAGGAAGGGGAAGGGCAGAGGCTGCTCTGCAGGGGGACTTTGGTGAGGAACTTGCCCTGTGTTTTTATTCCTCCCCTAGTTCCTCATGCATGAGATGGTCCGAGTCCTCATGCTCCCCCTGTCATGTGACATTCACCCGCTGGGGTTTCTGCAACAGGGGATGCTCATGTCCACTCAAGAGGAGACATGGACTTCCTGTGAAATCCCCTAGTAAGGTACTAGCACACACCCCATCCACATTACTACCCATGTGTCCAGCATGCGCCTGCCTCTTGTCAGCCCTGCTGCTGGGGGCACTCTGAGGGACAGACAGAGGTGTCCTTGCTGCTGCTGGGGGCACTCTGAGGGACAGACAGAGGTGTCCTTGCTGCTGGGGCAAACCAGAGCCAGTCCCTGCCAGCCCTGCCTGCCACTCCCCTGGGTTGGGAGCTGCAGCACCTGCTCCAGGACAGGGGGACAGGAGGAAGGTCAGCTGTGGTTCTGCCCCCAGTGCCCTTCCTGCAGCCATGGCGGTGCCCCCCAAGCCTTGCTCCAAGGGAAGGTGGTGGTGGTTCATACTCAGCTGAGAGCCGGCAGCTTGCCAACCTGGTCCTTCTCTGAAGTTGCTCCATATCTGCCTTACCTTCTTCTGCAGGATGGAGCCCAGGCCAACACTCAGGCTTTGCTGAGTTTCGTTAAGGTTTGACCTACCAGGAACTCATTATCTGTCAGGCAGTCATGGATTTGTTCTGAATGTTTGCTTAGATCATCTTTCTCATAGTGTGCTGAATAATTTCTAATCTGGAAGAGTGGCCAGAGTTCCCAGTGACCTGGGAACAAATTAATCAACACCTACCTTGGTGTGGTTTGATTTTTCTTTTTTTTTTTTTTTTTGTTTGTTTGTTTGGTTTGGTTTGGTTTGGTTTTGTTTTCCTGCACTGTTTTATTGGGCTCCAGTCCTACCTCGAATTTCACTGACATCAGTAAAACACTGACAACTCCCCCAGGTGGAGCTCAGCAGCATCAGAGCTCTTTGGAGATAAAAGCATATTCAATAGTGCAAAAGACATATTTTCAGAGGTCACTGAAACTCTGTCCCTTATCCCAAAGCCTTCTTTTGCCCTAGACACTATTATTGCAAGTGCAATAGGTGAATTTAGGTTCCATCCCCATGAGAGGATATACTAGTTAATACAGAGAACTTTAGAAATTGTCCTTCCTCTCTCTGATGTTACTTTTATCCCTTGAGTCTACAGAGATTAAAAGATAGTTGATGAGCATACTAAACATTCATTGCACATTTTTCTTCCAGTATCCAGCTGACCTCAAATCTAGAATGAAATGAATTTGCATTTGTTTCTAAAAGTGTCTCATTTTGTGAATCAAAATGTCAACACATTTGAAAATGGTCCCACATGAGACATCTGTATCTCTTGGAGTTTAAATTGCTGGATCAATGTCTCATTAGTACTAAGGGTGTTTAAAGGACAAATTCTCTGCCTACTGCAGAGAAAATTTACCCCGAGGTATGACATTTCACCTGCCACTGAGTATAAGATAGTTGAATATAATGGACCGGAATAGCAAGATTTGCACATCCTGGTAACAAAAGCGGGTGAGCAGCAGATCCCATTACAGAAAACCTTTCCTCTTTTTTTCTTCCCTCCTCATTTTTCAGCCATTAAAACTTGCATGCTCTTTGCAGTTTATATTACTGCACTATTCAGAAGCTCATGCCTGAATTTGGGCACAGTTTAGTCATGTACCATATGAGTGGATAAAGAGAGCCCTGAAGAGGGCACTCAAAAGGGCGTGAGGAAATGAGAGCACCGGGGTACATCACAGGTCTTGTAACACAAATCCTGGCTCCAGCTTCACCAGTTTCTGTGCTGGACCACAGACCTATGAGCGCCATCACATGCTCTTCTGGTGGCAGCTGTGCTGATGGACAGGGCTTTGCCACAGCATGTCTCTGCCTGTCAGCATGGCTCTGTCCTGAGGGAGCAGAAGGACAAGTCTCGACCCCCTCCTTCTCAAATGAAATATGGAGGCAACTGGACTGAGCTTATCAGCAAACTAAAGCACTGCAAATAATCTGAACCCAGGGCATGGTGAACCCGAGCCTGTGCTGAGGCATGTTTACCCGAGGAAGTGCCAACATAACCTAGGAGAACATACCATAAAATTGCACCATACTGTCCCTCCCTTGCGCTATCACAGAAACCAGATGCCAGGATGGAAAAGCACCAGGAGATGAATAAAAAAAGCTTCAAGTGTCAGAGAGCCCTGCTCAGCCCTACCTTCTGCTGCAGGCCATCTATGCTTCTCAGCATTCCCTGATCTCCTGCCAATTCCCATCAACAGCTGTGGTTTGTGGTTGTAATGCTCAGCATTTGTCTCCTCTTTCTCCTAGCAGACCTGTACCAAAGCTGGATGTGCAGCATGTAGCAGTTTAGGAATCCCAGGACTCCCAGAACTGGCCTCCAAGCATGAAATCAGATTCTTTTTTACCCCTTTATCTTCTCCAAGGTCTGAGACATTGCAAGTGTGGGTTTGTAAGGTTTCTGGGCCCTTCTGATGGAGGTTGGGAAGAAAAGTTATATAACACACTGCTTTGTAATACATAATTTTCTTTCTTTTAAAGAACAGGAAAGTGCCAGCAGTAAATCTAAAGCTGGATTGCCAGCCCAGAAGCAGCCTGCTTACTGCATTTCACAGATAAAATGTTTTTCACTCCACCATGCTTATTCCCAGTTTCTGTGTCTGTGTATTGCTGTTGAGATTGCAGTTTGGGTAGGAGCGGCTCCAAGATGTAAGCAAGTGTCTGTTAGGAATTCCACTCCCTGTTTCAGGAGGCCCCAGAAGTTCACTAGATGTTTAATAGCTTCCAGTCACTGCTGTGCTGGATGGACCTGAACTGGTGACCGAGGGGGAAAGGTTCTCTCACACATTTACTAACCCTGAGGCATCTGTTCCCCAGACACAAATTTGTCTAATTCCCCTAAACCACTGATGATCTGCTCTGAAATGATACTCCCATTCCCTTAGGAAATCCCTTGGGTTGATATCAAGTAGATAGTTATTTTTGGATTCTTTCCCAGAGAGAGTGCACTGTATTGCTCTGAACCCTACACACCGAATAAATATATTGTCCTGCTGTAGTAAAAGTCCAGAAAGTTTTATTGAAGGGGAAACAGATTATTAATAATTAAGAGTAGTCCACTGTATTGGTTTTGAGCCAAGTAAATCTAGTAGAGCTTTTTTTATAGCAGAGATAAAAACATAGAATATTGAGACTGAATTGATTTTAACATTTAATCCAATGTAAAAATCAATTAATGAATTGCAAGGGTTAATTCTGCATTAAAGTGAAATATATGGCTCACAAGAAATGTATTAAGCATTTTTAAAGATTACTACAAGCAAACAAACAAACAAACAAAACAAAAAAAACAAAAAAGCCCTTTTATTGACTAGTAAATGCCTATACATCTTTTTCCTGAGAGAGAAACTCAGTATAACCACATTTTTACTTCTTTTATTCTAAGTGTCTGGATGCACATATGTTTGTGTGTGCTTTTCCCTTAGCACCTTTCAGAATTAAATAAAGCCTTTATAACAAGTTGATCAGTGATTAATTATAACAAAATTCTCCCTGGGTTGCCTGTGAGATCTCGTGGCAGGGATGGACTGTAGTGCAGAGAGAATAGGCTTTGATAAATGCTTCTGTAAGGAAGTCTCTAAACGAGAAGAGTTCCAAACTGCTACATATTTGGACCACCCCATGTTGTTTATTGTCTACTTAATCACAGTTTCTTAATTTAAAAGTGTATTTTCTGTTTCTCTACAATAACAGAAGAACATAAATCGAAAAAACAGAATCATTGGGTGAATAGCTGTACTTGTGGAAGACGAGGAAGGTTTTAAAATGTTCTGCATTGAACAAATTAAAGGTTTATTGCAGAATAAACCTGCAGCCATTCCTTCTCACTGACAGGCATTATACTGTAATGTTGTCTCTTTGCAGCCTTTCCCAAACCATCCATTTCTTCTAAAACCTTTGTCTAAGCCTCAGTATGATAAGAGGTCTTTTTCTGCACTGTGGTCTTCTCCTCAGCCTCATTTCTTGGTAGCCATTCAGTCTTCCAGTGGGGACACATGCCCCCTCTTTGCCATCTGGCCACATTCAAGTCCTGAGTGCAGCCCCCTCTGCACTAAACCCAAGCTTGTCACATTGAGCTGCAAAACCTTTCAGAAGCTCAGGGGCAGAGTCTGTCATCCGAGCAGCAGTGTGTTGTGCCTTAGGACAGAAGTGACCCCATTAAAACCATTTAGAAGCATGCACACTTATGAATGTCTCGCTGCCCTTATGCTGCTCCCTGCTCTCACATGGTTCCCCAGGCCGTCTCACGACTCTGGTCTTCTTTGAGCAAACCACAGAAATGTTATATTCTCTACATCTGCCCCTACCAGCCTTTTAAAGTAAAATTCAATGTATAAACAATTAAAATAATAATAATGGGAACATAATTGGAGCATGAAGAAGCAGGTACCATTTGCCTTTTCTTGGGAAAGAATAATATATACTTGAAAAATAAAGAGTCCCGTGAACAGCGTAAATAATGAATTGTAATTTTCTCTGGATTGGTTTTCTGCGCCCTGCATTTCCCACTGGAGCTTTCTCAGTGCAGAATTTCAGGGTTCCTCTGTTTCCAGCTCTCCTCTTCCCTAGTATATTCCCAGTGCCTCCTCTAGCAGCTCCCCTAGTCTCTCTCTTACATCTTGCCAGCTGGGCTGGAGATGACACGTGCAGCTTGGCTGGGCAGTATACATTCTGTTGAGTGTTCAGCATCATAAACCAGATTTCCAGGGAAGTGCAGGCTGTATGTCCTGGGACAAGGAGAATGGCTACCTGGCACAGGCCAAGGGCTCACAGCCAAGCTAGAAACCAGCTGAGTGATCAGCCTCACTGGGAAATGTGGTAGAGGTGCTCTAATGCTCCATCTTTTGTGCTCAGGTTAGTTGGCTTAGGACTAGCTTGGTGGTAGAAAGCCAATGTGTACAGCAGATCTTAGTATCTGTGTTTCCCTCTCATCTCTGACTTAGTCTGTGAGCTGCTTCGAGCAGAAATTGCACCAGTGTTGCTGTAAAGCACTGAACAAATATTTTTCAACTTAATTTTTTATCTATAAAGTTACTGAAGTTTAATGGTATCACTTCAGGCACTTAGGCATTATCAGGATGGGAGGTACCACTGACAGGCTACATTGCCTTCTTGCTTAACATCTTACAAGAAGGCTGAGATCAGAAATGGTCTGAGCTTCAGAGATACAGCCTAGCACCTCACAAGAGAAGACTATTTTGCTCCTTTCCACCTTTTAGCTAGTTCACTGCCTGAGATGGGACTCATTTAAATTCAGGATAATATGACCATGTATTTAAAAAATCCCACTGGTTTGTGATGCAGTCCTGCAGAGGTGGCGTGGTCATGGGGAAAGGCTTCCTGTTCTAGTCTGATCAATAACATAATAGGCACCTAAGCTCTGAGTGCAGGAACCCAGATGTCTCAGATGGGACTGTATCCAGATTGGTATAAACGGGCACAGAATATTTCCCAGCTCATCCATGAGGTTTATCAGCTGGACTTAAAAAACATAATTTTTAATCAATTGGGAAAACTCAGAATAAGTTTAAGCAATTGCAATGTGCAATATCAGCTTTACTCTTTTCTTGCTAACTGAATATAAACAGCTGTATCTGGTGCTAGATTTAGCCCTAAGTGCCATATTCATGCTCAGGAAAAAGGAAGAGAAAGACGTCTGGTGTGCAGTGTTACAGTTGCTCAGCAAAGGAAGTGTTTAAGTGCATGCCTAAATGCTTTGTTTCATGGCAGTCTTCATCTGCACCCAGTCTGTCTCTCACAGATTACAGCATGGGGGAAAGTCCTGGTTTTCCATTTCCTCTGTTAGCAAACTCTTCCTTGCACTTATACAGACCTGTGCTTATGTGAGCAGTAAGGACTCTATTTCTACCCAGGCTTCTTAAAACAATTGCTTCTAAAGGCTTTACTTTGTAACGCAAATATACCTACCATGCAGGTGATGGATGACTGGGAGTTTCTCAACCCACAGAAAAAGAGGGCTACCTAACCACTTCATTTGAGGTCACAGGAGAGCCGACAAGAAAATGTGTGTACTGATAGGGAAAGGGTCTCTTCAAAGTTCTTTACATTCAGCCATTGGGTACACTAAAATAATCTTACTGTCTGCTGCTCCTTGGAGCATATTGATGGAATTGCATGAAGGTAGCAGTATAATGGGATACAGCAGATGACTGTATCATAATTGTGTTATTTTAATGAGGTAGATGTAGTTGGTGAGCCAGTAACTAAATCATAGTATTTTTTCTTCTCATTATTCAGTAGCCTTGTACTCAATATTACTTAGATAACACACAAAGATAAATATGGTTTATAGTAGTTCAAATGAATGTTGCAAAACCAGTTCAGGTTTTGATCAACTACATCGAATTCTACTTTTCAGATGGGACTAAATAGCCTGGTCCTTTCAAAGCAAACTAGTGGTGGAAGGGAAGAACAGTGGCAACAGGGACACTGCAGTCCTGTAGTGTGCTGAGCACCCTCAGCTCATGGCCATTGGAGGTCAAGCAACACATCCTATGGGATGCAGCCTCTGATGCTTGTCCTTTCTCATGTCTTGCCCAGCAGTGCCTAACACTGTTATTTTGTGAAGTCCATGTTTGTTCACTGAATTTTGAAATTGTCTCCTGAAATTTATACTTTCCAGAGCCCTTCCCTGAGGTGCTTTAGTTAAGTTACCTATTTCCCCAACAAAAGACTGCAACTTCCTCTGTGATGTCAAGAGGTAACTAAACACAGTTGTAGCAAAAGGAACAGCTGAGCCAAAGTGAAATGGTCTCTTGACAATGTCCCATGGTAACATCTAGACACAACCTAAAGATCACTTATGAGCCAAATGCTATTCTGAGGGCTTCAAACAGCAAATGAATTAAGCACCTTGGGGAAATAGGAAAAAAAAAACCCAAAGAAAAAACCCACCAATAAACAAAACCCCTCCAATGATTACATCACTACAAAAGATGTGATCAAAGTAAAATACCAGTCTCATTCTCCTGAGGTAGACAGAAATCTTACTGAAATTGATATTTGTTTCCATCAGGGCAGCACAATTATGTTTGGTCAAAAAACCCCAAACCAAACCAAAAAACTGGGTTCCCTTCCAGAGAACAACGAAACAGTCCAGCCCTCTTAGATGTTGCCTTCCCTGTTCTCTGAAGCATTGATTCTGTCCATTAGCTGGAGTACTATTATGCTACTGATTGATCTGAAACATTTTGTGGGGAAGAGAAAAAAAGAAAATATGTTTGTGAGAAAGTTCCCATTCAAATATATGGTTCATTTCCTCCCGTGGTTTACTTTGTTTAATAAACTGGCTTGACTGGAGCTAATGGGAGGTCAAGTGTAACTCTGCCACTCTACATCACCCCTGATTCACAGCCTCCTCTGTCTTGGTGAAGCCCTTACTCAAAGGCATTCACTGTTACCCAGAGTGAATAAATCCAGTGACACTTTGGAGCTTTGCTGGAGAAAGATGCCTTTTATATGAGCAAAGGTGATGACCCACCACCTGCCAAGGTGATTGCAGCTTTTCCTTTACACTCAACACACCCCTGCAGAAGAATGGATGCATCTTGGGTTTTTCCTCCACTGAGTGCCATAAATTTGGAAGCACATTAATTTGTAGTCATGACCTCCTAAACTTGGTAAGGCTGCATTATCTCAATTACTTAGCAGGTCTCTTCTCTCGCCTGTTTGATACCAGTGTAGGTTCACCACTGCAACTACTCAGAGTACTTGTGAGTGCAATGGTGCCCATGCAGTGATTACTGAAGAAATTCGACATTTGACAAACTGTTATAAGCAGCTTAAAGATCTTGGTGTCTAATACTGTGTTCTGCTCTATTCTGTACCAGTCTACTACTCTAATTAATCTATTTTCCAGTAGAGATAAAACACGATTAAAATAGCTGCAGTTCCTCTTTCCACCTTCCCCTGTGCTTACTGGTCTGCAGTTTTCTTATAGCAGGCTTAACACCTGACATTTTCTCTTTATTCCTCTTTTTGCTTCAGGTAAACTGTATTTTTGAGGAAAGGCAGCAAAATGTGAAAAGAGCTTTATATTGTAAAATCTCCATTATTCTTGATCACAGTCCAACACTGAACTCTCGTGTCATTTGACTTAAAGAAGTGTTCATTGATTGATAGCGTGCTGTGTATGTTAGCTGAGGCTCCCCATATGAAGAAGCTTTGCTAATCATTTGTAGGGAGCCTCTGCATCACCAGATGAGTGAACTTGGAAATAATCTCAGACTTTGTAATGGCCGAAGAGGAGATATGACTGATGTAATTAGTCATGTGAAGTGACTGGGGCACAGCAAGAGGAGATGACAGGCTTTCACCAGGTCTGGCAGGGTAAAATGATTGAACTCCAGAAGCACCTCAGTTTCCCCACTTGCCACCTAAATATCAAAATGACCTTTTTTTATTTTTTTTTTTGGGGGGGGAGGGCAGGGGGTGAAGGCATTCTGAGATTGCGATTGCCTGTCTCCATGCAAGTATAAAACATTGTAATTGTTTGGCATTACAGTATCTGGAAGCACTTCAGGGATCCTTGTGAGCATCCAGTGATTTGACCTTGGCTTTTTGTTTTGTCTGCACTTTCAAAATTTATGTAGATCGTTCATATTTTGCTGTGACTGTTGATATTTCTGAAAAGCAACATTTATATCAAAGGACTGGTACTACCCAAAATGAAAGCCCTAAAGGACTCTGTAGTGTGAATGTGACTGCTTCTGCATTCCCTCTACTGGCAAGGCACTAGAGAACGTGGGGAAATCTGGACACTGGGTGGGGGAAAAACCTGATGTCAGCTTTATCTGAACTGAAAGGTGCTTTGAACCACAATGGTGTAACAAGGGAGCTCTGCAAAGCTGTCTTTCTTTCATTCTTGACGTTTGCTGTAAGAAATTTCGTCTCTGTAAAGAATTTTTTAAAAGGAATAATCTTTGGGCATAGGAAGCTTACTTTCTTTTTTCATCCATGTGGTGGAAAAGTTGTTGTCCAACCCCCCAAGACAAACAAGGCTGCTGTCAGGGGCCAGAGTGCTCTATTGTCCCTGCTGAGTACACAAGGCAGAGGGTGGCAGTGACTTCCTTTTCCCTTTGGACTCTCTCCCCTAGGCTACCATTAGGCTGAAAAGCAGCCCAAGTGTCCTAACAGTGCATGACACCTAAGGGCAGGTTTGCTCCTCTGGTTTTATTTACCCATCTGGCCCTCCATATATAAAATAAAGTCATCTTTTGTCACTGGTATATACACACATATATATAATACATATACATCCAGTAGTATATTTGGAGCTTATTAATCTTTTCTTGATGAAAACACTCTGGCCTCTTTTCTTTCCTGTCAGCCATACCTGCCTGGCACCAACACTCCTCCAAACAAGACAATCCCCAGGCATTTAGTAACATAGGAGCAGTTATGCTGTGTTACCACTCTTTTATTTTATGATACTAGCAAATATAACCTTTAATTTTTAATTTTTTTAATTTTTTTTTTTTATATTTATTGCAGTAATAGCCTGGTAAAACAACTTTGTATTCACAAGAAGCAATTAAGAAATTAAAAGTGAAGGCAGAACTAATAGAAAAGGGTTGTTTAGTCATGCAGCATTTTCCACAGTGTTCAATAATTTTTTATGCTTCAATTGTTATGTGGGATGTGGATGTCTTAGTGTGCAGCTGCTGTTAAAGCATCAGTGATGCTCAGGGTCTGGGCATTCTTGCACTTCTGCAAGATGTGAGATCCAAATCACAGAATCATTTAGGTTGGAAAAGACCTCTGAGATCATCGAGTCAATCCTATGACCAAACACCACCATGTCAGCCAGATCATGGCACTGAGTGCCACATCCAGTCCTTTCTTAAACACCTCCAGGGACAGGGACTCCATCACCTCCTGGGCAGCCCATTCCAGTACCCAATCACCCTTTTTGTGAGAAACTTCTTCCTAATGTACCACCAAACCTCCTCTGGAACAGCTTAAGACCGTGTTCTCTTGTCCTATTGCTAGTTTCCTGGGGAATGAAAGAAAAAAAAAGGTAAAATCAAAGGTATTGTACTACTTTAGAGAGCCCTAAGGAGTAAATATAATTATAAGCCTTCTCATGGTTTTAGTAGGAATTTTCCCTTATCTAGCCCACCCTACCAAGCCCGAGTGGTTTATAATGTTATGAGCAACAAAAATCATCTCTCCCCGAGGCTGGTTGTGTGGTATCTTTGGCTCTGTGTAGCAGGACAAAGTTCTGTAGTATGACAGATGAGACCCCCAGGTTTCTATTAAGCCCCCATGGTAATGATCCAACATTAACTCAGAGCACAGTTCTGCTTCACTTGAATTCAGTTCAGTGGGATGTGGATCGCTTCCTGCCTGGCACATGGACTTTCAAAGCTCAGCTTTAGAGAAGAGGATGTGCTAGTGACCTTCCATCATTTCAGGAAGGAGGGTGCATTGACCTACACCTCAAAATTTGTATCCACTAGTTGCAAAAGATCCTTTCTCTAGCAGAAGTGAAAAGTCATGTCAAGCACTTAGTTCAGCCACTTACACAAATCACACACAAGCAGAACTGGGACTTTTCTCATCCTGCTCAAGGTGCTTCTGTGAAAATATTCTTTCATGTCTTCTTGGACATCTCTTCTGTTTGCTCCAGTCTGTACAAACTTCTTGGAGTCTCAAGGGCTTGCCTGAGCACTCCCTTTTCCCTGCTTAGGTGAAGGCAGAAGGCAGACATGTGGTGCACCAGCCCTGGTTTTGCCTGACTGTTTCTAAAGAAGCAAAACTTGAGTGCGGTGATTTCCTTTGAGTTCACCAAGCAGGTTTTGCAGCTGAACTACACTCATAAATAGGCTTCCTTTATATCCCAGATGCTCTTAAGTTATTAGTGTAGCCAATCCATGTATCTTGAATCCTAACAAGTTACAAAAGGAACTAAGTTTATCAGTTTAAGTCAACCCATATATAAATCAAAAGAGAAATAGGTTGACATATAATAAAATCTCAGAGGTACATTCCAGTTTTGTTCTTTCTCAAAGTGGGTTTGGGGGTACCTGGTCTTCATTGATATTTGGCACGTAATAAACTGCTATCAGGCTTCTGAAAAGAAGGCAACAGAAGTGTTTAAACTTTGAGGTGGCTGGTTTGCCTCTTTCAGATTGAATAGTCACCTTTGATTTTCGCTCTACTGATAATGCTTCACTATTTGAGGCTGCAAGTTTAGTGTTGGCAGCATTTGTGTGCTACTGCCTGGCTGTCCTGCTCGGCCTCTGAACTGCTCCCAGTGCAGCCTCACCAAACACAGTGTGAGCATCCCTTGGCATCACCAAACACAGTGTGAGCTTCCCTTGGCATCACCAAACACAGTGTGAGCATCCCTTGGCATCACCAAACACAGTGTGAGCGTCCCTTGGCATCACCAAACACAGTGTGAGCGTCCCTTGGCATCACCAAACACAGTGTGAGCTTCCCTTGGCATCACCAAACACAGTGTGAGCTTCCCTTGGCATCACCAAACACAGTGTGAGCGTCCCTTGGCATCACCAAACACAGTGTGAGCTTCCCTTGGCATCAGAACAACTCAGCAGGAAGGCCAGGTGAGACTTCACGGCCAAATTCTGGAAAGCGCTGCCTGGATTCCAGGTTCCTTTAAGGGAAAACAACAACAACAACAAAACCAAAACAAAAACCCAAGAACTTTTTCTTCTTTCTCAGTACATCTGTGTGTAGTTTTACTAAACCAGCCAGCCCCACAACACGGTGTTTGTGCAAACCCTCTGCAGAAGGAGGTGCATTGGGTGTGCAACGACACCAAAATCCAGGCTGTGATATGGGCGAAAAAAAGGGGAAACCTTCATAAATGGGATGCATACACGGAGAGGGAAATAATTACACCCGTGAAACATCCTTAAAATACGTCTTTGTGATTAATTTACGCTGGAGCAGACCCGTCAGCCCACGGAGCCCGTCCCTGGGCTCACAGCCGAGTCCCTCAGAGCCACATCCACACCCCCAGCCGGAGCCCCCGCCACTTCCCCGGGCAGCCCTTCCTTCCACTGCTTGCAACCCTTGCCCGGAAGAAACTCTCCCTAAATCCCACCTAAGCCCGGCCCCATCCCCATCCCCATCCCCATTCCCCCTCCCGCTGTCCCTCGCCCACCCCCCCCCGCCCTCAGGAGCTGCACCCTGAGCTCCCCCCTTTGCCACGGGGCTTTTAACCCATTTTTGTGCATCCGGAGTGGTTTTGGGGCTGTGGGGACGGAGAGCGGTGCGGAGCTCCGGCAGCGGACAGAACTTTACGCTTTTTATTTATTTTTTTTTATTATTTTTTTTACTTTGATCCCACGACACGATCCACCTGGGCGGACATCCAGGCACGGCTTCCAGCCCTGCTTTTCGCGGGGAAGGAGCACCTCGCATCCCTTCCCAACCTGCCTTTGCCAACACCAAGCATTTTAAAACCCCCCAAAATAAAGCCACGCCGCTGGCCCAGGCACTGAGGGTCCCTCCCCGCGGGGGCTGCGGGAACATGGCGGCGGCCCCTTTAAGAGGGCTGCGCCTCTCCCCGCCCGGCCCGCCCGCCCGCCTCTCTTTCGCTCCCCCGCCCCTGCCCGAGACACTGCGAGTCGAACCGTGCGCACGCGCAGTGCGCCGGCCGGCCCGGCGCGCCTGCGCAGTCACCTGCGGCTGGCCGCCCCCCGCCCCCCCCGGTACATCCGGGTCAGCGCACGCCCGCCCGCACGGCCGGTGCCCGCGGTGCTGCGCGGCCGCTCCCCCCCCCTCCCCCCGCTCCCCCCTCCCCGCGCGCGCTCCCGCCGCCCCCGCCCGCGCGCGCTCCCGCCCGCCCGCCCCGCCCGCTGCTCCGTCCGGTCCCGGCGGGGGAGGAGGCGGCGGATCCCGGTATTCCCTGCTCCCGATCCCCGTATTCACCGATCCCGGTATTCCCCGATCCCGATCCCGCTGTGCCTGCTCCCGATCCCGGTGAGTGCCCGCTCCCGATCCCGGTATTCCCTGCTCCGGATCGCGGTATTCCCCGCTCCCGGTCCCGGTGAGTGCCCGAGGAAGGCGGGCGGGGCTCTCCCCGCCGCCGCATCCCGCGCGTCCCCCCGGCGCGACCCCCGCCCCGCTCCCCGCTGTG
This sequence comes from Margarornis squamiger, assembly GCA_035222235.1. Taxonomy (NCBI): domain Eukaryota; kingdom Metazoa; phylum Chordata; class Aves; order Passeriformes; family Furnariidae; genus Margarornis; species Margarornis squamiger. The sequence goes on along the minus strand of JAWWTY010000077.1, from coordinate 141,717,966 downwards.
GATCTGCCTCTCTCCCCTTTCCCTCCCCTCTTCCCTCTCCCCTCTTCCCTCACCCCTCTTCCCACATCCCTCCGCAACTTCTCCCGCCCCGCTGCCCGCGGGAACCACGCGGGGGTCCCCGGCCCGGAGCGCCCTCCCCGGGATGCGGGATGCGGGATGCGGGATGTGGGATGCGGGATGCGGGATGCGCCCCCCGGGATGCGGGATGCGGAATGTGGGATGCGGGATGCCGGATGCGCCCCCCGGGATGCGGGATGCGGGATGTGGGATGCGGGATGCGCCCCCCGGGATGCGGGATGCGGGATGCGCCCCCCGGGATGCGGGATGTGGGATGCGGGATGCGCCCCCCGGGATGCAGGTGGTGCCGCGGGATGCGGGGATGGAGTGACCGTGTTAATGGATAGCGGGAGGGGAATGCTCCGGAGGGTGTCCGCAGCCTCTCGGACTGTGGCTGAAACACGCGGCGGGTCAGGCAGAATGCACAGGAGTGGCTGGGGATTTGGCATGGTTAGGGTGTATCCTGCAGTGCTGAAATTCCAGGTGAATTCGCAGTCCGTAGCAGCAGGGTGTTGTTTCTAACCTGCTCATTAAACAGCAGATAAAATCAAAATTTAATTGCATTATAATTTTTCCCCCCTGTGCAGTTCAGGAATAAGGATGCGTGCGACTTAATTCTGTTTTGTTACTTTTTAGTCTGGTGTCACATCTTCCATGGCAGTAAAATACGAGAAGTTTCTTCACAGAAACATCTCAGATACCAAAGAAATCAAGAGACTGTGTGTTATGAAGGTTTCTGAAGTTTTTTTAACCTATATGTGTTCCATAGCATCAGCATCCTGGATCCAAATGTCAGCAAGCGTGACAGCTGTCATACTGCTGTGATCGTGGAGTCTTGCGAACATTTAAAATCTGTCATTCTGAGTTTCTGATAGCATAGTATGGAGATACATGTGTTGATTAGCATGTATGTTAATCCTCAAACCTGTAAAACATTTTCTAGATTGATCTAATAGTCTCTGTTCTTCCTTATTACTGCTTTTGATTGTAAAAATTCCAAAGTTTGTTTTGCTCAAATTCTCGCCCCCCTCACTGTCAAGAGTTTTCTTTCTTTGTGCTCTGACTGCTTGGACTTTAAATACAGCTTTAAGTTAATGACCATTTTCTCTAGTAGGTTGTGGCAGATATGGGTGTTGGACAGGACACATACAGTAATTAGCCTGAGGTTACTGTTGTCCAGGTTGGAGCATGGATCCAAACTTAAAAGGTTCCACCTGACAAATATCTTTGTTCAGCAAGGTGCATTATTTTGCAGAATGTATCTTCATTTCTGTGTGGCAAGTTTAGCAGCAAAATCCTAAACCACATGAATAAGATATTGCTGTTCCATGAATCTGGAGCGTTTCTTGCCTGGCATACAGAGACTATTCCACTGTTGAAACAGAAGCCTTCAGTAGGAGAGTAGATAGCTTTTTATCGCAGTCAGACTGTCAGATTTCTTACTGCATATATTAGCTGTCAGAGGGCAGGGGCTGTAGAAAGAAGTGATCCCAGGATCTGTTTTAAAATACCCCTGTCAAGCAGTACCATGGTTCTATGAAAGTAAGGAATGAATTTGATCCCGTCTGTTATACAACTTCCATTTGTCATCAGGTGCTCTAGATTTTCTTCCTTGTTTGCAGTTTAGCTGAGGCCACCTGAGGGGACAGATTATTGAAGAGATTGTCTTCTGAAAGTCTCTGCCTCTTCCTGTGAAACCTTCCCTGTGAGAACCTCACTGGCTGTGGAAACCTGGTGTCAGCCAGTTCTGTTCTTGCATACAAAACTGTTCTGTCCCCTTACCTGAGTTTTGTGGGACTCTTATTTAATGTCTGGATAAAGGGAAAAAAGGAAACAATATTTTTATTGTGTCTTTCAGTAGTTATATATCTTGCAAAGTAATTGATTTGGAAATTAATTGAACACCGTGGTTTAAGGGGAGGATCTTAAGGTGTCCGTCACCAGAATTCTAATGGTGCTTACTAAACACTTGGAATTAATACTGAAAGAGACAGAAGGGTGGGGAATATTTGTATTGCAAACTACTGAATTATTGAGTAATACAGTAACAGAAATTGGCTGTGTCATTTAGAAAAGCATATGCAGGGGCCACTTTGGATTTCTGTAGCTGCTTTGGCTTGGTAAACAAAAATGCAAACTTTTTTTTCTCTTGTTGTGTATCTCGGAGAATGCAGACACACAAACAGCCTGCAGTCCCCCTTTTTTTGTGCCTGGCTGCCAGCTGGGGGCATAGATGGAACCAGTGCATATCCTGTAGCAGAGATGCCCAAAATTAAAGCTCTTGTGGAAGGAGTTGGATTTGTTTTGTAAACAGGTTTGTGTGTGTCTGTTTTAGGGTTTTTTTTAGGAAATAATGGTGTTAATGAAAGTCAAAGTTATCACCTTGACCTTTGTTGTTCCTAGAGACTTCTTCTCTTTAATTATACCCAGAGTTTTTGTCACTGATGTAGATGGGCATAAGTTGAGAATGATGATTCCTGTTCATTAAGGTAATGGTAACTACCCTGAAGTATATTATAAATCAATTTTATGAGACCCATTCATCTTAAAAACGTTTGAAAATACATCTTCAAAGCTGAAATATTTTGAGTGTTGTCAAATTGCATCTCATGGATTATCAGCTGTCAAGCAAATGTGCTACAGGCAAGGCATGCAGCTCATGTGAATGTATGTGCTGAATCCACACAAGCCTTGAATGTCAGTGCCAACTCCTGTGCTTAGTATCAGGATGCAGAGAGTCATCCCAGTAGTCATTTTGGTCCACCTGAATCCCTCCAGTCTATCAACATGGCTTCAGAGGCGAGGAGAGTGTGGGGACTAAGGATATGAAGGAAACTGTGTTTGGATTGGAAAGAGTTAAGTGCTGGGGACTTTGAAGCATTGGCACTGCTTACTAGCTGTGGCACCTGAAATACATGCATCAATTAAGCAGGGTTTGAATTATTGCAAACTATTTTCCAGCTGTCAGTGATGGCCACTTGTATGTACCATTTGACGTCTTTTCTAATCCCATTCAACTGTGTATATCAAGAGCCATTTTAAATAAATGGATGGTTCTTTTGCCTACATCATAAGTTGTCCTTTGTTATTAGTCTATGGCCATATAATCTTAAGAATATTAGTGTTTTCTTCCTTGCAGTTGTGGAAAATATAACACCTCTAACGAAATGTAGAGAAGTCTGTGTTTCTCTGTAAGTTTATGAAGATGGAGGTTTATTTGATTGCTTTTAATTTCAGGATCTCTTATAAAATCCCCTCAGTTTCCCCCCATCTGTGATTCAGGAATGTTCTCTCGAGTGCCACAAGTTGGCTGCTGGAGCTGGCAGAGTGTTTCCAACTCTCTAAAATTTGCTGAGAGTAATAGGCTCTTACATAGGTGCTGGTTTACATTTGCAGTTCCAGTGCTTACTGGGGATATGTGTGTTGTGATTATATAAACAGCAGAGCTTAACAGAAACTAACAGCAAACAATGAGCAGTTTTAGAATTGACTAGGTAGGTAACCCTGAAAGTATTTTTAGTTACAGCACTTTCTCCTGTGTTCCCCATCCCCTGTGGTTTTAATTGCATTCTGCTTTTTAGAAATGGCATTTTGTCCTCTCCGTCACGTGAAAGCCTGATGCACAGAGAATACCTTCACTGTGGAAACAGTGAAACTAGTTACAGGCAAAGCATGTTGAAAAGTGCAGGCAAAATGGTGCATTCTTTCGTCTTTCACTCATGATCATTTGGATTTAAGGGTAGTTGTAAGACAGTCATAGTTTTAAGGTAAGGGCTGACACTGTTCTGCTTGGTGATGTGGCTTATAAACTCAAATCTGCTGCTACAACCTTTGTCTTCTGGTTATGCTGCCCTCTTCTTTTACTGTTGCTACTGAATCAGGTGGTATTAGTGAAATGTTTAGTAATTTATTTCTGGTTTACTCTGGGTAGGTTAATACTGGCCATGAAATTGATTTGTAAAAGAACTTTTGGTACCAGCCCTGTTTTTGAGTGTTCTTTAGTGTTACTTCTTCAGCTCTTAAAAAAAAAGAATTTTTATGTTTCTAGTACCTAGACAACTATTGACTAATTTGTGTGTCTTGGGAAAGACTGTGTACCAGATTTACACTAACCAGAAGGTCTAATGCTGCATTTGGGGAATGGTATATGACTGACCAAACCCACCGGTTTTTTTTTCTAGTTTATGAAATCATAGTGGGACTGTAGGAAAATTTGGGGACTAAATACCTCTGAAACAAAGAGCTTGTACATAAGTACAATCTTCAAGCGTGTAAAATTAATTTCCTCGAATAATTTTGTGTGAGGGTTATATTTTTATTCTTTTACTCCTGCTTAGTGAAAATGATGTATGTATGGTTTGTGGTCTTGATTACTAAGTGCTTGAGTGATTCTCTGGCTTATATCTATAGCACTTGGGATTCCCAGGTGGTCCCTGTACAAACAGTATCATTGGTCTGGGACAGCTCAGCTTGTGAGATCAAGTGCATTCGGTTTGGTGTGGCTGTAGTGACAAAAATAGCGTGCCTTGCAAAACAGACCTTCTGTCTGCCACCCACACCAAAACCTAAAGCTTGATCCTGTAGGCAGTTAATAAGTTTGTCTGGGAGGCTGAAGCCATCAGCAAGTGCTTTACCTGAAATGGGTGTCCACCAGGCAAAAAAAAAAAGTAAAAATCTTGTATCAGTAATCACTTTATATGTAAGAAAGTGCAGCAGAACACTGTCCTAGATACATTTTTAAAAGCACTTTTTACTTCAGACTACAGGGCTTAACTGTTCCCCGGTAGCAGGAGGCTGTTCTGTGAGCAAATTCTGTTTAACTGGCATAGTTCAAAAGACTCTTAAATTCAGCCATAAGGCAATTCTGGTTCTCCTTCAGAACTAGATGATTAAATTAAATGGAGTGTTAACGTGAGTAACTTTTTCTGGTGTACTACACAAGGTAATAGATGAGTTCCTGGGAACCCTAGCTGCAAATCAGCTGACTGGAAAGCCCCGTTTCTGTGACTAGTGGCTGTAGCAGTTCTATAACTTCAAAAGTTACGTCTAATTGCGTATATTCTTCCAGTCAGGTGTGGCACTGGATGATGGCTGGTTCTTCTTTTTATTTTAGCAGTCTTGAGGGTAACATCCTCACGGAAACAGAATTCTTGCCTCTTTGTGTTGCTCAGCAAAGGTGTTTGTTTTGGCCTCTGATGTACAAATCAGTTTGACCCTTCTACTGAAGAAAGAAACCGAGACAGTTTTCTAAATCCTGGAAAAAAATAAAATCTGTAAGAATTAATAAGGAATATATTCATATCTGTTACTTTTTTTTTTTTTAACTAAACCTTCCTGGTTTAGTGTCCCTGAAAGTGAAAATTCTCAAGGAAAGTGTATTCTGGGTATGAAAAGCCAGTTCATTTCTTGTTGTAGTTGCGCCTTTTATGTGCTGAGACATACAGTTACTTGAAACTGTTCCTTTCTAAGGTGGAAGTGAAATATGTAACCACTAGACTTCATGAGGCTTCATCTCAAAGATAAAATTGCTGACCTTTTGTATAAATGAAGATCATACAGACAAGAGAGAGCATTGTGTAAGGATTGCTTATGGAAGCAGTTAATTGATTCAGAGTTTAGATTTCCTGCTTGTGTGTAGAAGCCGTGTGTGGGGATATGTGGATTTGTCAGCTGAATGACAATTGAATTATAATGATAGTTTTGAAATTTTTTGCTGTTGCTACGTCTTGTAGAAGATTGCTTGCTGCTTCTTCCCACCTGTAACTGGCTAAAGTCATGTTTTCCTGAGGACTAAAACTAGATGCTTTCCTGTTCTTACGTTTGCATCTCAGAGTTCAGAGCTGAAATAATTTCTTAGCAGGAGTAACAGAATAACATAATCTAGTTGATCTTTCCAACCATGAAGTCTGGAGGATGATCCTACAAAAGCTTTCAACTAGCCTAACAAGTAGGTTTTTTAGCTTTTCTGAAGTTTCTAGATTTAGCAATGTTCAAAGTTGTTACAGAGAACCTATCCATTATTCTGTACCTCTGACTTCTTAATAAACACGGGGTAGAATTGTGTTCCGGTAGGGAACTTGCTGTATGTGGGAACGGCAGTAAGGTTGAGTAAATGGTGGTATAGGAGACTATTGATTAAGACCTAATACTTTGAGAAAATAGTGTTATATAATATTGATGTTAATATTGTGTCAGGTTTTCAAAGGAATTTCAGTCAAACTACTTCAGTAGCTGCCAAAAGTGAAGCTTGGGAACAGATGTTGTAACGGGAGTCTTAAAATTTGACAGCTCTTCAAATAGCTCTAGAGTGTGTCAGCTTAACAGCAGAGTGTTTTTGCAGGGCTGATGCCTCTCGCTTTGCTTTTTCCCCTGTTCCTAGTCCAGAATGGGCCTCAGTTTGACCCCATTACAGTCCTGTGAAAACTCATGCTCTAATAAACATGTATCCAGGCAGGCAGCATATGAGAAGAAATGGGTTTGGATAGAGGAGACTACTGAGGTGAGGAGTGATGGCAATTAACTTGGAGGAGAAGCAGCTTACTTTGAGCTGAAAGCAGGGAAGAATATTAATGAGAATCTGGGAATGAGTTGAACCCAGGTTGTTAAAAAACTAGTGGAGAGGTTGGGTTGTGAGCTCGTTGGCTGTGTGGAAAGTATTGGTCAGTACCCAGGGAGTGTGTGGGAATGATGTTGCCCCTGACCCAGCATCTTGGAAACATCAAGGGGAATTGGGACTTGCCGGACAAAGAAAATAAGTAAAAGAGAGCTGATGGGTGGGCAAAGATGGAGGAGTAAAACTAGAAGGTAGGGTTTTGTGAAGAAGGCAGATAGGTCTGTTAGACAAGGAACTTGCAGTGGTAAAAGTGGAGTCAGAAAGTCTGTTAGGAAGGTTCTACAGCAGAATAAAACACAGCTTTGTCCATAACCATTAGTAGCCAACGTGTTCACCACTTAATATATATCTCTGAGTAGTAAAAATGGGTGTTGTGAAGAAATGCTTCTGATTCTGGTCTTGTAACTACGAGGATGAATTATCTGGGCTCATCTTCTCAGTAAGAGTTTATGCTGGGTCTTCCCTGTTAGGCTACGAAGCAGTGCTCAAAAGTCAAGAAACTGCAAAAAGGGAGCAGCCATGAGTGCATAATTGTAGGCCATTTCTTTCATTAGGACCCTTGCTTCATCCCCCCCGATGGAGAGGCTGGTGCAAGTTTCATGAACAAGTGCTCAAGAGTATGTCTTCGTTGCTTTAGACCATACCATTCTCTTGCTAGATTGCTCCAGAAATACAGTTAATTTCCTCATGGATAGTCTGTTACTGCTTTCTGCAAAGTTATTTATTATCAGAATGGTCTAGTGAGATGAGGAAGTAGTTTGCTTCCTATTTCACAGAGGAGTGGAGGCACGGAGAAGTTCAGTCCTTTCTGCGTGGTTAGAAATGACTGTAACCTGACTCTTTTTAGACTGGTTTACATGTTGCAGCCACATCCCCATCGAACTAACTGCTTTTCTCTTGCCGTGGTTCCATTTTGATACTAAATTCTAACTTCACAGTTGTTTTCTGTGTGTGTTTGCAGTCTCTGTCCACATGTAGCTTCTGTAATGGGATCGGAGAACACGGCAGCGCTCGAGGTCACGCTGGTTATCGCAGCAGCAGCACATGGCCATTCAAAAAGGCAAACTTGTTTCTAGTTTCTTCTTGTGTAAAAATGTTCCTTGTCCAGAGAAATGAGGAAGTGTTAATTCTGGCGTTGTGTGACTCTCAAGAACTCCTACTCTGGTGTTAGTAGCTCCTGTAAGCATTTGGTATTGATGCATTCCTTAGCTGTGCTGTATTCACACAGCTTTAGGGCCAGACTGGCACGTGTTGTGAAAAGACACCTACTTTTAGTGTTCACATATTGTAGAAAAGCTAAAGTGGTGCTGCAGCTTTATTAAATGAATATTGGGCAATGAAATTCCTTTCTCCTTTATGGTGAAGGAAGAAGGAATGAGCTCGTTTTTATTTTTCAGTTGTGACACTCAATCGTCCACATTGCTCTACTTAGCTGTTTGACAGATAGTTCCGTTCTACTGTAGCTGCTGGAGGAAGGGACTCATGAGTTCTTTGTTTTGTGGAGTGTTGTAGCTTCTTGAGTTTCCATGTAGAAGAGAAATAATATCAACCAAGGTAAGCATTAATAAAGCTGCTGTTTCTTCTGTCAGTAGAAGCCAGGGTAAAAAAAACCTTTGCTGCCCTGTTGGGCAGTTTCTTGACTAGGTTTGGTGGGTTTTTGGGGGGTTTTGTTGGTTGGTTGGGTTTTTTTTGTTTGGTTTGGTTTTTAAGAGAAATACTATTAATTAGGTTTATGCTGTTTAGTAAACTGTACAGTATTTTAAAAAAAAAAAGAACAAGTGTTTATTCCCAGGTAAAGAAAAGACCAGTAGCCTCTGTTGATGGAGCTGTGGTTTTTCCCTTTTCTTACTAGACCTTCTGTGTTGGAGTAGGTTCATTTAGTATTTGACTGTTCAACTTTGCAGCTAGGAAGACTAGAAACACTTTTGCTGTAGATTAAACTTGATAGAAACTTGCTTTCTCTTGAAAGCCGGGCATTCATTGGTGGCAAATATCTCTTCAGTCTTAAGGTAGAGATTTTTAATCCCTGCTAGGGAAGGGAATGATCATGGGAGTGCTTTTGATCTCACAAGGTGGTGGTCTGGGTTTCTTAGAAGCACAGCTGGCTTCTGATGTGATATTTGGAACATGACAAACATTGGTGTTCAAACCTGAGGTACTTTTATGTGGAAAAGGACACATAAACAAAGACTTTAAACAATTAGAACCTTGTGTGCTGTTTCTGGCCTTATGTGGGCTTTTTGTGTGTTTAGTTATGTGATCTATCAGCTCTGCCCACCTTTACCTCTGTGGGTGGATTTATTCAATTTAAGTCTCTCCAGTTCAAGTAAGAATTGTAGTGACACTTTATAAAAGAACACCAAGTGCAGCACGCTGAAGCAAAGCTACGTGTGGGTGAGTCAGGAGAGTGCTGGAGTAGCAGCACTGAAAAGAAAAGGAAGTAGAGTCATGATAAAACTTGATTTGAAAAGAAAAAAAACCAAAACCAAATCAACAGCCATCTGTCTCCAGAGGATGGGATGCAAAAAAGTGATATAGTTTGTATCTTAGTTACTCCCATGTGTATAGATTTTTTTAGTGTGTGTGTCTATATATATATATACACAGATATATATATGTAAAACCACATGTACACCCATGTACTGGTGTGCCTGTCCACACGCTGTGCATGTGGTTGTCTCAGTACAGTACCTCAAGCAGGACAGTTTGTATCCAAAGCAAATTTGAGCTGATGTACAACCCACATGTATTTTTAGGAAACTAATATTTTAATTGCTGGGCAAAATACTTAAGTGATTTTTAAACCTCTATTTTGGTACACCAGTGATACAGGCTTTGCTTGTGCTCTTGTTCCATCTGTTGAGGGCAGGTCCTCCCTGTCAGGGAACAGGCATTCATACACTCACTCATCAGGGTGTGCTGTGTGTTGCTGACAGTTGTCAGGAAATAAAAAATACAGAGTACAATATAGTTCGATTTTCACAATGTGTTGCATTTACAATGCTGCCAGAGTGATTCAGTACTGCATAATTTTGTGGTTTTGATGTATATGCAATAGCTTCAGTAAAAGAACTGAAAATCACTTACTAAGTTCAAGTAATTTGTGTTTAGCTTCCTCTTCCTCAGAGAACATGTCAGCTTTGGTCTTAGCATTTTAACATTTAGCATGTTAAAAAAAAGGTTGCTGGTCAAAGCTTTCTTTAAAATGAAAAGCACAATTGTTGTGCTTAGAATTGGTCTATTTCCTGGTTCTAAGTCAGTGTTTGAAAAAACCCCAAAAAACAGAAACCAACAAGAAAAGAAACTAAATGTATTTACGTTGACCCTGGCAAAGTGTTCTCTGTGAAAGGATGGGGTGTTTCATTTTTATCATGTATTGTAAATGAGCACAAGTTTCATATAACAGCTCAAGATATTTCTTAATAACATAATCATAAAAAAGATAAGCTATTTTATGTTGGTACTTCATTGTATCTCTTTTCAAGGACAGTGTTCAATCTTAATTTGAAGTAGTGTTACAACTTTTTGGAAGTTCAGAGTCAGAAAAAAATTGAAGACAGTGAGTGAAAGCCTTGTTAGATATGTCTGAATAGTCATCATAGTACTTTATAAATACCCTAATTCTTTAAAGTAGTTATGCTTTTGTGTATTTTTTTTTGCTTGCTTTAAAGCTGGTTGAGTCAAGGATTATTTTTTTCCCCCCCTTGCCTCAGGCAGTCCCAGAGTATGAATTTCTACACTTCATCTGCTGCCCTTCACTGAAGGGGAGGGCACCTTGTAGAAGTATTTTTTTCCTCGTCTCAGCTGGTTATTGTGTGTAACATCATCTCTTGCTCATTGCTCTCAGCTGTGCTCTGCTTCATGAGTTGCTGAGGCTGCTGTTAAAGACTGGCTTGCAGCAGAAGCAGGGAGTCTGTGTCCTGCATGCAGTGCTGCAATAGAAGTAACTGGAAGGTGGGGTTCGTGACGTCTGGTCAGGTAGTCTCACTGTTATGCTCTGTCCTCTCTAATCCTCTTTTATTTGGCATTTGTGTAGAAAGCTCTTCTTGTTTGTACTTCAGGAAATATCTGACATAGATGACATTCTTTGTGTTTTCTTTTGCTCTTACCAGCCATACTTTTCTCTCCTTTATGCTTCCCTGAATGCTCCTAAACCAAGAAGTTTAGAGTAACTGCTACTAGTAGAATCTGAGTAGTGCAATAGGCCTGGCTGTTATCCTACTGAATCTTTCATTTAGCATCATTAATACTTGTAATCATCTCTGCAAAGCTGAGGCTAGAACTGCCTGAAAAGGAAATGGTTTGAATTTTGTCTTTGAACTTTCCCTTTTTTCATAGTATGGTTTGGGTTAAAGATCACCTAGTTCCAAGCCTCCTGCCCCTCCTCCTGATGGAGCAGGTTCAGGAATTCTGGAAGCATGCTCCTTGTAGTCTGTTTATCAACATCAAGTGCTTGGACAGTCAGGCCAGCAGTCCAAACAGGTTTTGTTTGAATGGTGCTTTGGAATCAGGGACAGCTTGTTGAATAGGACATGGTGCCTTTTCTTTTTTTTCTGCCCCTTTCCCCCTTTCTTTACAGTGTGATTCTCAGGGTTTCTCAGTATATTTAATTGGGGCTGACTGTAGTACCTGGTTTGCTTTCACGACAAAAAGTCCTTTTGGGTCTGAGTAAAGTTCACAGTGCAGAAGCAAACTTCTCTTCGAGCCATGAGCCCCTACTCTTCTCTGAAACAGTTCTTCCAGGAAAAATAAGATAAAAGATTTGTACTTTTGCAGTGAAACTGACCTTCAAGGTTAATAGTTCAAGGTGTTCTAGGATCATTTGAGAGGAACTAAATTTAGTATCTCCTTTTTGTTAACTAAGATGAGTAGTGTTTATCATAGGCTGCAGGTAATACCTGTTGAAAGACTCAATTCTCAAGTGTCAGTGTCTGATACTGCCCAAGAGTTCATAATGGAGTACATTTATACATTTCTTGGTTATATGGGACTAATTCTGAAAATCTAGCTGGACTTTTCTAGTTTGTGTTGAACAGGCTTGAAAAAGGTGATACTCTGTTCTTAGACAGGTGGGATTAATGTCCTCTCCCATCCAAATTTTGTAGGTTACTTATGAAGAGGAAGCCTTTTGGGGAAGTTTCTCTGACACAGTAGCTGTGTCCTCAGCCTGGGAACTTACCACTTAGTTCCTTCTTTGCTATAGCACCTGTGCCAAATAGTTCACTCTCTGTACCTTGCAAAATGGCACTGATTTAATCTTTAAATAAAAATAGTGTGGTGGTGTTTTTTAAACATGCTGCATTGTTGTTTTCTAGTAGCTAGCTAGATTTCAAAGACGTTATTTTGGAAAATATTTGTGAAAGGTACAGCCCCAGAACTATCCCATGCTCACTGAGACTTGGACTAATTGACTTATATTGTATTTTGATAAATCTGTGTTTATTGAAAACTACAGCACATAGATTGAAACAGTATATCGAGACCTTTGGCTTATCCAGAGCAGAAAAGATGGAAGGGTGTTACCTATTTGCCTGGTAACAGGGGATCAGTTCTGTCTGCTTATCATATTTATAAGAAAATTATTACATTTGCATTTGTATCCTTGCCCAGCTTCTGACTCACTGGAAGGTTTGGATAGAAATGCATATTCTATTGCCTAATACTTGTAAACATACTATTTATAATACATCAATATAAAATATATATTAAAATACACATTATTAAATACTCTGGGATATATGAATAATTGTTTCAGAATCTGATAGATGGAGTGTGCAGTAGAAATTTAAGCCGACATGAACACCTGTAGCAGCTGATCTGGGATGTTTTTTCATTGTTTCTTTGAGTGAGATGCTCCAATCCCAGTTGCTTAATTGTTTTGATTTTACAGGTGTGCAGGGTAGGTGGTTTGAAGAGGTCCCTCCCTTTCAGCGTGATGAAATGAACCGTAGTTGTATATTGCATAAACAGAAGTAGTCGTCTAAAGGTTGGACTTACTTGATTCTAGGTAACAGTGTGCTTGCCCCGCCTGTGTACTGGTTGGGCTGCACTAAACAGGCTTGTGAAACTGGTCCAGACTTCAAACAACTTGTGGGGTTGTAGTAGTTTTAAGCAGTGAACTTACCCAGTGCTGTTCTAGATGATAGAACAGAGGAAATAAGGCAAGAACTGTTTCATCTGTTGGCAGTCTTCGCTTAAGATATAATTGGGATAAAGCTTGATTTTATTTGAAGTGCTAGAGAGACCAAAGAAAACAAATACAGATCTTAATTTTATACTTTTGAACTTGCTGTGTAGAAAGACATTGTCTTTAAAGCTAGTTGAACTTTCTGCTTTCTCCCATGTGAGGGTGGTTGGGGTTTTTTTTTAATACAGTAATTTCAAGGAATTTGTCTGCATTATTCACTCCTAAATGTTAATGCCTTTCATTTATCTTGGAAGTCCTTTGACAAAGTTGTCTGGCTGTGAGGAGCATCAGGTTTTGTTTCTAAGAGGAAAAAAGGTGTGCAGTTCTCTTGTCTTTGTCACTGCAGAAGATGAGCCAAAGAATTGAACTGTGGCCTTTGTCAGTGCTGTATGTTCTCTTGAAGGGAAGGCTTCTCTGTTAAAGACTTTCTTTTTCCTTTCTACCATGGCTTGTTAGCTTTCTAAAAGGAGACCTAAGGATGTGACTCAACCTTGCAGAAGGAAGGAAACATGAAATGTAGGCTGTTCTCCTGTTCTGAACTCACAGCAAACCTTTGCAGAGGGCTCTGTATTGTTGCTAAGTAAATGTAGAACAGCTGTGCTGTGCATGGCAGGGAAAGCATGGCAGTGTGAATGTTCCTGGCTTTATGGAAAAGACATTGCATTTACTGACATCTTGCATCTCAGTAAAACAAAAGTGACCTACCCCCTAATTTAAATAATTTTAGTCAAAATGAGTATAAAATCCCTCTTTTCCTTCCCCACATTTCTTAGGACATGGAACAAAACGCTCTGTTATCCTTTATATGAGAGTACAGTTTGAGGTGTTGGATTCAGGTTTGCTGACACTGGTGTGCAAACAAGAGAAGTGTGGGTAGGTGGATGATAATACTGCTTGTTCTCCATTTTTTTTGACATTTGAATCATTTTGTCACTTAGAGGTTTGAATATGATTATTCCTGTCGTCTGTTGTTCCAAAATGAATTTGTATTCAATACAAATTTATAAGCCAAAGTGATGAGCATAAATATTATATCCTTGGTTTATGGTAGTCCTTGTCTAAAACCAGTGTGCTAACTAAGGAACGGAAGATGTCTTTATTCTGTTTTTTATACAGCTCATGTGTAGGCCTAGGAATGGTATGTTCTTCTCAGCAATAATGTAACTGAAGTACAGTTTTATAATAAGTGAAAAAAACAAGAAGAAACCCAAACAAACTCCAAAAAAAACAATGCACATCATAGCTGGTGGTACCTTTGAGCCAAGGGAGAGGCTTGAACAGCTGTAAAAGCAGCTCTTCTGGCAGCTGAGGCAAGTGGCAATTCCCAGTACTTTGGGAGAAGGAACAAAAGCTTGGGATGCCATTGAGCCTTGGGCTTGATGACTGATCTAGGACTTCTGCACTGTATGATTGCTCTTGGTCTGTTGTGCTGCTTGATCATCTAGAATTTGAATCATAAGGTAAGTGAAGAGGGTAGAACTTCAGAAAAGCAGAAATGGGAGGAAAACAGGTGGCAAAAGATGGACTTTGTTACAGTTGCTGCCTTGTGGGCTTGATATCAGATTAATGGTTGGTTCAGGTGCCGCTTAGAGTACTCTCATCCAGGGCACTAAACTTTAGGAATAGATTAAAGAAAATTCGTGAAGCTTCTGCTGAACAGCCTTGTTCTAATAAAGGCTGAAGAGTTCAAATGAACCAAACAAAACCCCACCATACCATTGTTGCCTTTTTCTGCTTGTTTGCAGAGATTGAATGGATGTCAGAAAATGGTTGACCTAGTTTCTTGGGTAGCAAACTAATATACATGTCTGCTTTCTATAAAATCTGGTCATAGTCCAAACTAATGTGTAAGGTGATTGAAAATCTTGAAGTACAAAGGTAGTTTGCTGACCTAAATATCTTAGGACTTGATTTTGGGGAAATAAAAATGATGAGATAAAGGTATATGAAATAAAATATATAGCACAGGCTGACAGAATGAGTGACTTTTCTTAATGACATCTGAAGTTGGCACATGGTTATTAGGTAATAAGCGTAAAATAAATCAGTCTTTTTGTCCCCCTCCCCTCACATAGTACCTAATTGGACTGTGACATCTGCTGTCACTGTTGGCTGAAGATGTGCATGTTAAATGGGCAGAGTTAACTTGTAGCTCAGGCAGTCTCTGCACTACTTCTAAAGGGGTCCTGAGGGTAGTTCCCTACATAAATACCTGCTGTTGACCTACGTGAGCATTTGCTGTGAATCATTTTAGCTGTTCATTCCTTGCCAAAAAAACACCCATTTGCATTTATTAAATCAGATTGTAAAGGGTGATATTCTACTTTCACTGTCAAGATCCTTTAACTTTTAAGGAGAAAATTCAGGGCTTTTCTTTGCCTTTGAATTTTAGCAAGTATAAAGACAAAGAAAAAATATATTCCATGAGGGGAAAAAAAAAAAAGGTTCTGTTACAAGGAGAATATTCAGCTTTGTCATGCTTGAGATTATAACTTCTGAAAAATAGAAGCATGTCCATGCTTCTTGTATTGGTGCTGAAAATCAGTGTATTTAAATATAGTGGTAGTGCTGGTTGTGATACTGATCGTGAGATTTTTTTGGGCACTAGACAGAAAATCTGGTACCTTGAGAGCTGTTTCTGAAGCAGTCATAAGCCAGGATGTTATGTCCTTCCTGTGGTAGTCTTGTCTGTAAAAGATTCTAAATGTTTATTCATGTGTCAGTATTTGGTGTGGAAGGTGACTTTCTAAACCTGCTGATGTGGGGCTCTTATCAAATTCCCCCTCCATCCCTTGCATCAGTCTGTTAGCATTTCTTGGTCTGCAAATCTGAATTTTGTGATGGAGTTAAACTTAAGTTGGGGGTCTTTTGCTACTGTGTACAGCAGGAGAAACAGGTTAACTTGCTGGATGGAAAAGAAAGAAGTTCTCCCTCCTTTTGTTTGTGTGAAGTTAACAGTGCTAAAGATGGGGGGGAGAGAAGGGCAGAAAGAAAATACTTGCTGATTAACAGCAACCGTGGTTTTCAATCAGAGCTCTACTTACCCTGTTGGACAGTCTAGCGTAGCATGGAATTGTACAGTTCCAGATAAAGATAGTGCTGTATTTGTTGTGTGGTTACTTTTTTGTGCTAGTAGTGTTTTGCTTCCCTTTCTGAGAATGCTGTAGAAACTGAATTGTTGAAACTGGTCTGCATGAAACTGAACTTGATGGGCTTTACTGCTTGAAAGTGGGATTTTTCTGCTAGCAGATACAGTTCATGTTTTTCAGTTATAGTGATTCCTGTTTGTATTAAAATACTGTGTAACCTGATTTTTTTGTAGCTATTTTGGTGGCTTGGGTTTTTTTCTGAATTTAGTAGTGTTTGTAGCATTTAGCATGCTACATGAAGAAACAAGAGTAAAGGTGTAACAAGAACTTAAATAACATGACACCAACAACTCTCTATACCACAGCTTCCTACTCACCTCAGCCTTCCAGTCCCCATCTTATCCCTGCTGGAGGTTTATTTCCACTGACTGAGAGAGGCTTGCACTTGCTGGGTGGGTTTGGAAAGGTATTTCTGTGCTTCCCCCCCCCACTTTTCTAGCCTGCCAGGCTGGGCTGGTGGCAGGGCTATCCCTGTATTCCATTGGAGCTCTTGGGATCCTGTCCTGGTGGTGTTGAATTGCTCAACACTCAGGACAGTGTTGGAGGAATGCTGTAGCCAGGGGTGGGCAGCTCTGTGGGCAGCAAGACCAAGCCAGTGCTGTGGTGGGAAGTGCCTCTGCCAGTGTCACCAGAGTCCCCAGGCATGGGGATGTTGCTGGGACCACCCTGGCTGACCAAGAGGCAGTCCAGTAGCATCTCACTGGGCAGTGGATGATCTCCTGCTGGGTCCCCAATAGGTTGGAATCGGTGGGCAGCACAGCCACTGAGGATGTTGCTGCCCAGGGCAGCATGGGGTTCAACAAGGCCAAGTGCAAGGTTTGGAACCTTGGTCCAGGCAAGCCCTGGGGTCAGTAGAGGTTGTGGGATGAAGGGATTCAGAGCAGCCCTGAGGAGGATTTTGGGGTGTTGGTGGAGGAAAAGCTCAACATCCCTGAAAGCATTCAGAGCCAGGGCTGAGCAACATGATCTAGTTGAAAATGTCCCTTGCCATGGCAGGGAGTTGAATTAGATGACCTTTAAAGGTCTCTTCCAACCCAAACCATTTGATTCTGTGCATCTTGGCAGTAAGTGATGTGTTGGGAAAATCTGTTTTGAGGTGTTTCTTTGATCTGGTGATGGGTGTTGATTTTGCATTATGCATTTGTGGTCTGAATTGCCTGTTTTGGTCTTGCTCTGTTAAGGATGAGTAGTTCATCAGAATTAGAACAACTTAAAGCAAGTTAATTTTTGGATTTTTGAATATTTTCATCTGTTGTGCAACTTTTAGTCTCGTTTGTAAAGAAGTAGCAGTTGCACAAATGTGTAGTTGAATATTCTCAACCAGCAAAATTGAAATGAGCTTAATTTTTTTTCCTGGCTAAAAATGACGAACAGCTTGTCTTAATCTGAAGTCCATCAAAAGGCAGTCAATAACATGTTGAGGAAAGCTAGAATTTGACTCACCCTCAGCTTCTATATATGTTTTATATTTTTTTGTGACACTGCTGCTAGGGAAAGTAGCCTGGGAAACTGTAGGCATATGTAATGCTGGCAGTGAGTGGAATATCCTAAAGATCCAAGATTCTGTTGATTTGCATTTCATGATAAACATAAGCCCTACCAAGAAGTTAAGGAGACCATCCTTCTAGATTCATATTTCTTTCAAATCAGTGTTGCATTTCTGATCTTTTCAGAAATCTATTTGAAATGTGATGTCTTTGCACTATAGTTGTTATTTAAGACCTAACCTGTTGTCTCAAAGCAAACATGAGTTAAGTATTGGCCTCCTCAGGTAATTCTGAGACTGTTCTATTTAAAGAAAATTTGGAAGAAGAATCTTTGTAGTGACATCATATTTGCAAAGAGACCCAAAGTCTAAAATGTATCTTAGTATAAAACTGACATGAATTGTGTATGTAACTGAAACTGTAATGTGGCAAAAATACCTTGTTAGTGACTTTTTTTTCAGATCTTTGATTGCTGAGGAGCAGCTTTTTGTGCACATATGTCAAGATGAGCAGGAAATGATGCACAGCAGATCATTTTGTGGCTACTGTTAAAGTAACTGGCATAGTCCTATAAAGAGTATCTGGGGAAATGATAATTCTACACATTCCAGCAAATTATTTTTGCTTTTATCTCTGTTGTACATGGGCAAAGTATTTTTTTTTTCTTTTATATCTCGGTATTCATTGAATGCTATTTGGTTAGATCTGACTTTAGATGGCTACATGTTAAACTGTCTCAAGAGAGAGGAGAATATTTTTCATCCCGTGATACAGCTGGAAGTGGTATGAAGGTCAGCTGTATGAAGGATAGCATGAAAGGTTAGGAGAAAAAAAAAAGGGAAGAAACCAACCCAAAACTCAGCTGATAATAAATCTCTGGTCTGTAAACTCAGATGAGATGGTCTCACTACGTAAGCACAGTGTTCATGGTGGCAGAACTGAGTTTTCTGGGGAACTTAAGAGTACTTGACAGTCTCAGTGCTGTTGCAGTCTAAAGAGTAAAGCAAATGGGAGAGAAATCTGGATTTATTCTTAGCAGTTGGGAGGGATTGTGTTGAATAAACATGCAAAGTAAAACCAAAATCTGTTTGAGTACCTAACAGCGTGTTGACTGACTGTCATGCATTTTGTGTTGAGGGCTGTGTGTGCTTGGGATTGGAGTTAAGCTAATGTGTGAATTAGTGGGAATGGCAATGCCTTTGGAATATAAGGTGATTGATGAAAAGGTCCAGTTCTGACTCCAATCTGCAAACAAGAAAGTTGAGATTGTTTTTAATGGTTAGATGGAGGAAAGGTCTAAGTGTATACAGATAGGAAATCCTGCAAGTACTTGACATGCAGAACTCCTCTGTTGTAACACAGATATTGTTGGAAGTTTGACTTTGGTGAAAAGACAAGCTGCTACATAACCCATAACTACAGCTGCTTTCTTGGAACTAGTTATAATTTTCTTCTCATTTACAGCATGGCTTTAACTGTGTTCCTGGCATGACAGCCTTCCCCCCCCCAATTTTTATAACTCTGGGGTTTTTTTTAATTTCCTGCTTTCTCCAGGCTACCTTTTCTGTACTGTGCATCAGTAAAAGATGTGTCTTCCTGTCTCCCCAGGAGACAATAGGGACAGGTGATAAAGTGGTTAATATTGCCTCCTGCTGCTACCTCTGTCTAGTAGCTCCTTCTAAGCTTAAGTAAATTTGTAGCAGTTCTGGTCAGCATTTATAGTTCATTACATTCATTTTCAATTTCAGGTATTTAAGTTTTAAAGTCTTGTTTCTCAAGGCTTTTCCTCTGACAGTATCAGGCTGGTAAAGAAGTGGCAATAATTCTTACTAATCCAATTTCAAGAAACTGTTGTCACTGACAAGTTACTTGTAGGGGACCTGAAAGGGTTATGACTGTAACTGTGTTATGAAATTTCAGCATCCTTCCTGCTTTTAGATGGCTTTTTTCTTTTTTAAAGGAAAAAAAATTGCTGGTAATTCAAGGCAACAGATCTTATTTTTGTTGGGAGGAGAAATGGGCATTTTCATGTCTGATTACAGAACAGATTTTTAAGCTAGGAGCCACTTAATGTCTTGCAGATGCCTTTTAAAGGATGTCCTCCCATCAAAGTTGTGAAGGCAAATGCTTTAAATAAAAGTTTGGAGATAAATTTAATCCTGTGATCTTTGTCACAAGCAATTTCCACTGTTAGTGAGATTCAGGAGTAACATGAGATTGATTGCCTTGATGCCTGCCTTTGAATTCTGTACAGTTGTGCCAGTTTAATATTAATTTTGTATGTACTTTAGAATATAATGGGAGACTCCCTTAACCTACAAGGAGGTATTGAATTCACCCTTTTTCTTTGCAGATACTCGTTCATATATGAACAAGAAAATTGTTTTTGCAGTTTGTATGCTATCTGCTCGTTGAAAGCAAGGCATTCCTTGATTTTTATCTCCTTTCTGCCATGGAAAGGAATAAATTGCCAACACTTCTCTGCCAATGAAGAATACTTTACTGAGTTTCTTTGTGGTTATAGCTATATAGAGACAGTGTAAATTAAATAATGTTTTCTAACTAATCTAGACTGACTGAAGAGATACTGGGTCTTGCTTAGCTTCTCCTTTTAGTCAAGCAACAGTGATAGGTTGAAAGTCTGCCTGCACTTAACTGTGATATAGTACAGCTGTATAAATTAATGTTTTGAGTAGTTCTGAGTTGAGAGATTTATAAGAACAAGGCTGGTACCTGCAGCTACTTCTTCATTTTCCCCTCAGGTAAGTTCAAAGTTGATCTTGTATTTGAATAATTTGCATAGGGAGTTGCTTCCATATACAGAGATTTCTCCCAGAATTGAATTCTTTTGCCCTGGTTTCTTCTCAAATGATTGTAGGACAGTTTTTTGTCTTTCCTAACTAAGCTAAGGCTCTGGAGCTGCTTGCTCTTTGCCTTCAGAAATGGAAAAAAAAGTCTATGCTTCTGGGCAGGTTTTGGTTTCTCTGACTTAGAACAGAGTCTGTTTTAGTCTCTGAGTATCTGTTCTGTAAATAGGGAAAAGGAGACTTGGTTAGAATTTTTGAAAGTGGAACCAAAATCTTAAGGGTCAGCCTGCTCAGAAGCGCTCATTTCCCTCTAAAATATCTAGTTAGGCATTTTAAAAGGGCGAACAGGCCAGAAATAAGTTTATTTTTCAGCATGGAGCTGCACACTAAGGAGGACGCTGAAAGCTATGAATTTGCATGTTGGGATTGGTGTTTATGGTGGTGACTTTAAACTGTGTTGCAACTCTTGAGTGCTTTACTGATTTGAATATTTCTGATAACAATGCTTGCGCATCGGAGAAGCCTGCTGGGGGTGAGGAAGCATGCAGTTTGGCAGATTCAAAATCAGGAACAGTGGCACAGATAATACAACTTATTAAAAACTTTGTTAATACTTAGGCTTTCAAAACATTTTGTAGTTAAGAAAACTTTTGGGGAGCTCTGATTTCTGATGAAATGTAGCAATAAATTCAGATTAAAATGCCAAACTATTACGGTGTTCTCTTGTAGAGCATGTTTCTAGCTGACAGCTTGTGAATGGTGCTCATGTGGCTGAATTTAGAGTAATTTTTGTTTTAAGAGTGAGATGTTTAGGGCTCATTGCCTCACTTTTTTTTTAATTCTTTTTCATTGGAAATGCCAGAAGTGGTGTAAGATGTGAAATGTGTATCCCCTATTTAAGCATTTTATTTACTCACTAAGACACACAATGCAACTCCAGCATTCATAAAATTGATAGCATGAAATACTCAGTTTAAACCAAAAATTCTAGAGCTGCTCTTCTTTTGTGGGTGTGTGACAGCAGCTTTGTGGGAGCCTGGGGTACTCTAGAGCATAGTGACTATGTTAAAAAATTTTCCATCAACAGAAGAATTCAGAAGAGTAGAATGGATCAGTTATATGCATCAGTGTGCTGGTTTCTGTCTGTCTCTTTTTCTGCCCCTCTCCACCACCCCTCTTTTGTCCTTATTAGGTCTTAAGTAAGCTTCTTTTCACCTTGTGTGCCTTTTAAACTTCCATGTCATTCTGTCTAAGTTTGACTTAATTCTACCTGAGTTTGTGTGCTGGCGAGTGATCCCACTGCCATTCACCTGCTCTTGCAGACAGCCAAAGGAAGTGACATAAGTGTTCTACCTTTGGTCCTACGGATATGGGCTTATGACAATAAACCAGAGAGAGCTGCAGTTGGAAGGAGGTTGAGAGTCACTGCCTTGAGGTAGTAGCTTTTATTGGCTAGTAGAAAAGTTATAGCTGTGTTTTCTGAAATAAATCTGTTTCAGTGGCTTGGCACTCTCCCAATGTACCTTTTTGGAACAGTGATCCTTGACATAAGTGGATGCTAAAGCAGCTCTTTCCCATTACAGCCAGAGTGCTCAATGGAAGAAACTAAATGTCTGTAAAATGCTGTGTGATAATTCTTCATGATAATCAAAACTTTGGTAGTGTTTGCAGGAGTTTAAGGTAAGGAAGCTGTTCCTTCCTCAGAGTTTAATTTGCTACAATGCACTGTTCTTGTGGTGCTGGTTATGTGCACAGAGGCAGTGTGTGAGGCCCGAGAAACTGCATTACAAATATGGGGTTCCTCACAACTGCTGTGAATTAGTTCTCATTGATGTCGTATTCTGGTATCAGCCGTTTGTGATACCTCCTAGGGCAAGGTCTGTGTGCCTAAAGTTACAGGTTTTGAATCCAATTCTTCTGTGTCTGTTAGGGATGTGACATGAAATCAGAATTAGAGAGATGCCACCTTTCTGAACTACCCTTTTTTCTCTGCCTGATTTCTTGAGTTTTTTCACATTCTCATGAACTGCTTAATAACTTGTGTCATAAGCGTGGTTTTCATGATCATGGAGGATACTCTGAATGACCAACAAACCAAGAAGCTGGTTTAACTATTCTAAGTGTGGTTTATTCAGACTCCTGTTATAGGAGATAGGATAGAATTTGTATATCCTGTTAATGGCTTGAGCAGAGATTTATTTTTGGGTCTGTCTTCTTCCATGGGATCAGCATTTTCTATAAATTTGATTTAAATACACCTAGGAGAATGCAAATTATACACTTACCTCATTTTTCATCTTAGAAAGTTGTGCCAGTGTAGGTTCAGCATTGTTTTTTAATAAGTTTTTTCTAACTACAAGGCATCCTAGGACACTTCTCTGGAATAATCCAGCAGTAACCAGTGTTGCAGTTGGTTGACCTGGATGAAACTTTTTTTTTCTCCTCAAGCACATTGTGTTTAACATGTGCATTTTTTCATATTTTTTTAATTTATTTTTATTTGGAGTCTCTGAAAAGTTGATTTGATCAGCAATTTGGAACACTTGCATGATTTTCCTAGTTGTTCAGAATAGTCTCAATAAAAGGTATTTTGGAGAGGCAGAACTATAATGTGCATATTGAAGAGGGACAGAACTATAATATACATAGTGAAGTGAATTTACTGTTTGTTATGTCCAGGATTAGACTGGACTGTCTCAAATGATTAGTTAACTTCTTGCAGTCTGTAGAGCCTTAACTTAAAGGCTTTAGAAGCTCAAGTTTTCAGCAGTAAAGCAGTACCTTCCATTATTTTCCAGGCTGACAGATGAGAGTTTAACATGAATATCTTTGTTAGACAGGAATGTAGTATCTGATTTTTGGAGTCTGTACTGCTTCGGCAGCTTCTGTCTGTAATGTGACGTAGTGCAGAGATTTTTGAGGTATTCTGTGTCTGTGCTTCTCCCAGTGTATCCTCTCTGACTGCCTGAAGGGTCACTAAACAGCCTCTTGTATGCTTATCCCCTTCAAGACTCAGCCATTGCTGCCCTTGACAACTCTTGCTGTAGCAGAATTCAAGGACTACACACCTGGGTAAAGTCCTCCTCTGCTTAGCGTTGGATGTTTTTCCTCATCACTAAGAAAGATAAGATAAGAAACTGAGGTACAGCAGTGTTAATTGCCTGGAAGCAAATAGGAAGTCTGTAGTAAAAACAAGGATCAAATGCATGTTTCTCTGTTACTGCAACATTGGACTGAGCTTCTGTGGTTGCATGACTCCTAATAAAACATCTTTGTAAGACAGAAGCAAGGTTAGTAATAGCCTGTGGAACTCCTTTAATTTCTCTGCAATGGTACATTAACTGAAAGTACATCCAAGTGAAAACCTGTCATTCTTTCAGATCTGGAAGAACTTGGTCATTGTTGGTGGCTTTTTTTTTTTTTTAATACTATTCTTGCTGATATTTGTATTTTTAAGTAAATAACTGAATTTCCACAAAAATATGAGAGATGGAGGCCAAGAAGGCCAAAATCCATTTCTAGATTTGAGTGATAAGATAACGAATAAGACAATATTTTGTCGTGTCTTAATCTTTGAAAGTCAGATTAATTTTTATTGAAAGCCAAAAAAAGCTGCTGGAAGCCTCTTGATCAGCCAAAGGGGTTTTGCATTGCTCTTTATTAAGTCAGCCTCCCTCTGTTATTGTGCTTTCTGTGGTGCTTATGACAGTACCATAAGGCAAAAGTAATTTTCTAGTTTAGCCACAGTGACAGGCATATCTTTATTAATGCGATTTATTGTTATGTAAGTCTTCTCACTTCCTCTGTCTTGTTTTTGTCATATTCCGGTATTCAGAGATTGCTGGAAAATGTCTGCTGTGTTGGAAAGTTCCTGCTACAGGAGGTTCTGCTATAAGAACACCCATAAATCATCCAGTTCTTTGGCACTGTCTTTGGCACATGTGATGTCCCTGATAAGTTGTGTAAGTTCATGTATAGCAATGCAAATAATTCCATAGTAGGTAATGTTTGTTCTAGCCCATGCTGGGCACGGTGACCCTCAAACTGAACCCTGTCTATTGTGAAAGTTAACTAGCCTCAATTATTCTGAGACTCCTTCCAGCAGAGATGATATGGAAGCTTTCTGTAGCTGCACTGAGTGAAGCCAACAAGGCTTCAGTCAGTCCTGTTATAGTAGATGATTTAAGTTCTCTGAGTGCACTTAATTGTGTGTTTGTGTGTGTAGCCTTTTCCTGTCAGCAGCCAGACACGTATATGGTGTGCAGTTAATCTGTGCATCTGTACTACATCCAACACGCCCTGTAGGCACTGAATCATAGTCCTTGAACAGATGAGTACTACAGCACCACGTGATAGATCCAGTTTCTTCCTAGAAGGCGTCAATGGTGTCTGTGCACGCGCTTGCATTTATACCTCTCGCCAAGCTGGAGTTGCTTCTGGGCTTGTGTTACACAATTCCTGCCACACTTTTCCGGTTACTGAGTTTCTGGAGAGCTCAGGAGCCTCTGCCTTTCATTTGGTTGGGCATTAACCTCGTGCGGGGTGCTGCCTGTGCTCTGATTGCACGGGGTGGGAGGGCCCTGTGGGTTTCTCCTGAAGGAGCAGCTGAAAGCATGATCCGCCTGTAGAGCAGCTCTCTCATCGCGTGGTTTGATGGAGTCCCTGATCTAAATTTGGGGATTGCGAAAACCAGGCACCTTAATTTCTAGTCTGGTTACACTTATTAGTACAATTTATCCCTGTTATTCAATGGCACTCTTGAAACTGGTGGTCCTAGGACCTTTTTGTGGTGCCTGAAGTGCTTGTACTGATGGTCCTCTTGTTGTGTGTGCGTGCACTTGAGAATTCCTGGTGAGTGGGTGAAGGGAAGCTGCTATATGTGCATGTCTGTTGCTGGAGTTTTACTTATGTACAGCAACTTTGTGCCTACCACAATTATGCTGGCCACAATTCCACCATTTTATGTGATAGAGTTCCTTTGCTCCTTGTTTGTATTTAACTTGAGTTTTGTGGCTCCATTTCTTCATAAAAAAACTATATGTTAGAATCTGTTCGTCTTCAAGTAAGTCTTCCTAGCCTTAGAGTAGCAGAAAAGCTTTGCAGTCTGACAAGTCTCTAAATCAAAATAGTTTTGGTTTGGTTTTTTTTGTTTTGTTCAATTTGACTGCTGTTCCAGGGTAAAGTTTGAGTTGAAAAGCATGAACTGACTCCCTTGTTGCAGTCTCTAGAACATGTATGTGACTGTTTGAATGTTGGTGTTTGTTATTTCACTGAAGCAGAAAAATGTAAGACTTGTTCTTAAATGCTTCCTTTGTTACTCCAGATACAGGGTTATATAGAAAAATTGTTGTGCTCCTGTTTTGACTGAGATTGTAACATGCGCATTAAATGTAGGAAAAATGCCTCTGGAGATGATGGCATCTGCAAGGACCCTTTGAACAAAGATCTTGTGCTCTCAGTACAGACCTAAATGGGAGGATGTGGGAGTGTAAGAATGGCTTAAAATTCATCAGATTTCCTGTGCAGAAACAGGAGTCCATTTGCCCTTAATGTGTCACTAGTGAGAAGCGGATGTAAAAGCTGAGATAGCCTGCAGACAAACTTCTGGGGGTGAAACTTCCTAAGGTCTCAAAATATAAGCTTTTTAGTAATTTTATTTTTTTAAGCAAATATTGGATCCTAAAAAGATCATTCAGACTGCTTAAGCTAAGAGTTTAAACTATTTACACGTCAGATAAAGTCAGGTACTGTAAACATTGCTAAGAGCTGGAACTGATGCCTACCTCTCTGTGGACTAGATAACAAGCTTGTGTAAATCCAGAGGAACAGGACACAGGGAAAACAGTTACTGACCAACTATCCCCAACCAGGGCTTCCTATCATCTTTCCTTGCCCTACCCCCCCTCTTAGAGTTTTTAAATGGCAGACTCTGGCCTAATAACCTACTGATAGTAGCATAAGGGACACCTGACTCTACCCTCTATTTGAAGAATTCATTGTCTACCTCTGAGCCAGGCTGATACCTCTCTTCTAGCTGAAGCTGGGACACTTTATGAGTGAAAACGTGAAGGACACTGAATCTGGGACATGTTATGAATCTGGGTTTAAGGTGGAGATCCAGGAAAGGATTTAAGGTGTGGATCTAGGAAGGACTAAGCACAGCAGAGCCTGGTGAGAAGAAATTTTTATGCAGTGGGAAAGTCTTTTGTGTTTAGCCTTTGCTTACAATAGATCTCTGTCCAGTGGAAATCTTAAACTGTTCTTGGAGTTAGGATAGGCACCTTCTGGTTACAAGCCTTAACTTATTGAAGAGTTTGCTCACAACTTTAACAGTTAAAGCTCTTAGAAAGCAGAACTCCTGATCTGCTGATTCTGGTCACAAAGGCGCCTTCTTTTACTGTGCTTCTGTGGATAGTAGAAGAATTAACATCGGTCTGATGTTGATTCCATAGGTTAGTTCCTGGTTTATACAACGTAATTCAGTGCCTTGGTCGAGTGTTTTGTATCCAAGGAGAAAACATACATTAACTGAGATCTGGGGTCAAAAGATACATGGTGCCTGTACTTGAGAGTGAAGAAGCATTTCAGATTGTGCCTGTTTCTCTGTATGGCAAAAAGTAACTTGCTCCTGTCATTTCTGACCAAGTTTCTATAACTTACATGATCGGAACTTAATTGTCCTCCTCCTTTGTGTTGTATCAAGAATATCCTCTCATTAGAAGCAGGAAAAGATTAGTCCTGTGTCAGTCTCTGTGTAACTGTATGTGTGTGTCCTTTTCAGCCTGCTATGGAAACCTGCTCCAGAACTAATCTGGAGAACATGTCATCTGTGTGCTTCCTCTTCATCTCTGAGTCACTCTAAGGGCTTTAGTCACTCTTGAAGGAGTAGCTCTGTTTTAAAAGGAAGTTGGAGAAAATATTCATCATGTTTTTTCAAGTCCAGCATCCAAGTATATTCTTCTCTGCCCATAGTTAAACTTTAGGCCTGTCCTATACAAGAGTATTCAAATGATTGGCATCATTACAGTTCTACATTTGTCTTCGAAACAGAGGAATATGCTCATTGTATGCCAAACTGAAAAAGTATTTAGCAATTTCAGTTTGATTGTTTTTTTTTTTACCTGAGTTACTTTCTTATTGCTGCATTTACAGTAAATATAGGCATAGGTTCCTGAGCTCCAAGAAGCTGGGTGAAAAAGGGCTTGAAGGTAAGTGATGGTCTGGTGATAGCCAGAATTTCTTCAGTGTGAGCAGACTCTATTGGAACTGGAGCAAACACTATTCTGAATTGTAGTTAATAAATAATGTTTTAATAATAATAATAATAATTTTTTAAGAAGGTGTAAGGGTAGTCATATGCTAGGATTCAGTCCTTCTGTAGTACTTAAAGTTATTTTGAAATACCTGCTTTTTTTAAGGTAAATTGCTAAACTGTGCCACAGTACTGAGCTCAAAATACCAAGTCCAGTGTTTGAAAGTTGCAGTATGGCTCTGACAGGAGAAAGTATTCACAGCTAGAAATCCTTTTTATGACTTTAGAGTAATTATCAGAGGAAAGTTGCTCATTGTTCTCTTTGGTAAATTACACTTCAGTGAATGCATTCTGTAGGGCTGATAAGACTTTAAACCTCTGCCAGTCATCTGCTGTGGGACGAGAGAATGTGCTGTGTGAGTCTCTTCCATCTCTGTCTTTGCAACTCTTAATGAACTGGATGATCTTCATTTATGCACAGAATTAGATTCTGGTACGTTAATATGTTTTGTTGTTTTGCAGATCAAACCTATAAGGGATAACATGTTTAAATCCTGTAACTGATACTGTTCTGGTGAATGAAGAAAAGTAATAAATTGATGTTGAAAATGGTCAGGGTGTCACTAGGGTGCCGTGGTGTTACATGGAAGCAGAGCTGCAGTCTTCAGGAGGCAAATAGTTTTAACTTTGGAATGTGTCTTAGCATCGGTGTTATTAACTGTATGATGTACAGTTGAAGCTCAAACTATGGAGTTTTAGTGTCATTATTTTGATCTTAAATGCTTGTTTTCATTTCTGTCCTGGAAATAAAGGACTGAGAACTTACTTTCTCTGCTGTGTAGAATTAAATTTGGGGATTTTTTTAAATACTTCTCTAACTACCAGTTCCTCAAATCACAGGAAAATTTCCTCTTTGAATTGAAAATTAAATTTTGGCAATGTATGTTCATGGGAAAAAAGTAGTCTGTATCATTTTAGTGAGGTATAAAATTCTTGCGTTTGCTTGCCATGGAACTATCTGTGAATTCTAGTTTTCTTATTTTTGTAGGATATTGATTGCATTGCTTTCTGCCTCTGCTTTTGTAGCTGCCTTACTATGAAGAGGTAGCCTGCCAGAAGCTCTGCAGGGATTATTTTGACTGCTCAGTGTATGTGCTGTGCTATGTCTGACAACAGAATTGTTTGTTAGCTACCATAAGCCTTCTGACACTTAGTTATCTTTATGGCTTCTTTTTTCTTTAACTCATTTTGTATACTCTGCTTTTCAGATATCTCTTATGATGGGCTGCTGTCTCTGGTTGTCTGTTGTGATCTGTTTTAGGGAGGCTACATCACCTTAAATCCACATTGCTGTATCTTCTGTGCATCCTATACTTTGAACGAAGTAAAGTCAAGCACAGGCAAAGAGGACGAGCATAATGAGATTTTTAACTGTAGTTCATATCTATACAACAGTGTTGGGTGTACAGGCTAGGTGGAGTTCCTCCTAAATGTACTTCAGACAAAGCTTTTGAGTTGAAATAACCTGCTTGTTAAATTGTGAAACCTACATTTGTCTGGGCTTTTGAAGATGCTGTGTATATTACCAATTAGAGAGGATGTGAAATGGCATCTCAGGCCACCCCAGACAGTCCCTTCATCAGTGTCATTGGGAGGCAAGTGTCCGATTGGAGCAAGGCAGAGACCTGGAGTGCATGTCACTGGGTCAGCAATTGAGGGTTTGGGCAGAATTTCAGGACAGACTTTGACCTGTTTCCCTCTGCATCTCGGCCCTGAGTCATCCCTGTGACCTGCTTGTGAAGACACGTAGCCAGTTCCGACACAGGGCTTACCTGGGCTGTGAGTGGCAGTCTTGCTTTAACGGTGGCAAAGACTGCGAAATTACTTGGGTTAACTTGAAGCCCTTATGTAGAAATTGCCTGTTTTGTCACAGTATTTCAGCAAACTGTCTTGCATGGAGTACTCTGAATCTCTCAGGAGAAACTATTACTGCCTGTGTTAGTGGCTTTACCCTTCTCTCCTGAGGACACAGCCATTAATAAATTTCTCAGAAGTCTTCTTCCGTGTAGCTTAAATGAGTGCAAAACTTGGAGGCCTGAGAAGCAGTGGCGGTGACTCTGCCTGTTGAAACATGTGCGCCCGAGGAGAGCAAACGCTGCGATTCACAGAGGGCTCTTTGCATCTTTATGGTTAATGGTTTTCTTGAACATGAATTTTGTATGGAGAACAAGATTTAATCAGGTGCTGTACTTCAGAGTTTGATTCCACCTTCCCCTTAAGTGACAAAACTAATGAAGTAAGGGATGGTCACTTAAATGAATAGGTGAAGTCTCCTAATTTAGCAGTAACAAGTGGGTTTATTGTCTGCTTCCTTCTTTTGAACTCACCATCCTATAAAGCTATGCCAACACAGTGTGTGGAGGGCAAGCAAGGATATCTCCTGGGAATGAGCTTACACTTTTGTTGTTCACCTGCTATTCTCATTAGCCTGTTAAAGAAACTGTGTTAATTTACTCCACAAAGGTCTACTGAAGTTAAGAAAATTAGTTTGTGAACAAATTTCATCTGAAAACCAAGATGGCAGCTGACTTGTTTTTTCTCAGTTGTGTTATTTATACCATAGATTACGGTTTGGGGATCTGTTGTTTAAAGTAAAAAACTCTCGACAGGTTTTATGGACTGAACTGGATTAATCTAGATCATGTATAAGGGGTTATTGCCTTGAAAGCTATAGAGATTGTCCGAAGGAATAACGCAGCTTTCTGTGTGCTCCCACTGCAGCACCCCTGTCCTTTCCACGTGCAGTGCTGTGCTGGCCAGCGTGGCTGTGCAGCAGCCTCTTTCCTCTCCAGTTCTTCCTGTCACACCAGGCTTTATTCTTCACCCAGCACTGGCAGGTGTAGTTCTGCTGCTTCTGGATGTTTCCATGATCCCTTGAGTCCACTGTTACCTGCAGCTGTTCTGCCAAGTTGTCTTTTCCCACCCAGAATGGCTCCAGAGCTGTTGGTGCTGCCACTTGCTTCCCTTTCTCACCTGAAGGCCACTCTGCAGGAATGGGTGGTCAGGGAGGAGGAACTAGAGCATGGGAAATGTTGAGCAGCCAGGAGGGGAAGTGCAGAACTGGAGCTTCAGAAGAGTCTCCAGTGGGCTTTGGTATTGCCTTCAGTAAACCAAAATCCTGCACATGACTTCAGGTAGTTATGAGGAGATTTAACCATTTGAATTTGGCGACGTGATCTTATGGGCGTTGGTCCTGTGGAAACCTAACAGTTTTTCTGTTTAATGAAATCAATCGTGCTTGGGAAAAAAGTCCATTTTGTGGTACTGAATAGGAACTCTTCATGCTGTAGTGTAGCAGGGTAGAAGGAAGTGCTTTTGCTGAATGCATTGAAGGAACTTGCACATGTTGTGTTGCATAAATGGTCACTCAGGCAGCAGGACTTTCAATCCTGTTGCAGGATGTAGGCAGTGACAGAACTGCTCTGCGCAGCTCTTGCCAAGCAGTGTGAGTGGAAGGACCTTATGGCTTCCATTCAGAAGTTTTTAAGGGAATTGTTAACTTTATACAGTTGCCTGGCAAGAGGACTATGAATGAAAAGGTAGTGGAACAATTGTTAAAACAAAGCCTATGCTTTAATGGAGTGAATAAGGTGTTTTGGGTGTTTTTCAAATTTCCCCTTCTGCAAAAGTAGTTCTTCTTACAACATTTGCAGGCACTTGCTTATCTTAGGTGCTGCCTGGACATAAATTGGCAAAAGTTATCATTAGTTAACATTATTCTTTGGTTTTGCTTTTCAGCTGTCACAGCTATTTGCTTCAGTGTAGCTGTGAATAGGATCCTTTGGTTTTATTTGTCAGAGTCCTTGCCTTCTCTTCTAGCTGTGCTCTTCAGGTTGCAAATTTTTCCTTTGTGGAGAGGGCAGGAGGCAGTGGGTGCTATCTTTTGATGGTGGTTTTCACTGTGACTTAAAATCATTCCCCAGCCTCAATACTTCATAGCTCTTTGCCTTCCCTCTACCCTTCCTAAGCTGGGACAAATCAGTGATGTTACGGCCTTTGTGATTGGCAATTTCACTGCAAAGCAGCATATTTTTTGTTAAATGCTAGTTAATCAGGATTACCTGATGAAAGAGGAACTGCTGATAGCTGATTAAATACAAATTAACGCTGAATTTTTCATGCCTCTTCAGCTGGATTTGAAATGACATGGCAGGGATTTTGTATTTCTGAAACTAGCTTGTGCTAAAAACAGATGCATTGCAGAATATGCTTGGCTTTGCTGTAGAAGCAGAAAAAGAATTTGAGTACAAAATGGGAAGATCACTCTTTAAAAGAAACCTTGAGATGTGATGTATTAGAAGGTGGATTCTGCTACCAGGAACACTGAAGCAGGAGCAGCAGTGATTTTACTGGAGATACATTAAATGACAACACCCAAATATTTAAATTAGCTGAAATCCCTCAAACAGAGGCAGCCTACAAAACCTCAGAAGGAAAAGGCTTCTGAACTTTCCACCACAACAGAAAGGTGCCAGTTTTGCCCAGTTCTTCATCCAGTTACTGTACTAAAAAAGGTGGACTGTTTGCTATATATATATCTGCTCGGAATGAACTTAAACACCCTTGGAATGCTTGCAATGGAGTCTGTGCTGCATTTCCATGGGAAATGCTGTTTTGTCTGACCACACAAATAGTGATTTTTTTTAAATTTTTTTTTTTTCCTTAAACTAGAAGATTAGTTTTGAAGCAAGAAATCCTAGTTAGTGTAGCAAAAGTTCAGAAAGGTAAAAACTCTCATTGGCCACATTTTCTTTAACTGATGAAAACTGTAGCAATGAAGCTTTTTTCCCTGTGTGCAATATATATAACACTGTAAATAAAGCTTGAACTGAGACCTACTTTTTTCTGCTGCAATTATGTGTAACTTGGCTCTGTAATGCAGAGATGTAATGCTCTATTTTTTGTGCTGTAACTATATGTAACTTGGTAATGCTGAGATGCAATGCTCTATTTCTGATGCTTGTGATCATGGCTAGCTAATGGCCTTACTGAGTCAGAGTTTGTAGGGATGCCTTTCCATTGGATTATAATGTCACTTCCATAAAATCACAAGTGTTTTTGAAATCAGCATGCTTTATTTGCGTTCCTGAAGAATTATGTAGGTTCCTTGGCACTGCAGGATTATCTTTGATTTACCCCTGGCACTGGCTCATGTGATTGAAATACTGTATAGTGTTTATGTTTAATGGGGTTCTTCTGGGTTTTTTTTCAGATCTGAAGACGAGCTGCTGCATTGATAATCTGAAGAAGGGAGTTTTCTTTTCAGACTGCAAGGAGATACTACCAGCTGGTAAACACTTCCTTAGGTTTCTTTGCCTGTCGAGTCTCTTTGTTTTCTGTAAAATTTTAGGATGAATAGAAAGTATTTTTGTGTATATTTTGGGTCTATTTTGGATCTACTGAAAGCAAGAAGTAGTTCATGCAGTATTTTTTCTTTATAACTTGCCAGACAAAAGACTCAGTAGCAGTGGGTAACGTGGGTATTTAAATTGGAATTCAAATTGATTAAATTCCAGTTCTCTCAGTAGGAGAAGAAAGACTAGGCTTTTTCCTGTAGTGGCATGTTAAACATTGTCTATTTGCCTTTTTAGCTGAGACAAATGCAATGCGACTGTACCATGTCCTATATAAATACTATTTGAAGTGTGGTATTGCAAACAGTGAAACTTCAGATCTGATGCTTCAGAGTCTGGAGAGAGAAGAAAGGAAGCTTTAACAGAAGTTCAGATGCTTAGGAAGATGCCATTAATGTGCTTATAATTATTCAATGGGTGCTTGGTGAGGCATAATTTTCACTGGAATAATATATGATAATAAAATTAAGGATGTCTTGTAATTCCCAGGCATTTAAAGTCATGTACAGGCTGCCTGTAGGTTCAGAGTGGTAAAAGGATCATCAGTGAAGAGCTACGACCACTTAACAGCAGTTTGCCAGCCTACAAATTAATTTGTTGAGCTGCACTATTACAGGGTAATCACAAGAAAACATGAGGATTTAGGACATTTCAGTATGTCTTGATGTTGATAGTGGGTGCCAGATTTACAGCTCAGTTCTCAAATAATTAGTGTTATAGATGAAGCAGCAGTTTCTCTCTCTAATTATACCTTACTATCTACCTTCCATAAAACTTGAATCCTACCTGTGTGTTTATTGCTACCACTTGAGCTCCAGGGCTTAGTAAACTTGTGTCAAGAGGGTTCATAGCCCAGAACGGGGTGATGCAGCTGGGTTCAAGGATGAACATGGAAAGAAGCAGCATCCTAGCCAGTAAGAAAACATTTATGTTTTATGACTTAAGCATTTACAGCTGCTTTATTAATCTTCACTTGTCAGTTAATTTGCTTAAATTTTGTAAGGAATCGAGGATAACTTTATAAAGTTGTATTGCGTGGCTGTTGCAGAGAATATAAAAATACTGTATTTTGTTACTCTTCTGCTCTGTCAAACCTAGATTAATTATAGGAAAGTTCTGAAGGCTTATAGTGGTCAATAATGTGCATTTGTCAGAAATGACATAAAGGTTAGACATTGTTTCTATTTTTTTTTCATATATAAAGATGACTTGCATAGTCCAGCTACTTACAAATGATAATTTCAACAGCTTTGTTACCTGGCCTTGTAAAATTGAAACTCCTGAAGCTAAAATGCATATGAGACTCATTCCTGCATGCCTAGTTTGAAAGTGCATGTCCTTCAACTTACAGGAGAAAGAACTTGTGGTGTGTAGTGTGTAACCATTTGAGGTACCAAAGCAATACATTGCCAGCATAAGTTTTGATCCATGTTATAATCAGCTGGTAGTAATTTTTAAGTTAATACTTTGGATTATTCTGGTGGTATATGATGTGAATAAG
This sequence comes from Margarornis squamiger, assembly GCA_035222235.1. Taxonomy (NCBI): domain Eukaryota; kingdom Metazoa; phylum Chordata; class Aves; order Passeriformes; family Furnariidae; genus Margarornis; species Margarornis squamiger. The sequence goes on along the minus strand of JAWWTY010000077.1, from coordinate 141,683,499 downwards.
TAATGTATGTCTGTCGCTAAATTTTGGCTTGCCCTGTACAGAAGACTGAAAAGCTCATCAGCCTAGAAAAAAAAGGACCCTCTGTCCTTTTCTCTACTTTGGCTTCCTTTCCCATCTCATCTCATCATCTCCCTGTCTCTCTCAGAGGGAAAAGTTTAACAGGATGGCCCTGCTGAGTGAAACTGGGTAGTTGTATAAAGTAGTTGTTTGAAACTGTGATAAAGTATTTGTCTTAATTCAGCTTAATTTGTGCTGCACAAACTTGATTTCACTGTTTCCATCATTAACTTTGATCTAGGAAGACAGCAGCTGAGAGCCTGCTGTGCTCTTACTGCATTTTAGACCTCACCCAGGTCTAAGCTCAGGCCCCCAAGTCTGGGAACGTGCCAAAAAGAGAATGTGACACATGGATTCTGTATCCCTTGGGGCAGAGTGTGTCTGGTCCTTGATGTGGTGCAGGATGTCCCAAATAGTTGTAAAAGACACACATGCCCATTTTATCCAGGTGGTATTTCAACTGTCCGTTATCACAGACACTGAAGGACATACAACGTTTTGGTGTTTGCCTTATTTTTCATATATTAACTGTTCTTTTTCATAATGCTGACATACTTGAATGGGATTATTTTGCAGAGTATCAGTCATTCAGAAAAGATCTTGATAATTGTCTCCTGCTTTCACATATAATCTCTGATAATTATTCACTCTCATTTTATAGTGTTATCTCTTATATGCAGCTTGAACTTGTCTGCATCCTTGAAGATTTAAAAATCTTTCCATACAACTTAGAGTTATTTCCCTGTAATGATGATGGGGAGATGTTTTGAGAAAACTGATTAACATGTGGAGTCTCTGTTACAGCACTAATGTTGCAGTGTTGGTGGATTAACAGGTTTTGCATTTATGCTAATATTAATAAATATGAAAACACCTTCAGTATTATGTTTGCAAAGTGGAAGCAAATGTGTACCTGTCATTTTATTAATTTTGAGGACTCTTTGTTGTGGCTTCTGTAGCTCTTATAAAAGTAGCATTTATCTGGCTGACACATCTTTAGGTGTTTTGATTCATCTTGGGCAGAATCTTTAAAATCTTTTCAGTAACAATGTGAGTCTTTTAGTGCAAAGCCCTTAATGTGTGTTAAATTTAAAAAGAGGAAGGTTTGTTGTCCCCATACTTGTGTGCCTACAAAAGGTTAAAAGTGAAGGATCTCATTCAGAAGAGATATTGTATTGAGTAAGGCTTTATTTGCACGTTTACAGACTTGAGTATGACTTTGACTGTTGGGAAAATTTCTATAAAGTCAGATGTGCTGCAAGAAACATAAAGCAAGGTTCTGTTTTGTTTTGCTCAATGCTAAATGTTTCCTCTATTAAACAAGGAAATAGGTGTTATAAATGTGCAGCTTTTAATGGGTGCTTTCAGAAGGATGTTTTGTTTTGTTTGGGGAAACCTATGTAACCAACATAGAAAGTGGTGAAGTTACAAATGCTTCTGAGCAACTTGAGAAGCTTTCAGTGTAGAGCCTACCAGATACCAACAGCAGGGTAATGTAGGAACATCAGGGGTTACAGAATAATCCACCACAGTGAGGTTATAGACTGTAAACACATGAAGAAAAATTAATGTCTGTATGACAACTGAAACCACTTTTACTTCCCGCTTGTGCCACTAGTTAAAAACAATCTCCTTTTGTAGCATTGCTCTAAATATATTGTTGTAGGTTTGCCTGTAAATTGAGCAGAGCCTCTTGAATTGATTTTTCACCCATGTGAAACTGGGTTTGTGGAAATGGTTCTTAGTACTTGGAGGTTAAGTAATTCTTTTGGTTTTGACACTGAAAATGTTGTGGTAGAAATTCTGATCATGTTACTGATATTCTACCAGCATGCATTTATTTTGTATTAGTGCAAGTATCTAAGGTAAGGAAGAGGAATAGCTGACTTCTTTCAGCCAAAACTGATCTGTCTTCTATTTATTTGCTGTGTTTTGTCTTGGGGCTTGTTTAATGTGTCTCACTTCAATAGCACGGGAATATATTGAGGGGCTAAAAGCTTTTATGCAGTTCTGTGTTTTTTAAAGTCTGATAGTATGTATTATCCATGCAAATAACCTGCCTGTGCTGAGGCAAATAACATGGTATCTTTTCTTCTACAATAGATGTAAAATTACTTCAAATCTCAAATGAAGATCATACTAATCTGCAAATGATTGACAGGATTTTTTTTACTCCCATCAAGCAGATTTTGGTGTAGAGCTCTTCGAAAATATCCTTCCTTTACGTGTAGGAGTCCTACTGCAACAGTTAATAGAGCAAGTTTAAAAAGAAGTGAGTTTTGAATTTGGTTGAAAGGCTTATTTAGTAAACTGTGTTCTCCTTGAGACTTCAGCCATGTGGATTTGTTTATGAAGGTAAAGCTGCTATTTTTCTCTACCTGTAAATAATTGCGCAGGACAATGTGAACTGTTTAATTCTGTTTGTCCAATGAGCCTTCAAATCAAAGGCATTAATTTAAGAGTTGTTTTGACTTTTTGAAAAGTCACTTTTAAACAGGCCAGCAAAATATGTAAACTTTTCTCATCAGAAAGACATTTGACCTGAAAAGCTGTGCTTGTTGAGACAGGTGACTGGACTTTCATATTAAGTGTTATGTGGTCTGTTCTGTTAGTTAATGGCAGATGTTACTTATTTAACTTCCTGGCTTAGAGAATGATTTAAATGCTTGTTAAAGGGTAATTCTAGGCTTTGTGAAGGGAAGGTTGTTGTTTTTTTTAACTCTGTAGGGACTTGAACTATAAACATGCAGTCCTTCACATCTGGCTAGTATTCAGCTTATTGCTTGACTACATAACTACAGCTTTATTGTTTAGAATCGTGGAATCTCTCAAGTTGAAAAAGACCCACATGGATCATCAAGTCCAGCTCCCTGCTCCTTGCAGAACTGTTTACCACTAAACCATATTACCAAGACCATTGTCCAGATGCTCCTTGAATGAACTCTGACAGGCTTGGTGCTATGACCACTTCCCTGGGGAGCCTGTTCCACTGACCATCCACCATTTCACTGAAGAAGCTTTTCCTCATGTCCTGTCAGAAGTTCCTTGGATGCAGTTTGCCTCCCTCTAGCTGGGCAAGGTGGAGGTGCTTTTAAGAGTCTCAGTGCCATGTGATAGTTCCTCTGGCCAGAGCAGAGCTCCCTGTGTTTGGAAAATGTTGTTTCCTGGCTTGTGGATGAGTCATACCCCGAAGGAGCTGCCTTTGCTGAGACTTTGTGCAGGGTTGAGTTGGCTCCCTGCCAAACCCAACTGCTGGCCACACAGATTCCCCCCCCCAGAGAATGGGGTTTGTCCTGGCCCGAGGGAGGAGTAATCCAAACAGCTTTGCCTAGCATACCTCTCAAGTGGATCGCTGGAACTTTGTCTCCATCAACAGTGTGGAGGGATTCTGCTTGGGCAGGGCCAGCTCTGTTGACAGAACCTCTAGTGTTAACTAGCCAGGTGGCCTTGGCTAAGTGTTTATCCCAGTTCTTAAAAGATCCCCCAC
>JAWWTY010000077.1:141365649-141679577 GCA_035222235.1 Margarornis squamiger | reverse complement strand
TCATGGGTTCTCTCAGTCTCTGCAAGTTGTTTATCTTCACGGGTATACAACAATCTGGCCAAGGTCAAACTCCTCTCGCTCTGTCAAGAAATCCACAGGCCTGGTGCAGTTTCCCACACTAAACCACCACAGACTTGCTTGGTGAGACAGCACTAGGGGCTTTGTGGGGAAGGAGTTAAAGTGAACCACTGGGATGTCCCATAGAACTTGCTCAGCACTGAGTCTGAGAGGAGCATGTGGTGAAACTTAGTGCTGCTGGTTTCCATAGGAAGGCCTTTTTGGGCTTTTAAAAATCTAATCCATGTTCCTTGAAATCTGGAATAAACATGAGATGCTGTCTGGGATACTTCCATAGCTGTACCATAATCAACTGAGGCCTAAGTTCATCTTAGTTTTACCTATCAGAGTGGTAACTAGGGGTTCAGCTCTCAGTTCTTCATACTGTTGAAAAGTAGTTGGTGGTGAGAACTTGCTCAAACAAGTGAAAAGATCTTTTAGGTCATAAGTTACTGTACCTCTCATTTATATGGTTTCCTTTAATGATAGCGGTTCCTTGTCATTCATATGACCTGCTATAGTCCTGAGAAGAGTGGTCTGCTCTGAGCATGGAAATCTAGATTACAAGAAATAAAGCGTGCTCTGTTCAGGTGTTGCTGAATGGGACTGTGGGTCTTGGGGTTGCTCAGAGCAGCAAATACAGCACTAATAATGTTGAATGGGAAAACTCTGCTGACCTTTCCTCATCTTACTGTTTTTATTGCATGAGTGGATGATGCAGACTTCCTGGGACAGGGTATGGTTTCATTTCTGTTATACTGATACTGTGTTAAACTGCCATGTTCCTAATAAATTATATCACTTGTGTAGCTTAAATAAAAAAGCTGATGAATCACTTGTTTGGTATTCAAGAACTCTTCACAACTGGGTGTTAACAGCATCATAACAAAAGGAAGCATGGACTGTGGAAAAATAGCAATGCCAGGTAGTCATGGGCAAGTTAAACGTGCAAGGGAGAGCAAATGTTAATATCATTTAAAGATGTAAAGGTGTCCCATATCTCTTCCTAGCTTAGCATTACTTCAGTCCTTTTTTTTGAGGAGTGAAAGCCTGAATTCTAGAGAGTTCTTAAAAATTCTGCTCATGTTATATACCTGGTACTAAATCACTTCAGGATTTGGATTTGTGAAGGTTCAAAAGAAATACAGGGGATAATATGCTACCAAAAATAGCAAGTTCAGTTTTTTGAATAACTGCCTATTAGACACAGGAGTTGCTTAAATAATACTTGCAGACCTTTTTAGTATTTTTTTTTTTTTTACTTGCAGTAAAACCAGAAGTTGTATAGCTTGAACTAAAATACCACAGTTCTACTCCCTGCCCCGTTATCAGAAAAAGCAATGACCACAAACAAAACAAACCCCAACTCCTCATTAAACAATCCAAAAATCCCATCTCGGTTTTACTAAAATTCCTTATTTGTCTTCTGGTTACCCAACATTTATTATTCTCAACTTGCTTTGAGAAGTGAAAAAGTTTAATTGGAAATATTTAAATTAACTTTTTGATTTGGTAAAAAACCAAAACCTCTTGGTGTTCAACTTGTATATCTTTTTATTTTTCTATGTAGAGCTTTGAGATGCAAAAATGAGGATTATGATAGTTTATTTTACTGTTTTCACTAAGCCAAAGTAATGGTTTGTTGTGGCAAACACATCTGTAAGTGGATGAAATACAAGTTTTCATGCTGAATACTAATCTTGTGTATGTGTGAATATCCTCTTATGCCATACGAGCTTCTCAAGTATCTTTTAGTTTTCCCTGGTTTTTTTAAGTGGTAAAAGGGGTATATGTGTATAACCTTTCCCCCTCTTGTTGGTCTATGATGCAACATCTAAACTTATCTGAGATATTTTTTTTTTTCAAATTAAACCTCCTGTTTTTTTGCTGGGTTCCTCTTGTATCCCGCTCTCCAGATGAAACTTTGGAGAACCTGGAACTGTGCTGTGTAAAATATGATTTATATTGGCATAAATGGATTTTAATCTGTGCATAAAGGACAGACAACATAATGTGTGCTTTTGGCAGGTGTCAACACAGGTCAAGAACTACAAGAAAGCTTTCAAGGAATCTTTTAGGTTGGAACAAACCTGGAAGATCATCAAGTCCAAGCATTAACCCAGCACTGCCAAGCCCAGAACAATATAATCCAATACATTAACTGCAAAAGGTATTGAAAAAAAAATCTTGTAATTAAGATCACATAAAATGAAGCTGCTGTGCAATGCTAGCAGTTTAGAGAATGTATCATATGAAATGGATTATGAAAAATGAAATAAGCATGAAAATTATGATGGAACAGTAGGCCCTTTGATCCATTCACAGACCATTTCTATAATTAAATTTTAAATTTAAAACATGAGTTTGAATATAGCAATTAAAGAGGTACTGTGACAGCGCTGAGAAATTATATAGGCTAGGGAAAGACATAATATAACATGTGAAGTCTGAAGATACAGTTTAGCTTCAGAAGGATAAAGGAAAATGGCTGGATTTGAGCTGAGACTTTACAGCCAGAAGTCTAAAAAGTGGTTTTATAGAAGCCAACCAGTACTTTTGCTCTTTGTGAGGAACTGAGGTCACTTTGCAGTAGTGATGGACTACTTTTGCTTATCTTAATCTAGGATTGCCATACAGATATAGAAGAATCTTTGTTTAGGATCACCGATGTTAACATCGGAGTTCATATCCATTTAGCATTGAACCGTGGGTTCATCTGCAGATGCCCTGAAACTTCCTATGAAACACGATCTTTGCTACGATTTATTTTTTATAGCTTCGCCGTCTGTTATGGTTACTAAAGTAAAAATCAAGTTTTATTACTAAATATTTCTTAGCTTTCTCGTTTTGCTACCCACAAGATGTAGACTGTATTTGATTTGTGGTTCTGTTTTGGACTGGGCTGGGTTCTTAGGTTTTTATTTGTGCTTCTAAGGGTAATAAGTTTTTTGAAGCAGTTTGCTCAAACTGAATTTTGAGTCTGACTGAAGCAAGAGAACAGGAGCATCTAAAAATTGCCAGAGCAGGTAGTCCTTGAGCTAGGTCCTGTTCTGTTCACCAGTATCCAAGGGCAGTTGGGATTCATGGATGGAGAACATCTGTGCCTCAGGCCACTGCTGGTTCACACGGATTTCAAGCTGGTGATGCTTACCAAGGGGAATCCCAGTGCAAGCTTGAGCTTCAAACAAGCAGCTTAAACATTTGCTCTGTGAAACCAGCAGTGGGGTGTGTTCTGAAGATGGCTTTAGCCTGGGTGCCCAACATTTCACATGGGGAGTACATGAATCCTGTGCAAGCTTTCACTAATAAGTAAGCTTTGTGAAGTAATTATTTCTGAAGTTTCCTGATGAGCTGAGGTACCCATTGAGTACACAGAAAGTTACTTAGATTCTTTGTAGAAATTGTTTTCAATTATTTCTTACTGCTTGGTGTTTTCAGTTCTTAATAAGCAGAAGAGCCTGAGTGTTGGAAAGCCCAAAAAATCACTCTTCATGTAGAAAACCTTGACTGACAGTCACTGACAAGTCTGTGCTTGAGTGTAGAGGCTTCTTAATTAGCTCAGTCAGGCCTGGGCAGAAGACATTGGTTTCATACTGGAAGTTAATGATTAGCTGTTCCTATCTGACATCTGTTTTCATGTGCTGCTGAATTAAGCAGCATCAGTTCAATGTGAGGTGGATACCCAAAACACAGGGCTTATTCAATGGTTATACAATTTTTGTTGTTTTTCTTTTCCAAGTTTCATTATCCAGAATGGTGTCAAGTTTGCTTAGTGCATCTTTTATATTTGGGTGCTGTTTGACTTGTGTCAGCTTCAGGCTTTTCCTCTGCCAAACTGAATGATGCTTGGTTTTGTTCTGAAAACGAATAGCTGCAGTTCAGATGATTCACTGGCCCTCTTTGATGGCTGTAGACAGTTTTTCATTTTTGTTCTCCAGCTGTTTTGAAAATTACTTGAATTTCTATTGTAGCTGGCCTGAGATGTTGGCACGTACTTTGGCCTATTTCTGCTGTGGTGAAGTTAGGCTGCAAGTCAAGAGGAGTAGGGGTGTGTGTAAATGAGATCCCTAAGATGGGATGCATTAATCTTTGTACTGTTTGACTCCATAAAATAGTGTAAAAACAAAAAAAAAAAAAAAAAACAAACAAAAAAAAAAGGGCAAAATAATCTCCACCAAAAACCAAACCTAAACAAAGTATGTAAGCTCTTAACCCATTGAATAAAGGTAATTTTCCTGCCCAGAGCTGCTTTTCTTTGTAATATAGCATTAAATGCTTGACTGCCTCAGAATCAAAAGGAATTGAAAAATGCTGGGTCTATGTTATTCAATTTTCACTACCCAATAGTGTATATAATATACATGTGTCATCTTGTGCCTGTTGGTGGTATTTCTGTATTAATCTGCAGATCCAAACCTAGAGAATCAGTCAGAAGGAATCTCAGAGGGAGAACCCAAGTCATGCACTTGGAACCGGACAATAGACAGTTGTTCATTTAGATACTCTTGGATCTGAATTAAGGTGCATCCAAAGTGTAAAAATTCTGTAAAGAATCCATCATACCATTAATTTCACATCTGGCCATTTTTAATGTGTCTTTACTGATGTTCCCCACTGCCTGCTAGGGATCTGCAAGTCAATTTCTTATCCATTTAGACAGTGCTTTATTATATTGCTCAGTGCTCGCCTCTAAATTTAAAATACCATGTGATGTGAAGTCACACTGTGCAAAAAAATAAATCAAATACCTATCAGCGTGCCAGTATAAACCAAGCCAATCAAGCCAAGTATCAGCTGTGCTCAGTCTGATCTGTTTTACATGATGCTTGTTGGTACTAAAAGATAGAAATCCAGTTAATGGGTTCCTGTGCTAACATCTCTCTGCCTGTTTTTGATGATAGTCCAAGTGACCTGTAATTCTCAGCTTTCCTGTCTGCCTAATGGTTCTAGTTCTGCTTGGCCTGTCCTCGTGCCTTCATTACAAGAGTCCTGCAAGACTGTTAATAATTAACTTTCATTCATTCATTGAAGCCTTCAGGACAAGCCACCAGAGTATCAGCACACTGTTCTTGCAGGTGGCAACTGCCTATGTCTTTGTGGAGAATTGTGCCCAGAAAGATGGGAAGAGCTAAGCATTGCTTGGCTTTTTTCTAATAATTTTATCAATTGGAAATATGAATATTTTTATTTAGTGATAAACTAGTACTGTTAGGGCACATTTTCAAAAATTCCTTAGTTTTGCTGCTATAGTGGGGGGTATTTTGTTCTCATTTTAATATTTATAATCTTCTCATTCTAATGAATTTAAACTTCTCATTAAATTGTACTTTCTGAATTAAATTGGACTTTCACTCAAAATAATCTTAACCAGACCTGTTGACTATTCCAAAAATATTATTTTTATGTAGAATTTTTTAGTGTTTTTAAACGCTTTGTCCTACATGATTTTCACTCTTCTTCAGGAAATTAGCATCTTGCTTTACTGTTGGGTCTAACTTTGGTTTAGGTTTCTGTTTTTGCAGTGTCAGTCATGTTCAGCCCTGACCTGCAGGGGGCCAGTACTTTCCAATCTGTGTTTGATTTTTTTTTTTTGTTTGTTTTTTTTTTGTTACCTTTGTCTCAAAGCAAAAATTGAGCAGTTTGAAGTCATGAGAAGGGGAAAAATCCGACCATATTTAAAATATGCCTAATGAGTCGCTGAGTTTTAGGAAATTGCATCAGCTCTTACAAAGACAGTGCTGTTACCCATCTTTTTGTTCTGAAGCACTGGTGGTTACTTTTGAGAGAGTAGGGGGAAGCTGGAGGCAACAAGCAAAGGCAAAGGCAGATGCTACTCAAGCTTAAAGAACCCTGGTCAAGGGGACAGCTTCTCTGAAAGAGATGCATGCACTGGAAAGAACGGAGAGTTACATTTCTGCAGTTGTAGCAGTGTCTGACAGTCATCTTTTTGCTTATGATCAGTCCTCTGGGCTCTGAAGTTGTTCTCACTATGTTCTCCACTCTGCGTCTTGCCTGTGGTGCTGTAGATCTTCAGAGCCTTCCCTGGATAATGTTACACTGTTATTTCCCTTGGAGCTTTATGAGATACTGTGATACTCCATCTCTGCTCCTTAAATCTGTTCTATTAACGTCATTATTTCACCAGCCTAAGGACAGTGACTAATGATGTGTACAGCACACTGAGACTGTCCAAGAACACTAGTTTTCTTTGTTAAGCAAATGGTTTTCAGTGGTCACTTGAAAATGCCTTCTCTGGAGGTCAGCATGCAAGACTTGAATTTTTTCAAGTGCATACTTAAGTGGTAGAGTTAGAATCTTGTGTGATTTTCTTGTTAAAGCAAAGTAAAATGTAAGTGGAACAATTTGCTACTGGTATTTTATTGCAGCTTTGACTCTTTAGTAATTAAATTTATTCTGGAAAATGTGTGCTTATGGATTATTTAACGTAGCAGCCTTTTTCCCTGAAAACACATTTGTTGCCAGATAATGGTGTTCCCTATTTATTTGTATGCCTAGAGATAAAACACAGCTCTGTATTCTGTTTTTTTAAAATATTTTTCAAAAGTCAGTGTTGTGTAGATCCAGAACTATGATTATGAAATAAGTCCAGAAAAACTTTGTCAGAAACAGGTGTGTGTTTGCTTTTCCAAGGTCAAGCAATATTGCATTGAAGACTTTTGGTGCAAAAGAATAAATTTTCATAATCTCTCTTTTCTTTTAAAACAGACTGGAGGCCAAGAACAGAGTGCAGCACTGGCTGTAGGTAAGAATTGAAACTTAACCTGCTTGAAAACTCTCCTGACAAATGAGCAAAATTGTAATATGTTAAAGGGCAGAAAATGGGACTGTTTGCATATTAGCAATTTTCCCTTTGAGAACTAATTTTCCCTCATTTCCTCTTGTAACTTTGCAAGTTTGTGGTGTTCACTAGGAAGTCCTGATCTCTAGCTGAATTTATGCCTCTGATTAAAGTTGCTAACCCAGGCTCCAAGGGTTTGGTGTTTGCTTGCACAGCACCTCGCCACTGGCTGGTAATGATTTTGAAAACTCTTTACCATAGCAGTGTTTCAATGAAGCTGTGTTTAATGTGCACAGAGTTATAGTATTGGCCACATTTGTGAATGCATCCTGGAAGATGGTGAAACTTCTCGAGAGATTTGAATGAAGAGAGAATGTTTTGGCGGTGTTTCTTTCTCAGCCTCTTTTGTAAAGCTACTGAACCAGATGCCTTATGCCAGAAACCAGTCCTCTGAACCAGCTTGTAAGACTGAAGAGGTACACATGCTCATGTGGAAGTTTTAGCTCTTAGTTTTTGAACCTCCTGCTTGTCATCAGTTTTTTAACCTCCTGGTTGTCATCAGAGCTACTGCACAGTGTCTGTGTTATACTTCATCTTTATTGTGCTTTGCCAGCATAACTATCCATCTTCTGTCAGATTGGGATGGTAATGGTACCAAACAAGAGGTAGGAGGTTTTTTTCCTTCTGTTTTTGATTAATCATCAGAAAGCTTTTTGAATTCTGGGAAGCTGATGAAATTGATTTGTGTGATGTGTTGACCTGGGCTCAGTGCCAGGTGCCCACCAAAGCAGCTCTGTCACTCCCCTCCTCAGCTGGAGAGGGGAAGGAAAATAGAGCAAAAGGATCATGAGCTAAGATAGGGGAGAGGAGAGATCACTCATCAGTTACAGTCATGGGCAAAACAGACTTGACTTAGGGAAATTTACTGAATTTATTACCAGTCAAATCAGAGGAGGATAATAAATAAATAATAATAAATAAATCCTAAAGAACACCTTCCCCCCATTCCTCCCTCCTCACCAGGCTTAATTTTATTCCCAATTGCCTCCCTCGTCCTTCCCGCCTCAGAATAGGGAGATGAGGAATGGGGGCTACAGTCAATTCATCACATGTTGTTTCTGCCTCTGCTTCCTCCTCAGGGAGAGGAGTCCTTACCCTGCTCCGGTGTGGGGTCCCTCCCACGAGGTGCAGTACTTCAGGAGCAGGCTGCTCCAATGTGGGTCCCCCACAGGGTCACAAGTCCTGCCAACAAACCTACTTCAGCACAGGCTTCTCTCTCCATGGGGCCACAGGTCCTGCCAGGATCCTGCTCCAGCATGGGCTTTCCACAGGGTCACAGCCTGCTCTGGGCATCCACCTGCTCTGGTGCAGGGTCCTCCATGGGCTGCAGGTGGATCTCTGCTCTGGCGTCTGGAGCACCTCCTCCATCTCCTTCCTCACTGGCCTTGGTGCCTGCACTGTGTTATTGGTGTCTCTCACATATTCTCACTCCTCCCTTCTCTGTCCACAATTGCTTCTCTGTCATAACTTTTCTTTTTTCCTTCTTACATATATTAAGCCAGAGGCACCACCACCGTGGTCAGTGATGGGCTCAGTCTTGGCCAGCAGTGGGGCTGCTTTGGAGCCTCTGGCATTGGCTCAGATATGAGGGAAGCTTCTGGAGCTTCTCACAGAAGTCCTCCCACTTGTACTCCTGCCACCACAACCTTGTCATACAAACCCAATGCAATTTGTCTTTAGTTTTGCTGACAAGAGTAGAAAACATTTCCAAGTGCTGTGTCCAAAACTATTTGAATACTCCATTAAGAATTAAGAATATATGGCACTATAAATGTTACTAAAGTAATTTTCCTTACTTTAGTGCTCAATTTTTACTTTAAAATACTAATTTTGCAGAATTTCTGGTTTTGATGAGATACCACATTTTTGTTATTCTTAGGAGTATTTATGATATTGCTGCATCAGACCCACAGTCCTTGCTTTACTGTCTTGACTTATGGAATTGCGTTATGGAATAAATCTAGGAAATGGGGAAGCATGCAGCAATGTTTTCCATATCTACAACAAACTAATGGAAAAACATCCACTGCCAGCAGCAGTAATACCTTTTTCATAGAGTAGCTTTTACTTGCAAAGCCATTAGGTAAGTGTGTTGTTAAAGCTGCTGTTGGAATTAGTGCAGACTTTTAATGTACAGCATTGTGTGCACGTGCAGAGGATACATTATAAAAGTCACTGAACTGAGTCAGACCACGGGTCCGTCTAGCTGACTACAGGCTCCAGGACCACCATCCCACTGACCTCTGCAGGTGTGCACTTGATTTTGCGCATTCTTTCACACCCTCCACTTCTCTACTAGAACAGTGCTGCTTCTGCTTGGGAAGGTGAAAGGCATTCAGAAAAGCTAGCAGAACTCAGGGAGCATTTCTGGGAATGGTACTACTGGCAGGAAGGGGAAGGCTGTCTAGAAAATGGCTACAGCACGTGGCAAATAACTTCTGTTTTCTTTGAAGCAACTGTGAGCCAACAGTATCTCAGTCATTGAAGGGAAAATGTTAATAAATTAAGGTGCTGTGGTGTCCTCTCCAGCGGAAGTTTGAGTGTCAGGCTGCTGATGCTTTCAGCTTCTCCAGCTGTACTGAGACAAAGTGGGTTCCAAATACTGGTTTATGATGCTGTCAAGCAGGGAATCATCAGTGTGAAGGGTTGGGAGGGACTGGCAGAAGGCTTACCCAAGCAACTTGTTCAATAGGAAAGCATTTATTGAAGTCACCTTACCTAGTAAGGTAACTGAGCTCTAGAAAAGAACTGGAGACTACTGAAAACTTTGTTTAAACTTCAAAGAATGGGACAAACCTAACTAGATGTTGTTGTCTGAGTAAGGTAAAACTTAAAAAATACTTAATATCCGGTAAAACCTGAGCCTTCAAGTGTAAGCAGATGCCTAGGGAACAATGGGAATAGGGACACCATATGGTTCTTCTAGTATGTAGGTATTTTCAGGTCAAGTATTTTTTTGAGCCAGATGTGATTATTAGTTGTATTCAGTATTCTTTAATTGCTTTCTGTTCTGCATATATACCTTGTTTTCTCCAAGAACTGCTGCATACTCCTTGTGAGATGGGATGAGATGGACTTGCAGAGTTCACAAAGAGACCAATGCAGGAAATCATAACTCTGCATGATATTCTGTGTATTTGTTACTGATCTTAATGGATTGCAGGTTGTATAATACCACTGAAGAATAGCAAATGTTCCTCTGTATTTCCAACAGGTGAATGAAAATAAATTGCCTTATGATATCTTAGGCTTATGGGACACTGTTAGTTTGATTTTAAAAGAAAATTTGAGATACATTGGGAGGGATGGAAAATGAGATAAAAAAATTATTATATTTATACACCTAGAGGAATCTGGACCAATGTAGTCTATTTTTGGAGGGAGTGGGGGTTGTTGTTTTGTTTTTTTGGTATTTTGGGGTTTTTTTTGTTTAGGTGGCATTTCTTTAACACTTGCTTTCTAACAAGAAAAACTGTCCGGGTTCTGTAAAAGTTGATGCTGTGTCTCATGGGGGAATCTGAAGAAGTAACTGGATGCCTGTAGAGCCTTGATCTTGCAAGAAATCTCTTGTGAAACTTCAAATAAACAAACATCCATGGAGAGACCGGTGTTGTCCTTCTGCCCTGCCTAATGCCTATGTTTGTTACTGTTTCTGAAAACAGATGGGCTGGGAAGGAGCATCATCCTGCTAGTCATCCTCTGTTGTACCATCAGCATCTGGATGTGCTTCATTAGCCTTCTGTATTCTGCAAACATACTTTGTCTGACTGGTGTCTCAGTAAAAGAGAAGTCCACAAAATAATCAGAAAGCTATCCTGAAATATGGAAACCCACCCTTCCAGCTCCGTGATTTGGAAGGCTGTAGGACTTCCCTTCCTCCTGGGTGTTTCAGAGCTGGTGTGTCACTGAACTGAATTCCCAGATGGACAGTCAGTGTCAGGTTCATACACACTGAGTTTGTGTTTCAGCGCTGTGACATTCCAGAAAAAGTCCCGTGAGATGGAATGTGTCAATGACTATTGATATCCATCACTTTGATGATTAGATAATTTGTCATGGCATTGTTAATGTAGGATTACAAGCCAGGGCACTGAAGGAATGCAACAATTTCAGAGCCCATTTAGAAGAAAACATCTTACGTGAGTGTTGCAGTGATGCTTGTACTCCTTCTCCTGGTACATTAGATGGCAGCACTGCCAAGGCTGTTGGACCCTCAGTGCAGCTTCATCCAGCTCAGTACTGAAACGTGTGGCAGTCTGGTAGATGGGAATTCTGAAAGAAAACATTTTCCAAATCAAACTAGGCTTGAAAAGAAGTGCTGTTTCACATGTGAAGTAGCAAATGAAAAGTGGCACATCAGTTGGGCAAGGCACTATAGTGAAGCTGGGAGTTGAAAATATATATTTTTTTTTTTTTTTTAGCATTTAGATAAAACTTGAAGATTTGGTGGGTTGCTTGGTTATTTTTTTTCCCTGTTTGGTTGGTTTTTTTTAATTGGGGTTTCATTTCTTTACACTGAAAAGCTGGCAGGAGAAGGACTTAGCACTTGTGTTTGGTTTTTATGGGGTTTTTTTTGAGAGGGTTGTTAAATTACAGGCTGACATCCTTGAAATATGAAACTTTCTTAGTAATGTGGTAATCTAGCAGAGTTTTAATAAGCATGCCATCTTCTGTAGAGAATGCAGCTTTTCTCTAAAAGAATAAAAAACCCAATATGTAAGTCTGCCATAGCTCGTATTAAATGGATTTTTTTTTTGTATATTTATGTACCTGATAAAAACGTTCTCAGCTTACTTTGAAAAAAGGCTTCAGGGTCAGCCGCAGTTTCCATGATAATGGCACAATACTAAAAGCAATGCTGGAGCTGGAAGGACATTGCTGGCTCTGGGCTGTTGGGCTCCCAGACACCTTGGACACTTTGGCTCCAGCTTCCCTGTCTCTGGAAGATCCAGCGGGAGGGCAGCGGCCTCTGTTGGAGGAATCACAGCACTGCAGAAGGCTCTGCGGATGGCAAACTTTGAAGGAGAAAACAAAGTGTAAAATGCGTTCCAGTGGAAGTGTCCCTGAACTGAAAGGTAGTTTTTCCTGATGGTTGCGATGTAGTGGAATTAAAAAGAGCATTTTGCAGAATTAAGTTAAAGCATGTTGAGCTTGTGTCATTTTGAAAGAGGAAAGCATAGTTTATTGTTTTTTAGCCCCACATTCACTCTTTGAAAAATTGTGCAGTTACTTGTTGAAGGGTAATTCACAGCAGATTTTTGGAGCATAGTCTCTCCCCTATTCAATACAAGTTCTGTTTTAAAAACAAGCACAGTTCTTCCAGACAAATTGGTTTTATTCCAGACTTGTGTGAGCATGCTTAGTTATTTTATTGTAGCCCCTGTCAAATACATTATTCAGTGTCAGCTGTGCCACTAAAATGTTCCCAAATTAACAAGGCTCTAAGACTGCTCCTTCTAAAGGAACTGTGGGTTCTTCAGTGCCTTTCCTTTGATTTCTTCTTAAAGGAAAATGGACTGAATAAACACTGACCTGACCGTACTTTACAATTCTGGTTTTGAGGAATGTGAGTCTATTCACTGGTCTGTTTTCCCTGGCAGACCTCCATCTTCTTGATATGACAAGTTTTGAATCTAGTTTTGTTAAGAAAGGAGACTTTATTAATGATGTATGATCTCAAAAAAAAAAAAAAGAGAGAAAAAAAAAGCCTTCAGTTTCAACTAAAACAATTTATTGTATTGAAGTCAGTTTAACCAAATGAACTGACATCAGAGGCAAGTTTAAGCAGCTTTTCAGTGGCCCAAATACTTACTTTCCTGTACAAAAATATTTTCTATCTGGCTGTATAATTTATTTTTCCACTCTTCAGGTAAGATTAATCATTGAAGCCCCAAACAGTCAGTGGTATAGGTTTTTTGTGTTTCTCTTTCTTTTGACCTGCAATATTTTTTATTCTTAACTGTGGTCGATTTGCAGTCCCTGGTTTGTGGCCACTGGGTGTCAGCAGTGCAGAGCCATGAGCGGGTCTGGGCATGGGTTTGGACTGGGAACTGTGTCCCAAAAGTGTCCATAAAACCCAGTGAAATCTTAACACTTGCTTGAACAGCTTGTCCATCAATGAACTAAATGGTGTGTTTTATGCACAACTTGTGACTGCTCTGGCACTTTGTTTATGTGTTTGATTCAGCATTTGGGTGACATGATCTGAGTTGTTTACCTTTAATATTAATAATGTTGCTAGAGCTATGATGAGTCCTGAAAATGAAACCAGATTATCCAATATGTAAGTTGTTTTAAGCTAATAGCACCAAGCTTCTCCTTCCTAAATCTAATGATGATAATTTCTATGTGTTGTTCTCTTTTCCACACTATGAGTGATAACTACTATTTTTTTAATATTGACTCTATTTATTTTTTTTTTAATGTATTTTATTACTTTGGGATTTTGTGTAATGACAGATCTTTATTGGTTTAAACTCCACTAATATCAGTAGTAGGAATTAGAATGTGTCAGAAGGCATCTCTGCTTCTCTAGCAATATTCAGAAGAGAAGCAAATGTGCATTAGACCAGAATAAAACATGTTTGTATCCAGGGAAAATGTTACATCTCTCTGAAAAGAGTGATTCTTGCCGTGTATTTTACAAGCCTGTTTCCATCTCAGCAGCAGTCTCTTTAAGGTTGAGGGCAGATACATTCTCACTGGTTGTGAAGCTTAACTGCTTCATGGGGAGAGAAAATGCTGCTGCATCCCATGGGCTGCTGGCTCTGTGATGCCGTGTGTTGCTAAGGGCTGCCTTGCATTCAGCTGAGGTGGGCAGCCACCTATTCACTGCCTCTTTTATTTTTCCCCCCCCTCCCTCTGTTCATGGCCAGATACTGTAGGCAGAAAATGTTCAGTAAGCCATGAAACAATTGCCAGGCTGATAGGATTATCCTTCTAGAAAAATAGTATAGGGATATGTTCAGTGAGGGTTTTGTTTATGTAGGAACACTGTGTTATAAGACTGTAGCATTTCACTGTAATGTTATACTTTTAATGCTATAAATGCTGTTTTTATCAAGGTATCACTTGAATTGGAGGTTTATGCCACACTTATGTGACTAAATGAAAATTTAAAACTCAAATCCTGCGAAGACAGTGTTTGTTTTTTTCATTAGATGTGCTTTCCATACAGTGTTGTGCTTAACTTCCTGCTCTGGACTCCAGAGCCATGGATACCCAGTTTTCATGGAGTAGAGTTTTCATACTCTGGATGTCAGTATTGGGAATACCTTTTTCCAAAAGGTGAGCTGATGTTTTCTTGAAACAGGCTTTCTTCAGTGGTCACACGTTTTTTTATCTTTTCTATTTATCTGATTATTTTTATAACTACTTTGAAAGCATACGGTTCTTGCAATAGAACCAAACAAAATGAAAAATATCACTTAGGAACACCTTCGTAGTATTTTGCCCTTAATGAGAGTAAGTTCTCCAGCTGCTCACCAATCGCCAGCAAAATCCTTGTTCATGTACAGTTTTTCTTTCAGGTGTCAGAGGGGAAATTTCTTTAGTGCTCAGGTGAATTTACTTGCATTGTGTATTTCTATTATATTTCCCCTGGGCTTAGCCTGGAGAGGCGGGGGGGAGCTGAAATGTGTCAGGGATGTTTTCAGCAGGAAGGGCATGCGTGCAAGACTTGTTTTGAAAATATGCCTTTGCTTTCCGCTTGTCTGATCATGACAGTACACGCAACATCATACAACCCCATAAGGCTGTAATGGGCCGAATCATTCTAATCAAATGTGGCATTCCGTATGTCTTCCTCTGCAAGTAGGTCAAGTTTAAACCATGTTCTTGGCTCGTGCTCCGATTTCCCGTAACCTGCTCCACGTGGCTTGAGTATTGTGGTGGAATACAGAGCATGCCAGCAGGGATTCTAAGCAGCCTCGCAGGGACAGTCAGTTTTTGGACAGAAACCAGTGTTTTTGTTCTGCTCTGATTTTACGATGTTGGATTTGTGGCAAGAGAAAACTTCAGTGGTCTAATGTGTGCTTTTACTGAGCCTTAGGCTGTTAGTTTACCTAATGAGTTGCCTGTGGACACTGCACTATAAAATCTTAAACCCAATAAGACCCTTGGGAGAAAAATTGCTTTGCAGGTTTTGAAGAGTACTATATTGTGAATGAGATTAGCAAATCAAATTGGACAGAGGCTGACAATCCTGAAGATGTTAAAGAACAAATAGGTAGTGATCGAAAGTGTATCTAAGGCTGGACGTGAATATTTTATGTTAGTGATTGCAATATGCAGTATTCTTGATGAGGATTACAGCTTCAGTGTGGATTTTGTTCCAGTTGTGCTGGAAGAGTTGTGGGTCAAAAGATGTATTAGCACCCACAGAAGTCACCTCCACTCAGTGTCCTGAACCAGGTATTTGTCTCCAAGACAAGGCCCCAGCTGCAGGACACTGAAGTCAGTAGCAGTGTTTGCTGTTGCCTTTGATCTTCATACAGACTTAGGTCTTTCTTGAACTGGGGCTGATTGATGTGGCAACATGTTCAAGAAGGATGCAGTTAGTGCTGGAAGATGTCCCTGACTAGGCAGTGGTAGCTCAGTGTCAGGGCTACCTAACTGGAACCACATCTGACTTTGTAAACCAGTAATTTTGCTTAATTTAGCTGAAGTTGTGGACTTTTCAGGAAATTGGAGGAGTGCTTGGTAAAGTAATACTGACTGGGTCTGCCACTATGGTGGTTCATTGCCAAGGTAATTCATAGAACTACCAAAGTCTTCATGCTAATGATGCTTTTACAGGGCATCAAATAGCAGAAGAAGTTGGTGGAGATTGTGGTAACTATTGGCTGGTTTTATAGACTGCTTCTCATGCTACAAGCAAATTGTCATCATCTTTAATATTAGAGCCAGTAATGATTCTTTCATATGTTTTGGGCCCGGAAGAAATGCAAATGATGAGCCATCTTGCACAAAACAAGAGCCTCTAGTCAATCATTATCTTACCTGTCAGAGGCCTAATGTATCTCTGAGCTAGGTTGCTTTACTCTAGATTGATCCAGGTATTCTGCTGACATAGCAGCTTCTCAGAAAGGTCAGATTTGATTTTCCCCTCTGTAGTTTTCTACCCGAGTGCAACAGGTCAGCTCTGCTTGCTGCTCAGCTCTACCTTTTTGAAGGGAAATAATATACAGAAGTGTAGAGCCACCTAGCCTTAGCCATGGCATGTTGACCTGCAGGTGCTTCCATGTATCTAGGAAGTTCCACAGGTGGCACCATGGAACCTGTTTCTAAAAGGCCATTCCAGAGCTCAAGAAGGGAATACTTAGCCTTGATGAAAGAGTAAATTCTGACCTGTTGGCTCTTGCATTCATTACCTTGAGTGCTAAGCTGAGAGAAAGCATCCTCCCAAAAACACTAGAGAAATTATATGTTCTCAGTATTTGTCTAAATTGAGTTTTCAAGCTCTTTAAAGCTTTTTAAAGTCTTTCTGGATTACAGCTTGGAGAAATGGTCATTTTTACAGTTCTTAAAACAAAGCAGCTCTACCAGTATTAGGGAATGCTTGAGATCCTTGAGTAACTTACAGTTCACCTTGATTCAAGTTTAAAAATTATTGTTTGTTCAGTTTCTGCTAGATTTCCATGCACTCCATAAAAACTGAATATACAGTGAATGTTTTGGTGCTAAGGAAGCAGATATGATTGCACATATTGTGTGCAAAACTCTGATGTGACTAAAGTTTATCAAGATTTTTTTCAGTGCACTGAACACACAAGGGATGAGGTCTGTTAGGAACTTCCTTTCTAACAAGTGTTCTTGCAGCTTTCTATTCATGTGAATTGAAATACACTTCCTTATCCCATTTTGTCATTTTGCTGCTGTTGCAGTTGAATTAATCCATTATCATAATCTTCAATTTCTCTCCTTTGCTCAGGGAGGCTCTTCACGAGCTTTTATCTTGAGGTCAGTTGCGTGTTCTGCTTGACTGCCATGTTACTTGTTCCACTGTAGTGCCAGACCTTTTGTTGTGCTTCTCTCTTTGTTAAACTTAACTCCCAGAAAAGAAACCGTATGTTCTTCCTAGACAGCCTTTCTGAGAGATTAATATATTTGTATTGCAAAACCAAGTCCCCAACCCCCGACTCATTTTAGGAGGTGGTAGGGGTTTAATGAAACAATCTGTTCTGCAGTGGCTATATGCTCTCCTGTAAACTTAGCTTCAAAATATTTCAACCCTATAAGCATGCCCCTACTGTGACCTTCAGAGGTAATGTTATCCAATATTTAAGCCCCATGCATGATCCTGTAAACTCTTAGGAGACTGGTTAATACCAAAACAAAGGCAAAACCTACACAGAGGCATTTTTTGAGATATGGGAAATATTTTGGTGAAGGAGGGGATGGTGCAGGTGAAACACAGCAGTAATTGTAAGTATAGGAGTTGTCTTTAGGCCCTTAACACTATTCATTGCCATGTGTTTGCTGCTTGTTTGTTAATGATGGAATTTAAATATGGAATACACTGTTCTGAGATTGTGGTTGGGTTTTTAAATCTGAATCTGCAGACTGGATCTTCATTATGTAACTTCTACTTTTGGCTTTTCATTGGCCCTGTTGAAAATATTTGCTTAAGGATGCCTCTGTCCACTCTTCAACAAGAACAGCATTCATGATCTGGAAAAAGCTGAAATACAAAGTGGCTTATTCAGTCCTGTGTTACAGAACATGCTTGCAAAATCCAGAAAAGTAATTTCTCTGCCTTCTGCTGTTGTGTGTTTATACAGCATTGGTGCACATGTAGCAATTAAAGAGTTTATTAAGCTATGGAATAGAAGGTTCTGGAAAAGCTGCCTCTTTGAAGAAACATGTTTTAATGGTTTAGTTTTTAAGAAGAGCCTCTAACCTGGACACCCTAACTTAAAAATTCATTGAAATAATGAGTGTATCTCACAGGCTCAGAAGTCTGATGTGTTATTCCAGGAACTAAGTTCAAATGCTTAGGAAGCAGGTCTTGCATCTCTTGAGTTTCAAGGAGAAAGCTGAACATGTGAAAAATCAAGCGTGTGCCTGCTGGTGAAGTTCTGTGTGCAGAATCCCCTGTGATCCCCTGGGTTACACTCAAAGTCACTCTAATAAAAATGGAGACTTTTTTTTAACAGTCATTTGGTCATTCTGTAGAAGTTGTTGGGGCAAAGACTGAATAATTTTCAACAATTTGGGATTAATTCACCCTTTCTTCCCTAGCTTTTTTTTTGTGTGAGTTGCTCAGTCTTGCTGATCCCGAAAAATAGATGATGTGCTGTTCTTAGTTTGCCTTTTCCCCTCTCAAACCAGTTGTGTTTTTCTTATGGAATTCAAGAAATCCAGGTTCCGAAAATTGGTTTTGCCTGACATTTTTGTTTTGAGTTCACATTGCTTCTGTTTCCTTGATTGCTAATAAATTAATGATTCTTAGTGTCACGCTATCTCCCTCCAGGTACACTTGGGACTTCAGTAGAAGTAAAAATCAGGAAAAAAAGACTATATACTGGTAGATTGGTATAGTTAGACTAACTGGAAAATTGATTTTTTTATGTCTTATGCTTTAATCCAAATGTCAGACTGTTGATGTCTTATTCTTAAATAATTTGAGATGAGGTTTTTGGATGGTGCCTTTTTTGTCTTGCAGCTCACTCTAGTGAAGTCTTGTTATTTCAAAGCAGTGGCTCTTAGGTATATTTTCAGCCTCTGTAAAACATGGGAGGATCCTTGAAAAGGCTGCCTTATGAAATGCAATTTTCATACTCCTGCTGAAAGTATTGATTTCTGAAACCTGTGGTAACATTTGAAACTGTTTTGTTAATTCGTCTGATCTCAAATAATCTAACAACTATTTTTCTTCCACTTTTCATTTCTTTTAGCTGGGATGTGACAGCAAACACAAGAAGAACTGTTGAAACTTGATTTTCTTCTGGTTTTGGAAAAGTCTAACTTGTGTTTAACTTGTCACTCTGTGATTTAATGGGAAAACCGTTCATTGACCACAGATGACTACTACTAAGAGGCTTTCCAGAATCTGTTTTGGATTATGGGGAGATAGTTAAAAAACAGACTTATGATGACACCAGTTCCATTTGAGGTTGCTTTTGTCCTAAGCAATAATGGATTTGTTTGGCACTGAGTGCTGCAGTTATGCAAAACAATTGCTCAGTCATCATAGGTCACATGTTCTTCACATGTGTTAAACAAAGATGAAAAAGAGATCAAATCTTTATTTTTGTCAAAGCTTATAATTTTTCCATTTTTTCAACAATCCCTGAGAATCCCTGAGAAGAAGGGGCGTGGAAATGCACTGTACAGTGCATGTGTTCTGCTTTCCACCAGAAGTTGCCAAGTGCAGTGTACAAAACGCAATTGGGAGCCCTTCTCCACTGACCCCCAGGCGTGTACTTGAAATAGGAAATGGTTATTGGAACTAAATTATTTTGCCATTTTTATTTTTAGGTTTGCTGGCATGGGTAATCTCATTAAGGTGCTAACCAGGGACATAGACCACAATGCAGCACATTTTTTCTTGGATTTTGAAAGTAAGTCTCTCAGCCCTTCACAGCCTGGTGCGTTTCAAATGGTAACAGTAGGGTTGCTTATACCTGCTGCAGTGAAGGCCAGGGGACTCAGTTGCAAATCTGGAATTTGAAAGAGTTGCATGTGTTTTTTTTATGTTCCCCCTTTTTTTTTTTCTTTTCATTTTCCCCCCCTCCAGTAGTAGCCAAGCCACCATCATGCTGCTATGTAAATTTTCTTTCTATGTGCTTAGTCATTTTGGGTCTCTGTGGTCACTGATGTCCATCCATCTGCCTGCAAATCAAGTAATCATGAAATGGAAAATTCTGTCAGTATGCCATAGTAATATGTGCCGAGCAGTTGTTCACTATAATCTTCTCTTAGACAAGAGTGAGTGCTAAATCATTCCTGATCCTGCTTTGGTCATTCATTGTGCAGTAAATGTGCGTTTTCAACATCCAAAAGTCACGAGTGAAACTGTCTGAGCTTCACAGATGTTTTAGGCACCTTGTGTAAAAGATCTGTGGCATACCTTCGTTAGCATTTTCTGTACAGTGAAGTAACATCAATTGATGTGATCTTGATGATCTGTGATGGCTTTCTGACAAAATTACAAGGGCTGATAAAACAAAAGCTCTTTCCTTCTGTTGTCCCATCAGGTAAAAATCTGTGGCATGGCTAACGCTTGCAAATGCGGTACTTGGCCCTCAAGGCAGTACTCCTGCTCAGGACACTGGTGCTAGGGTGTTCTGGGACAGAATTAGTCACTGGCAAAGCCTTTGGTTGGAGTCTGCCCCTTTCCCGAAGGGGCAGCTGTGAAGATGTTGGTGCCGTGGTCACTTCTTGCAGGAAAGCGGCATTGCTGGGATCGCCAGCTGTACGTCCTCGAGGTGTGGGGTCTCCCTTCACCCACCGGGGCGGCAGCCTGAAGGACGGGTTCGTGCCTGATGGAACTCTCTGGTCTTCTTTCCCCCACTGCTTCAATCAACTACATTTGGGCTGTTCCTTCTTATAAAAAGAAAATTTTCTTTTCTCTCATTCTTGTCTTGGCAGGTACCTTAACATGGGGAACCTTCTAAAAGTTTTGACATGCACAGACCTTGAGCAGGGGCCAAATTTTTTCCTTGATTTTGAAAGTGAGAAGATGATTTTATATATCTATTACTCTTTGCCTGCAGTAGACTGCATTTGTCATGTACTAAATGTGTGTTTTCATTTTGCCATCCCTTCTAACTGCTTTGTATGCCTGAGCTATGGATAATTGTTCAGCCAACTTTGATATAAAGCAATAACCTGTTCTAAAATATCCTCAGGTTCTAAAATGTAAAATCTTTATTTCTGGGAGGGCTTTCAAATTATGTTTTATAGTTGAAACTTGATATGGTTCTTGTTTTTTACACTAAAATTCTGCCTGCTTTTAATCAAAACTTTAAAAGGAATTGGAATTATTTGAAGACATACTGAAATTGCAAGGAGATATGTGCACCTTAAAGGAAGGACTGAAAATGAAACCTGATTCTCGTCACTTCCAGTGTGCCACTTAATGCTGCATATACAGATTTGCTCAAAACAGCTATTCATAGCTCCAGCATCATCACGTTAAAGGTGTATATGTGAACCTTATTTGATTTGGGCCTGAAATATAACCTCATGCCTTTTTAAAAGGGGATCTCAGAGTGTATAAATACAAAATTGCTTTTGAAAAGAGACCTGTAGCTTGGCTGATCAATGCCGGGTGTTACAGAAGGTTCACGTATTGCCTGTATTTCTGCCTTTTTTTTTGTTTTTTTTTTGCATGATACAATATAGCCTAAGAATGGCAGGTAAGTGTTGCTGGCTTCTGCTGTGCATGTTTAATGAGTCTCTTTTGGGATGTGCTGTTGCTTTACCCAGCTGTACATCAGCAAGCATAAAATAAGAAAATTAATGCTCAAGTGCATTTTGACCATGTAATAAAATGCAATGAAATAACATTAAAAAAAAAATTGATAAAGTACTGTGATATGGTTAATTTGAGATGCATTATATCTTCTTTTCTTCCCCTGAATTATTTTTCAGTTGTGTTCGATGAAACAGTATCTTGTTTATATTAGTTATAAGAGCAAATGCTTGGAGAAATATGTTTTTGCTTTGATGACATTTAAAGTTATAACTTCTCTAAACCCTTACCCTGTAGTGTTGATTTTTATCAGATGTCTCTTCTGAATATATTGTTATTGGAAGATGATAGCCATACAAATTATTCATAAAGGGAAGATTAATCAAGGGCTGAGTTCAAAAATCAGAAAGCTAAACTTGGTTAAGACCAAATCTTGCATATTATCAGAATAGGTACAACTTAGTGAAGTGGGGAGAGCTCGTATATGAGACTGTTTGAGCTGTTAAGCTCCAGCTTATTTTGTTAATATTGAGCATTTAAGTGGAGTTAATTAAATTCGAGTTAGCTGAATAGAAGAGGCATAATTCTGAAATAAATTGCAATAAAAATTTCTGTTTGTTTTTTGGTTTTTTTGTTTGGTTTTTTTAAATACAGATTCTGTAACTATCAGTTTTGTTTTAAAATGCATGTTTTGAGCATGAACAAGATTTGGCATGAGAGTAAGCAGGTTGCTGACATGAAGTGTTTACATATGCAGTTAAATTAAGTGACTTACATCATGGCTGAATTGTTAGACTGTTCTTTATTCATTTTGGACCCTGTCCTGCCTTTGTTTCTGCTGCTATACTGTGTATCCATGCTTCTTTCTCCTCTGTTTCAGATAGCTTGCCTTGACAGGATCTTGGCTTTGACACAGTCAAGATCTTTCTTCAAGACTTGGCACTTAATCTTGTGATACTTAATGTTGTGTTTTTATGTGGAAGGACAAGTAAGCTCTGTATTAAACACAAATTTGACAATTCTGTGTCACGTCTGGCCCAGTAAGAGGCAGTTTGAAAGCTTTTGTTCTTAAATCCATACATCTCTTTGGTATGAGCAGGCTAGTTAAACTTTTCTTGCATAGTACCATAAAGAGCTAAAAATCAATGTTCATAAAGCTTTATAGTGCTACAAACATCAAATTTAGAAAGGTCTTAGACTGGTTTCTTACTATTATTTTTCCCCCAAGATATTTGTCTAGCACTTTCCAGTGGTTGGTGTGACTGACTATCAGAATGCATGCAAAAAACGTTCTGATAAGTGATATGGTGGCCTGTTGGCTTTTCCTTCCTCAAAACTAGTTAAGCTTATGCTTTCTTTGGTCATTCACCTTACCTGTTTGAAACAAATAGTTGCCTTAAGTATTCTGCTAAAGCCTGTGTAATGCCATTTGAACATGAGCAAAGTGCACAGAACAATATTGTCCACTTAAAATAACCACCTGTAATGTGGGAAACTTACAGCTCAACTTTTACATTGTAGTCATTACTGTCACAGTGCAAATCCTTTCCAAGTTTACTGATTTGAATAGTAGCTAAAATACAGTGTGCTTTCAGATGGTGATCTCAAGCTAGGGCTGACAGTATTCTGTATTACCCCCAGTGATCTTGCCCAAGTTTCAGAGGAGCCACAGAGACAGCATTCTCCATAGTAATGCCAATAGAGATGAATAAATTATTTCATCTCTATCAGTCTGGGATTTTTCCCTCCCTTGTTAGTGAGTTTTGCCCCAGACAGTTTCAGATGACTTGACATGTTCTTCCCTGGGAAAAATCTCAGTTTAAATAGTGTTTGCTGTGCAGTGTAAACTTTTAACCCTAAATTTCTCTTCCTACTAGTTCTGTAGGCTAGCCAAATACTTTTCTAAATAGTCACTAAATGTGTGTGTTCCCCCTCATGCCATATGTTGTCATATTTTTGTAAAATTTAGTTCACATAACGTTTGTATATTGTTGCAAGTCTACTCTTCTGTGTTCAAGACTTTATTGTGTGAGTGTTCTAAACTCTAAATGTATATTGCATCTATTGCAGAAATATTCTGATTAAATTTAAAATTAATTTAAAGATGAACTCCCCACTGGCTTACACAACCTCATTCTTCCCTTTTCTTGCTATTAGATTAAAAATAGGAAAGTTGTCCTGAATAACCAGAGGTGGCCAGCTCCCTGACAGCAGTATCAAACCTCAGAACGTCTCAGTGAGCTGTGCTGTGCTCACTGTGTTTGTTCTATTTTCCACAAAAAATGGAAGACCACTTGGTTTTCCAATGGGAAAGCGTTGCTGGGTAAAGGCACAGCCTTGTTGTAACACTATAGGAGGAACCTAAATGTATGTGGGGAAAAGGGAAATCCCTGACATTGTATGTCTCCTTCGTCCTGCTATTTGGATGCCTGGCATTGCTGGCTGCTTTTTCTTGGATGCCAAGAGTAACTCCAGAAGTACAACTCCTTTTCCTGGTCTGCACACTCCACATCGAGGAAAACGAGTTCCACAATTAGTGATTCTCAAGCCAAAGTCCCATAGCTTGAGTCTTCAGGTACCTACTCAGGGATGCTGTTCCCGTATGTGGGAATGCTACATCCACCTAGTCAAGGTGACAGACATGCTTAGGAAGAGGGACCTCTGCCTCTTTCTCCACCTGCAATGGGCTTTCAGAATCCAGTGTCTTGACCAGCACTGAGAAGCAAATAAACCTATTGCTCTGGGTCAGCCAGCATTAGGCCTTGATTTTTTATATCATGCCTTTTATCTATATCCTAATAAGATCTTAAATGTAGTCGGAAGGGATTATAAAAGAATTCAAGTTTGCTTTTTAAATTTGAGCGCTTATCTACGTGATAAAAATGTCACAGATGGCAGAGGAAATTAGTTGGGACAAATCAGGTTTGCAGATTTCTTTTGTTGGAGAGGACTAGGTTCACCAAAACGAAATACATACCAAAAGAAATAACTCAGTATCTACTGGGGTTTAAAACAGTTGTATATTTAGAAGTTTGTAATAATCAAAACAAACAAGCAAACTAAAAAAAACCAAAGCAAAAACACCATCCCAACAAATTAAGTATAAACCATTGGCTTAGGTTTCCTGGAACGTTTTAGGGAAGTGAAATACAATAGTTGGCTGATTATGTCCTGCACTAACAGAGGTAATGAAGGTGTTGACTTGCCCAGCCAGCTGTGCAGTGAAGACCACTAAAATTGTATCTGGAAGATGGTTTTCATTTCATGGAGGGTCACAGCACTGCAGCTCCTCTGCTTGTTGGTGTGTTTCAAAATGAGGAGCAGGAGTTCTTGTGGGCCCTTCTGCTCTGCCCTCCCAAAGTTGAAAAATGAATTCTCCTTACTACACAGGGTAAAGAAAAAATGTCATGAAAAATTAAGTAGGCAGGAGATGTAGTCAGTGTGAGATGATCCAAGTGACAAGTCTTGATTGCATTATTTAACAACACAATCTGGAATGCTACAGAGCTTCACGTTTTAGTCTGTATTTCACTATAGCATTTCATGTTCGTGCATGAACTGCTGCCAGTCAACTGGTGCTTCCCTGTCTGCTCTTTTCCCTCATTTTTTGTCTTCATTTCTTACAGCAGTCTTCAGCAGCTTTCAAAATTATGTGACCTTTGTGATGATCTGAAAAGCACTGGCCACTTTTACTCGATGCCTAATCAATGTGGTGCTCTTTTGTTTATTTATTTTTAAAGGAGTGACCAGCTCTTTTTTAACCTGTGCTAATTCTTGATGTTTCTCAAAATATCAGCTAAACTGTTGCAAGGTCTATACATAGGCACATTTGCCAGTAATGCCCACTCTCTATGCATTAAACCATAAAAATAAAAAGTATTATGCAAAAATTACAGCAAAATCCATAGAGGCAACACACATGAAATTTATTTTCTCGTAATGCAAACTTTATTTTCTCTTGTGTTTTTTGTAGTGTGTAACACTAGAATACTGTTGGGGTTTTATTTCAAATGTAAAGATGTACCTAACTTCCATGGGAAGTTGTACATATGGATCATGGAAAAAGCACTTTTAAAAAGACATTTTCCAGACTCCTCAAACTGCACAAAGTCATGAGGATATATTGTCCTTAGATAGCTTTTGTTTGTCCCTATAAAAAAGAATCTGTTGTTAACACCCTCATTTTGGCATTGGAAATAGTGGACTAAAATACAGTGATATTTATTTCATAACATATTTTGCCCATGCAAACAGAGAATCGTTTTTGGGGTGTTTTTTACAAGAGCTTCAGTAATCAACAATTATTTTTTTAAATATTAGTCTAAAAGGAACTGACCTATTAGCTTCCATCAAAATTTTAAAAGCAAAAAGTCTATTTCATTTCGGGTAAGCCATATTTGTACTAGATGATTCTTTTTAAAGGTTAAAGCTGTTTGTTGATTCTTCTTAAAACATACTTTTTACGGAATTGTCTTTCTTTAAAAATATATGTGTACCTTTTTGAAATTGTGATCAAAGATACATTTGGGAAGTCCTTACTAATTATAAAAAAACCTGGGAGACAGTATAGGTCTTTAAAGATGGGACAAACCCCCTCCCCACACAAGCTCACACTAGCTCTTTTTGTTGTCAACTCTGACTGTGCAATGGGTACAATAAAGAATATGTTTTGAGAATTAATTATATTTAGAAGTAAA
Organism: Margarornis squamiger; assembly: GCA_035222235.1. Lineage (NCBI taxonomy): Eukaryota > Metazoa > Chordata > Aves > Passeriformes > Furnariidae > Margarornis > Margarornis squamiger. The sequence continues at coordinate 141,653,545 of JAWWTY010000077.1, read as the reverse complement.
AGATATGGCTCCTTTCCCAACCATTAAAAGATGAGGTAGAGAAGACGGGAAATAACCCAATGCAATGTTGCTAGATAGCAGTAGACATGGACACCTCCTGTGCTATCTGCAGTGTCTTTGAGTGCTCACCTAAATCTTTCCCAGTGAGCCTGTACTGCACTCCAAGGTGAGACTGTATAATAGTCATAAAGACAACTCATCAGGTTCTTCTCCTAACTCAATTTTAAATAAGTCAGGAAGGATAGATTCCAGGTGGGGTTTTGGGATGGTAAACAAATCTTAGAGACTACTAAAATGACTCGAATTACTCTCTTGAAGTTCCTCATGCATTGTAGTAGCTCTTCAGAGAATGAAAATTCTCAATGAGTTGCTGCATGAAGAATTTACCCCAAAAGGTGATGGTGTGCCTATTGAATTCCATATTGTTGTTAAATATATATATATACATTTAATATGTTCTGCTGTTTAGATGCCCAACCTACAGAATCTGAAAAGGAAATTTATAATCAGGTGAATGTAGTGTTAAAGGATGCAGAAGGAATACTGGAAGACTTGCAGTCATATAGAGGAGCTGGCCATGAAATACGAGAGGTGAGCTAGAGCGTTACAATTGTGCACAACCTGTGGTTGTTCATTGTCTGATCCTAACCAAATACTGCTGGGTTTTAACTTTGCTTGCAGGAGCTGTTTGGCAGAGCATGTTGCCTATTAAAATCACTGTCTTGAACTTCTGCTCTGGAATGTTTCTTTTTAACAGCGAAACAGATGTTGCTTGTGTCAGTCATATTAATCCACATATGTAATAGCAAATGATGCTTCTCCAACTTCTCAGGGAATTGTTGCTATTGATTTTTTTCTTTGTATTCCCACATAAGCTCTTCTTGAGTTAATAGTGAATTTGGAAAGAGCATGGCGTGACTACAGTGCAATACTCAGTAGTGTTGACATCTTCTTGTGCGGTAATTTGAGAAGTCTGGAGTGGTAATCCTAACACAAAAGACATCTCATTTTCAATCCCTTTTAATTGCCTTTTATTTACTAAAGTAGATGTTTGGAACAGAAGCAAAGTTTCTGTACAGAATGTCACTCCATTTTTCCTTTATGTTTAAGAAAGGATGGGATAAATACTTTCCCAACCCCCTTTATTTCTTCCTCACATGCAGCAATGAGGACTGCTTTGCTCTGAAGTGAGGAGTTACTCACTGTAACATACCCTTAAGAATTAGTATTAGATAGGAGGACTTTCTGCTCACTCCAGATGAATTTGAGATACTCATAGCCATTCAGCTTTGAGAGTTTTTCTCTCCATTGAATTCCTAAGGTAGGTTTAGGAAGGGTAACTCACACTAAACACTTAGGAGGGGAGATGGCTTACTTGTTCCTCAAGGAAGGAGCATGCTCAAGGAGAGACTGTAGGATCAGGCACAAATTTGTGGCTCAGCAAGAAGCCTGCAGCTCCCACAGAGAAAGGAGAGACACTGCAGGAAGGAATCTTTCTAGAGACCAGAGAGGAGTGTGCTGCAACTCACAGCCCAGGTTGACTGAAACATATTTGGGAATCAAGGGCTTGACTGTGAAAATGCGGCAGGAGAGTTATGAGCATTTTTATTTCTGTTTCCTTGGTATATTTTTAGTTGCTAAGTAGTCAAGTTTCCATCTTAAAAACCTGGAGAGATTGAATGTAAGTTATTATATGTCTGGGAAGTTTACTGTAAAGACAAAGTCTATACATATATCCCTCAAAGCTCTCTGGTATACACCATGTCCTGGAGGTGGTTTATGTTGTTGATTATACTTAAATGCTCCTACTGTAATATTTAGCTTGAATTTCACATAAAATTCCTTGATTTTTTTTAATTTTTAATTTTTTTTTCCCTTTGCAAATTCAGGAATTGGTGATAGATACCAACGTTAGGATGAGGTTCTGATCACTAAACTTTTTTGCTTGGAGGAATCACAGTAAAGTTGTTGATTTTAGTTAACTAGATCTAGTTATGTAGAGTTTCTTATCTGAGTACCTTTATTTTTAACAATTTCTTTACACTGTCTCAACGTTGTTTTCCTGTCAGGATACTTACTTTCAACACAATTACTTAGACCTTTTTGGAACTTGGGATAGTACAGGCGTGTCTCTCAACTGAAAACTTATTAGTAGGTAGAATTTTTAATTATTAGCTCTTCAAACAATTGTCCTGTATAGGGCCTTTTTTATAGTTTCTTTTTGGTCAGCAGTGGATTAGTTATTATTAATCTAAGGATATTATTTCCTCTCTTTTTCTAATTTAAGGCAATACAGCATCCCAATGATGAGAAGCTGCAAGAGAAGGCATGGGGTGCCGTTGTTCCACTAGTAGGCAAACTAAAGAAATTCTATGAATTTTCTCAAAGACTAGGTAAGTGGAAAGGTATTAACTTGTTTTTTTGTCTTCATTAATTAGTACATTTGCTATATTCAGATGTGATCACATCTAGGACAGCTCCTTAGTAGAAAAAAGTTCATGTTTCATAGATTCGTTCTGTACACTGGAGTGGATCTTATTCATATCTGTGTACTACCATCTTGCATGTGACAGCAGACTTGCTTCTGTGGATACCTGAAAGGACAAAGAGAATGAGAGCATACTTGTCATCTTCTTTTTCTAGTCCTTTAGTAACTCTGGAAATCAGTAACCAGATAATTATTTGAAAATCAGTGAGCTAAATAATTCAGGAATCAGTTTTCTTAATGTTTCTGATACCAAGAGAACTTAAAAGTGGCTGTGTTAGTTTGTCTCTAAACCCCAGAAATAATTTGGTCTGTGGAAATGCCTGATCTTGGTTCACACACATGCAATACTTCAGATAGCACTTCATACCTCTTACGAAACCAGCTTGACTGATGTGGTGGCTAAGCTGATTAAACCTATTAGAGTTCTCTTTTCACAAACTATCTTTTGTTATCTCACTTTCAATCACAGTTATTAGCACAGCTCATGAAAAAATGAGTTCAAAACATGGAAACTTTTCGCAGGCAAGTTCTGCTTTGTTAAAAAGGTGAGGCATTTTTCTTGAGAAGATGAACAAGAAGTTGAGTTGTAAGTTTATCTTAAATAAGACATGACTTCTGCTTATAGTTATGTGCCTCTTGAATTCTGTGTTATCTTAAGAGCTGAAGTCTGCTAACATAGATTATTGAAATGTGTTCTACACAAATGTTGCAGACAAAGCTTGAATAAAACCTTTTCAGGAAGGTTTTTTTGTGGCTGTCAGTGCTGATGAGACCTAGTCTGTACAGCAGTTTGTAAGTAAATATGACGACAGTGACACATAGATAAGCAATTCATTGAGCCCTTTTATTATTGATTACTATGTATTTTGGAAGATGTATATCTTAAGTCTCGCGTGTAGAATATCAGCCAATAGAGATAGAGGAAGGAGGTGCAGTTGTATATTGCAAAATACTCTCGTTTTAGAGGCAGGATTGCGAGGCCTGTTGGGAGCCCTGACGAGCACTCCATATTCCCCAACGCAGCACCTGGAGCGAGAGCAGGCTCTTGCTAAGCAGTTTGCAGAAATCCTTCACTTTACACTCCGGTTTGATGAGCTCAAGGTAAGAACTGGTCATGTTGTAAGCACAAAGGCTAGCAAAAAGATGCCCAGTTTATTTACTGAAGCAATCCTTGTTGTGCTCTGTTCTAGAACAGAGTGTGCAGTACATACTCAAAGGTTACTGTGCTTGGCTTGTCTGCATGACCTAGAGTTAGATTAAACTGGAAAGCAGATGAAATATCATATTAGCTTTAGGCAGTTGTTATATTTCAGTTTGTATTAATCATGTTTCTTCATCCAAATTTGGCATTTCTCTTGCAATGATGCTGCTACTTTTAGTTTGTGCACATACATAGTCCAGCTATCTTCTTACTAATGTGCAGAGAACTAAGCTGAAATGATTATTAATTTGCTGGTCTGATCCTTGGAGTCAAACTAGAAAAGGAAATTTTTTTCAACCTGCTAATTTCCAACTCCTATTTAGAAGACTGCTCCTTTATCCTGCAAAATCTGAGAAACTAACCAGAAAGCTTTACATTGTGCTTATCAGTTCCCAACACATCACAAGCTTTTTTGCTTCAGCAAGTCAAGTATTTTCTTGTTTGAAGTATTATATTTTATGAAGACTTGTCCATATTTTTCTTGAATTTGTGACAACTCTCTTGCTTCCATATCTATATAGATGACAAATCCTGCTATACAGAATGACTTCAGCTATTACAGAAGAACTCTGAGCCGTATGAGGATTAACAATGTCCCAGTAGGTAACCCTTGGATGAGATGAAATATAATCTGATGCTACCACCTTTCTTCTTCATGTACAGTACAACTAAACTCTTTTTTTTCCCCCCTTCTGTTTTGTAGGCAGAGGGGGAAAATGAAGTAAATAATGAGTTGGCAAACAGAATGTCTTTATTTTATGCTGAAGCAACGCCGATGTTGAAAACCTTAAGCGATGCTACCACAAAGTTTGTGTCAGAGGTAAGAGTGTAAATTGATGTCTTGGATAATGTGCTTCAGAGCTCTGCAGGGCCAGGCATGATTTGGAACACAAAACTTCTACCAGGCTTGATTTGGCATCTAGAAATCAAACTTGGTTTTTGGATCCTCAAGAAATGTGAAGTGTCTTTCTTGGATGCTGTAGGGGTTAGTGACTTCAGGTCACCAAAAGTTAATGTATAGTGCTGATAACTTTCCTCAGAGGGGGAAGTGGGGCAGGTAAGTATTTTGCCTTCATTTTGGTGGTGGCTTGGAGGAGAAATTTCAGGCAATTGAAAGGGAAACAGTTTGCTTGGAATAGGGAATGGAATTGAAATCTGGCTTTCTTTTCTCCTTCCCAAGACTTTTGGTGCACTGTGTAAAGTCAAGTATACTACATTATTGCAAAATGGGAGGAACCTGAATGGGAAGAGTATTCCAACATTTTGACACATCCCTATTTATCCTTAACGGCCTAGATAAATATTGGTGGTAAAATCCAGTCGCTACAAGTATTGTGCTTGCCTTCTGGTAACTGTAATGATTCTTGGCTTATATGCAAAGAATGCACACTATTTCTTAATTTAACTAATTGTATAGTAACATGATTAATGCAAAGATACATTTGTCTTTTAATGTGTTTTCCTAAGTTCTGCTTTACGCCCGAAATGCTTTAAGAAAACGGGCCTCTTATATTACGTTTCTTTGTGATGTTTGTTAGTAACAATACTAAGTTTTACTATTACATCAGATTAATATATTTGGCTGTAGAAATTTCTGTCTTTAAGGAGCAAGTTAGATGATCCCTGTAAAATTTACCAAAAGTCAATGGTGTCAATAGTTCAGTTCTTTGACTATAAACAAGCAAGCAAAACTTATTATGTGGTAGACTTTGTTCTGGAAGTTGCTAATCTTTTTGGTAATGTTTAAAAAAACAGTGTAAGACTACCTGAAATACCAAAGTTGTGTTTTAATTTCTCCACACTGCCATGCCAGCAGATCACTGATTCGATTTAGGGTTTGTAGTACAGTATTGCACAACAATTGAATTGGAAACTGTTAATCTTCTTTTGCAGAATAAAAATTTACCGATAGAGAATACAACAGATTGCTTAAGCACCATGGCCAGTGTGTGCAGGGTCATGCTGGAAACCCCGTGAGTATAAACAGTGCTTGTACCGGGTATGAGTCATCTCTGTATCTCAGACGTGACTCGTGATGCATAAGGTGAAAGAAATATAATTGGGGTAATTAGGAACTATGGTGTTTTCTCTTTTACCAGCCTAGTTGTTTACCTTGACATGAAACTGCCTTGTCTCATTTTGCTAGCCATGCAAATCATGCGGTCTACTTTTCTGAACGTATTAATATTTAAAAATAGGATGGCTAGGGAAGCTAGACAACCTCTTGGCACTCTTTGTAAGTGGTTTTCTCATATATAATTCAGAGAAATAGACTATTTGAGCATGATTGCCTAGGGCCTCCTGAAAGAGGGGCTGTGGGCAATGTTCTGGATGGTACGTCCTTGCGGACTGGCCCAGCTCATGTCTGTAACAAAATGACTGTGCCCCTCTCTGGGCAATTAAGAGATGATTTCTAGGCATGAAGGCAGTCTGTTGTCTGCTGTACATTTGAGAGACACTGGGAGTATGAACAAAAAATCAGACTAAACTTTGATTATTTTTTTTAAATCTGTTTCTTCTGTGTTCTAAATAGTTTTCCATTTGTAAAAATTACTTGGGCATTAGCTAAGTCTTACTTACATAATTTTCTGTCCAAATACCACAGTACATTTGTTTTGGACTACATTAAATGCTCCAAACATTTATATTCTTGCCCTTCTTAGGAATGGACTTTTCCATTCAAGACAGTAGTTAAACATTGTTCATTCGGTTGCTTTCTTTGCCATTTTTTTTTCCTGAGTCAGAAGTTTGGGTGTGTATTAGAGGGTGGCAGGAAAAAGCATAAGAAGCATTGAAAGCAAAGTTAGTATGTATTGTTTTAATCTTTTTAGCAGCAGGGTCCTATTTGAGGTTTGAGAATCTTTATCAATCTTCACATAGCTTTCTAACCAGTCATCTGATTTGTAGGCAGGTCATTGAAAGGAAAAAAGAAAACTATCAAAACCTTGGTGTTGGTGGATTTAGGGGGTGGGATTCTCTTTTTTCTTCAGAGGAGTTATAGTAGAATTTTTCTCTTCAATCTTATTTTGAGTGTTACTAGTATGTACTCTTATCCTGTCTTTCATAGATAATAACCTGAATTTTTAAATTACAGTGAATACAGAAGCAGGTTTACAAATGAGGAAACAGTATCATTCTGTCTGAGGGTAATGGTGGGTGTCATCATACTCTATGACCACGTGCATCCGGTGGGCGCTTTTGCCAAAACTTCAAAAATTGATGTAAGTTTATTGTTGCTAAATAATCTTTCTTGACTGTTTAAATTGTGTGTAGCCTCCTTTTCTTTCTTCAAGGTTCTAGTAGCAGGGGTATACATTGTGGGTAGTGGTAGCTGTGAGCAAAAATATATATTTAAGTAGTGAGACACACAAACTAGGCCTTCAGGCATGTCAATGGTCATTGCTAGGTCATGAAAGATCTGTTTTTGTGGAATTCAGGTAGTGTCTTGAAATACTTGTAAACAGTGGTTGTGTTTAAAGATCCAAATCAGAACGATTGAAAATTACCAGTGGTAACTGACTTGTTACTTACTGTCTGGTAAATAACTCAGTTCATTATCCATGAGCCTTTAAGTTTTGAACTTTCTACTGTTGTTATTAAGTCTGTGGAATACATGCTGTTACTGTATTTGGTTTCATGTGTTTAAAATAGTCTATTATCCTATTGTATTAACTGCAAAATTAGTCATTATTTCACTGGCTGAATGTAATGATTCTGAAAGGATTTATGATAAACACGAGCTTTTGTTCACAGTTCTGTTTTTTGTTTTCCTTAGGGTTCATAAAGCAGAGCTTGACATGAAAGTTGCATTGTCTAAAGTTGTCATATAATAGTTTGGGCTGGAAGGGACGTAAAAGATCACCTGGTGCCAACCTCCCTTCCATGGGCAGGACCACCTTCCTCTAGACCAGGTTGCTTAAGACCCTGTCCAGCCTGGCCTTGAACACTTCGAGGGATGGGGTGGTCACAACTTTCAGTTTAAAGCCATTCTTCCTCATCCTGTAGCTTCATGCCCTTGTAAAAGTATCTTTCCAGCGCTCTTATAGCCCCCTTTAGGTACGGGAAGGTGCTATAAAGTCACCCTAGAGCCTTCACTTCTCCAGGCTGAACAGCCCCAACTCTCTCAGCCTGTCTCCATAGGAGAGGTGCTCCAGCCCTGGGAGAATCTTTGTGGCCTCCTGGACTTGCTCCAGCAGGTCCATCTCATTCTTCTGTTGAGGACCCCAGAGCTGGATCCAGGTGGGGTCTCACCAGAGCAGAGTAGAGGGGAAGAATCGCTTCCTCCCTCAACCTGCTGCCCACGCTGCTTTGGATGCAGCCCAGGACACCGATGGCTTTCTGGGCTGAGAGTGCACATTGTCGGGTCATGTTGAACTATTTGTCTTCCAACACCCCAAGTCCTCCTCAGAACAGCTCCCAGTCCATTCTCCACCCAGCCTGTATTTGTGCTTGGGATTGTCCTGATGCACGTGCAGGGCCTTGCATGTTTACTTGTTGATCTTCATGAGGTTCAGATGGGGTCACTTCTCAAGCCTGTCCCCATCCCTTGGATGCTATCCCTTCCCTCCAGTATGTCAGCTGCACCACCCAGCTTGGTGTCATCCACAGACTTGCTGAGGGTGCATTCAGAATGCAGTCTTTTAAGTAATTAAGCCAGTCTGTCATAGGAATATATAATGCTGAAAGCTTAATTCCTTCCTAATATCCAGAAAATGTCTTTACACTGCTGCTGTTTTTACATACTTATCTTTTCTCTTTGACAAACTGAACATGAAACATTTCTGTAAACTCAGAAAGTACTAGCATGAAAAAAACTGTATAATGTTTTTAACTCCTAGATGAAAGGATGCATCAAAGTTCTTAAAGACCAGCCTCCCAACAGTGTAGAAGGCCTTCTAAATGCTCTCAGGTACTCTTTTGTTTTGGATTTTTTAAATACTTTGACATGAAATTTCATGAATTGTCCAGGGCATTGTCTTCAGCAGTGAAGTATTTAGTCACTGTTACAGGGAAGGGTGAATTATTGCGGGTTTGTCTTCCAACGTGTCTTGAGACAAGGGTGTGTGAAGAAGCCAGTTTTAACTTGTAAATTTGCAGTTGTCATTCTAAGATAACTTTTTGCATACATTACCTGCATGTAGGTTAAGAATGAGTCAGTATGGTGTTGTAAGTAACTAGAAATACTTTCTCTTTCAAAAAGTCCTTAAGGCACAAGTCTCAATGCTTTTGCTGTAGAACAGATGAGACAAGAACTTTCCATATTAATTAGAGAAATAAAGAGAAATTCGTAATTCAGTATGTTAATCCAAAACCTGCTAATTTGGATCATAAAGCTGTAACTGCAGTGAGAAACATGTTCTTTGTGCTGGTGTCCAGCATGGGAGGAGTGGCGAAAGGTGCCAAAATATGATAGGCAGATCAAGTCTTTGTTCTTGTCTTTACTTGGAAAAGTATCATGTTACTTTGGTAACAGATAACTGTGACTGGATGTTGTTACTTATTCACTTGTGTTGGAATGTGGAAGTTTTAGTGTGTCTTACCTGAAAGTGTGCTTTTGGGATTGCTTTTTCTTATCTGTAGTGAAACTGCTTTAATTTCATTAGCCCTTCTTTTAATTTTTTTTGTGTTATGATGTGGTGAGAAATGAAATAATGTGGTATTATAAGTGGCTTCTTTTGCAAAGTTGTTTCAGATTATTAGTAAAACAAAAAAAATTAATCTACATTTAATTTGAGGCTTCATGTGAGTATTTCCATGCTAAAATCATGTTGTTGATCTTTTCCGAACTTCCTGTACATGATCAGTCTTTGAGATGGTGATCATGAAAACACAAGGTTCCAGAGGGAAATCACTGCATTAGCATTTATTTTCTGAGTAGTTTATCGTGATTACAACTGCAAATGAACCCCAGTCTTTATGGGTACCTCATGTTTCCTCCCAACATTGCTGTCACTATTTAATTCCATGGAAGGTGTAGTTCAGGTTCTCATTCCCTTCCTTTGTGGTCAGCAGTATAAATTCAGTCAGTGCTGTCCTGCTGACCTTTCCCTACACCAACTCTTTCCATCCATGGATGCTTTAACAGCCCTGGTTTCATACATTTGATTAGTCATTTGGCTAGGATATTTAAATGTTTTCTAAATCACATTTGGAAGTGTTAGGAAGAGAGTCAAGGGTGAGCTGCTGTGTGCTCATGTGATGAAAGCACGTTCAAGATGATGTCACGACAGGTTAAGTCCAAATCCGAGTGTTTGATTCTGGAGGAGTGTTAGAAGTTCTCATGTTTTCTCAAAGGACAGATAATGTGTTTCAAAAGCAAATGGAAGATGGTATGAATTTTGGAGGGACATCAGCTGTTTATAATTTGAAATTCATATGAGCATCGTAATCATGTTCAGCTTTTTCACATGGGTAGAATACCAAGTACAATAACCTTTCAGGATTTCAGAAACCCTTATGCCACTTGTTTGTGTAAAATATAAATTACCAAAAAGTGCTGAAATCTGCATTAATATTAATTTCCAAAACAAAATGTCATTCTATATTCTTCATATGAACAAGTAAATATCACTACAGTTCTGGACAACAAAGTGCTAATTTAACTTGTTAAATTACAGGCTAAGTTTTCATTTGCTTTTAGTTTAGTTAGGAAGGAAGATCAGGGAAATTAATCATACAAAGAAGCCAGCATTGAGGATATACATTACTCCCTTTTAAAAATAGAGGTAACTAGGCTTTATATAGATTTAAAAATATGCTATTCTCCTAGAGAATTTTGAAGGGGGAATGGTCTGAAATTAACACATGGTTATGCTCTCTAGTTTTAGCAGCAGTCAGGAAATTAGGCTGAAAAGTGATTAAATCCATTGTCATTGAGGGGTCTTAGGAAGGTTTGGTCACTGAAGTTTTGAAGAAAAGTTTCTGAAGCTGTTTTATTTGAAGATGTTTCCTGTGGGCAGAGACCCGAGTTAGTCTGATGGCTAGTCACCTGTCACAAGTGGTAATACAAGTTTACTATGAAATGGCCTATGAGCACAAAAGCCAATGTCCAGCTGAGGCTTATTTTGAACTCCCCTTGGTGCAAGGCTGCTGAGTTATAATTCTGATTGATAACAGCATTCTCTGGTCAGAATGTCTGATCTGTGTTTTGGATAACCATGGAGTGGGTGGTGATCCGTGGCTGAGGGTTTTGGTTTGGTACAGTCAGGTTGAGCCATAAACAAAGAAATTACATATTTGTTAAGCCAAAGTGCAATAGCATCTATGCTCATCTCGACTTTTATTTCTGTGTTTAGGTACACAACAAAGCATTTGAATGATGAGACTACCTCCAAGCAAATTAAATCCATGTTGCAATAACAATTACCTGGAATTCGCACCTGCTGTAGACAGTATTCTGCAATGACTGAGATGCACAGATTTATTTTTTTTTCTAGTGATTGCAACTACTATCTCGTTCATTCTTGCTTTTTTATTTTCTCTCTTCCTGTTTACCCTTTTTTTTTAATCACTTTCTTGTTCCTAAGTAAGCTCAGACTTCTTTTCTGTGCCAAATCAATGAAATTTATCAGTTCTGGAAAGTATTTCTACTTTTCAGAATAGCCATCCTAAGTGGCAGCTAATTATGCGTTGCATTTGGATTTCTCTGTACTGGGGAAAGATTTGTGACTTGAACTAAATATTTTTAAACTTGTGGTTTTTTTCTTTTTTTGAAAAACTAATATTTAATATTGCTTCTTCTGCATGGCAAGACTGCCTACTTCTGCTATTTAAAAATCCCTTGATGACTTCATTTTCTATTGCAGCTTATTTTCATGTGCAAACCATGAGGAAACTAAAAGCAGATTTGTTTAAATTAACTGTGTTTGTACAAAATGGTACCCAACACAAAAGTTTTTTTAAATGAGTAAAAACTGTTTTGTTTAAAAGTTACGTTTGCATTTTGACTCATTTTTGTAAGGATGTATGTTGTATGTTTAACCTTTAATAACTAACGTTGAACTGTGGTGTGTGCGTAGCAAAATTACGTATGCATGTTCATGTCAAATGATTGGCTGTGGATAAGATAATAAAATCAGCTTTCATTTTTCTAAGTGTGGTTTGATTTACCAGTATTTTGAGTGGGATGTCTTCGTGCTCTTTGGATTTTTACAAAAAAAATAAATTTATAAATTTTATATAGTGAAAACTCTGCTGTTTCATTACCAGTAACCACTAGCCTAATGCACTGATTTAAGCCTAGTGTTTTTTAGGGTTCTTTGTCTCCACTCTGTGCTGCTTCCCCGTCTCCAGAAATATTACTCAGATGGAGTTTGTGGGGAGGAACTTTGTACAATTCATATAGATCCCAGTTCTAGGATGTTGCTAAGAACCTGCATCCTGGCTACCCATGCTGGCTCCTCAGTACAGTCATCAGGAGTGGCATTCCAGATTAGGCTCTTCCCTTGCTCTGTACTGGTGTGTACTCTTTTAGATCTAGATATTTGAACTGTATAAAATCTGAATAATCTCAGTACTAAATGTTTCTTCTTTATGTAGTATTTTATAACATCAAGTGTTTCATAGGTTGGTGAAGAAATCAAAGCTCTTTTGGGAGGGAAAGAATTGAAGGGGAAAATCTGCAACTCTTAAGAAATACCTCAGCAAGGTGGAGAGTTGGGCAGCGAAGAACTGACTGAAAGTCAGCAAAGGCAGTGCAGGGTCCTGCACCTGGGGGAGAATAACCCCAGGCACCAGGACAGGCTGGGGGCTGATCTGCTGGGAAGCAGCTCTATGGAGAAGGCCCTGGGGGTCCTGGTGGACAACAAGCTGTCCATGAGCCAGCAGTGTGCCCTTGTGGCCAAGAAGGCCAATGGTGTCCTGGGGTGCATTAGGAAAAGCATTGGCAGCAGGTTGAGGGCTGTGATCCTGCCCCTCTGCTCAGCCCTGGTGAGGCCCCAGCTGGAGTGCTGTGCCCAGTTCTGGTCTCCTCAGTGCAAGAGGGACATGGAGCACCTGGAGTTGGTCCAGCTGAGGGCAACAAAGATCACTAAGGGACTGGAACATCTTTCTGAGGAGAAAAGGCTGAGGGAGCTGGGCCTGTTCAGCCTTGAGAAGAGACACCTGCGAGTGGACCTCATCAATGTCTGTCAGTATCTGAAGGGAGGGTGTCAGGAGGATGGAGCCAGGCTCTGCTTGGGGGTGCCAAGTAATAGGACAAGAGGCAGTGGGCAGAAACTGAGGCACAGGAAGTTTTACCTGAATATGAGAAAGAACTTCTTTCCTGTGTGGGGGATCACACACTGGAACAGATTGCCCAGAGAGGCTTGTGGAGTCCCCCTCACTGGAGATACTGAAGCAGTGTCTGGATTCAATCCTGTGCCATGTGCTCTGGGATGACCCTGCTTGAGCAGGGAGGTTGGACCAGACTGACCCACTGTGTCCCTTCCAACCTTACTCATTCTGTGAATCTGTGCAAACAAGAATTGAGAATTACTAGGGAAATCTCTGGGAAATTGCATGTTTTGCCTCAAAGGGCAAATATTATTGCACCTCGTGTGCATGGTGCTGTTGTGGTTATGCCTCCTAACATGAGTTCTGGAAAGGAGACTTGAAATCTCCAGGCATGTGTGAATCAGTTGGCTTTATTTTCTGGGCAAATATTTTGTGACTTTACATAGCATGCTGGCTCCAGGTATGAGGTACTGGTGTGATCATGCTGGATTTCCTCTGGATACTCCTTCTACATCATTACTAAGTGTTCTCTTTATCTTCTGTTTGTTTGGTTTTGGAATAAAGAGATCTGCAAAACTGTAAATCATGACACTTAAAGAGTTTGAAGGAGGTTTAAGTGTATGTTTTAGGTACCTGCATGTCCATCTCTGTTAGGCAAGGCAAGACTTTTTTCTTTCCAACTAAGGATAATTAGCTAAGGTCTCTGCCACAGAGAAACCAACCCAAGTGCGATGCTTGCAGCAGGAATAAAATACTCTTGCTTTGATGTGATACTGCTCTCTAGTCCTTTTGGCAATATCACAGTTTTATCAAGCTGAAAAAGGACAAAACAGGATTTGTTTAGATTTTTTTAAAAAGAAAAGTAAAAAAATCTTTCCCGGAATCGTATGAATGTTACAGACTCTATACAACTGACCCTTCTGTATGGATCTGAATGGGAAACTGTCCTCATAAATTTGTTACTCTTAGGAAAAAACAACAATTTAGTGTCAGCTCTGTTACTGCGAATACAGTTAAGGAATAATAATCCCAGGAGGAGCAAATCATCCTCCTGTCTAGTGTTATTTTTTGGAAGTAGAGCTTTCTAAAGGAAACCTAATTTACAGAGAATGGGTTTTAAGCACAACTTCTGTAGTTGACAGTTTTCATTTCTGATCTCGTTAGAAAACACTTGGAACAGTAAATCCAGCCTGGGTGCCATTATGGAAGAACCAGCCATACAGCAGATTTCTTGTCTTGCCCCAGTGGCTGCTGACTAAACACAATTTCTTCAGTCGACTGTTTTGGACAGCTCTCCCTTTCTTCTGCTCTGCCAGCATCTTTGCTTTTAAAGATTGTTGTTCTTGTGGTCTAAGAATAATTGGAGCTTTCCTTTTTTTCCTGTAGCATTTGTATTCTGCAGTTTCTCTGTGTATGTAGCTGGGAAGGGAGATTAGAGCTGGCCTGCCTTGAGTTGTCTGGCCCACAGCTCCACAAGGTTCCCCACTGATGAGCTTTCCAAGAGAAGAAAATGGGCCCCCCTGGTGTACCTGGCATGAGATGTTTGCAGTTTTGAACTGAAACTGCTGTGTTCCTACTCAAGCTTTGGTGCTTGTTCCTTGCAAAACCACTCTGCAATCTTATCCTCTTCATTTTAGCTCTTGCCTGGGACAGTGGACAGGAGAGCAACTGTCAGGCCCAGCACTAAGTATTGTCCACTAAACAGCCTTTAAGTTTTGGGGGAAAAGTTGTGCTGTTTGGATGGTGCTGCCCTGGTGCATGTGGTACCTGGAGCCTTGGGGTCCTGGCCCGGGTGGCACTTGATTGGTTTAAATAAATGCTCTGCTCAAGTTAGCCATCATCCCTGTGCTGTGGGCTGGTGTACCCACCCTGTACACCAGGGTTGTGGGTGGAAGGCCTTCTCCTCGTGGTGCTGTGTCTCTGAATGTAAATTCTATTGCTCCTTTCTTGTGAGTCTCAGATTCTTGGCACAGATGGGTCTCTGGGGGAAACAGATCCACAGTGGTGTGTGTGATGTATGTCACAGACAGTAAAGAGGCTGCATGGCTAACAGCATGTGCCACTCCCAAGCTCTGGAATCTTGTTGCAGTTCCCTAGTACCAGTCTTCTTGAGTGGCAGTGATTTGGTTCTTTAAATTTCACATAAAAATGTCTCTCCCAAAACAGTGTCCTTTCCTGGCTGTGTCTTCTGGTTATAAACCACATAGGGTTTCACTTTGCCAGAAATGCTGCTTCTTTCCATGTGGTTTTGTTACATTTGCAATAGATCTGGAGAGGCAGACCCTGAAATGGCTTGTTGCACATGGACTTTGAGAACTGTGCTCTGGCTGTTTTCTTTTGGCTTACAAGACCAATGCATCACGTCTTCTGCAGCAGGAGTATGATTATTCTCTAGACTGCTGCTTCACTAGAAGGATACTCATCCCCCTTTTTTTTGGGTTTTCTAATCTTAACGTTGTCTTTCACTCCCTTAAAAGACTGAGACCTGTGAAATAACTATCGAGTTTTTTATGCAGTCACTGTGAGTTTGTAGTTAGTTGTGGCATTTCAAGAGAGTGTCAGTGTGGAAGCTCACTGTGGTGTTCCCTGGGCGCTGCAGGCACAAGTAGTCACAAGTCCTGCTTGAGGTGGGAGCCATCCTTGAGGGTGCCCTTCCTGGCCGTGGTGATGGGGTTACTTGTTTCTCAAAATTTTGTGAAATGCATGTGTGAAGCAGCTACTTTTGTAAAAACAGAGAACTAGCTCTGAATTACCAGGCTGTCTGCTCTTTCTCGCCCTTTTTTGTCATTTTATTGGCCTAAGTTTTTTCAGCCCTTCTTCCAAACCTAGTGTAGTGCCTGCTGACTCATCCATAGTAGCAGCTCCCCATCTGGGGGCAGTGGGACAAGGACTAAAGCAATCCCAGTATAAAGTTCATGGTATCAATTTGCATATGAATTTTCTAATGAATTGCTATCACATGGGCTAGTTTTTAAAAACCAAATGATTGCAACCCACTGGCTGCTCTGGATCTGGCCAGGGATCTGCTTTCCCCCATGCTAATGACCCTTTCAGACTGGTCTCATGCTTCAGTTTTATTACTGTGATGATACAAAGGTGCCTGGACTGGGTTACCTCTTCTGTCAGGGTTACAACACAAGAAGGGTTGTACCTGGTGAGCAAATCTAGCCAGGTACAAGCTGACCTTGTCTTTCATCTGTGCAATGTTGTGGACCCTTTTTGTCACACCTATAGAAGCATAAAGTGGGAATTTGTGGAATTGTGTGGAGCATTGGTGAAGTTACCTAGTTACTTCAGGGGTGTTACAAACTACAAGACCTGGCCAAGTGATAGAATCGAGCTTTCCAAGTGCTGCAATTATTTCATCAGCAGATGCTTGAGAGCACTGTAGGGTGGTAACAAGTTACACAGTCCTGATGTGTCATGAACATTCTTACTGAGGTTTTCCTTGTATGTGAGTGGTCTTGATGCTCCCAGGGCCATGCTTACCTGCAGCCTTTCCTTGGCTGCCTGGCTCAGTCACGCCTCTGTTTCACAGGTACAGCTTCATGCAAGACCCTTTGTTTTCCTTTTGAAAGCATCCATCTTATATATGGAAGTGTGGTGGTGCTGTCACTTATATTCCATGTGCTGCTACGATTAGAAATGATTGAGGGCAGTTCCCAGGATGGCTCCTGGGGCCTCAGTTTGTGCAACAGGAGCTGAAGAAATTCTGGAGGTGTATTTGCCTCCTCCCCTGTAGCAGTCTGCTGTGAACTGCAGCAGTCTGCTACCCCCTGCAGGCTCCTGCCCTGGGGCCCTGCGTTCTCTGCTCACACTTGAGCCCTGTCCAGAAGCCAACACATTACAGGAGGTGTCAGAGGTGTCCAGTAACTGAGGTGAGGAGTTACAAGCACCTGGTGACCATGATAATAAAGTGGGACATACGAGAGCTGTGCCCTGTCCTGGGTTCCTGTAATGGGGTTCCCTGGTTAGAGATGCCAAATCCCTTTTGATCCCAAGGTCTCCAGAGGAGTGTTTCTGCACCTTCTCCCCTTCCTCACCATTCAGGGTGTCACTGATGTCCCATCCTCAGAAGTGGGGAGAGATCCTACTGCAGATGAATATCTGAATGTTTTTTATGACTTTGTTTCTTGCTGGTAATCTTGTACATCGTGAACTGACTGGAGCAGAGAAGAGGTGGCCTCTGTGATCACTGGAGTCTAAGCCAAGCCCAAGTCAGAGCTGGCCTGACAAAAGCATCTGTCTGGCCTGATCTGTGGCCTGGCCCATCTCTTCCTTGGATGCAGGCAAAGAAGCGACTGAGTTGCTTATTTTATTGGGGCTCCCCGTATTCCTGCATTGCATTTGATACATGTGCCCATTGTGTCAAAGTGATGCTTGAATATTGGCCAAATGACGGGCCAGTGTCCAGGCTTGGGAAAAGAGTATGTGTGCACATCCAGCTCATCCCATGGGCTGGAAACACATCCATCATGTGAAGGGGCACAGGAGACGTGTCCAATTGCAGGGTGGAGGGAGATGTTGCAGTGTAAAACTGATGTCCCCATAACCAGACATGTGACCCCTGACCAGCACTGGTGTAATTAAACACAGTGTGGGAGTGCATTGCTGAAACGCATGGACTTAAGTAATGTGGACATTCTAACTGAGCTATTTCCTAGCTATAAAGCAATTCCCTTTATCATCTTTAGTATCCTTCTATTGTTTTTAAGGTGATAGATTCTACATTCAGCACTGTGCATCTTTGAAATGGCTTGTAGTGCTGGAGAGTAAAATGCCACTTTGAGGCCCAGGCTAGAGATGCTTTCTGTGTGTGACAGCTCATTGACCATGTCCTGGCTAGAATAATGATGATTTAATGCCATTGGAAGGAGACTTGGCTGATGTCAGGAGGAGTTTCCTAACACTTCTCTTATGTTAAAGTAAACATCTTGCAAGAGAAGTGGAAGAGGGTGGGTTCTTGGAGACGTTTCAGCTAGTCTGAATAAAGGGTCAAAGATGTCCTTTAGGAAATGTTACTGAACTGAAATGGGCCAGACTGACTGACAGGTCTTTTCCATCTTAAACAGAAGGGTACACTGGAGATGATGTTTATGAGGTGTTCCTGCATAGGCAGTTTGAAGTGTCAAAATCCAGGGCAAGTGTTGGACCAAAGGATCCTCTGCAGATCATCAGTAATAACTAGATATATAACTCTGGTTAGAGTTGCAGAAAACTTTCTTTTGTGTTGCATAAACCAATAAATACTCTCAGGGAAGCTGCTGTGTGTTGGGAAAGAGAAAGTGGGTGTCCTGCAGATGGCAGTGATGCTCTTCTCAAACAAGCCATATTTACTGGCTGAGTGCCGCTGTTCTTTGACAGTGACTGTCGTACCCGCAAACTCTCCCTTCTATAAATTACTGCAATATTACTTTTCCCTTCAAAGACTCAGTGATCCATTGCTCTCTTTATTTCTCCCCCCATTTCGACACATTAACACAACTTGGTTCATGCTCTGGCTTTGCAAATGAGGAGCAATTGATGCAGCAGCATAATTGCTTGTCTGCTCTCAAGGAGGGAATGTGTTTCAAAACTGAACAGCCCCGGACTCCAAAGTTGTGCCTCTGCTGATCTGCAAGTCTCTAAGGGATTCTGAAATATGCTGTTAATCAAAAGCTAATTAAATGTTTTAATTAGTTTTTACAGGGTGGATTTGGTTATGGAAGGCTCTGCCTAGGTCTGTCATGGGAAGCTCTTGCTTGGGGAGCAGAGCAGGAGAGTTTCAATCCGTTGCTTTGCTGAAGAACCTTCAGCTTTACAGGCATCGTCATCTTCAGTGTCTGTCCCTCTTTAGCAGAGAGAGCTGTCTCTCACTAGTGAGGCTTTGGGAATGATGCTGTTTGCAGGGGCAGCATCAGCTGCTTTCGTCCAGCCAAATGCTGCTCCATGCTTGGCCACCTCATGGCCCCTCCCACGCTTTGGACTCAGTTTTACTCTCTGGGTCTGAGCCTTGGTCTCTGCAGCCCCAAACAACTGCCCAGCACAGGAATGGTTCGTCTGGGGCTTGGATCTGGAAACCCTTAAAAGACAGACACAATGGGAGACAAAGCCCATCCCATCTGCTGTGGTGATAGACTTTTTCTGGAGTCTAGGGGAGCTGGAGATCAGACCATGGGAAATTTCTGTGGTCTGAACCTAGATCAGCATTTGGAGCTATTGCTATGAAGCACTCTGTGCATCTGTGTCTGTACATCTCTC
The DNA here is from genome assembly GCA_035222235.1 of Margarornis squamiger. Taxonomy (NCBI): domain Eukaryota; kingdom Metazoa; phylum Chordata; class Aves; order Passeriformes; family Furnariidae; genus Margarornis; species Margarornis squamiger. The sequence goes on along the minus strand of JAWWTY010000077.1, from coordinate 141,634,403 downwards.
TCTCATCACCTTCTGCATCACTACTGTCAGTGCTGTAAGGTTGCAATTAAACCTTTGCTGCAGGTAAGGGAGGAGCTGACACTAGGCACTACAGGGATTTCTTCAGTCTGCTGCATCTCCCTCCCACCCCTGGGCAGGGGCTTTGTCTGCATGTTTCTTCCCCAAAACTGTTGGGTTGGGGTTTTTTGGGGTAGTTTGGTTTGTTGGGGATTTTTTAAAATACTGTCAGTAACAATAGGCACAGCTTGAGACTGTATCTAGTGCTGGGAAATTTCTGGGGTCTGATTAGCCTGAGGCTAGGAATATCCCACACTTAATTTCTCCTGTAAAGGAAGACTTTGGCTCTCAGAATCTTCACTTTATTTTCAGGTCTGAGCAAGCAGCCAAGGCTGTGCTGAGACGTCCAGAGAGCGACTCTGAGGGGCTGTGTAAGGGGATTGGAATTTGGTCAGTCTGCGCCGCTTCCTCTTCAGCAAGGCATTGGAGATGGAGGAGGGCTGCCCAGAGCTGAGCACTGGGCTGGGTTTTGGGGCATGCTGGAGGAGTGGCAGTGGGTACCAGGCAAGTTGAGCCCTTCTTCAGATGGAGCCTGATGCTTTGATAAAACAAGCATCATGTGAACATCGAGGAGCAGGGCTCTGGACCTCAAATGATGTCTGTGTGACCAACTCACAGATTTGGAAAACCCTTTATAAGAAGATTTTTTTTTGCCAGGGTAATGTATATGCTGATAGGCACAGTGTAGGCTGTAAATGGGGAAAGCAGACAAATATGCATTGTAGGAGTTTTTGGGGATCCTAATCAAATTGTATTTCTTCTTCAGGAGTAATTCAGCCACTCAGCAGTCCTGTCACCTCTTCTAATCAAGAGTCTGTTGCCAGAAATGCCCATTGCTCAGCAGGCAAAGAACATCAGTGCTTGCTGAACCTCAGATTTCAAGCAGGAGTTTTGGATTCAGGCCAGGAGAAAGGGCTCGTAACTCTTTAGTAGCATCACTGCAAGATCAAAACCAATCAAGACACAGAGTAAATCCTGCTTCTCACCCCATCAGTGTCTATTAGCACTGCTGACTGTTAGATGCTGTCTCACAGAGGAGGAATGTTTCAGCAAAATGCACAAAAATAATTTGAATTTTTCATAAGGAGGCTCACACAGTAAACAGGAACACTAAATGGTCTGCCCGGGACTGGTGTTGCTCGACTTGCCAATTCCTACAGGAATCACCCTCTTCTCACCTTTTTACTTTACTTTCTGCATGCAGCCACTCAGAAGCTCATTAGGCGGGCTCTGTCTGAGCACAAGGGCTACAGTGGTTGTGTATTGTATCATGTGGTCTGTAGCAAAGACTGACCACTGCTCCCAGCATTTTGTCTTGTGAGTGGATGTGCACAGCCCCAGTTGGCTCACACCACTGTCTGGGAGACAGTGGCACTTCACAGTGGCATCATCAATGTTTGTCAGTGCTGCCACTGCACCCCCTGGTCTGTTGGTCATGACACTGACTGGAGTGCTTTGTTTTCCTTGCTTTGATCAGCTCCATGGGTGTGGCACATCCCAAAGAAACCTGTCCACTCCTGTTCTCCTCTGGTTCAGCCATGGCTCAGCAGGGCTCCAAAAGGAGCCCAAAGGGGCACATTTGACTGGGCATCCCTGTTGAGCCTCGCCGACTCCCTGTATTGGCACAGATTGACCTGCATGGCTGGAGTATTTCTGTATCTCCTCTTTGCAGAAAGAACAGACTCACCTTTGGCTGTAGGATAAATCTGGCACAGCCTGCAGCATGTGAAGGACTCTCACTAGTCCAACATGGTGCTGTGTATCACTGGACTAGCACTGGCTGCTCCAGCACATCTGTTCAGGTTCCTCCCTGTGTTCTGCTTTATCATGGAATCATAGAATGGTTTGGATTGGAAGGAACCTTAAAGTTCATCTAGTTCAATGCTACTGCCATGGGCAGGGACACTTTTCCCTAGATCAGGATGCTCAGAGTCTCATCTTGAACACCTCAAAGGTTGGGGAGTCCACAAACCTTCTGGAGACCTCTCTGCTTTCCTGTGGTATTCCTCAGCTTACACCTTTTCTGGGCGGTTGGTGCACCTGAGCTCATAATATCCAAAAAATCACTAGGTGTTGGGGACAGAAGGTTGAGGTTTACCATTGAATTCCTTTAGTGATGTGCTACAGCAAAAAAACCCACATTTGGGCAGGAGGTGAAATGTTCCTGCATTGAGGTCATGGATCTGAGGACCCCAATCAACCTTCACAGCTGTAAGGAGCACCTTTTGGCACTCCTCTGTATAACATCAAAACCCAGTCACTTCCACAACAAACCACTCCCCACATTCCTGCCTTCACAGAGTGAAAGCAGAAGGGACAATAACCTGGGCACACATAGTGATGTATGTCATGAGACCTTTGTATTGAGGGACACAGTCAAGGTTGGAGGCTCTTGCTTTGGTCACTGCAAAATGGGTGGTGAACATCAGTTTCCAAAAAAACCCCAAACAATGAATGGATCTTACACTGTGTGGAGGAAAGAGAAGTAAAGCAGGCTGCACATAATAATTAAAATTTCATGAATAGATCATATTGCATATCAATGAGTGCTATCGTCTTCACTTCTTTAACTGTTTATCTGTAAAAGTGTTTGAGCTTGGGTCTCCTGCAGTGGAAAATTATTTTCTCATTCTAGCTTTCTCATATGCCAGAAAAACACTTAAATAATTTACAACACCTAATTTGTGTGTATATATGTATATATATATATATATATAAAATATAAATAAACCCCAGATATTTGTAATGAGCAAAGTATTAATTGCAGCTCCTGTGGGGGAAAAAAGGCATCTATGGTAATGTTTTGCGTGTAACAAGATATCTGGTTTTCAATAAGAATATATTTCTATATTTAGTGTAGAAAATAAAATGTTTGTAGCAGACAAAGTATAAGCTACAATTGTTTTTCTAGGAATTTAGGAGCTGCTAGGCTCCCTCAGACCTGCAAGCCTTCTAGCCCAGGACGTTGACAATGACCAGAACGGGGTAGACCAAGGGTGTTCCAAGAAACCCTCAACAAGCAGTTAGGTTACTCCTTATCTCAGAAAAGTTTCCATTCCTCCCCTTCCCTCTGCAATTAGAGGTTAGCTAATGCCTCTCAAATCATGAAAGTTTACATCTTTCCTGAGACTTCATTTCAAAAATAACTTTAAATATTTACTACTGTAACTCTGGTCATGCTCATTACTCATCAAAATGTCTAATCATCGTTGGAGTCTTGCCAGGGCTTTGTTATCTTTCAGCTTCATCCCATTTTCCTGCTGCATGATGATCTAAGGGTGGGTGAGAGCAGTAATCTGTAGAATGACCAAATAAAGAATGGTAAGGGTTTGGGGAAATTACTGGAAAACAATAACCTTTATATAGATTTTCCATTTCATGTAGTGTGCTGTAGCAGGAGGACAAAAGCACAACGATGTATTTTGGGATTGTTTTTCACCTGTTAACTGGGTGTTGGTGGCAATCTCAAAGCACATTTCCCAGAGCTGGCCCTTCCTGATGGGAGCTGCAATGTGCTGCTGGTTGTCACAGGTGCTGGGGTCCAAAACCTCAGCTGGACCAACCCCCTTGTCATCCTTCTTGTGCACTGACGGTGATGCTCAAGGACAAAGCAGCAAGTATTGCCCTGCACTGACGGTGATGCTCGAGGACAAAGCTGCAAGTATTGCCCTGCGGAGAGCAGACAAGGGGACCACTGATGGCCCAGGCACAGAGATATTTGGGCACGTGGGATTTTGAAGAACTTGGGCACAGAGTGTGCTGTGGAACCTGTGCTGTCTGGGGCAGGTAATTGATTCCAGCATGGAGGCAGATGTGGCCCTGGTGGGTGATGGAGCCACCTTTGACGTAGAGGTGAAGCAGGGTCAGACACGGAGGTCAGCTTCATGGAGATGTACAGGGGTCTGGACACATCCAGCATCCCTGGGGATGTGGGATGCATGCATCAAGCACTTCTTTTTTGGGTAGTTTGTCATCCTTGTGCTGATACATGGTACCAAAAGAGCCCATGGGCATGTCTGGGTTTCCTGTGAGCAGTAGGCTGGGGCACTGTGTAACAGAGGAGAGCGGCCTCATTACAGCCTCAAGGTATGCAGTGATGGAGTTGCATTGCAGCTGCCAACTGTTAGAGCACAGAGCTCTTCTGAGACACCTTGGTCCCTCTGGGATTAGCTCTGTGGGGGCTGGACTGGTGTCTCTGCCAGGCATGCTGATACTGGGATGAAAGCAAGGCACTGGGGAATGAAACAGGGCTCTGCTGGGATGATAACATCATCACAGACTCCCTGTTTGGAGTTAGTGATGGATGAGATCCTGCTGATAAACTATGTGCTGTGATATTATCAGGATGGATCTCAGTGTTAAAAGCTGGTTTGATGTAGTGAAGTTTGGTTTCCTTCCCACTCCTATCACAGTGATAAGACAGTGATGTTTAGCTGGGATAAATACCTTACGGTATTCTGCTGCCAGGCTTCCCCCCTCTTCCCCCCCCCCATTTGCATTAATAGCAGGCATTATTATAAATGTATTACTTTGTTCAAGAGGGAATTGTGAAACTGGCAGTTGAGGATCTCTCAGTCTGTCTTGTAAGAGGGAAGCAGCTTCTGCTCAGCATCTGAGTGAGTATTTAATCTTGGATCCATCCTTTCCCATTCCTCACTCCATGCTCAAAGCTGGTGAATAGAAGGGAAAACAAATTTAAACTGCCTTTGGGAATTGAATGAGTATTCAGTAAATAATATGTTTGCTATAGAGGTGACCTTGCATTCATAGGTGCTTTCTGATGTTGGTAGGTGAATCTTCAAAAAAGCAAGGCATCTTCCTAAAAATCTATTAACAATATTGGGGTGTTTATTTGTATTTAAGTGCAGCTGAAGATACCTCAGGACCTTTGATTTAAAGATCAAGCCCTCACAGTACTAGTAGCTGTAGAAAGAGGTAAAAAAATGGGAGAGTTGATGTTCTGGTGGTCAGAACAGCATGATTAGTTGTTACACATTGGGATAAAAAATTAAGAAACAAATGAACTCAAAGAACTGACTCGTCATAAAAGGAATTTTTTTCAGAAAAGACAATACCTTAGTTAATGAGTTAGTGATCTGCAGGTGGCATGATTAAAAGTAGGGCAATGTGGTGGCCACGTAGCAAATTTTGGTAGGAAGTTTTCCAAAAAATGGAAAAAAGCTGTGTGACTCAGAAAAATCAAGTTTCACAGCTCCCAGAGATGAGGAGTGATGTCCGAGATGCCTCATGACCTGACCTGCCTCCCCAAAGACCTTAAGGTCAAGAGACACACCTTAGGTCAGCTCTGGATGGGATTCTCAGGAGTGAAGCTGAGGCTGTTCAGCGTGATGGTTTTATCCCATCTTAACCATTGCTTAAGATCACACTTTTTCTTCAGGCTTTGGTTATTATTCTAGCAGCAATTTATCTGAATGAGAAAATAGTGCCACACTCTTTTCCTTCAGCTACAGCTGATTCAGACCCTGTTAGTGTCTCCAACTGCTTGAAATTGCTCTTTGATGGATTCATTGCCTGCTGCTTTCCTGCATGCAAGTGTAGGGGCTGATGCAGTTGGAGTACAAAGCTTTGGCCTCTATCCCCAGCATTCTTAACAGAGAGGCTGAGGTAGCACATAAACCCATCCTCATGCATTTAGATGTCTTCATCAGCACAAAGCACCGTTTGGGAAAGAGACATTTAAAAATCTCCTTGTTCAGTTTATAGGTTCTTTAAAGCCACTTAGTCATTTGATAGCAGGTTAAAATTAGTCCATACAAGATGAGGCATCAACACAGTCTTTTCCCAAAGCTCCTTATTAGCATTGATTTTTCAGTCAGGAGAAGAGTGAAGTAGTGGAAGATTAAATTAATGATACTGCAGTGGGTATGGTTTGCCGGAAATGCCTGGCATCTTGTGCAGGGGCCTCGTCACATGGTTTTTCACGATACAAAACCTGAAAGTTCAGCAACAAGAGCACAAAAAGGTCATTCCCGTTCTAGGGTATTATTTAGACTGTGGTGAAAACTGTTTTCACAGCTCTCTTTCATTTCACTAAAGAATGGTGGTTGATATGACATGATCCTCACTATTCAAAACTTAATTTAGATAATTTCCTGGTGACTGTGGTCTTTGAATTCATCTGAGTACTTAGAAATAATACATTGTTTCATTCAGAAAAATCCAGTTAGAATGATAATTTTTTGGTTGGTTGGTTGATTGGGTTTTTTGTTTGTTTACTTGTTTTTAAAGCCACATGTGAACCTTGAAGCACTTCACAGGCCTGTTTCCAGTTCCACAGACCAGTTCCAGTCCATCACTGGTTGGTCCAAACTTACAGTCTGCAAACCTTTGGTTTAGCAGATGTTTGAGGATTGGACTAGTGCATTGGATTAGTGCATCCATTGGGAAGGGGATCTCAAAGGCTGTGGGGTAACTGATGAAGTGACTCTTTTGAAGCAGCTGGCCTGAATGTCACATGCAAGGGTTGCAGTAAGGAGCCTGCTCTGTTTGTTGAGTGTCAGTGTGGTGAAGGTGCTGAGCTCTGTAGGGGTGGTGGCCTCCCTGGTGAGAGGGCACGGTAGCAAAGGAGAATTAGAAGAAAGGAGGGACTGGAAGTAATAACTACATGTCCCCTTTTATTTATTCCTTTTCACCTCCAGGCTGTCTTTTAGGGGGATTATGCAATTTTCCAAGCCCAAAAATTGCCTAGTGGGAAAAAATGTGTTCCAGTTGTTGTTTCTCGGGATGCTAACATGCCAGGCTGGGATCCTTGAGGAAGATGTTACCCTCTGTCTCTACAGCTTCATTAGCTCTCCTTCTGCCTCTCCCCAAAACTATGTGTTTGAGCACTGCAGGAACATCATTTCATCAACACTGTAACAGCCAGTTGGTTTATTCTATTTGATGCCATCATTTCATGAATCAGATCAGAAGATGACACTGGGTCATTCTGTCCTGACTGAAGTGATTAAGTAAATCTGTGCTATTAACTGCAGATATCTTCTGAAAATGTCAGACTTCCTGCCAAGATCTTGCCACAAGTCAAATAAGCATCTGCTGGCTGAGGATTCAGACTCTGGAGTGGAGGCAGTCGTACATAACTCCAAAATGAAAACCCACAGATGGAGCTGCCCCCTTGGACTACCAGACCCTTCTCTGTGCTGCCCCTCAGTGTTGTGGTTCTGCACAGAAAACTCCTGCGCCCAGCAGTTTTGTCCCAGCTTTATGGATTTTGTCCAGCTGAGATATCACATAGCTGGCAGTTGTTTCTTGGTGGGGGCAGGGGAGAAGTTCTAAGGAATTTAAATATTCTTTTTAAAAGGCAGAGCTTTTTCTGTGTGATCGCTGTATTAATTCAGTTGTTTCCCCAGACATCTGGCAAGTATTCTGGCTCTGTCTAAGAGATTTTGAAGAAGGAGCCTTGGCACTGATGTTAAATGCAGTAAGGGAAGACTGAGAGGAGAAGAAATTGCTGCTCTAAGGAGGGAGGACACTTGCCGCATTGCAAAATGGCACAGGGAGCTTTTACTGCAGGCTGAGATGGGATTAACATCCCTGCAGCAGTGTTTTGAACTGCCTCCTGCCTGTCTGGAGGTCGTTCAGGACCTGCTGCCCCCCCGCCGTGGCAGTGCTGGCCGTTTGCATTCTTCATCCACAAATGGATGCTGGATCACACATTGGCTCTTTAATAGTTCCCTTTAGGATCTGAGGACATAAAGCATTAGGAAACTTGCAGTGGTGTAATAAAAGCCCCTGGGGATGTTTGGTAAGACAAACTATTAGAGTTTTCCTTCTGCATAAGTAGTCTCTGTGTGTGTGTATACATATATATGTGTGTGTCTGTGTGTATACATACATGTTTGCTTCAGGTTAATTGCATAGACAGAAAGTCAGAGTTTACCACCCTCTCCCAGGTTAGGGCAAGACCTTTGATTTGATAACACACGAAAACACAGTCAACGCTGAATTTTGTGTCTTAGGTTTTATTGTTTTCTTAGGATTGCTTTGCAACCTTATAAGGATGCTGCAGAAGTGAAATAGAGAGCCTTTACAACTGAAATGCCCTTTATATTGACAGTAGGAAGTTAAGACTCACAGCTCTTATTTCCCTTGGAATTTTGAATGTTATCCTGCCTCTTACACTAAACTTCTGCAAGCTCCAGTTAACTTTGTCACTGCAACAGGAGTTCCCCTGGTCTTGTGAGCTGAAGGAAGCAGGATGGACTGGTGTGAGAGTAGGAGAAGAACAATTTATCTCATCTTGCCTGTACCTGTGTCCTTGCCTGTCACTGTCCCAGGACATTTGCTATATTTACTGTTACCTTTGCTTCCAGTGGAAAGATTCAAAATTATGGATAGTAGGAAGAGTGTGTTCACTTGCAGGCAGTTAAAGAAACAGCCTAAGTTCATTGTCACTCAATTCCTGATGTGATTTAATGGCAAGGTTCATCTAGGTTTGCTGAGTTCTACTTTGTGTTTGTAAGGGTGTCTGCCTTAGCAAAGAAAGAGCATTTCCTGGAGCGTCACTGCCAGAGCACCTCAGTTTTGGAAGAATGATTGCCCGTGGGACCTGGGACAGATGGTAACTCCTCAGCATGGGGACGGTAGATCCTGCAGCCTGCATTGTGCTAAGGGAGGGCCGCCCATATGAGTCCTGCAGGATTAACCCCTCTTTCCAGGGAAGGATTTTCCATTTGTAAAGGTAACAGTGCTGAGCTGTGCAGGACACATTTCTTTCCCGCTAATTCAGAGCTGTGCCAGGAGAATTGGCCCCTTGTGGGCTGGTGTCAGTGGCTCCAGGCATTTCCCCTCTCTGCATGCTGCAGCCATATGGACACAAGGACACACAGCTGGCGGTTTTGCTGCAGCTGACTTTTTCCCCTTTAAAGTTTTGATTGCCTGAGATGATGCTCAAGCTCAGAAGCAGTGTGGCAGCGATGATCCTTTGCTTGCTGGCCATAAGAATTTATTTGCTTGTTTATCACCCACCCTTGTAATACCTTAAGCACAAGGTCAGGACAAGAAAAGATTAAAAAGCCTACTTTATAGGCTCATGTAAATACCAGGGCCATCAGAGGCCTTATCCCTGCTGGATGTTAGACCTCAAATTCTTATATTCTTCTATTTTTGCATAGCTTTGTTGATGTTCACAGTGAGTGAAAACTGTTGTGTCACATCCTCAGCTGCTACAAACTGGCACTATGCTACTGAAGTTAAAGGGGAAACAATAATTTACATCAACTGAGGTCTTTGGCACCGTGAAGTGGTGAAGAGGAGACCCAAATGTTTCCCCACATGCCCTATAGTGAGTGACCTTTTGTGTCCAACCTCTGCATGGCAGTTTTATCATTTTCTTTTGCTACTTGGCAGTTTCAGTCTAATCCCTTTTCCCCACTTCTTCCTGCCAAAAATAAAATGAAAGAAATGAGTCAGGTCTCCCTTGCTCTGGATGCATCTCAGAAACCCTTGAAAATAATGTTACTGCATTCTAGTAATTTTTGGCATGGATTTTTTCCATCCATGGCATATGGCTACTAATTATGGGCCTTTCAGGCAGTTGCAGAGGGCTGTCAGTGGGAGTCAAGAGTACTGAGCATCTTAAAGAAAGTAATTCATCTCCATCACAATTTGGAGTGACAGATGTTGTTTTATGAAATACTACAGAGAACCCCAAAGTTCAGTGGGAAATGGGAACACCCTTTTTTCATTAGGGATTTTAAAAAGATGTAAATATATGCATGTGTGTGTGTAATTTCTTAGTTTTTTTCCCCCTGCCTCTTTCTCTGATTTATCATGTGCATATCACCTCACTAAAGTTCCTGGAAAAATTTATTTCTTGACCTTGTAATTACTTTTAACCATATATTTATTTACATAAAGACATCATCCACCTACCAATTATCTTTTGCTTCTTTCTCCCCTCAGTTTTTTTGCTTGCCACAAACAGACTCATTCCCAAACTCTAACAGTGATATGCAAGGGTAAGTCTGAATTTGGTGCAAATTTGGCAGATTATTACTGCTTTCCCTAGGAGAAGAAATGAAGAACATTATGCATGAGCTGAGTGTCCTTATGAGTAAAAGTGCTCCTTTGTGGGCCCAGGTACCACAGTGAGGGAGCACAAGTGGGGCTTGGACACATAGATATGGAGCAAGGAGCAATAGGGGATAAAATTCCAGGATCTACACTTTACCTACAAACTGTATTGCACTTCACCCTAGTGATAAGTTCTCACCTCTTTCATACCAAAAGGTGTGCTATTAAAGGGAAGAGCAAAGAAGACTCATTTGTTTCTCTCAAGCTGCTGATGTTCCACAAATGGGACCTCCCAAACTTGCACAGACAATGGGGAGAGAAGATGCCCTCAGATGAGGTCAGGCAGAGGATGAAGCCCAGGCAAATCTGCTTTACTTCAACCTCTCTCACCTGGTTGATCTGAGCCAGCACTGTTTCAGCTGAGGGTTTGTGACAATAACATGTGTGAGAGCAGGAAGCTCCACAGGTATCTTTAGTATGGAAAAGCTGTAGTGGTTGCCTTTCCAAGCTCAGGTTGGCTTTGGACCCACCAGAGTTACAGATATGCTTGACTTGGTTTATGTGAAGTAGTGAGCTATTTATGTGCACACCATATGCTGTGGATGAAGAGAAGGCAAATTGTGCTGGGTTTAAAGTACAACCTTTTCACATGCTCTCTTCCCTCCTCCTGTGCTTTCCTCAAACCAGGAACCCTTTTCACTCTCCTGCCCTTAACCTGAGCTCTGTAGGACACCAGCTAAGGGAACATACTTGCTTTGTATGGTGAATTAATGAGTTCAGATGGTCACTTTACAGAGCAGAGATGTGTGGGAAAGAAAACCTGTGTCAATGTGAAACATGTGTGTGCCTGTCCAGAGGATGAGGCATCTGATTCATAAATCAGTGGCAGGGAGGTAAGGAGAGATGTGTGGGTTTGGTAACAACTGTTCGACTTAAATGGTGCATCTTATTTTTTTCATCTTAGGTCTCCCAAGAAGATCATATTTTTGACTTATATATTTTATCTTCCATGTTGACCAGAGTTTAAAACATCCAGAAGGTCAGCATGTTCCCCTTTGATGTCATCTTGTGATGCCTGGTGATGCTCTGGGCATACAAGCTCTGTCAGGATATGCAGAGTACTTTTTTGGGGTAATGAAGGAAGGCTGCAAAAGTTGTCTGAGAGCTGTGTCTCACCTGCCCCTTTGGGCAGGTTGGTTACTTGGAGTGTGTTAATGCTGCAGTAAATAAGACATGAGGAAATCCAAAAACTGCTTATCTGTGCTGGAAGCATATCTGGCAAAGACATGTGAATGTCTTAGGGGAGGACACAGAATATTGTCTTGCTTGCATTGATTGCCCCTATGAAAAAGACTCCAACTGAACTTGCAGTATCTCTAAACATCAGGCAGGGAATTGTCCCATCACAGTGAAATCTGCAGGCCATGAAGAAGCTGCCTGTTGCAGGCAGCTCCTGAAGATGGGTTAACATGGGTCTGAGACCCAAAAATTGTTTTGTGACTGAGTCTGTAGTTGGCAGGATCTCCTCTTACCTAATGTGATTTCATGTTAGTTGTTACAACTGTGGAGGTTGAGGAGAGCCCCAAACCTGGGGTGTTGGTCTTGCCCATGGAACCAGGCTAAGGCACAAAGAGCTGGTCTAGGTCAGAGAGAATATAAGTGGAGAGAAGCCTGCCCATTTTGCCAGGAGACAGCCATTCCGTTCAATATTTCAGTGTGGCCTTCCTTTTTGTTCTTGTGCTATCTGCATTAGCAGTCTCTGAGTGTTGCCTTCTGGACTGAGGGAGAGGAAGACTCTGATGCAGCAAATCACATCATGTCTTCTCCCACACCGCAAAGATCAAGCAGGTCCTGCCACGACTCTGCAGTTCCTGTTTACGCCATACATGACGTTCCCAATCCCTTCAGCACTTGTGGTAGTTTCTGCTCTTCCTCCATAACTAACTCCAACTGGCACAGCTGAGACATCAGCAGGATGAATCCTTGGAGCGCAGCCAGCTCTGGATTTTGTTTTGCACTTGTGTCACTGATGTCAGTCCTTTGAATATGGCCTCGGGCCCCCGCTACAACATGGGGCAGACACATACAAAAAGGGGATTCTTGTCTCATGGGGTCGACCAGAGTCACAAGATCTCCAATGGGTTGCCAGACTGCAAGTGTTTGTTGTGGTCCAAGGCACAGCTTATTTCCTCCAGTGACGCAAACTTGTGTCATTCCCTTTTGGTGGCTGAGCGCGTGCGAAGGGAGATGCTGACCACCCTGGCATTCCTCTCCTTGTACATGAGCACGTGTTTGCCCAAACCCAGAAATGATGGGCTTGGTTCAAAGACGATTGGGTGGGGTGGTTTTGTCCATGGGCTGCTGGAGGTCTGAACCAAGATCTGTCGGGCTGGAAATGTCTGGATTAAGATCTGGAAGGGGTGTGGGGTGTGTAACACCTCACATCTCTGAGACTGGCAGGGCTGGTTCTTAAAATTCTGAAGATGAAATCAAGAGGTTCCCAGCAAGAGCTAGACATTTGCTATTGACATCTGTAACAGCTGTGGGAAAGAAATGACAACTCTTAACTAGTCTATAATAATAACAACACTCCTTCTCTCTGGTTTTGCTGTAGGTGTGTGTTTTTCAGGGGTGGAGCCAGGGCAGAAACACGTGTGAGAGCAGCAGCTGTTGACGTGCATTGCCTTACTGAATGCTAATAGTGGAAAATGCATGTGCATTGCACCTGCAAATGGATTTATAATTTCCAGACTATTCTGTAGAACTTACTGTTTTCCAGGAGACACTGATTGATCCTTTTCTGTTCCTGACATTGCATGGCTCCTTGTGAAAGCATCACTGTTCCTGTAAACCACAACAATTCCTGCTGACCAGGAGTAGCAGACCCTACAGAAACCTTTTCTGTTTTGAAATGAAAAAGGGTTTTCTCTGGGGAAAACAAAAATTTAGTACCTGTAAATTCCTCCAAAGGAACTTGATTATTTTTTTTCTTTGTGTGTCTTTTCATGTAGTGGAAACTTGTGCAGTATTTTTCTGGTTTACAATGAAGATTTCTAGATGTTACAGAGGTAATCAGATTACCCTGGTTTTACTGTGTTTTATACAAGCAAGTGCACACAAAATGATCTGACTTGATATGCTCAGCAAGACATGGGACAAGTTCAAAAGCCTGTACCCAAGTTAAAATATTTGGCTGAGATATTTGGCCGTCACCTGCAGCTGTGAGGATTTTGTGCAGAAGGACTCCAAAATGCTGAAGGGGATGTGGCTATGTCTTAAAAAGCTTTTTCAATAGGAATCTTTGCTCTTACATTTGGGGTATTCTTCTCCAGAGCCAAAGTGCCATATGCTTTTATTTGCCCTTATATAAGTTGGAAAATATAAGTAGGATTACATAATGTTATAGAAACATTTTTCTTGCCTGACTGATAGATTTCTCCCTACACACACTTTAAAAATATTGGAGCTTTATTTCTTCAAGTCTCAGATCTGCTGCTTGAAATAATTTTTTTCTTTTAATTCCTAGAGGTTGTAAAAAAGTAGATTCTCTGCTATTATAGATTAATTAAATTACAGAACAGACTGGAGTGTTACTACAGGTGCAGAAAGCTTTTCTCTGCCTTCCTAACTTCTCAAGTCTTATTATCTGGCATGAAAAGTTTCCTACAATTGACCTACCAGCTTTCCAGCAGTTATGGCCAGTCATTCTTCTTAGCAAAAATCAGCCAATCCTTTTTTTAACATGAATATAATGAAGTGATGAAAATTTACATCAGCAAAGGATTTATCACAGTATTTTATGCACAGCCTTACTACTGAATTAAAGGTATTTATGGTTCCATAAATACCAGACATTGTTGATAATCCAAGGCTTGAAGTCTTAATTCTGTCACTTTATAGTTAAGCTGGTAGAGAATAAGCATGAGAGATATTTCTCCCTCTTTAGTTCTAAATATGCTTATTTTGTTCCTCCAATAAGGAGAAATGATTACATGAGCAAAAATTATGGTAATTCTAACTGGTGATCTAAGAAATCTAGGGGATTTACACAGCAGGTTTTCATTGTGTTTTCATTTTGTCTTTGCATCTGCTATACAGAGTAGTCAAGTGTCAGATGCCAATATGCATTAGGGCCAAATGATAGAATGAGTCCTCCTCATCATCTGCACTGACCCTGAAGTCTTTATTTCCCTTTAATGAGTGGAATGCAGAGGTAATTCATATGGCCTGACACCTGACTGATCACTACAGCTTAAATGACACCTTAAAAACCTGTGCAGTCTTTGTGAACCTACTCAGGAAATCCTGAGTCGCAGAAGGAACATTCCTGAGATACATACTCAGCAATTACTCATTTTTTCAATCAGATGGGTGGGTGCAGTGACAAACTTTTCCAATTCTTTCCTTGTGTGCTTAAAAACCCCACACCTGGATTTATGCTCATACTGTTGGATGTAGGCAGTATCTGTGCAAAATAATCTTTGGAATAGAGAGGGAGCACGCAGGTAGGTAGGCAGTGAGATAAAGACCGGGTGCTACCTGTACCCTAATTAAGACAGATCAGGAGACAGTCAGTGCCTCTGCATTAATAAGTAAGTCAAACCCAAATGTCATGACTAAACTTTTCCTTCTTGTCTTCTGCCAAGCAGAAAAGACATATCAAACAGTCCTGACAAATACTGTTCCTTGAACATACCCAAATGTCACCAGTGGAGAAAATGGTTGACAGAGGTCAAACCACTTCAGCAACCCCACCAGCAAATCCATGGTGAGGGCAGTTGTGGTTCAGTGCTCAGATCTCTTCCCTGAGCAATATGCATTTGCCAGTATGGGTGTAAGGTTGCTAACCATGAACACAGATTTTGGAGAAGGCAGGACTTGGCCATTGCAATAATTCAGAATTGGTGCCCATGTTCAAGTGCTTGCTTAAGTAGGAATATACTTCAATTTTATGACATGTCTTTTTGCTCCCCTGGGAAGTCTTCACTCAAAGTGCAGACATAGACTAATTCTTGGTTCCAGAATGATGATGATATGATACCCAAATGTGCAATAACAAAACAAACAAACAAAAAAAACCCAGAACAAAACAAACACCCCCCCCCACCCCAAGTCTCTAATATTCAGGGGGGAAAAAATGAAGGATTTTAGCTTTTTATTTTTGTTTTGCATTAGCAGTTTAAAAGACAGAAGGACTGATAACTGATGAATTCTGTTTTGGTATATCAGACTTTTCATCCCTGAAAGAGGCAAAAAAGCTGCCTCTGCTTCAACGGGTAACTGGGAGGGATGTAGGGGTGAAACTGCTTACTGCAGTCTCCTTCCCAAACCCCCATCCTGGCTCCTGAATTTGTAGACTCACTTTCAATTGGGAAGTCACTATTCATCATTATTTCATAGGAAAATGGGAGCTGGGGTAGCTTTTTCATGTGTTTTTTTAGCTTTTCATCTACCAAGGAGCTATCAAAAGAAAAACCCACATACTTGTTCAAAAGGGCTACTGTTAACTTCCCTTGGAGAAGCATTCCTGATGCTGGATGTTTGCTCTGTGTGTGTGCAACCCCAACCATTGTAAACAGTAGAAATTATAGATTTTGGAGAAGAACAACTAGATCTCTAATAGAAGGGGTGTTGACTGCTGGCTTCAGCCCAAAGTCCCATCCTTTTGGTGCTGCTCTGTTCTCTTAGCATCTAGATCTGACCTTGATCTGAACTTACTGTGACTGCCCCAAGCTAAGAATTGCCTTTCTGGGCCTCTGGTGTCAGCACAAGACATTTTTGAGGCACAGTGACAACTCCATGCAATTGTGTGATCTTTCCAAGCCAGGAGGATCACCCACCTTGTGTTGTTAATGACTGCCACACTCTTAAGAACAAGCAAAGCCTGCAGTAGCTTTATTGGACTCACACTGTCACAGAACAGTAATGCTGAATGTTGATCTCTTATGGCTTGGACATGAGGAACAAGGAAGTATTGGCTTGTGAAGAACCCTTTTGGGGTTTTGCAAGGGAGAGGTATCAGCACAGGTTTGTGCCTTTGCAGGATGTGAAGCAAGACATGCACACTTGCATGACTCTTCACTGTAGGGTCATTCCTGTGTGTCCCAGAGAGGAGAGGATGTGGCTGCCAGAGCAATCCAATTGGAGAAACAGGCTTTGGTGCTTTGAGACTGGTTGGATTACTGGGGGAGCAGACTAGAGTGGTTTTGGCTTGGCTTTGTGGCTGGCCTGGCTTGTACCTCAAGGTTGGTGGTGTGCTGAGTGTATTTGAAGGTCTGTGTTCATGTTTGGCTGTTGGCTTTGTTTCTCTGAGTTTGAGGGAGGACATGCACAAGGTTTTGAGATTCTTGATCTGATGCTGGTGTGCAGACACCTAACTGGTAAGGTGGTATACCCTGTCGTTTGACAGCAGTTGCATTACCAGGCTTTCTCCAGTGAAGGTTCAAGGTTCAGACTTTGGGTTGACACACCAAAACCCATTCATAGATCACATTCCATCGTGAAGCAGCTACAGGTGCATGGAATCTCTTTTGAAGGCTGTCTTGTTCTCTCTAAATGCCAGTGTTCCTTACTTTTAATTCTGTGCTGCCATGAAGTAACTCAGAACTAAGTATACTGTTTGTTTTCCTTTACCTTGAATTCTTCAGCTTCCTTGGCCATGCCTCAAGACTTTGGTTCACGTGAAGCTCACCAGCCCACCTTGATGGTGAAAATGCTAGGTGCTGTTATGGTTTGTGTTGGCAGTGGTTGGGCTCTGAGGCAAATGTGGTGAAGGGCACTGGAGTTAATTCACACAACCAGCACCTGGAGGATGGTGTGTCCTCTGAAATATACTCACTTTGCAATGGCATCCATAGAAAACACCCACTTGCCCTGTCTCTAGGGTAGTCTAAGAAACTAGAAACTCCTCTTTTTCTGGCAAAGATGAGAAATTCCTGCTGACACCTAAGAGATGTAAATGAACAAGATGGAGTTTGTTGGATCAGATGGGGAAAAATGCCTCATTGACTGCAATTTTTTCTGGAGATCTATGGAAGATTCTTCAGCTTTGTGCTGGTCGAAGAGACCTTTTCTGAAGGGGAGTGTGTAGAAAGCATTTTCTGGAAGTGTAAATGTGGATTTGGAGGAGTAAGGTAAGAGAAGAGAACAGTGTAATTCAGGGACCAGTCTGGAGAGTAACAAGTTCAAATTGTCCAGGAAAAACCTTGGGCTGGAAATGAAATGTTAATTTCTTTCAGAAAGAGCTGCTCTCGAAGAGATTCCTGGAGGAGCAGTTACCTCGTGGGCAGATTTTCCCAGAGGAGGCTGCGTCTCTCTTGCTGTTACTGGCTTCTGCAGATTTTTAACCAAAAGCTTTTGTGAAAGTGTTATCCCAGTGCAAACAGCTGTGACAGCAGTGGATGGCTACCATGACCCAGTGGAGACAGAGTCATGTTGGGACAGAGCCCAGACAATCAAGTAGGACCATGCAGACAGGAGGTATCCTCCAGCATAGTCACCAGCAGTAACATAAAAAACAAGCTCGTGAAGGGACAGTGTTTGCTCTCTGTGTCCATTTGCTTCTGAGACACTTGTGCACAAACTCAGATGTCCTGGACTGCACTGCTGGGCTCAGTTTTGTTGGCTTTTCTGTATAGTTCAAGACAGATGCACTTTGCTAAGTTTTGTAACTCAGAGTTATCTTTCTCTCATCCCAACTTCCTTTTTCCTGTGGATTTGTGACATTGCCTCAACTCTGTACTGCATGATGGCACACAGCTCTCACCTTTTTTTCTAGAAATGGCTCAGAAATAACAAAACCTATTGATAGTTCTGTCAGTGTGGTGAAGCTCTGATGACTATGGGCATCTGGGACAACGAGATTGGGTTGCATTCATTTCATTCTGTAGGTATCAGCAATGTAACCTTCTCTTTCTATAACACACACCTGCTTAGTTTTACATTTCCCCAGCATCACTTTGGGTAAACTATGGTTGCATGTGCCTGGTGCATAGTTTCCCCAGCTCTGTGCCTTGCTTAATCTGCTTGCTAAATGCATTTAATTGGCATCTTTGTAGTGCTTTCATGAAAAGTTTTCCAAAGTCTCCATGGAGCAATCACTGAAAAGATTGTTCGTGAAGTTGGGATCTAAAGCCCCTTTGAATGGGCAAGGAGTTTCCTGTGAAGATATTTTCTGGACTCTATGACTGTGTTTTTATTTTTTTTCTTTATTGCCGAGTTCTTGCAGTCCTGTGGTGGTATCAAGTGGCTGAAATGTGCCAGTCTTGAGCTATGTTTGAGCAGTAGGACATGCTGGGTATCTTGGCATAAAGGTGTAGATACATTTTCTTTTCACTCCTGATTTGTCTTGATGCCCAAATTAAATAAGCTATAATCATCCAGAAAAAGGGAAATGAAGAGGAAGAGGGAAAAATGGGGAAGGGAAGGGGAAAAGGAAAGGGTAATGGAAAGAAAAAGTGAAATAAAATAATGTTAAAAAGAGAGGGGATGTTTTTCACTGAAAACAGAAATTTCTCTGACTTCCTATTTACAATATTTGCTGCTATCCTGGAACACATGGAAACTTAGTGAGAAAATCCTTTCTACAGGATTTAATGTTTGTTCTTTTTATATTGGGGTGGTGCTGTGAAAGGATGCTTCTGGGTACTGAGAGAAGGGAAGATGATGTGGGAATGCACTCATTTGCTGTGTGAAGTAATTTGGAGGGTTACAGGGGATGCCTGGTCTTTACTGTGCAGGGTCTAATGCAAGTTCCCACTGCCTCCCTTCTCCTTGTTCCTTAAATAACAGCAGTCATTCTGGCTATGAATGCATGGGATTAGAGGTGAGTATTTAGCAGCATTAATTCATGGTCTTTGTGAGAGCTCCTTCCTTCCTCACCCCACCCCAGAGTGTTTAAAGCTTTTCTCTGCCAAAATATAATAAATTGCAGGTCTGGCCCCTAATGATTCCTCGTCCGGGAAGCCAGGGATGCAGCTGATTTATCTCCCAATGATTAAACCTGCAGGAAAAAAAAAGACATGAATTGCCTGAATGAAACTACTGCCCATGCATTATTCAGCCACCCGTGGAGAGCTCTGCAGGAGGACAGGCAGAGGCCAGCATTTGCCATGGCTCTCGGGTGGATTCCTCTGGGATGGGCATTCCATGCCAGTCCCCATCGTGTCCCCTTGGGGAGTCCTGGGGCTGTACATGGCAGCAAAGGCTGCAGGATGGGAAGGCACAGTCAGAGCTTGTTTCATGGGCTCCTGGGGAGGCAGTGGATGCATCCACAATGGCTTGAGCTTTGCAAGGCAATAGGGAGAGGAAAGGTGCACGCTCCACTGTTGGGGCTGAGAAGAAGACATTGGAGAGGGTTTGTCCTGTAGAAAGGAGAAGTGTGACATGGTGGGAGAGGTGAGCTCTCCACACTGGTGTGTGTTTGACTGCCTTGACTGTCCAGTCCCACTTGTGCTTTGCTGCTGTCAACCTCTCAGCCCACGTCCAAGGGTGGTGCTGCACACAGTGGTCAGAGGGCTTTGCTTCCTCCTGGGGTGCAAAGGGACCACTCCTCTGCTCAGGGACAGAAGGGGACATGGAGGAGGCACAGCAGATCATCTGTTGTGCTGCTCTGTTTTGATGGTTGCTAAGTGACTTTTTTTCCCCAGTTTCAATTATAGTGCCCAACTGTATATGCAGATGTTAAACTTTTGGTTTTGGATGAAGGTTATGGAGTCTCCTCTGACCTGCACTGGTAGTGTCTCAGCCTCTGTGGCTGCTTGACTCTTGTCTTCTCAGTCAGACAAAGAGTCAGTGGGTGGGACACAGTGCTTTGGGGAGAACTCCCTGATATTTGCTCCTAGAAATGATGGGGTGGGTTCCTAACTGAGCTGGGGCTAATGATCAGTGTGTTACATCTGGCACATGAGGCTGCACAAGACTCAGGGAGTATTGCTATGGCCATCCTAGCATAGGGGGTAAACTCTGCTGGCTCTCCTGAGTGGTAGGGCAGCTTTGGTACATTAACCCCATACTACCTGTTCCCTGCAGGGTAACCAACCTGGGAGACATCATTTAAACTCAGACTGTTGAGAGATGCAGGTACAGGGGAATACATCCAGATAAATGCTCTAAACTGAACTCAGCTGTTGGTCTTTTAGCCTGACCCTGACTATGGTATCCCTGGCACTGCTGCTGGAGAGCAGAGGGAATTTACCCACTCGACTGCTACTTTACAAACTCTTCCCTGAGGTCTCAGTTGTAGTCCCCTAGAAAACTGATCAGAGGGCCACAAGTGTATTTGATATTGGACAGTCCACATTCAGTCTTCAGTAAAATCACCTTAAATATTTTCCTTTAGGCTCCTTGTAGTTTCAAAAGATGTAAGACTAGGGCAGGGGGTGTGCACAACTGCTGGGGACAGAGAGCTGCAGTGCTGTTCACTGAAGTAATGTTACTTGGCAGGCGAAAAATCTGAGTGCAAGCCACCTTTAAGCTCTGCCAACTGGCTATTTTGAGTCTGGGAAATAGGCAATACCTCTAGGGTGCTAAAAGTTCATGAATTTTAATTATTTTCATTGAAATACATAATAGAGAAACCAATGCCCTTTGCTCCACTGAGGTGTAAGCAAGCATTGAAAAGTAGTAGGGTCCTGGCTGATGTATCCCCAGAGTGATATGCCTCTTCTACTTCCCAGTCTCAAAGTATGGGAAAGGGTCTTAGCCAGTGAACAGGATCAGGAAGAGTTTTTCATCCCAAGCAGTGAGGAAAGATGCCTGACTGTGGATGAACGAGCAATGGCAGTGCTGTAGGAAGTAGGTTGGCATCTCTGTACCAGAGATGAATGGCAATCCCAAATAGCTGTTCCAGTACAATGTGTAGCCTCATCCCCTGTGAGTCAGACCTGCTACATACCTGAATTTCTCTGGGGCAATGCTTAAGTGGCATATCATGTCACTGAGATTCATGAAGTTACAAGTCAGCCTAGCTGAAAATGGACAAGGAACACTCTGGGGTCTGTCATTGCAACCCTTTTGTAACAGCTTAGGGACTTGCATGACAGGATTGGGTGTTGCTCTCACTTACATCAGTATCTGTCCAAACTTACTGGAATTTGTTGAACTGGGGGTCATGTGAGGGCTGGTGAAACTGGATGGAGGCAACTGTAACGTGAGAACAAAAAGAAGTGGTATCGCACGCATCAGCTCTGGCCCACGAACAATAGAGATTCCTTGTTTACAACATGTGGGACAATTGTTTAATTATCTCACTGTTTGCTGTCATTTTTCTTCCTTTTTGTCACATCTTTTAAAACAGCATGTTTAAAAGCAAGGTTTCAGGACATGAGGTGTATCCATGGAGCCCTCATGCCCACTCCTGGAGTATGGACCTCCACCAACAGTGACCTTCAAGACGCATTCTCTGGGGAGATCACCTTTCCCATCTCCATGCCCAAAAGTGCTGTGGGATTTTTGTTCATCTATTCAAAGGGCCTTTGAAGGAGACAACGAGGGCTCAGGGAGACCTAACAAATGATCCCTGTTGCTCCTCGTTGCCCTCCTGGCAGCCTGGGGGCCATGTGGCTTTAATTAATCAGTCGACTCACGTAGCAATGCTGACACAAATGGCACCTGCTGTCATCCTCTCCCACGTAAATGCTGGTGATAAATGGCATAGGGTGTGCTGGCCAGTGATTCCAGTTGGCCGAGCAGAGATGGATGCTCGTGTCCCTTTCTGTGACAGAGGAGTTAATCATTATAAAGAGTGAACATGTAGGCCAAGTGGCTCCAGCCTGGTCTTCCAAAGAGGCTGCAGTGGTCCAGTTCGTGGAGAGCCTTTGCCAGAAAGGCATGCAAGGTACCATGTCCTCTCTTCTGTGCAAGCAGATGGATTAGGTGCATGTTAGTCACATTTTAGAGGATGCTTTAGGTACCTGCGTATGGGAGACTGGTAGCTGCTGCTCATCCTTAACCCCTCTTGGCTGCAATGTACTATGAGTTCCTCTCACAGCAGAAACATCCTGACTGGGGACACCAGGACAGTAGCTCTACTGCAGTCCATAGGAGGCAGATGCACTGCTTCTGCCATGCCTGTGTCTGCCAGGTAGGACTTCAAGGTGGGACTATGTCCCCCAAAAGATATGGGCACTTGGTATTTCTTTATGTCCTGTTGATCCAAAGGATTTTCACAGTCCTTTTGGTACATCCAGAGGGAGGAGTCTGGGTTTTAAAAGTTCCCTGAATCCCCCATTGCTCTTCTCACTGCCAGTATTGTCTCACTGTAAAATCCAAAACTCCCTCCACCATGCATGTAACATTCTAGGACAGGAGATCCTATGAACAGAAGTGTGACTCACTGCAGAGCATGCTGTAAGATGTAGCAAGAACTGTCTTCAAACCTGGAGTATTGGAAAAAGGGACAATCAGATGGCCACATACTCCTCTCTGTGTTTAGCCAAGGAGATGCGCAGAAGGTCTGTGCCAATCATCTGCATGGCTCTCGGGACAATACTTCCCCAACACCTGAGCTCAGCCACTGCTCTCAGTGACAGCGACTAGTAACAACAGAAAGGAGCAAGGACAGAGGGCACTGATGCATGTACCAAATTTTCCCTTTGCAGAAGTGTTTCACAAGTATTAAAGACACTCGGGTGATGGGGTATCTGGTGGTGGAAATTACATGGGGGCTGGAGGAACAGTGTAGTTGATGGAGAAGAACTGACTGAAAGTCAGCAAAGGCAGTGCAGGGTCCTGCACCTGGGGGAGAATAACCCCAGGCACCAGGACAGGCTGGGGGCTGATCTGCTGGGAAGCAGCTCTATGGAGAAGGCCCTGGGGGTCCTGGTGGACAACAAGCTGTCCATGAGCCAGCAGTGTGCCCTTGTGGCCAAGAAGGCCAATGGTGTCCTGGGGTGCATTAGGAAAAGCATTGGCAGCAGGTTGAGGGCTGTGATCCTGCCCCTCTGCTCAGCCCTGGTGAGGCCCCAGCTGGAGTGCTGTGCCCAGTTCTGGTCTCCTCAGTGCAAGAGGGACATGGAGCACCTGGAGTTGGTCCAGCTGAGGGCAACAAAGATCACTAAGGGACTGGAACATCTTTCTGAGGAGAAAAGGCTGAGGGAGCTGGGCCTGTTCAGCCTTGAGAAGAGACACCTGCGAGTGGACCTCATCAATGTCTGTCAGTATCTGAAGGGAGGGTGTCAGGAGGATGGAGCCAGGCTCTGCTTGGGGGTGCCAAGTAATAGGACAAGAGGCAGTGGGCAGAAACTGAGGCACAGGAAGTTTTACCTGAATATGAGAAAGAACTTCTTTCCTGTGTGGGGGATCACACACTGGAACAGATTGCCCAGAGAGGTTGTGGAGTCTCCCTCACTGGAGATATTCAAGAACTGTCTGGATGGAATCCAGCAATGTGCTCTAGGATAACCCTGCTTGAGCAATGAGATTGGACCAGATGACTCTCTGTGGTGTCTTCCAGCCTTGCCCTTTCTGTGATTCTGTAGTGATGGAGTGAAGAGTTGGTCTATTTTGCCAAGGCTGTGCTCTGTGGGATTTGTTTGTACATGGTGTAAAGGACTGAATGGAGATGCAAAGGCTGCAAGACAAAGCCTAGCTCTCTGGTGCTCAGACTGGCTGCACACAGTCTGCAAAATCTCCAGGCTCTTTCTTAGGCCTGACCTATCAGATCGAAAGATCACAAGCGACTTCCACGAAGGGAATCATTGGAACCTTCTCCTTCAGCCAAGGACAGCACTTTTAATGTCTGCAGTGTTCTGTTGACTCTGCTACGTGACTGAAAAGTTGATATTTGTACTGTTATTGAGTTCTCCAGGATGATTTCAGCAACCCCCACTAAGGATTTTATTCTTGAAGTAACTCCATAGTTATAAAGTATAAACCTTATAAATTATGTTATGCTTCTGCATAGTCTCATCCAATTAGTCTAACTGTATCAGCTATGATTTTTTAATGGGGGAGTTGGTGCAGAGTTCCTTGTTTTACTGAAAGACTCTGAAAAGCCTTCCAAGCACCAACTTCTTTTCAGTCTGTGCTGAGTCGTGTGATTTAAGACTGAAAATGCATGTTTCTGTCTTTTGACAGTTCAATTTGAATGTGAAGAAGTGTCCAGTCTTTTCTCCTCTGACATCTCATTGTACAGGTCTGTGTGTCAGTGCACCATATGGGGACATTACCCAGACTGGGGTCACCAGGGCGACCTTTACTCATCACTCTGCCACTGAGCTGGACATGCAGGGAACCGGAGATGCTGTCTGCAAGCCAAATGAGATCAGTGTTCCCAGTCTTTCCCCTCCTCTGCTTTGGAACCCATTGATCACTGTCAGTGACTGTCTGCTGGGTCCCCCCTGTAATAAAGCTTTTCTCTGTTCCTAGCAGTACAGATTCCATAAAGGGCTGAAAACTCCTTTTATCTTCAGTGATATTTTGGCACTTGTCTTTGAAAAGGAAAATAAAGCACATTATTAGCTCTTCTCCAAATTCTCTGAAGAATTAGAAATAATATCAGTAAAAAAGGTGGGGCTAACTCAAGAAAAGTCATGTGGCTCTAGGGAGACAGGACAGGGTTTGATTTGCAATGCAGTTGCTGTAAGAAAGTGAAGGACTGTGTGTTCCTCAGGCAGCATGTTAGTCCACGTCCAGTGGTCCAGCTTGGTTCTTCTGCCATCTCAGACTACAGCTTCTGTCTGTTGTCCAAGATGGGGCACAAGATCTTGCTCTGGATTAAATGTTCCTCATCTCCCTACCCATGTGAAACAGAGAAAGTTCTTTTTATCCTCTTATTGCTCCAGGTTAAAAGTTGTTGAAACTCATAGTGCTGCCTGTGGGTTGCCCAGAATTTTAGAGTTGACTTTGTGGTGCTGAAAGTGGAAGAAAAATTTTGAGATATGTGGGGATGTACACTCCATGGCATTCCAGAGCTTTGTTACAATGACCCCAGATTGCTCAAGGTCCTGCTCCTTTTTGCAACACTGGACTGCTGATCCTCCTAGAGATCTGCTCCTGGTTGATGCTGGTGTTCATAAGTGCAGAGATGTCCCTGCCATCTCACAGGTGACCCCTGGGCAAGCTGGCACAAAGGATTAGAATTGGATGGATATCTCTTTTTTTTTTTTTCCCAGTCTGCACCAACCAATTTCAGGCAGTGATCAAATTTTTCCTTGGAAAGTATAAATGGAAATTAGAATGAGATGGTGGTGTTTGGTCACCTTTCAGTGATCACACTTGGTTTCACCCTATGGTATAACACTTCTGTGGAGGTGCATTAGCAGCTTTGCGTGTGTTTTCAACAGAAACCTTGATGTGTCTTGATTGTGAAAAGTGAACACCTCCCTCAACCACTGTGGTCTTTCTGGGAGCAGGAATTAAACCACCACTGATGCAGTTTTGTTGCACCAGTTTTGTGGGTAATCAATGTTCTTCATTAGCTACTTGGGAGAAAAGTTAAAGACACCTTTGTACCTTAAATAGCTGAGCTTGCTTCATTTTCTAGAGATACCAAAACACTTAGAAAACCAAGAGCAACACGTGCAACTTGTGCAAGAACACTTAAAAAACTTTCAAACTCATGTTGTAAATGAGTGTAATTAGACTTTCCCAGGGTATTCCCTGTTCAGGCACTGCCACCAAGGTCTGCTTAGTGAACTGATGAAAAATTCTCCCCAGAATAAGGAGAAAGTTTGGATAATTGAAATAACATGAGCAGATTCTTACCTTAGTCAATACGGCCATAAGTCACATTGAGAGGAGAGGCACTGCCAAGACTTCCTTTCACAGAGTGCTTCTTGATCACTCAGGTATCACCTCTTTAAGCTCTTTCTTGTTCCTTCCAGGAATGTGATAGCTGTTATGAAGACCAGAAGAAATGAAGAACAGAACAAATCAAGAAATCGCACAGTGTTGCTTTTAATATCACCTCCTGAGACGTGTATGACATGGGAGTGAAACATGACTGTAGAAACATTACTGGCTTAAATGGGGAACACTTAGAGGAGCCTGGATTTCACCTCTATTTGAAAATCCTTGTGGCTATGTCAAGTTCCAAGCAACAAACTATCAGTGTTTGTCTTCAAGGAGTCTCAGTTTTAGCATTTCTCAATTTTAGGTTCCCTATTTGAGACACTTAGGTTTTATTTCCCTGGAAGTATTTAAAAACTGGTTGCACAGGGCTTTGAACAACCTAATCTAGAGGAAGGTGCCCCTGTCCCTGGCGGAGAGGTAGGACTAAACAACTTTCAAAAGTCCCTTCCAACCCAAACCATTCTATGATTCTATGATTTTCAGTGAGTCCAAACATCCACACAGGTTCTGCTACTGCTTAGGCATGTATTTGCATCCAAATCCCCCTTTACAGCACTTTTTCCCCAACTTCAAACTTAGGTAGAACTGTGATTTGGCACTGTTTATACAAAATCTTCTATAAATATACAGCTGCTCCCTTGGTTTCTCCCTAGTATTTTTACTTTATTATGTTTCCCAGATGCATACATTTTAAAACCCCTTGTCACGTTACTCTCAGACACAGGGGGAAGCACAGATGACTGTGTTAAATCACACAGCAGCAATGAGCCAAGCAATACTCAGTGGTGCATGGATTTGCCAATTAAGAGTGCATCCTACTTGCACAGTCTGGACGCTTTTCTCCTTCAGAGGGGTCTAATTGTTTGCTTGCAATTATTTGGTGAGTCTAATGAGGCTGAAAAGAGGTCAGATCACCTCTAAGTATCTTAGAAGTGTGGAAGCAGATGTGATTCTGCATCTGTAAAATTTAATGTTCCAAATACTTTAAAGTAAAACAAAACAATTTCCCTGGAGTCCTGACTCTGCAGACTGAATATAAAAACAGTTGTCTCCTACTCTACATAACCTCTGGGACTCTGGAAAGAAACTGCCTTCCAGAATCAGAGACTTTGTTGCATTCAGTCTGTCACTTGTCAAACCCAATGCTTCTATTTCTTAGTAGTTACTAATATGCCGATATTTCTGTTCATCATGCCCTGACTGTGGACTTCATTGCTGGAAAAAAACCCCACCTGCCTAATGATATTTTTAATGTGGACCACAGGTGGTTTCTTGATGACATTTGTGTGAAGCTTCCACTGATTTTCCAGGAAGTACCATGACCCTTGAATGTGTTTATCAGTGGCAGTAAACTGTACTTTATGCAAGATTGTGGCTTCCTATGGTATGTCCTGGAAGCATTCTTATCCCAGAGAGTTAAGGGGACATATATGAACCTTAATCTTGCTTTGAGTCAAGCCTTCTTTCACTTTAGGAAAGTTGTGGTGGCCTGAGCTGGAGCATAAGCAGTTAAGTCACATCTTTTTTAAAGATCACTTTTTAATATTAACTCATTATTATATTGGTAGTAATTATTTATAGTATTGTTATTACTTTGTTGGCTTGTTTTAGGCATGGAATGAATATAGAATAGTTTAGGGTGGAAATTACCTTTAAGATCACTAATTCAACTGTTAACCCAGCATTTCCAAGTTCACCACTAAACCATGTCCCTAAGTGCCACATCTACTCATATTTTAAATCCCTCCAGGGATGGTGACTCAGTGAATTCCCTGAGAAGTCTGTTCCAATGCTTGATAACATTTTGGGTGAGGAAATTTTTCCTAATATCCAATCTAAACCATCCTGGCACAACTTGAGGCCATTTCCTTTTGTCCTATTGGCTGTTGCCTAGGACAAGAGACCGATCCCCCACCTCACTACAACCTCCTTTCATGTAGTTCTAGGGAGTGACAAGGTCTCCCCTAAGACTTCTCTTGCCTAGGCTAAACATCTCTGGCTCCCTCAGTTGCTCCAAACCCTTTCCCAACTCTATTGCCCTTCTCTGGACATGCTTCGGCACCTCAATGTCTTTCTTGTAGTGAGAGGCCCAAAACTGGACACAGCACTTGAGATGTGTCCTCACCAGTGCTGAGTACAAAGGGAAAATCAGTGCCCTGGTCCTGCTGATGAAACTATTCCTGGTACAGGCCAGGATGGCATTGGCCTTCTTGGCTACCTGGGCACATGCTGGCTCGTGTTCACCTGCTGTTGACCAGCAGATCCAGGTCCTTTTTCCCTGACAGGTCTGCAGCCACTCTGCTCCCAGCCTGTAGTGCTGCATGGGGTTGTCATGTTACAGGTGCAAGTCCCAGTACTTTGCCTTACTGAATGTCATACCATTGGCCTTGGCCCATTGATCCCACCTGTCCAGACCCCTCTGCAGAATACTCCCACCCAATCTGGTGTCACCTGCAAAA
The DNA here is from genome assembly GCA_035222235.1 of Margarornis squamiger. Taxonomy (NCBI): domain Eukaryota; kingdom Metazoa; phylum Chordata; class Aves; order Passeriformes; family Furnariidae; genus Margarornis; species Margarornis squamiger. The sequence continues at coordinate 141,606,060 of JAWWTY010000077.1, read as the reverse complement.
TGACTGAGGGTGCCCTCAATCCCCTCATCCAGACCATTGATAAAGTTATTAAACAGAGCTGTCCCCAGTACTGAGCCCTGGGGAACATTCACCAGCTGGATGTAAGTCCACTCACCACCTCTCTCTGGGCCTGACCATCCAGCCAGGTTTTATGCAATGTGCACCTGTCCAAGCTATGGGAAGCCAGTTTCTCCAGGAAAATACTGTGGAAAATGATGTCAAAGGCTTTTGTAAAGTCCAGGTAGATACATTCAGCCTTAGCCTCATTCTCCAAGCTGGTCACCTTGTCATAGAAGGAGAACAGGTTGGTCAAGTTTGACCTGCCTTTTATAAACTTCTTCTGACTGGACCCAATGCCCTCGTTGCCCAGTACATGCTGCATGAACTCAAAGTCATCTGCTTCATAGCCTCCCCAGGCACCAAGGTCAGGTTGACAGAACTGTAGTTCCCTGAATCCTCCTTCTAGCCCTTCTTTCTGACTTCCAGACTTTTGGGGCCTCCCCAGTTAGCCAGGGTTGCTGGTAAATGGTGGAGAGTCATTTGATGAGCTCTTCCACCAACTCCCTCAGTACGCTTGGGTGGCCCCATAGACTTGTGTGTGCCTAAGTGCTGTAGCAGGTCACCATTTCCCTTGGATTATGAAGGCTTCATTCTTCTCCCTGTCCCTGTCTTCCATCTCGGGGGACTGGGTACTCTGAGAACAGCTGGTCTTACTCTTAAAAACTGAGACAAAGAAGGCTTCTTGAAAAATTTTCAACCTTCCTGGACTCCTTTGCTATTCAGGAGAGCCTCCCAAGGGACTCTGTCTGCTAACAAAATGGAGGTTACTGACTGTCTTTACTCCAAAAAGCTAAACAGGAAAATGCACGAGAAGACAATATTAGTAACTCAACTTTTCAAAGAGACATCTAAGCACAAGCTTGCTTATTAACATATGTATAACACAAAGCACACATACAGCCGACAGGGCTAATCACCAGTACCAGATTCAAGAGGCGCCAGTTTTTTCTTTTTCCAAAGATTCCTGGAAAATTTCTGACTAACTTCCCATAAAATCAATAATGTCCAACTATAGTGTATTTAAAGTTTTATCTGGGAAACCAATTTTTAAAAAATACGTTTTAATTTTGGCCTAAAGTAGCTTTCCTATTTTCCTGTTGTGAATTTTTGTTGGGACAGACATGGGAATCCGAATTCCCACAGTTTCATTCTATTACCTTACAACTCCTAGTCCTCCACTTACTTTGCATAGACACATAATAGTGGCACTTGTACCCACTCAGTATGCTTCTTGGAACTATGTTGCACAATGTTAGTAGAGTTCCTGAAAGATTCCTAGTTGAAAAAGCTTGGCATTGGAGCTGGCATGTTTTTTCTTTCTTCTGCTTTCTCTCTTTCCATCCTCCTGTGGCTTGGTCGTTGGTCTGGTACATATCAGTGTGTTCATTATATAGTATGCTGATGTGGAAATTGCTGAAAATTATTGCTTCCTATTATGTAACTGTTGCTGTGTTTCTGATGTGTTTTCTGATGCTCAGGGGAGTGGTGGCTCTAATTGCTGTTACACTTTTTGCAGATCCTTGACTGTCAGTTGTCATTAGCTTTAAACAGTTGCACAATATGATTCTATTGGAATGTCCCAAGTTTTTCGTCAAATATGTTTACAGGTTCCTTTGCTGTTCCTATAATTTGAAAGCTGGCATTTTTCTTTTTCAGCAGGTGTGCTGGAAGCTGTGAAGATCTAGATCCCTGCATTGCACAGGGATCTCAGACAATGGTGTCAATCAGCTTAAATCAAGCATACACAGAGCTCAAACATGCAACAGAGGTGTGGCAATCAAACCCACTGAAGTGTAGGGGCTGGGCTGATGTAACTCTCCACAACTCTCACAGCATATGCTCTTGACCTGGTGATGAGGTCAAGTCTTTTTTCTTAAGCTTTGATAAAGAGCACTCAAATTGGATTGTAGTTCCACATACCTGCAGATAAGCAATCATCTGGACAGTCTCCACAATTCAGCTGATCAGTGATAACTAATGAAGCCACTGTTTCTCAACTGTGTGCACCAAGTCCTTGGTGTTATTAGTACCTGATGGGGCTACTGGCTTCTGTGAAGTGGTAAAACCTCAACGCTGTCATAGTGGTTGCCCATGTTCTCTCTTTTAATGTGCTGCAGAATGATTACACAGCAGCATCAGACTAAACTGTGCCAGTGGAAAGGATAATGGTTTCACATTACAGCAAACTGCAATCAAAGTTGTGTGGATAGATTTGAGTCAGTTCTGAAGTCTTGAACAAACAGCATAAGTAATGAACCCACCAGAGTATATGTTATAAACTCTGGTGTCATAGCTCATAGCACATCATCCAGCAAACACTACATCGATCGAACATGCCATATTACTGGAGCATATAATTTTGGGAAGACAGTTACAACAGAATTGAAGTACTCAGAATCAAATAATATACTGCATCTGAAAAAAAATAACACTTGAACTTCCAGTAACAAGTAAGAAAAATCATTTTGCAGATTGGGAACTTTTAAGTGCCCCTGGAAAGTGTTAGATATTAATGAATATGCCTAGTTAAAATGTAAGACCCTTTATAATAGGTGTTTTTTAAAAACACACAGAGAAGACAAAGTCTGTCTGCCTCACATGACATTTTATGTAAGGTAAGACACCAATGCTGTCTTCTGCTCTAGGTTTATATCCTGCTGCCTTGCCCATTCCTGACTGCTCATTGAAAAGATGCAGCTGGGTCCCTATTGGCCATGTGTTTTGTAGTTCAGCAAATTCAACATATTTCATCTGAGACCTGCATGCTTGGTTACATGCACACTGCACAGAGCTTTGTGATGCTCCCAGTGGCTCTGCTGGGTGCTGTGAATTGTTACAGCAGGTAGACAGAGAGAGGAGCACAGGATGCAAGATGGGCCAGATCAGGTTTCAATCACTCATTTATCACAGTGTTACCAGATTTCCTAGTGACAAGTATAGACCTGAAATCAATGTTAGTGTGCTTTCTGGCTGCTGTTGGAATAACCACTGCTGGTATCAATGACACAAATGAGTTTTCCGTGTTTAATATCAAAGCCATGTAGACAAAAGAGATACTATTATTTCTGTCTCTTCTAGTGAGATATAGTTTAAACTGAATCATATTACAGAATTTGGAACATCCACTTCCCATACTACTGAGAAGCTGTCTCGCACAGTAAGATCATGAGATCATGGGTTAAACCCAGGTTGGAAAGGACCTCAGAATATTTTTTGCCCAGCCTCCTACTCAGAGAATGGTCAACTGTGAGATTGGAGCTTCATGCCATTGGGGTTTCAAATCCTCTAAAAAGGGAGAAAGCATAACCTCTCTGAGCAGCCTGTTCCAATGCTTGAATGTCCTCATAGTGATCTCTTATTGTCTTTTGAAAAGTGTATTTTAAGGGTGTAATTCTGCTTGCTTTTCTCAGACTAGCCCATCCAGACACTGCACTGGCACTAGTAATGTAAAACAGGTCGATAGATCCCTTGGATTTTAGGTAAAGGACAGAAGTGTTTACAGTAAGCAGGAATAATTGTTTAGTAATAGTTTAATAGTTTAGGAATAATTGGTGAGCACCTAAAAGCCCAGAGTCAAAGAATATCAGGGCTCTTAAGATCAGGAATTAAGGAGGTGTCTGAGAACATGCTTAAGTGTGTTTTGTTAGAATAAATGGCAGCTTTTCTTAACTTTAAAAAAATGTTCATAACTAAAAAAGAAAAAAAGCAGATTCTTTTGAAGTGCTCTGTAATGCACTTTACCTTTCATTTTTACAAGCATTAAGAGGACTGAATAAGAAAGTGAACTGTAGTCATGGAATGTTAACATGTGGTTAATGTGTTAGGTCAGGTGGTGCCTGTATCAGCAGTCATTTGCTAGTGACTGCTGGCAGCAGGGATCATTGATAGTGAGTACCTTGATAGTGATTTCTGCAGTGTCCTGGGGCATGTTTTTTAATTTATTTTTTTTAGTTGTCCATGCAGAATATTATGCTACTTGCTTTCTCCCCATATTTGTCATGTCTATTTAGAAAGATTTTTTTGACAGGTGTTATCTCTCACAATGTGAGGAAACTAACACAAAGAACCTTTTTCTTGGAGGTCTCTATGTCCTACTGATGTATAAATAGCAAATAGAACAAAGTACCACGCTAGTTCTTAGCTCATGTGAAAGGATTATTTTAAAACAAATATATTTTTGTTATTTTTTTTTTCTCCTTTCTCACCTGAACTCTGTTCTTCAGAGGATCCCTCTATTCCTCTCTGATTATTTTTTTCCTAAGTGTATCAGGAGGTCTATTGTATAAGAAAGTTCCCAGTATACCCTTTCTCCCAAATCTTTCCTCAGCAGGTGCCTTAGTGAAAATGAGGAAAACTGCATGGCTGATCTGTTTGGAGTTTTGCTCCACTGGATCTTAGTTTCTTTCAGCTGTTTTTCGGGTCCTTTGCCTGGTATGCTCTGATTATATTTTATGTCAGCTGAGAAGCAGAATACTTTTTCTGACTTCTCAAAATGCTGCCAAAATCTCTGTATAGGAGAAGGTCACAGGGGAGGAAAAAGAGGTGGTACTTCTCAGCCTGGAAAGTGCCTGTCAAGGCTGACCACAGGTCCCCAAAAGTTCAGGGCTTAATCCTTTATGATGCAATTTGTGACTTGCTTTGCAGGGGCTGAAAGGAAGAGGACTCCCTACTTCTTGCTTTTCCTACTGGAATATTACAGAATCATTTCCCAGGCTGGCTCATGATGTTTCAGTGAAAGGACAACAAAACCTGTCATCAGATATGTCTGTATAAGGAATATTGAAGTGAATTAGTTCCCCAAGCCCTTTGCAAGTGTAAAGAAGATAATCCTCTTATGAGGCTATAAATAGATAATCTTATGACAGTATTGAATCTTCTTCTTGACTTGGTGTTCAGTCATTTTTCCCAGAGCCCCTCAATTTCCATCAGAATATTGCTTGACCAAATCATTAGTTTTGCAAAATAGGTGATCAGAGGGTAATATATGTATCCCTGTATATACCTGTCTGAGGGACAGAGATGGTGTTGTTAATTATTCAGGTGGGATTACCTATGGAAATCTTACCTTGAATAACAATATTTTGTATGGGAGAATTTGTTCTTTCAGTGATAATTAACTAGAGAAACTTTGGTTGTTTACTGTTCTGAAATAAAAATGCTTCAAATGGCAAATAATCAGACTCTAGGAATTATCAAATCTGATGGCCACAGTGCTCAAGACTTCATTTAGAACTACTTTAAATTTATGCACATATAAACCTCATGATGGTGATGGCATAGTTTATGGATTAGCAGTGGATACTTGATTGAATATTGAGTAATACCTTATTCCAGAGGGTGCACTAGTGCGTTCAGTCAGACATGAATGAGCTGCAATGTCAGGTAAAGTCATGTCTTAACAGCTGCTTGTCATTGTGAATAAAGGCTTTATCCTCTTAATCTTGTTTTTTCTCCATTTACAAGATTTAGTTGTAAAAGGAGATGTTCTGCTTTGGGTTAACACAAAGAGTTTTTCTCTTGATGTTTCTAAGGATTGTCTACTGCCTGACGGAGAGAGGGAATCACTATGAGCAGCAGAACTTAAGAAGTCTAATTTCTTATGGGTTTGTATATTGGTGGGCATGAAAGGTACCATTTATATGGATTCTTGGTATCTAAAATAAATGTCTCCACATTGACCTCGCTGTCATTAATAAACCTTGTTCCCCTATTCAGTTCTAGTATCCAGAAAAATTGTAGGAATGCAGCATCTCTCAGGTAGTTATTCCTTTCCCACATTCAGCTGATGTGGATTGACATCTTCAAGCTATTGGTGAAAGATTGTCTGACAGAAGATATCATTATACTAAGTATTATATATTTAAGGTGTCAAATTAGACAGTAATATAAACTTTTGGATTAGATTTTCCTAACTTAGTGCCTTAGACTCTTTCAGCTGTAATGTCTGGTGTATGTGTGACATAATCTCTTCTACAGGTGCTCCTGATTTAAACCACTAGGAATATTGATTTAAAAGAAATACAAGCCTTTCTAGAATGTTGTACCAACAAAAAACTTGGAAGCAGATATTGGACTAGTGAAATGGAACTATGGACTGGAAAAGGCCTTAGATAGGGCTGTGGGTCTCCTGCTCTAACTTGTCTGTTCCTTGCTGCTGAAGCCCCAGTGGCAGCGCTAGCACAGACACAGGTGTCATCCTCTGGTAAGAGCCTTTCTGGCCATAGGCATTGAGACCACATTTGACATCTCTTTCCCACTAAATGTACATGATTACCTTGTGAAGAAAGTTCAATATAACTCCTGTGGGAAGTGTTACTGCAGAATCCAGTATATTTTTTCGAGCTGGATGTTCATGTTTTTTTTCAATGTCAGCTGATCAAATGCTGAACAATAGAGGAAAGAGTTTCCAAGGGAAAAATATGCTCATAAGAGTAATTGCCAGGTTATTATAATACTCATAAGTTCATTAACTAACCAGTAAAAGCCTTTTCTTTGCTTTTATGCTTGACCTTTGAATGGCAGAGTTTTAGTTTCACAGTGCACCAGCACTTCTCTAACATCAGAAATGTAGTCATCGGCAGGACTGAGACTTTGGTTACTATGCAAATGGTTTAAGCATTTTGTTTACCTGTAGTTACCAGTTTGCTGAGATTGGAATGACTCAAATGTGGAAAGTTTTTATGCAATAAAATAAAGAATTAAGGCAATAAGAGAGGCTTCTGTAGAATCTTTATGACTGTTCTTATTCTTATAGTGGCTGTCCTTTAAGGTTTAACCGTATTTTTTATAGCCTATAAAGTGTGAAATTTAAGTATTGAACACAAGCTACTTAAACTGTAGGAGAATCACAGCACAGACAGGTCTGGAATCAAAAGGAAAAATGAACTAGAAATACTCATAAATATATTAAACATGCATTGGAAAGTAGATGAGGCTTACTTCACTTATGTATTATATTTATAGAGAGTTGTTCATGTATGTATATGTCAATATATCCACATTTCTGAAGATACAAACATACTTTAACAGAAAAGCATGCTGCACTGATTTCTAGGGCTATGCTGGAGTTTTTCGCAGACAGACTACAGGATGAGGAGTCAAAAATGGGACATTGTTGAATGAGGTTATTTATCACTCGCTAAGAGATGTGGCTTACTGGAGGCCAGAAGGGCCAGTTCAACTCCATACTCTTCATTTTGGGTGAAGGTGAAACTCGCTGGTTACACCAAGGCTGCCCGATCTGTTTCCTAGTTTCCTAGCCTCCACTGTGATCCTAAATGTGCTTTGATTCTGTGTAGGACTGTCTCAAGGATTGAACAGGTGTTTAATACATTGTGTTTAAAAAAACCCCAACCCAACAAACAAACAACAACAACAAAACCAAAACAAAACAAAACAAAACCCTGCCATCATCAGATCTGAAAAATCCTGCAGCTTTGAGCTGTGTCACTCATGGGTCTTACTGTGTGTCTCTGTCTGAACTCAGAGTGTTTCATGTCCGAATTCCTGCTGACAATCATTTGTTCAGGACCTCACGCAGGGACCTCACTTAAACCCGCCAGTTGCCACATTGATTTGGACCAACAGTTTCAGATGTCTGAGTTTTTTTCTTTTTCTTTTTTTTTTTTCTTTTTCTTTTGAATATTCCATCAGTCGGAATTTTATTCCATCCCTTTAGCACTTTTCTTCTGGTAATTACATGGTATGATTTTGCAATTTGTTCAGTTTTCTTACTCAGTCAGAGACTGGCTGGGCTTTTTATCATTTACAAACAAGGAGCTTATGTTTGAAAGAGGAGATAAAGTAAAAGTAGATAAAATAAACTACAGTATACAGACCAACAAAAATAATTCTTCTTTTGATAAATCTGTATTTCCTTCAGCTTAGCCATAAGGAATCTTCCAATTTTGTGAACAACATGGAATTTTTTGCTCCCTATGTTAAGCCCAGTGTAGCTATGATTCACCATATCATGATCATAGTTGCTGCCTGTTAAATGATATATGTTCACTATTGTGTCAATCAAAAAGCACTCTGGAATATTTCCCTGTCTTTCTCACCATATCACTAAAATATTTTTCAATAGCTAGGATAATGTTTCTTCAATCATGGAAAAAAATAATGAAAATGAACCATCAGTTTGTTTCCAGAATGCTGCAAGCCTGCATGGAAACAGACCAAGGCAGCCTCTGACAGATATTTAGAATGCATGTGTCATGCATTTATAACAATATTCATGGAGGTATAATTTTGGTTTGAATCATGGTGAGGAGTTTTGTTTATTTGTTTGTTTTGTGTCTATTTTTTAAAAAAGATTATTATGAATAAGTTCACAAATACAAATTTTCTTTTAGAGGTTTGAACATAGAACCAATTGAGGGCAGTACTTTTATGACAAGTGATTTGATTCACACCAAAATCTTTGAGTTTCTATAATCCCATTTAAAAATCTGAAGAATCAAGTATCTTCAGCCAACACATCATAATGGGTTTTGGGAAAGTGATGAGCCAATAGTGTCAAAGCATATGCAACCATATGTAAATATTCATGCTGACACTTGAAGAAACAGGCAGTGGGGCTGCACAGTTACTGGAAGGGTTACAGGAGCTAGTTATGGGGGCAAAATACTGCTGTGGTAAGAAAGGACTGGCCATTGAGATTGGTAGAGGAGTATTTGGAGAGCACAGCCTCAAACAGACTTATGAAACAGGGTACACTAGATTTGAATCAAGTGTAAGTTGTTTCCTTGATTTTTACGCATTCGTGGTATGATGTGTTTGAAATTTGGAATCCATACAAGTGGATGGAAATTGTTACTTTTAGAACTATGTAGTGAGGGTTCAAGATGTGAAACTGGAAGGTGATTTTGAGAAGGAAAACTGCTGAAACCTTGCTGACTTTTGCCTTGCCTGTAGTATTATGCTCAGCAGTCATGAAACCAGCACTCTCTATCACCCTATTTGTGCCACTAGCCAGGAGTCTTTTGGCACTTTAGTTCATGCTGGCCACAGGTCTTCTGGTGCAGCAGAGACAGGGGAACACATGGGATCACCCCTACCTCTCTGCAGCGTGGTTAGCTTTCCCTCCCTGCTGCCAACATACCCATGTGGGAGAGTACACTCTCTCTCAGAGCTCGAGGGGTCAAACAGGAGGCAATGCTTTGACTCATATCTTTTGAGGAGACCAGTTTAGGCAGCAAATACCTGAACAGATTGTTGGTAGAACAGAGGATAGTTGACTTCAGAGGGAGAGAAAGGTGACAGTGAGCTTCTCCGGGTAGTCTGGGATATAACCTCCTCCAGGGCTGACCTGCAGCAGAACTGGGTGTGTTATTCCTATGTCCTGCTTGTTTCCACTCTGCTAGACAGCTCACAAGCCTCGACCCTGTCTGTATGTGCAGTCTTTGGATGCAAGCCTGATTTTCGACTCAGACTGTCTGCCAGCATGCTCTCCCTTCTCCCTGCACTCTCCTGCCTTTTCCTTATTCCTTTTACCCTGTGGCTTTGCAGCTCATTAGACAGAAAAATCAACTCAACTTGACACTCTGGGAACAGTGATTTACATTTTTTTTTCAGTTGATTTCTCTGCTGCTTCTCCTGGATTTCCAGTGGAGTGGAGGGTTACAGACACTTTGACCATCTGAATAGTTAGTAATGACCTTAGACTGAGGAGTACCCGAAACAAACCCCCTGAATTATGAAGTTTAGGCAATAAGCAGAGCAAGGGTCACCCAGACACAGGCATATTTTCCCCCTACTGCCTCAGGGTTAAGAGTGGGTAATTGGTATTTCCAGTTTGGCTTCTTTCTCATTTTGTGTCATCCCATCACGACATGCCAGGATGCATTACATTAAATAGCATCAAATAGTTGGGGAGTGTGACACTATACATTATCTGACATGTCACCTCACACCCTGTCATAACACAGTATACTCAAAGATCAGTGGGGACCAAAAATTCATTTGTCTGATTCAATTTTGTCAGTCAGCCCAAAGGGAGGCAAGCATATTAATTATTTGCATGGTCGTTTGCATCCAGTGCTGGTGGGAAGAGGATGGGGTATGACGGTAGAAGGACAAATTCTGTGCAGAAGGACAATTTCTATGCTTCAGAACAATTTTACATCTATTTTACATGTATATAAATGGTGGTCAGCAGGGTGTGATAAAGAAGGATCAGTCTAAAACTTGATGCATGATGCAAAATTAACAAAAAAATAATGGGATACCTGAAGAAGTTCTGATTCCTCCAGTATGAGCAGGAATGTGGATTAAGCATCTGCTTTGCAAGAGAGAGTGATTACACAAGCCTAAATTGCAAGGATTTCTAAGAAAAAAATTGTTTGTTGACAACAGATCTTAATATGTAGATTTTTGTATGCTTCAGAAAATTTGCTTCAATGGGCATGAAGTGTCTGATAAATGACACTTCAATGGATTTAGCTGGAATGCTTTAGGATATTTGTTCCTTGTTTCTAAGGAGCAGAGGGCTTTCTGAGCAGAAGGCAATAAGTGTTGGTCTCAGCTATACCCATATAGGATGTAATATGTTAGTCAATATTCTAAAAAGGGTTGTCTCAAGACATGAGACTCTGGATATGTAGAAAAGGTGAGAGCACATGATTTGGACACCTGAAAAGAAAAAATTTCCATTTCTAACTGATTTGCTAAACTAGAGATCAGTCTGGTCTCTTCCTGATTTCTTGAGGTACTTTATGTAAGTAACTATTCTGTGACCAGAAGTTTGGAGCCCCAAATGGAGATTTTTATGGATAAGTTAACAGAGGTTGTTTGAACTCATCAAACAGAGGAGTGTCACAGCAGCTTGGGAAGTGTAACTTCATATGCTACAGGTGTCACATGAACTCACAAACACAGTGCATGAGCGAAAGAAGCAGTCGATCATCTCAGCGAGTGAATTTAAATTGAAATGCAGGAATATGTACTGCAAACAGTGGGAGCAATGCTTACCTTTATGACTGCTTTTAAAGAGAGTCTGAATTGTGGAGCACATCAAAGGAATTTGTGCCTTAGCTTTACTGTAGAAGATGTTGCTGCTAACTTGCACATGTGAGCAAACCACTGGTGGTGTCTCATCTTTGACTGTGGAATGAAGTTGCTCTAGTGTATGATTGAATTATATTCCTCATGTCACTCTTGTTGTGTAATGTTTTAACATTAGTTTTAAGCCACTCCTTGAAATGGCTTATAGAGGATGGTGTAAATAGTAAGCAGTGTTAGCACTGGACTAACATAAAGCTAAGTCCAATGCCAGGGTATTTGCTCCTGGCCCACATTTCCTCCTGCTTTCCAGACCAATATGTAGTTTGACTTGTAGATGAAGGTTAACATCAGTTCTTCCATGTGAACTGGGTTGTGCATCTCTATTTAGCACAGATCTGCAGAGAAGTGTACACATTAAACATCTGCACTGGCAGCTCTGTTTCTTGTGGTAGGAAACTGCATTCCCCTCCTTTGGCTGCAGATATCCTTGGCAATGTCCCAGGTTCGTGGAGTGGGATGGTAGAGAGACCATAGTTTGCCTCAGGGAAATAGGATGGGAAGGCATTGCTGATTCCAATGATGAGTCTGCAGCAGGAAAATGGATTTCACACACATGCATCCTTCAGGGAAATATCCTCAAAGGCTTTCAGCTTTATGACTTGGATCCATGCAGGCTGCTCAGTGGAGAGATGTGTGAGATCAGAATGTCAGTGAACAGTGTATCCTCATCCTGTACACCCTGTGTTAAAATATATGGGAATGTCAAACTGTTTTTCAGTAGATGAGTCTTTTATTTTGAAGATAGACATTGGAGCCTTCGTAGACATATGCAAAACCCCCAAAGACCAAGTCTGTTCACACAAACTTCTGAGAAAAGACATTTTTGGGTAGAATTTATCATTGCTTGTATTAAGACCATCCTTTCATCCCCAAACCAGACCAAAAAATAGTACCTTAAAACATCCTTAGGATGAAGTCATCCTGTTCTTGAGTTGATAAAGCAGGTCACAACTAACGGCAGATATATTGTGCTCGGTATTCTCAGCTGTTTCAAAAAGAGAGCTTTCCTCTTGGTGCAACTTGCTTTGGTCCAGATGCGGTACATTATGGAAGTATATTAAGCCAGTGTGGACAAAAGGAAAATTACTTATATCTTCCCAAAGAACATTCTCTGCAAACAAATGCAGAAAGTGGGAGTGAATTCTAGGAAAGGGGAGTATTTTATACAGAGCGTACTTACGACTCTCTTGTGGCTGAGACCGCAGTACAACAGGGCTGCAATCTTTAATATAAACTCTAATAGGCATGGCAAAGAAGAGAGCAGGAAGGAGTGAGGTATGAGAGCTTTGTGATTCATAGACTTAGAAAAAGTCAGAGGAAAGGATTAGATGTGAGTTGAAGGAGGAGAATAAAGAAGGAGATACACTTGGATCTTTCAGGCATGAGTTTGAGTGACACTCCTGACACACCTGTGCTGTTTCAGATTCTGGTGGGAGAGTCTATCTGCAAAAGCAGGCAGAGGGCTGGGATTGTGATTGGGATGTGTTCTGTAGAGTTTGTATAGATGACATATCCAAGTGCTGCAAAGAAAGAACTGCAGAGAACATTAGGAAGGCGAAGATTTAGACCACCTCATTTCAGTCATTCAAGTGAAGTGTCTCATTTAGGAGCCTAGCAACTTTAGACCCCTTCAATAACCAATTAAGGCAGGGAAGGATAGAGAACTCACAGAGGATAAGTATCCTTCTTCATACTCTGAGCTCATGTTTGATCTGGTTCAAAGCCAAGTTAAGTCAATAAAGCAGATTTCAATAACCTTACTGTGACAACCAGTGAATAGTACCTTCTGAAGTCAGAAGCATGAAAATAATTCAGTCCACCTCACATGGCCATGTGCACAGTCAGTGCCCTTATGTCATCAATAAAGTAAGATAGGTGTGATCCTGAGACAACTCTGCTGGGTCAGTTGAATTACATTAAGACAAACACTTTTCCTTTGACTATGTATAGCCCAGACAAATAATTTAGACTAGATAAACAGCCGAAGATGGATGACAAAAGGGCTGTACTAGAAGTTATGATATGATGCTCTTCTCAGGACTTGTCCCTATCATAGGCAAAATGCATGATTTCATAAAGAGCCACTTAACAGACAATATCTCACTTTGCTGGCCTCTGACTGGTGTGGTGGATGAGGAGAATGGAGTGAGGAAACAAGTCTTACTCATGGCAGAGAACTAGCCAGGCTCGATACAGATGAATCTTTGGTCCACAAGGCTGAAAGCGATTTAAAAATGTGGGGGTTTGATTTTCAAAGAGGCTTTCTCACAAGCGGCAGGACTGATTCCAGGAACAGTGCTGTGGCGGCAGGGTGTGGAGAAGACAATGTGGTTCCCCATCCTTGCCTCATTGTTGTTTTGATTATGCAACATTCCCCTCTGCCCGCGACACTTGGGTCACCATACCATAACTCGTGAACTGTTTTCCCCCTTGGCCACATTTTATTGCTGTTATCCCTCAAGACCGTCAATATCTAATTGAATGTGGGTTTTGTTGTATGCTCAATGAATTCCATGTGTTCATCTCTTAGAAGCAACTTGACAACAATTAAGACAAGAAAAATTGCAAAAATAACAAGGACTCCTTTTTAGGGAAAAGTGATTGAAGGGATACAAGCCCAAATCCTGAGTGATGTTGAATTTTACTGTCCCTTACTCGGCTTGAACAGAAGCTGCTAGAGGTTCTGGCAAGGTTTGTTCCAGACACATATGAAAATGTCCAGGAAAATCTGCATCTATCATCTAATGCTGTGTTGATTCACTAAAATGCAGATACAGGTTTAACCTCTCTGTCTGTTGCTAAATTGAAATGATCAGAAGGGTGTAATTGAAGGAACTTCATTTATATCACATGAATGAATGTATAACAATAAAAAATAAAACACATAGAATATCCTGATCAAAAAATGCATGAAACGATGTAACTGCTTGAGCAGACTGAGAAGAGGATGTGACATTTTTACCAGCCATCTTTCACAAAATATCAATTTCCATAATCTGGGATGTTGTGTTGCATTGTTGCTGGTCTTGTTTGATCACTGACCAGCTGGAAATACAAAAGAATAAATGCCCGGTCATAAGTACAAAGAGAACAACAAACAAATAAAGAGACCAGGCAGGGGAAGCAAAAACCTGAGAGGTGGTTGGGGACAGAATATATTTTGCTCTGAAGAAGAATCAGTTTCTTGTGTAAGGGATGAGAAACTATCAAATTTACCATTTCCCCCAATTTGTTAATTAATCATGACCATACACAAACGTTTCATGCCTTTCTTCTCACTCTGTTAATTTCCTGTAATAGCCATTTTTCCTAACAGCGTGTGGCTCATTAAGCACTCAACAGCCTATTGCATGATGTTAACCCGGTGCTATCTGACCGTGAACTTTGTGTAGATTTCCAGTTTATCTTATTTTCCTCCTGCATCCACTCTGCTATGTGGCTGTGCTCCATGCAGTAGCTGTGGTGATAGCCCATTCATTCACATTGTGTTGAAGGGCTGACTATAAAATTCTTCTTTCTTTCCCCCTCCTTTTTTTTGCAACTCAATACCTCCTCTTGCTCTTTGATTCTGGCTGCATTCTTCTGGGATTAAGGGTTTTCTGTTTCCTAGAAGGAATAAAATATGGCTATCTGAGCCAGAGGAGTAGGAAATCTCTCCGTAAACTCCTTAATGGGGGTTTTTATGGGATATATTTTCACCTCATTTAGTTTTTATTTCAGTATAGCTCTTTCATCATTTTCAGCATCTGAAGGAAACGACAATTTTATGGGAAAGCAAGAAGGAATCATTGGATTAAAAGAAAATATGAAAACAGAACTCAAATAATAGAAAGATTTAGAAAGCATAAAGGCTAATAGGTGTTTCACTGAAGTCAAAATAGAAGGGGTTTATTTTGGATGGAGGGATCTCTGAGACATTTTACATGATGACCAAGAGTCTGTATGGGATGGTTCACAAAGGTGGGCAGATTAGATTTCTTCATGTGTTTTAAAATCAGTAAAGAGGCTTTGAACTCAAGGGCCTTGGTCATCCCCATATAAAGGTGAATATTTCCTTCAGCCAGGTCATGGAACTATGGAAGACACCTGGCCTTTCAGGTATCATGAGATTTGAAAATCTACCACTTTCCTTGGTAAGTTGTTTCAGTAATTATCTGAACTCATAATTAATATATAAAAAAATGTATATTTTATCTCACCCGTGTAATTTCAAATTCTATCTGGTCAGACATTGCTTACCTTTTGTCTGCTAAACTGAGCAACTTATTATTGTCAGAAATATTTTCCAGTCCCCCAAAACAGTCTGTGATTTCATTGCCTCTCAAATTTTTTGTAAAAGAAGTTAACCAGGCTGAGCTTCTTATGCCTTTTGTTTAAAGGCAGAATTTCCAGACATAGAATCATTGCTGTAGCCTTTTTCTGATCCCTTTCCAGTATTTCAGCTACTTCCTTGGACTGTGCATGTTATTTGAATAATGGACTCAGCAATGCTGTATGCAGAGGTAATAACAACATTCCATTTTGGTGCAACATGCTCTTTGTATATACAAGCATTGTATCTTCTCTTTTACAGCGTAGTATACAGGGTTTTTTGGAGTACCTACTTCTGAATACGCTCTTAGAGTGACTGTCTTAGATGAAGAAATAGTATGTTTCACTGCAGAGTAACAGTCAGAATAACGTAGTTTACCAAGCTTTGAGGACAATTGACCCATTCCCATTATTGTTTACTGTTCTCCAAGTGGTTGTGTCCTCTGAAAACTTCACCATCCTGGCTAAAGATGTTGAATAACATTTGACAAAAGGAGAGTTCTCGAAGACCCACACAAAATACCCCCCTTTGATGATGATTTCCTATTAACAATTGTCTTTTAGAAGTACAGCTTTGGAAGAGACCTCCTGGGTCATTGAGTCTAATCCTCAGCTATTTCAAGTAACCACATCATACAGTTACTATTAGAAATCTAGTTCAATTTTAATCCATTTAATATGTGCTGCATTGTTTTTTATATAGTGCTGCTTTTGTAATCTGAATGCCATGTGATTGTAAATCATTGTCATTATTTTATTTCTAGTAATGACAAAGCCCAACTGAAGTGATTTTTATATATTGCAACTTCAGTCTAGAAACAATGAACCCCCTCAAAAAGAGCCTGAGGTTTTTCTTCTTTATTCATTTCAAATGAAATGTTTTTAAAAATTAAAATAACAAATAAGATGACACCAATAATGCACTGAGACATGCTGTTGAAAAAATAACACATGGGATGTTTTTAATAGGATAGTTCAAACTCCCAAATGGATATTTTCCTAAGGATGTTGATTCACAAGAATGGGAAGATTAGATGGTAGAGTTAATTGCTTTCTCCAGTGCTTCCTTCCTGCCCTGTCCCAAAGGTTACTCCTTGCCTTTGTCTGGAAGCTGAGCTGCATGTGAAGTAACTACAGCCATTTGCGTGTGCTCAGTTAAAATCACCCAGATTGTAGATGATGGCTTGGGAACCGCATCACACACAGTTTGACTTTATCTTCTGCAGTGCCACAGTCTCTGGAAAACAGGACAGGCAGATGAGGGAGGTGCCTCCTCTAACTGTCCCTGTTTAACCTGCTGGCTGCCATGTGAACAACCCTAGGCCCAGTCTTCTGCTGGTCTGATGATGCTGGAGAAGGCCAGGCAGTCTCTGACAGTGTCCTGTGGAAATGACAGTCTGAAGGGATGAGATGGCCAATGTCACCTATTGATGAGATCAGTGACAGCCAATGGCAGGTGGCACCTTGTGGTACTGATGATGTGCTTCCTCCCCCGTGTTCCATGTCCACCAACAATCAAAGAAGATGCCTTTGGGTGTTTCGGGAGGAAGGAATGCAGTACTCAAAACAGATGCCTGTGTGTTCTGAGGATTTTGCTATATAACTTCCCTTCTGCTTGGTAACTGGGAACTACATGGAGCTTCTTTGTTTATAGAGATGTTTATAGAGACTTTAATTTTTGTCAAAGTGTACTTAGGTAACATGTACATCCTTCTGTCGTGGTTTTATGCCAGCCAGCAACTAAGCCTCACAGAGCCACTTGATCACTCTGCCCTGGTGAAATGGGGGAGATAATTGAAAAAGTAAAAGGGAGAAAACGTGTAAGTTGACATAAAACCAGTTTGAAGGCAAAACAAACAAAAACCTCAAAACAAACAAACGAACACAAAAAACTAAGCCATGCATGCCAGAAAAGCAAAACAAGGAATTGATTCACTGGTCCCCATGGGCAGGCAGGTGTTCCGGCCTCTAAGGACTCAGGGCTTCATCATGCGTAATGGTGACTTGAGAAGACAAATGCCATCACTCCAAATGTCCCCCTCTTCCTTCTTCTTCCACAGCCTTATATGCTGAGAATGATGCCGTATGGTCTGGGATATCCCTTGGGTTAGCTGGGTTCAACTGTCTTGACTGAGACCCCTCCCAACTTCTTATGCACTCTCAGCCTCCTTGCTGGTGGGGTGTGGTGAGGAGCAGAAAAAGCCTTGACTCTGTGTAAGCTCTATTCAGTAGTAATGAAAACATCACTGTGTTATTAACACTGTTTCCAGCACAAATCCAAAACACAGCCCCTTACCATTTACTGTGAAGAAAATTAACTCTACTCCAGCCAAAACCAGCACAACATTTTAAATGTTGGAGACTGAGCATTTCTGAGCTCATCTTTAGATGTGGGGATGGGAAAAGAGTGGGAAAAATCTTTTGAATGTTTTCAACATTGTAGTGGAATCAAATTTACCCCCATTTCCAAACTGACCACAACACTGATGCTAAAGTTTGAATAATTTCCCACCGTATCTGAAAGAAATATAGTTCTGACCTATTTAGATGTTGCAATGAGCCAATTTCTGCTTTTGGTTGATTTGGGCTGCATTTCCATGCTAGATTATGAATTTCTGTTTGGAGAAAAATTTGTCGGCACAAGGCTTTTGGCAATGTGCCAGAACATTGAATCTGAATTGAAACCCATTTTTGTATAAATTGGAGCGAACAACCCTTCCTGGATCAACCTCACTTATTTGATGAACTATACTTCTGAAACCCACAGTGTTCAAGACTCTCCTGCATCACTGCTATGCCACACATGTTTATGTGAGACACTTTCATGTCAGTGCTGTGTCCAAACAAAGAACAGGGGTTTGGAAGCTTCAAAATCTCCTGCTCAGTAACATCAGAAATATCAATCTCGCTACTTCTACAAACGTATTTCATCAGGGACCTGTTCAGGTGGGACGTCAGAATGGAAAACACTTGAGTTTGAACCATTCCCTGCACAGCTGAATCTGGTGGGATGAAGGCACTGGTGTGATGGTGTGGGACTGGACCCAACAGAGCTCAGTTGTAATCTCAGAACTTTTCCCCTTCTATTTGATGGGGCTGTTGTTGGTCATGGTAGACAGTATTCACAGAGACTGCTTGGGCAGAATTTAGGACCTGAGGGATCTTTATGATCTGCAAAGACTGCTCAAACAATTTTTAAAAAATTAGCTGGTTTCTAGATCTGTATATTCATCAGCTGTGTTTCACTTGAATTCTGCTGGATGAAAGGACTTTCCCATTTTATCAGTGTTCCGAAATGTAAATGTTCCGGAGATTTTAATTTTATTTTAGATTATTCTCCTTGCTCTGTTCAAGGGGGCATGCAGTCATTCCTATTGATTGGTTAGGAAGCCGTCGAGTTCTGTCTATTTTAAGCACCCTGATGTGGCCAAATGCCTAATTTCTAGGCATTGTAATATCCGAACTGAAGGCAGCTAAGGTGCTTTATTGTCCATAGCCTTCCTTATGCCTTAGTTCTCATCTCAGCACTGGGCCCATCCTCCCTTCCAAGCATGGTGGGGAGATAAATACATTAAAAGGGGTGAAGTGCTCAATTATTATGGTAATAGGACTCCTATAAATACCTAAGATATATATGCATATTTGAATTTTAGCAGAGCCTAACTTACAACTGCAGCTTAAAAAAAACAAAAAACAACCTACCATAACCTCCCATATAAATTCCATCTGTGAATATTTGATCAGATGTTATGTGGGTGGAAAAGTATGTTTCATTGCTATTGTGATTGCTTTCTTTCTTTAGCTTTTCATAAGTAATAAACGTGAAGAATGTCCCAACGCTTTTATGCTCTCCCAGTCAGTAATATTTTCTCTGAACCTGTATGCGAATGTTTAATTCATTAAATGGTATCATGCAACTTTATGGTGAAATCATAAATCTGTTCTGTTGCATTGTTTATTGGAAAATCTTCAATCCCATGCAAACCCCTAGCACTGTAGCTTGCTTCCCTTGATTGTCTTTTAGGTGGCTGCTTCCCACTTTTTCTTACGTTGTTTTCTCCCTCTGCTTACAGATTCTCCATTCTACTTCACAGTAGTGAATCCCACTGCTTTGAAAAGAGGACTTGGAAACAAGTGCATGTAGCTGACAAAAATGAAGATACGGTTTGTCCTGACTTTTACTTCATAGGGCTTTTGTGCTCAGTACTGCTCAGATTTTCAAGATGAATGTCAGTACAGAGATGCTGGAAAAATTCACTGTGGGCATGGGACACCTATGATCGCACTTGAGGCAAAAAACCCAGAATCCATTCTTTTTACTTTCTAGATAGTCATTTCCAGTGTTAGCAAAGCTGTGCGGGATTGTGTGCCATGTGCAATATCACACACTGGCATCCTTCTCAGCACCACACTTTGCTTTTCCTTTACTCTGGTCATAAGTTATCCTATAGGGCCTTAAGGAAGCATCTCTGGAGACCTGAACATAGGTATCACTAATCTAAAGACATCCTAGGAAAGCGGTTGGATAGCAAGAACAGAGGCTGCTTAAATATCTGCAGAAAAGTCCAGTAAGCAGCCTGCACAATCTACCAGAGGGATCCAAGTTATGGCTATGATTATAGACCAAATACCTGTCCAGACTGATGATAAATCAGCTGCTTTTTCTAGACTTCTGCGGCCATACTTTTTGCCAGAATCCCACTGAGACAGAGTCAAAACCAGCATGCCTGTGAACGGCATCCCAAGGGACAGAGGATGCTCCCTGCTTGTGGCTCTTTGCAGCTGCTTATCTGTGAGACCATCAGCACACACAGCTGTGAGACAGACAGGGCAAGTTGCCCAGTGCTTGACTGTTCCACACTCTCTTGGAAACCACCTTTGAATCCTCCTTCCTGAGCTACGCTGTTCTTTCTGTGGTCACAACAAGGCTCATGGAGCAGTAATTATTACTGAAGACTTGTTGGTGGATCTTTGACGAATTCTTAGTGGTTCAACATCTGCATCACAGAAACTGCCCAGGCAATTGAAGATAAGTGGTAGTTTCTTGGCAGTGTCAGCAGAAACATTCAAAAGAAGAGAATAATCCTTAACTCCAAAGCTGGCTCAGAGGCCCATAAGTTATAAGAAAATTGTCCTTCTCCTGCTGCATCTCTTGCTTGTGGCTGCTACTGCCTTGGATGTCTTCTGTCCCCATGCTCTGATTTCCAGAGCACTCAGTAGTAAAGTTTCAATACAACAAGATATGAGGTCACCATTATGACATCATGGGGCATAATTGTAAAACTCATGTCTGTGCCTAAAAGTGGTTTTTCTAAGTGCCTAGGTACTACCAGGAGCCATAGGATAAAAAAGTGATTAGGCACCTAAATACACAGAATAAGAAAACTGTTTTTTAAAACACACATATAAGCTCATGCATAGTTTTATTGAATCCAATGAGCTCCTTTATTTAAAGTGGGCATGTGCTTAAGTGCACTGCTCTTTTTTTTTCTTTTTTCTTTTTTTTTTTTTTTCTTTCTCCTGTCTTTAAAGTCTCCTGTACTTTTAGGGAATGATTACATTTGCATCAAGGAATGTCCTCTGTACAAAGGGTGGGATTCTAATATATTTTCAGGAAAGAGAACCATGCAATTATCTTGCAGGACCAGTGCAGGCGCCAGAACGAGGAGGTGTGGTAAAGTGGAATGCGTGATTGATTTCTTTTCTATTCCAGAGCTGGATGAAATGCCTGACACAGCTGTTAGCTTACACTGCTTACAAGAACGAGGAATCAATCTCACCAGATGTTGTTCATTTCCTCTGTTGTTGTGTGGCCAGCTCTGTTGTACAGAGGATGCGGGGGGCGGAGGGGAGGGAGGGAAGAGAAAAGGGGGAAAATCTCAGTCTAAATTACACAAGAGGGCCCAGTGTGGGAATTCAACGTAAACGAGGAACACAAGGATGAGCCATGACTGAGAAAGTGGAAGCTGGACAGACAGAGCCTACTCATTTGTGAGTCTGATTCATTTGCTGGGGAGCACGGTGGACCCTGTCCCCTGTGGGACAGTACATGACCATCTTATGAGTTCTCCTGAAAGCTAATGTTTTCTATTAAAAAGATGCAGGAGGTACATGGGGAGGCTTTGGTAGCAGATGATTCAAGGCCACATCTGCCAGCTGCATCATGTGCTGCATTGGGTGAGTCTTTGTGCACTTACACGTGTAGAGTCTTTGAGCAACATTTGAGGAAGGGATCACAGTGCCAATGTGATGTGCTGCTACCACAAACAAATTTCCTGGGTGCTTGGGGTCCTGCAAATGCTAGCACCATTTCAAACCACCTTCTTTCCCAAGGCTGGAACAAGATCCTGTGTTAGGAGCTGCAGCTGGGGAGACCAATCATGACATGGGAGGCACCTGATTCTGGAAAACAACTGAGAAGTTAAGCCCCTCTTTGAGCTTTCTTAACTAAAGCCAGGTGTCTTCTGTAGATCCCTTAAAGTTTTCTTTGCCAGTGTGACTGCTTGAAAGGAAACAAGAAAAGAGACAGAGGAAAGGACCTTCAAACAAGGAGATCACTGTAAGCTAAGGGTAAATGCTTCAGCAAGAGAGATATGAAATGAGCAATGTTTGCAGATGAGCTGTAGAGGTGCCACAGACCAGGAGAGGGCATGGTGATATCTGCTTCCCGTGGAGAAAAGCTGTGCTAGTAAACTAACTGAACCCTGACTAAATGATCATCCTTTGCTCTGAAAAATCCACCCCAAAGTGAATTGATTTCTGTTGTACAGCTTCTTAGCACGTTCTCCATTTCCTTGCAGTATGGACCACATAGATTCCTGCCTCTGCTTCTCTAGCATCCTTAACAAATGTGAGGAAAAGGGGAATACTCATGGAGCTACTGCTGTGGGAGATTAGACCAAGCAACTGCTCACAAACAAGCTGTCGTTTGAGCTCAGTGAGGAAGGGTTAGTGCCCTGTTTTGTGACCTTCTGTCTAAAACACCTGAAAGTAAGCCCATCTCTCTCTGCTGTATAGCATCTAATGCATTATTGGTAAAACAAAAAATCCCAATGACCTAAAAAACAAATAAAAAAGGATTTCAAAGGAGTAAAAATAACAAAGCTGCTTTGGTTTTGCCTGAAGTGCTTGGTCTACAGTTGAGCAAATATTCTGTGGGAGAAAATAAAAAACAATATGGAGAGACACAGTGACAGAATCATGACAGACTGACATGTTTCTCTCTTGAGATGCAACCACCACCACTGAGGAAGAGACAGCCGGCTTCTTGCTTTTCAGCCTTAGGACAGATATATACTTATTGAATGAGAATTGGGATGGAAACGACCATAACGCTCCCAATAACGCTGTTGTGTTGCATGATGTGTGGCCATGTCTGACCTGCAGTTATGGACCTACTCTAAGATGTCTTCTCATGAAGTAGTTACTTCTGCCATGAGTGGGAAACTGAGTTATATGGAGTACTCATTTCACTGTTGTACCAGTTTCTGTGGTTTTGGTTAACAAAAGGGGTATAAATTAACTGAGGAACCTTTGGGTTAAAAGTAATGCAAAGATTCTGTTCTCCTGCTGCAAGGATGCAAAGCTCTGAGTCAAACTGTTGACATCAGTGCAGATAATCTAGATTTACACCAGTGCAAAATGTGGTCATTCAGATGCATTAGCTGAAGTGATTCCTTTAGTGTGAAATAAATGCTCTGACAAAACATGTTAGAGGCTCTGGTGAAAGGACGTATTGTACAATTCCTGGGAATGTGCATGAGACATCCTGCTACTCTATAGTTACATTGATCTGATCCTCGCTATTGCTCAAGGCAACCTGGAAGTTATTCTTTGAAGTCCATCAAACAATTTCCTTTTTGGTTGCAATTATACCCAACCAAATCCTACTTGGTCACATGGCTTGAATAAGCTACTCTGAACATCACCTAGAATATCACTTGCTGTAGTTTGCAAACTCTTTTATGCAATTTATGAGGTGTGCCAAGAGGACCTGATCCTTCAGTGCCAAAGCTGGCAATTTTTGGTAAGTCCTTTGCTTTATGCAAACCTTCTTTGCCATCACTGAAAAGCAGAAAATGCATGTGCAGTTTGAAGCAACGGTTAAAATTACATGGAAAGAAAATGACAGGAGCAGCTGTCATATTTTTAACAAAACTTGGTCACTGCGGATATGAAACCTGAGAACTTGCATAAGAGACCCGCTCCACTGAGTGTTGGTTTAGTCCACAGAACAGCTGCAGGAAGGGGGGCATTTCACCGCTTCTCTGGAGCTCCTTGTCTGGGGAATTGTGGCTGCAGGTTCCCGAGGGTCCCCCGGTGTTTTACGCAATCTGTCTTTAGAGAACTGCAAGTTAATTTCTGAGAAGGGCACTGGCTTTGAGCAGGGACTAATTCTAAACTGACAAACCACTTCCTGCAATCGTTAACTGAATTAAGAACTTGCCATCCCCTTTACTCCCCTGGAAAGACCCCCCTCTCCACCCCTCCTGACTCTTCCCCCCTTCACCCACTCTTTTGCTTGGCATCAAAGAAATATTGGTGAAGACAAGAGGGCATGAAAGGTTGAAGTGATGCTAATTCATAGGACTCTTTCTTGCCTGTATATTCTATGAAGAGCTGTGGTCCCACTGGCTTTCTGAAGGAGCTAAAGCCATGACAATTCCAGGGTGTTTTCCAGTCCTGGAAAAGGTGCCTATATGCCTGTGCATTTGGTGCTTCCTCTGTATGTCAACCAGGACAATCCTCCTCTGAAACTGATGCAAAAGGGTGTTGTAATTTTTGGTCAGATTGTGGGAAGTAATAGAGCACCTGCAACTCCTGGGACATTATTCCCTTCTAAAAATATCTCAGATCTGGTCTGTATCAGCTTCCATTAAAGGCTATGGCAAAACCCTGCAATCATCAGTGCTGACTTCAATGCTTTTTGTAGCCATCGAGAAAAAGAACAGCAAAGCTGCTCTGAATTTTTTCTGTTTTGATTTTATACTTGGTGATGGTGAGTCTTTTTTTTTATTTGTTTGTTTGCAGATGTGTGGTCTTTCAACATCTACTTCACTCAGTCTCGGCATACATGTGTCTCCAAAGCAACTTTCTACTGAGTGAGATTTACAAGTGGTTACTCAGTACACATTGTCCCCTCCCCAGGCTCCTGATCCTCACTCTTTGAAGGTGCCCAGCAAGGCTTATTCCCTGAGGGACTTATAGGTGCATATAGTGACTGAAATGGAAATGTTACCTAAATAATATTTTTTCAATTATGGACAAGATAATTTATTTGGAGAATGTTTTTCTTTCATTTTGAAGATTCCAGCATCATTGCCGAAAGCAATTAGCTCTATGTACATGAAACACACAGGTAGTTTAAGACTACAAACACACTTTAACACATGCTTTTTTTACTTAATTTTTCTTGTATAAGCTCCACTAAAACATGACCATTGCTTCATAATTTAAATGATCATCACAAAAGTTTTCTATCAGAGAAAAGGACATAAGGATTTTGACTGTTTTTACATACAAATATAAAGAAAAGTTTAGGATCAAACATGATCCCAACAAGAAGCAAGGAAGAGCTAAGTGGGGAACATGTGCTCTGTGTTAGTATCCAAGGATGGAAAATGCATGGAGGAGTGCACAGCACGAGTAGAAGAAGCCAAAATCAAGAATACATGCAAATATAGAAGAAGCCCTTTGAATTTCCCATTAAACTTTGAAAGCTGCGTATAGGTGTTTGCTTTTTATACTGATGCCATTCACAGAATTGAAGTGCTATGTCTTAGAAGACCTTCCAAAGGCTACTAACTTCTGTCCCAAAAAGCAGCCAGAAAAGGATCTGGAAGCCTCTACTACTACTACTGCTGTCTGTGCAAGATGAGCAAGAACAAATGGCCAGGCATAGTCTGTCATCCCTTTCTAGATGGAATGGGCACCCACAATGGTGCATTTTAATGCTTGCAGAAGATGGACTGAAGAAGTGCATAAATCATTACAGTATCAGCTGTTTTGATTCAGTATTTCCTAAGTGTACAGGGCATCTGAAAGCAAGATGAGCCTTTCAATCAGCTCAAAAGACAGAACCAGTGAAGAATTTTTCAGCAGAACACTTTTTTCATTGGAAAGTGACATTTCTTCAGAATAAGAACTTTCCCTGGCAACACACCAGTTAGAATAAAACTTGTCAATGTCATTGCTGACAAAGCTGTAAACTCCAGAGGTTTATAAAAACTGGAACTGCATAGGGAATACATACAGGCACGTAGCTTAAATACATTCTACACTATATACACCCCAGGAGTCTGGAGTGTATAGAGGCAGGCGTTTGCTTCCACCAAAAGCATTTGGAGTGTTTCCATCTTTCTTAATGGAAGCAAGATCAGCCCCTGAGTATGGAAAACACAGAGGCAGACAGTATGTGCCCAGGGGAGCTGCTTATTTGTTTGGCCATGGCTGCATGTCTGTTGGTTACTCACATTAGCTGCAATATTCATTTTTCAGTAGGAAGCCATTGATGCCAGTGATGACATTTTTTACACCTGTGGCTCAATTGCAGTTCAGTTCATAAATGCACTGGAGCCTTCACTGGCCCTTTGGCAAAGCCAGAAGTGAGAGCAATATCTGTTTCCATTGCTGTAAGCAAGATGTAGAAAGTTTTTTGAGATAAGTAGATAAAATATGCTGTGAACACAGGCAGGATTGTGTCACTCAGTGGTTTGCACAGGGGCTGTCTATTGAGCTGCCTTTCTCCCACCTAACTCACATGAGATCAATAAGTGTGGCTCACAGCCAGTCGTGTGTCTCAGGGTATCGGAACCCACTGCCCTCATGTCTGGTAACATTCTGCCAAGTGTGCCCAGAGGTCATCTGCAGCAAGATCAGTATGAGCTGCATTTTGAATACCTCACTAGAAGTGGAAGGTTTACAGGTCCCTGAGAAGACCAGGAAGCATGAGTGAGACTTGGTGGCTGTGGTGGCTCTGAGAGGGGAGCCTGAATGTGGGCTGTGGGGAGCCCCCAATTCATCAGCAGTGTCTGGGCTTAACGCAGTGGCTGTCTGGTGTCACAGGTGGAAAGGACCATTGACAGACACACTGAGAGAAAGCAGGCCAAGAAAGCATCTTTGTAAGGCCTTTCTGAACCCTGTGTCTCCAAATTATACATTTATCATCCCTTTTTGCATTTTTAATTCTGACTTGCAAATACTCCATTTGATAATGCTGGGTTTATTAAAGGTATAATTTTCACTTCAGCATTTAGTCAGTTGTTTAATGGAAAGAGGAGTGTATTAAACTGCTCTTAAAGCCTCTGACCTAGGACTACAAAACTACCTCAAGAGGTAGACTAAGGTTAGACTAAATGCAGGTATGTTGGTTTGCCAGTCTGTGTATTAACATATTTTTCACCCACCCACTGCCAGAGTCTCCCACCTTGAACCTGAGGTGGTGTAAAGTCCTTTGACTAAAATTCCTCAGCAAACTATTAAGACATTCAGACCTAAAGGTAAAGCTCATGATAAGCTTTCCTGGTTAGCACAGAGAGCAGCAGTGACTTTTGAGAAAGGTACCTATATCTCGTTTACCCTTTTCAAGGGGACAGAGCTAATTTCTGGTCATACTGGCCAGAGTTTGTCCCCACTGCAGCAGAGGCTGCTATTGTACAAAGTTGTATCCCCATCTCGCTTGTGCAATCAGCCCTCCTTGGTGCTCTGGTTTCTTGGCTACTCCCCCATCCTCTCCCCCTCTCTGCTCCCTTTTCTTCCCTCTCCTAAGAACGTTCAGTTTCCCAGTGTACAGCAGTAAAAGTCAGGGCCTGAAGGGTCTAGTCCATCCTCCTGGACCAGAGAAATTCAGCTATACCTAAATTTGTATATGAGGAAGAGGAAGAAGGGGAAGAGAGGCTGTCAGGCTCAAACCTGCTTTTGGCTTGGCTCTTATTAGTACCAAGCACAGGTGTTAAGCACGTCTTTCCTGTCAGATTTTCCATTCAGTGTGTGTCCTTAATAGAGGCAGAAACTATTTTTGGTTACAACACAATCAGCTATCTTTATCAATGGGTTTTCTACAGCACCCATCTGTATAGCAGCCAAGTACTTCCCAGACAGATTCAGTCTCCATGGCAGGAATGAGAAAGCCTTTCTCTGACAAATTATTTAAAAATAGTATGGGTAGATGTATTAACACCTTATAAAAACCTAGGCAGCTGCTGCTAAGTACAAAGTCAGGCAGCAAAATGATAGGCAAAAGCTGGTTTATGTTTTACAAGAAGTTTTCTAGACATAAAAGATCACTTCTTTCAAAACTGATTTTTTAGAGCAATGATGCCTTTGAAAGGTTGTTTGCAATTCACTTATACATTCCAGATACACAACCCACAAAATAAACATCTTAACCTTGAGAGCCTCACTTCAGTTTACTTGATTCCAGTCAGTAATTATGGATATTAAATTTCTGTAAGTAACATCTAAGCTAAGTTTACATTGTCTGCAGAAAGGTTTGCACCATTTAAATCAATTTAGAAATCTCTTAAGTAAATCTGACGCAAGTTTAGTTATAGCAAATATTTTAGCTAATAAATTTCTTGGGACTGGGTTTCAAGTTTTTTGCATGCATGGATGAAACTCCAGTGCTCTGAAAGCCTCAGTGGATAAATAATAAATGATGCAAAATAGCTTTTTGATACATAATAATATCATAACTTTAAAACGTGTTTTTGTTTGGTTTGTTTTTTGCTTTTTTTTTTTCCCCCCAGGATTAGAAATGAGTGTAGAGCGTCCCCCTGGGAAGTTATTAAATACAAAGAAAAAAGAGCTATTTCTAGTGTTGGAAGCTGGTCAATGCATCTCTCACCACAGTCTGGTTCCTAGTAATCATTTACACTCATCTCTTAAGCCCTTCCAAAGGGGTTGTAAATTATTACCAGCTCAGGGTGTTGTACTTACCTTATCACAGGTGAAAATAAATTGCAAACCAGTGAAGATTCAGATCTCTGGTAAACACATGCACAGAAAGGCTGCTACTTCAGCTTACCAGACACCTTTATTTTGCTTCACTTCATCGTAACCTCACGTTTAATGCTCTTAACCCCCTCTCAGCTGATATTTCAGCCTATATATCAGAGGTCTGCTCTCTTTTGTGTGTCCATAAAGCTTTCTTACTCAGATTAATCTCCATTTAGACGTAAAATGTTTCCCTGCTCACTAAACTGTTTAGTGATCCCTTGTGACTGTGTGGCTTGTTCTTGGTGCTTTTGGATTTTTAGACAATCTGAAGTCTAGCCAAAGCTGAAATCACTTAACTGATGTGGTCAAGTGGAGCACAGCCAGTGCTACAGGTGAATAATACTTCTTAATCCATTTTTAAATTATATAAGTAAATTTAAGATATGTTTTAAAATGGCTCTATTATAACCCTAGATAATCATGTAAAATGTCAAATTTGCCCCTCTGTGATAGGTTTAAATGTAAGTTATACTTAATCCTTGATTTTCCTTCCTGGCAGGAGCTGAAGAGGCTGAAGACATTATACCTGTTCCCCTCTTTCCCCTTCCATTTGCAGGGGCATTGTCCTTCCTTTCAACAAACCTGATGTCCTCCCACAGGCCCCTGCTGCTGTACTGTAAAGCTCAAAAGGCAAGAGCAGTGTCTTAGCACCTCACAGAACTTTTGCCTGCTCCTCTGCTGCAAGCTGTGTCTTGGCTCCTGGGACACTCTTCAGACAAAGAAGCAGTACTGGCCATCAGCTTTGACAAATGAGACCTGCAACCTCAGGCACAGTAGTTCAGAAATGTTCCTTATAATATTTGCCAAAACCTTTGAAAAAGTCCCTTTCATAAATATTGAAAGAAACCTACTGTGGTGGCAAATTTAAGTACCCTCAAATCAGGAGATAAAAAAGATAAAATTGCCTAGGCAGCTCCAATTTGATCTCTTCAATGAACAAATCATCTTTAATAATGTGACCTCAGATCTCTGCACCTCCTGGGACTCTCATGGACAGTGGTCATTTAACACTGTCATCATGGTCAGTGTGAGGCTCATCTTACTAGACCTGCACAAACCATCCCTTGAATGCATCACCACTCATTTTACAAGAGTTTTTCTATCATGGTAGGAGCCAATGGTAAGCCAACTCTAAAGGAAATATTTTCTCACTAATGCCAAAGATGTAGATAAGCTATTATTCTCATTTTTGGTGCAGAGAGACATTCAATAGCCTTTCATAGAGGTCATGGTTTCTCAGAGACTTTGGTCTATTGTGCATGCTCAGTGCATGTCTCACTTCACCTCCTGTTATAGCTGAGGGCTAAAACAGTTTCTTCTTGTGCACTGAATGAACATGGGAAAAGCAGGGTGAGCATGGCACTATGGGTTTAAAAGTGGATCTATAAAATGTGGAGAAAGAGGTTGGGTATGTGGCCTTTATTTCAGCAGGTATTTACTAACTTTGTAGCCTAAATATCCCTTTCTATCTCTAAGTAGGTACACAGTGCATTTTTAGGTTTTCAACACACACAGAAATTTGAAAACACGACAAGTAACATCACATAGGAATCTCAACTTGCCATCATCTGGACCAAACACTTTAAATTCAGTGTGTAAGCCCTGCCTGGTATGTTAACAGGGTAATCCACAGAATCAGTGGGTCCCATCTTCCCTACACCATCAAAGAAAATGGAACATGTGTCTTCTAAATGTCCCAGGTATTTGTGGAGAACAGGGGAATGATAAGATTTGAAAAAAGGGAGGCTTGGGCCATGGAAAGGAAGTGGGTTTAAGACAGAATTAGGAAGAATTTGCATCTGGAGTGTAGAACTATGATGATTCTTTAATGTAATGAGATCAGAAAACAGACATTTTAGGAAGGAAGGGCAGGGTATTTTTGTGTGCTGCTGAAGCCACCAAGATCAGTGCTGACTCCCTCGACAGCTGCTTTCAACTCAAACATGCTGGGAGGGAGTAGGTCCTGTTTTATCTCAAGCTTTCTGAAGAATCAATTGGTCTAACAACTCATTCCCACTCAGAGGAAAATTAGAGATTTCTAATGAGGCATCATCAGATCTCAACCAGCCTGAGTTGACCATCTCTGTCCTGTGTGTGTCTGAAGCATCTCATGACTGTTAGCCCTGCTTTGCTCAGACTTGTGCCTTCTTTTGCATCACTCCTCACTCCTGTTCATTCTGGTTTTGATGTCAAGGTTTTAAACTCTTTTTTTCTCTCCCATCTTGTTTTTGTTATGGAAACTGTAGGTCTGCCTTCCATCACTAATCACCTTGTGGGAGGGATGTTACTTCACAAGAGACTCTTGTCCTCTGATATAGCATACTAGCCCAGTGTTCTGTGGACCCATTAAATTCATGTTATCCAAAATCATGACAGATTTTCTGGTTCACTTTTTTTGTGAAAATGCTCCATTTTTTAGCATCAGAACCTAAATTAACCTGGTCTGGGGCAGAAGTATTGTCTGTAGGTGGCAGTCCTGTTCAGAGGGTACTGCTCTGCTCGAGGACTGATTCTTCATCTCTTTTAAGCACCCTTTTAACAAGTTTTTTTATCGCAGCAACAAAATGCAGCTATCTTAAAGATGAAATAACGCTATTTTAAAATCAGAGTTTTTTGCAAACCAGAGTCATGGCAGTTGTGTTCTGTGAGCCATTGCACCTGCACATGATATGCTGAGGCTCACAAAGAAAGATTTTACATGTGAGAAGGCATGTTTGGGGTTATATTCTCTAACACTGCTCTTTTATGGGTAAAAAGAATAATAACAGTAGAGATAGGTTTCTTCCCACCAGCACATCCAAATGATTTGATATCAATCTTGGATCATATATTTAATGTTTTTATAGTTATCATTCTGTGCTGCTTCTGTTTGTCTATTTTGGCCCTTTAAAAGGGCCTTTTCATTACAACATTACTCAGATCATATGAGCCAGTATTGTTCCATGTATGACATTTCTCTACATCCTGGATATTTTGAATTTTCTTTTGTAATTTCCATATTTTTATCTCTTCTCCCTTTTCGCTATCTCTCTATTTCTTGCTTTCTCTTTTCCTTTTTCCCTGTTTTCCTCTTCTGATCTGCGCTCTCACAGTTTGCTCTGTCTCAGGTGCACTTTCTGCCAAAGTGATTGTAAAGCTCATCTTTTAAATGTTTTGGTTTATCTCAACTTATATCTTCTTGTGACAGAAGTGTTTGTTTTCTTTTTGTTCTCACAGACATGTTTATGATCCACTAAGAAGATTGGCTATATATTCTTCTCAACCCTAGACACTTTCCTTCTCATTTCCATTGGGAGCAGCCCAGGGCATTAACAGATAGAGAGGCTGTGGCATTACTGAGGATGCAGCTGGACCCTGGGAGTTGGCAACATGTGCTGAAACTCTGATGAGTTTGGTAAGGCCTCAAAAATGAATGATAAAACCTCCCTAGAGAACAGAGGGCACTGTTTGCTGCCATGCACCAGTGATCACACTGGCTGGAAGCAAGGACCTCCAGGAGGAGCAGGGGCCACGGACAGGAGCTGGTTGGTTGTATATATTGCCCTTTCTATCCTGGTTTACCAAGCTATATTTTCTTAATTTAAAAAGTTAAGTTTTTACTCAAAGCAAGGGTATCTTTTTAGATAGTTCATTTCCCAGGAGGACCTTGGCAGTTCCACCTCTTCAGCCAGGTGACTGTCCCATTGCACTTACGTGCCACCTCTTCAGGACTGATTTGTCCCCTGTATCAGCTGAGCATTGGTGGTATTGGTTCTGTCTTCACACACTGCATTGTAAATCAGGTATCGCCCCGATCTGTGCATCCAATCTAAAATTAATAAGGGATCTGCTAGTGTGTAAGGTAAAAATCTACTCCATTTACGTATTGCTTAAATCTTTCCCATGAGGAATTAGGCTTGCTTGTGTAGAATTAATATAGTTCACACTCACTGGTGTAAATTCTGTTTTTACATCAGAACTTTGTGAAATTATTTTGCTTGTGAAAAATATAGCAGTTCTTTGCAAAGGCTAGATGTAAATTTGGTTTGTGTTTTCTTCCACTTTTTGTCCAGTTTTTCATGATCTTTCTTTCAAATTTTTGTGCACAGTTTTCCTGTTCCTTTCTCAACTTTTGATTTTCCTCATTTGACTTTTGGTTGCTCCTTTGACTAACACAGTCCTCCGAATGAGGCCTGTTTTCCTTCAGAGCTTTCAATCTGCAAATTATATTCTCCACTTACACTCTAAATGCCTTTTTCACAGTGAAGACAGAATTTTTTGTGCAATATTTTTCTGGATTTTGTCTCTCTGTTACAACTTTTGCCTTAAATTAAGGATTCCATAAACCCTCCATACAATGCAGTTGATGCAACAGTCACAACTCTGTTCTCAAGACCTCAAAAGCCTCTTTCCCCCTTTTTTGAGTTCTCATGTGATATCTTGTCACATGTCATAAGATCTCTCTCAAAAGTTTCATTCGGTCTAGAACAAAGTTTTTTTCAGTGTTTTGATCATAGTCTCATCACTAGTTTGATCTTCACTTACATGCATATTATCAAACAGGGTTTGTTTTGATAGAAAGGCTGCTTTTAGTTACCTCTTTCAGCATCTTTGCTTGCCTTCATGAAGACTTGATCCAATTGCTTGCTGCGGATTGATAGGCTCAGAGCTGTTCTGGTCTCCTATGTTCCATATGTTTTGCTCTTTTACTTCCCCTTTTGTTTCTAAATATGCTTATTTTTAACTCCCTCCACCTCTTCTGCCATGTAGCAATTTCTGCAAAACTGCCATTTTGGCCTTAGAATTTTCGAAATCAAGAGATGAAAATATGTTAGTTCTAAAAGAAGGATTTTCATGTTTTTGTTGTTGTTTTGTTTTGTTCTTGGGTTTTTAATGTATTTTTTTTACTGAATAGCTGCAATGTATTGATCAACTTTTTCAGATTTTCATGAGTTCATGTCTACATGGAAAAAATAAGCCAAAACAGTATAACTTTTGAATATAAGGTTAAAGTTTTGCAAAGTATATGATTATATGAAATAATTCCTAGAGTGGGAAATATAAAGCAGCTATGATATGCTTCCAGTCTACCATAAAGGGCTCCTCTTTCACAGAAAAAAAGACCTTGGGCAAGGTGTGCTGTGTTTATTTAAACATCAACAATGCGTATGTTGACCTGCAATACTTCATCACCTTTCCAGCTTTTTACTTATGGACTCTTGATCTTACATTCTGCCTTTGACTGTTCCATGCTCTGATTTTCTCTATCAGTGTCTGTACTACAAGTCTGCAATCAAAGCTCTGCTGGGCTTTATGTGCCTAGTAGTTGAATGTAGGAATAGGAACCTTATTCCCCTACCTAGTACTGAGCTGAACTAGGAAAATAAGGGGATGCTGAACTAATCCTGCCTTATTACTGGTCTGGCTCCAGTCCCAGGATGCTAAGGGGCCAGGTACCCCTGGTAGGGTCCTCTTACAGCATTTTAGTGTTTGTAGAGCTGTTTTACTTCTTTATTTTGATCCATGCAGGCAGAAGCGGAAGAGAGGGAAATGATCTCAAGCAAATATCTGTGCAGCAGGGTTAAGGGAGGACACATCCTCAGTGTGAAAGGTTGTGAGAGTTCAGATTCATTTTGGGATCTAATGCATGTATAGTGCATTTATAATACTGTAAATAGGTAGCAGGTCAAGAGAAAACCTCAAGCATTTAGAGCTGGCAAGAAATCAAAGCTGTTGTTCATATACAAGTGAAGTGAGCAAGGGTCACCATTTGCATGCATTAGGATAAATCCAGAGCTGGTTCATTGTGGATCACTGGGCATTTCTAAGTTTGTACAGACAGGATGAAGGAGCCTGTGATTCAATGGCATTTCGCTTACTGAAACTAGTGACTTCTTCCTATCCCCACACTGACCACAGGGTACCAGGAGTTTAGGAGATGAATCTAAGCAAAAGCAATGTATGAAATAGAAATGAATTTGTCAAGTGTAACTAAAATCTAGAACAGAAGCTTCTATTCAGAGTTAAGGTGACCTTAATTCACGTTTTTTTGACTAAGTGCACTAACGGCTGGCTCTCATGTGCATGAGGACATCCAGGTTCAGCTGTTTCATAAGGAATAACACATTAAAGATGTACAAGACAACTCCAAGTTTCCTTTTAAACAGCTGGAGTTTTAGATTAATTACTTCGATCTATAAATATACTTTCTTCATCCTTCAATAAGAACAAAGAACAGCTGTACTGTTGTTGTTAATTGTAGTGTAAGTATGAACACATCTCTAGAGAATCCCCCCTCACAGGCCTATGTTCTCATCTCAGATATGACTTTCTGATAGTTCGCTCTGCTTTTCATATCCAAACTTTTCCACTTTGCTTGATATGTATATATTTTTTTCTTTATATATATATATATATATATATGTATATATATTTACAAGACCACCAGCAACACAAAACTGTTTTGACACAACTGTGTGGCAAGACTGTTCTGGTTAATGTTGAGTTTTTGTAATTCAGTATCAGCAAGGGCAGTGTAAAGAAAAGTCGTTTCTAGATGAAAACGACACTTTTATTTCTCCCTAGTGTTCAGACAAATGACGTGAGCCCTGAGGTTGTGCAACTCATCCCCTTGCCCTCAGCACTTAGCTCTGTGTTCTTTAAGTGGCTTATTGAAACATGCTCTTGCCTGAGGCAGATGACCTCTGAAATTTACTTTAAATTAACTTTATAACTGTTCTATCTTTCTTGTCCTTTCCCTGATAATCTCATCCTTAACCTCTGCTTGCCATGACAGAACTTTCTAGTAGATGTCTACTAACTGTAACTTTGACACAAGGGACTTACTACCTCAGTTGTCACGGAGGAGGTTATGGTTGGCTGATAGAGACTGGGAACCAGTGGGAACCATCCCACTGGTCTTCCTCGCCAATGATGATCCAGGAGGCTGGAGGACACAAGTTTGCGAGTTATTACCCAGGATAGTAACTCCCAAATGGAGGAGGGGATTGAGTTTGCAGATGACATCAAGCTGGGTGGGAGTGTTGATCTGCTGGAGAATAGAAAGGCTCTGGAGAGGGATCTGGACAGGCTGAATCGATGGGCCAAGGCCAGTGGTGTGAGATTCAACATGGCAAAGAGACAGGTCCTGCACTTGGGTCACAACAACCCCATAACAGCGCTACAGGCTGGGGGCAGAGTGGCTGCAGACCTGCCAGGGAGAAAGGACCTGGATCTGCTGGTCAACAGCAGCTGAACATGAGCCAGAGTCTGCCCAGGTGGTCAAGAAGGCCAATGGCATCCTGGCCTGTATCACAAATAGTGTCACCAACAGGATCAGGGCAGTGACTGTCCCCCTGTACTCAGCACTGGTGAGGCTGCACCTCTAACCCTGTGTCCAGTTTTGGGCCCCTCACTGCAAGAAAGACATTGAGGTGCTGAAGCACGTCCAGAGAAGGGCAACAGAGTTGGGAAAGGGTTTGAAGCAGGAGTCCTATGAGGAACAGCTGAGGGAGCTGGAGGTAGTTAGCCTGGAGAAAATGAGGCTCAGGGGAAACCTACCCTAGAAGTACCTGAAAGGAGTAGGTAGCTCTAGGGTAAGTAAGTCTCTTCTTACAAGTAATGAGTGAAAGGATGAAAGGAAATGGCTTCAAGTTGCACCAAGAAGGTTTGGATTGGATATTAGGAAAAATTTCTTCACTCAAAGTGTTATTAGGCATTGGAAGAGGGTGTCCAGGTAAATGATTGAGTCACTATCCCTGGAGATACTTCAAAGACATGTAGATGTAGTGTTTAGGGACATGTTTTAGTAGTGGAGTTGACAGTGTTGGGTTCACAGTTGGGCTCAATGATCTTAAAGATGTTTTTCAACCTAAATTATTCTAAGGTTTTCATGGAGAATGTCATGACTTGCTGGTTTTGAGTGGGAACTAGATTGCTCTTCTTCTCCAGCGATGGTCTAGGAAGCTGAAGGATGTGAGTTTGGGTAGATATGCTTGAATGGCATCTGTCTGGGGTGAAATTTGGGACTTTCATTCTTCAAGAAAGGTTGAAATTTGTTTTGATATCAAATGAGATGACAAAGTGGAAAATCAAATGCTCTATAAATATGTGACACTGAGCTAAAGAAGATAAACTGATTACTCTTACTGGCTTAAAAAGTCAGACCAAAAAGTGACAATAGCTTTCAGTTATTATGCAAGGGATTGGTTTCAAGAATCAAGTTGAGATGGAGCTGGTTATAGCAAGTATATGTGTAAGAAGATGAGATCCTTTGCATCTGGATTATAAATTTGTGTATGGGTGAAACCCATATTAGAAGTGAAGGAGACTGAAGAACACCATTGGTTCCAGTCCATCCACCTGCTTTGGAGACCATTGAGGAACTGCAGGATCTGTGGACAGAATAGGTATGTTCCTGAGGTACAGAAGTCATACATTGCCTGTAGCCCTATAGTGGAGCTGAGCCTGGTGATGTGGAATCCACGCTTTATTCTGTCCTGTGACATACATTTCCTTTTTGAACTTGGGCAACGTTTGGTCTTGGGCAATGCAAACATAGTTGCACCTCCTTTTGGAAGGGCAGTGGGGAAAGGAAAATATGGAATATTCAACCACCAAGATACAAACAAACAAGAAAATAAAATCTTTATATGCAAGTAGTGTTTTGTTTAGTCTTACCAATTAACTATGAATTCATCAAAAGTCCATGCAAATCTTTCACCTGGTTGTGTCTGTGTGATGAGTGGTATTTGTTTTGGGTGATTAATGGGAGTGAATAAAGATTAAAAACAGGAGCAGATGGGTTGAATGCACTTGAACAAAAGAATTTTTAGATATTCCCAATTGCAAAAATACTCATTGCAAAATGAACTGAAATTAAAGCACATTTGTCTGAATCAGTTTTAATTTTTCATTCTTCAACTGCTCTGAGTTTTATTTTTTTCCTGTTACATTTCAGTTGACATTAACACAGTTTCTCTACCTGATGGGTGAAAAATATTGAACGTTTTGTTTCAGTGCT
Source organism: Margarornis squamiger (assembly GCA_035222235.1). Lineage (NCBI taxonomy): Eukaryota > Metazoa > Chordata > Aves > Passeriformes > Furnariidae > Margarornis > Margarornis squamiger. The sequence goes on along the minus strand of JAWWTY010000077.1, from coordinate 141,568,628 downwards.
CTCTGCAATCCCTCCAGGGATCAGCAGGGGCTCCTCTTGGACTGTGGTTAACTAGGCTCTGCTCTCCTCCCTTGCCATTGACCAGCTCATGAGGTTTACACACTGACTACCTGCTGCAGACTCTATGATGCTGGAGAAACACATTAGTGCAATTTTCTGTTCATGAATTCTCTCATTTTTTATCTCACAAATCATCCAAAAAGTGTAATAGGTGGATCATTATAGATATGTTGTCAAACAAGACTATCTGTATTCCAAAAGCCAGGCAAAGAAAGAGCAGCAGCACCACCATGTTCAGGAGAGTATGATCACTGAAGATGTGGACAGATGTTGATATAGCTTTGCTACACCTACAAATAAAGCACAATGAATTTCACATCTGGACAACAGGGGAAAAAACCAAAAAAAACACAGATATCTTCCCTGATGAAATATTGCATCTTCACAAATGTAGAGCTGAATAAAAGCCTATCTTGAATCAAATGCCCTTGCCTGTCTGCAGTATGTTCAGTTTAGTTTCCTCTCAGTTCAAGGATGTTTGTACTCAATGTTTGGGCTTCACCTCCCCTGGGAGCTGAAGGGTTTGATCCAGATGACAGGGAGCACATAGCTGACTGTGGTGGCCACGGTGGGTCATGTAATAGGGTGACCCACATCCCCAGGGTGACCAAATCACTCAGGTGCTTTCCTTCACATGCTGCAAAAAAACAGGAACAGAAAGCAATGGCTTCATTCCACCAACAAGATTGACTAAATGGTCACAAACCTATGTTACTGATATTTAGATAGACTGGGGAAAATACAGGGTGAAGGTACAAGTTCAAGACCAATGACAATGAACCTGAACAGTCAGTAAACTGTGTAATTAAGTCAGGTGGGTTTAAAACAGACCCAGCTTTCAAAAGAGAACTGAAGATGGTGGAAAAGGTGAGTCTTTACCTAGTTTATGTTGAATAATTCCATTACTGAAAATCTGAGAAGGTAAATTATTTACTCAGCTGATTTCCAGTGGGCAAACCCCCAAATATAGTGTTAAGAAACAATCCTTGAAGGCTATTATGATTTATCAGGAAAAAAATTAGACACTGAGAGCAATTTTTGTAAACTGAATTGTAGATATACTATACAATTAAAATTGATGCCTTTTCCATTTTGTTACGGAAATATGAAGAGCAATAATGATTGATAGCTTGATCTTTCCTAACCTTTAGTAATAGAAAATTCTTCTTCTTTTTTTTTTTTCGGAGAAGGGGGAAGAAAAGGAAAGAAACCTTTTGGAAACCAGCATTCATGGGGTTTTGCTCTCTTGCTCTGCCATTCTCTATATTGTTGCAGTTCACCAGGGGTCAGAGATGCTCTTGAAGATGGGTTTCACGTCTTTTAACTTTAGGTGTTCACAGTGTAGGTGCCTGGATCTGAGCTGGCTGGCAATAGATCTCTGTGACAGCCTGTGGAGATGTCCCAGTGCAGCCAGTGGAGTTCAGGATGGGATCTGATGTACTGAAACAGAGGTCTATCCAGGTTGAGGTCTCTCTATCTTGCTCAATAAAGAACAATGATAAACTCTCAATTGATTTTGCAGAGGTGTACTCAAGTGTATATGCCTACATTATAAGCAGTTATAACTAAGACCATGGTTCCTAACATTTGCATTCCAAGTGCCCTGGGTTCTTTGGACCCTGGGCTCTTCGAAGGCTGACTGGTCTGCCAGAGGGGACATAGATATCCTTTCCAGAAAAGTGTCAGTGAAACCTCTGGGTAAAAGTCTGGCTGGCATTACAATTCTCTATGATTTGCTCGTACTTTTAGTGAGGGTGTGATTTCATTCCACAGCTTATGCTGACAAGTGTGTGCTAGACATTATCTAAGGCAAAAATAATGAAGACTTTCACGGCACTGTACCTAAACCCAGGATTTTGGTGCATAAAATACCCATAACAACCCAGGCTTATGCATCTGCTATCAGCTTGTCTGAATGAAAGTGATGATTTTATTTTTTTTCTGGCTTGCTTAGACTGAGATTGTACAGACCAAGAGTGAAGAGGCTTTTCTATGGATCTAAGGGGCGAGTTTGATGTTGGCTCCAGGCTTGGGCTGAAGTTCATTCCTCTTGATTTTCATGTGTGATAAAGCTGGTCAAGCACCCATCTCTAAAATAGTGCCTATGCATTAGAATATCCAGACCTTGCTTTGCACACTCTCATCTTTGTTTCCTGATACCTGGGCTTTGTCAGGAAAAGTGCAGCACCAGCTGTCTAAAGTGGAGAGAGAGTTGGAACCGGAATCACAGCCAGAAGCAGCACCACTAGATCATATCTGGCTGAGTGCTGGGACCAGCCACACAGCCTGATGTGGCTGGTCCTGTTTGTCACTGGCTCAGTAGGTCATTGTCTGTCCTGGCTCCTGTAATGAGTCTCATACCACAGATCTTCTGTGGACTTGATTTCAAAGCAGTTTGGAGGAGGTTCTCTCTCTTGCAGAGTTCACCTACAATTCTACTTATGCTGGGACATGTAGACACTACAGCTATGCAAGTAATACCTAGCTAATAAAAGCAATCTCAAATGTTGTGGTTATTCCAGTGAACACAAAACCATTGTATCTTTTCTTTGTTATTACTTGCAGTGTGCTAGAATGATAAATATGAATTACAAAGTAAGGATTTATTTTGAGTACAGTTATTGAGGAATCAGCCATGCTATTCTCCTGACAGACAATAGGATCTGCATGACTAATTCCCTCAGAAATGAAAGGACAATACTCTTTGTTCATATTAGTGAGAAAGAAAACATTTGCATTATGAACATTTGCATTATGACTGCAATGATTTTGTACCTTAATGTAATCAGTTTTGCTCAGTCTATTGCATTTAAATAATTTCTGTGTCTTGCATGAAGAGCAAAAAACCCCATTTCACAGCTCCTCATGAAAAGTGGCCAATCATCACTGCAATCCTTGGGACAACCCGGGCTGTGATAATATTAAGCATGATGAATAGGTAGGGCATCTGTGAGACCATTGGGTTGTATTTCAGAGTACTACAGACTAGTTTGTCTTTTTCTCTTCACTCACAGAGAAGTTTTTCCAGTCACTAAAAGTGTCTTATTCACAGCAACATCTCAGCTGACTATTTGCTACAGTACAATGGTTGGATTTTTGCTTTTGTAAGGTCAGAACCATGAACTTAGCTCTTCTGATAAAAAAAATTACTTAATCCTAAAGAAACTGGAGACTATACAATCACTGAAGGAACAAGAGCCCTGAAATAGTTTAAAAATCCTACAAGTGAAACTGTTCACTATAAAAAGAAAAAAAAAAAAGGAAAAGAAAAGATCAAGGGGAAAACTTATCTCTTCCTGTGTGATTGATCTTTTTTCTTCCAATTGCCCTCTGACCTACAATAAATCATTTTAGAGTGTGTCAGGAAAATCTCTTCAATAGCTTTAGAGTGGGGAGAAGAAATGTTTTGTCTCTCAAACTATTATCACAAAGACCATCCAAACAATAGCAACTTTTCTGTTAGTTTTTCCACATCCAATGAGATAATGAAGGAAGGTTTTCCCCATTCTCCTGTGAGCTGATAGTGTTTAATGAATATTGCTATCTGAAAACTATATGCAATTTTAATTCTGTAGGAGGTATATAGGATGAGACTTGGATTTCCTTACGGATAAAAATCCTAAAAGGAAAACAACACACTGGAGAAATTATAGCTCTGCTTTATGGAGCTGGTGCTCACTTGGAAATAAGGGTACTTTAAAAATAATTCCTTACTAAACAAACAAACAAACAAAAGTGTATCACTGAAACAATTGCTCCACTTGGTGTCAGGTGGCAGGAATGGGTAGGAAGTCTGACTCTTTTGTCTCTTTCAGGCAGACTGATCCCTCATGGTCATTTTTGTGGCAAGTTTCTTCTAGTTCTTCCACACAGAAAACCACTGCATTTGCAAAACCACCTGAGCTGCATCAGAGCTCTGCTGTGAAAACCACGTACAGTAACTGTACTGTGAGGGGTAGCAATGACTTCTAACACATGTTGGTCTCATAAAATCTGAATTTGGGGGCCTTTATGAATGAACCCTGCACAAAACACCCATTTGACAAACAACCTGGAGATGGATGATGCCTCCCATAATGACAAAAAACAGGAAAACTTTCAATAGGAAGCTGAATTAGTTCCCATTAAAATGTTGTTGGAAGTTACCATTACTATGCTGTGCTCTTAAACATATATTAGGACATTTGGGATAGGATTCCTGTGGGTAGGTACAGGCATCTAGTCCACACATACCTGTATGTGGTCTAGTAACCAAGCACTCTCAGTAGCCACTGGAGACCAGAGAAATATTTAATGCACCCTGAAGAAAACATCTAAAACTGTAATTCAAAGAACATCCTAAAACCGTCTATTTCTTTTAATGGGCTTTTAATTTGTCTTTTGGACCTCTCAGAGCTTAGCTCAGAGGTAGATGTCACTGTTTCAGATGTGTGCTGTTAGAAGTGCTGGATCACTGTGGATCACAAATAATTTTATAGGCATTTTAAAAGAAGAACTCCAAGTCTAAACACAATAATAGATTTGATAGGTTTTAAATACTGACTTGATATATTATAATTTTAAAAATAAATGTGTTTGTTGTATGTTACATATTATAAGAGTTTGTTAAATTGTTCTCCCATTTAAATTCAATTTCTTGTGGTTTTGCTATCCACAACCCCCATCCCTTTCTTCAAAGAGGCCCCCCACATTTTTACCGTAAAACAGCCCAGAAATGTCATTATGTAACTCTGATACCCTCCTAATCAGTTGAGCTCTGGCTGGGTGGGTAACCCCAGAGGCAGCAAGAATCTCCCGCACCTACAGCTTGTCCAGCTTCCCGTTCTCAGAACTACCGACCACAAGAAACTCCTGTGGTTACTAACAGAAGAAACAAGTTCCCTCCAATCTCCCAGTGCACCTTGTCAGTTGTGGTTTGTAAGAATTACACTGTGTTCTTATCCAAGGCAGTCAGGACCAGTGCAGGCTTTGCGCCCCTTTGTGCTGCCAGTTTGGGGTCCTCAGCTTTTGGCTTCGAACTTTCCGGCACAGTGGCTCCATTCTGTGGGAAATTGTTCAAATTAGTCCCACAAAGAAAGCTATTGCCTTGTGAAAATTACCTGTGCTCAATCACAACCACTCTGTGGGAATGAAACAATGCTTCCTTTGAGATTTTATTTATTTTTCATTTATGTGTCTGCTAAAGTGTGAGATTATTTGTGGTGAGGATCTTGGTGCCTTCTTCCTTCTCACACTTTCTGAGCAGCCTGTGTTCATTTATATCATTGCTCTCACAGCATTACCTTTGCTGTGAGAATGATAAGAAATGAACCATTTAATGGCACTGAGGTGGGAACTGGGTGATGTGAAATGACACATTTCCTAATTAAACCAGTAATTACCATAAAATATGCCACCAGGTCCTTCTATTATAATACATAGCTACAGCAGGAAAATTTTTTGAATAGTTAGTCTCTCTTTATTTCCTTGAGGCTTTTGTATACATTTGTTTCTCAACATGACCCCAAAGATCAGGCCTTGCAAAACACCTTCCCTTTTAAAAAGTTACGCTGTGCTCTGTCACTGCATCTCTCTGGTTTGCTGCTTTCATCCTGTAACTGTTTGCCTCTGATCCTGGTGGGATTACACGAGCCTCTAATGGGCTTGTTTTCCCTGGTTGCTCCTGGCTATTCTGCAATAGCACCACTCGTCTCCATCAAGGAAATAACTGCAATTTTCTCTTCCCTAATGAATTTCATAATGTAATCAGTGTCAGGCCGTGACTGAGAATGAAACTAAAACTTAATGTAATGGTCAGGAGGCAAGAAATTGGACTTGGAGCTTTGTTTTGACTGGGTCCCAAGTGAGGAGAGGCATTGCTGACAGCTCTGAATATACTCTGTGGATGTTGATGGCTCCAGTGGCAATAAAAATGTTCACAGTTTTTTGTTTTTGTCTTGTTTTCATTACCACTGTCATGTTGCTTCTTTCTGTGAAGTTTGGGCTGCCAGCTAATGATCTGCTTCCAGGGACAGGAATGGCCTTTGGCTTCCTGCAGAGATTAATTAAAGAAAACACAATAAAATCACACTGGGAGTTCTTGTGTGGAGGCTCAGCCTCCACTGGGTGCTGGCTGAGAGCAGGTAGGCAGCTGAAGATGTCACCAGGCACCCATGGGTTCTCAGAAGTACTCAGCTACTGAGTGTGCTTGGGATGTTGAATATGAGTTACTACGTGTAAACCATCAGGGACAAACTAGTGAAGGGGTATCAAGCTTCACCCACACAAGGACACAGTTCGGTATTAATTTTGTACTCTTCAGCATGACCCAGTTTAGGTTGGACCTAGCAGGATGAGCAACAAATGGACAAATACTGACAAGCCTGACTCCTGCTCCCTTCCCAAATTCTCAACCTGCTGTGCACATTTAGCAGCAACTGACCACTTCAACCCCTCCGGGGAAAAGAGCGGTTTGGACCTGCACATCTTTTTTGGCTTTTGGACAGGCCGGTCCAGGACTCACAAGCCAAACATCTGCAGGAATCTCAAGACTTATAAAGCACAGATCCAGAGGATTTTAATATAAGAAGCAATTTGGCTTAGCCAACATGCTGGCATGGGAAACATCTGAATGATGCCAAATCCAGTGAGGACCAACCTAGCAATGAGTGGGCAAAGCAGCGTGACTGTTTCTTCAACACGTCAGGCCAACGCATGCCAAATACCACTGTAAGTGTTGCAGCTTCTCTAAAGTCCCTTGGTAAGGCTGGGCCTGGCAGGGAATCACCAGGATTGTTATCCCTCTGAAAACATCAATTTCCTAGGTGGCTGAAAGAAAATGAGATGGCAGTCTAGGAACCCTTGCAGTTTGCAACTGGAAGAACAAAAGCCACTCCTAATTCTGTGGTGCTCAGTTGTGGCTGCAGCTGTTGTGCCAACCTTCCCCTCACAGAGCCTCATCCAGATGCTGTGGTTCCTTTCACTGGGACTGGTAGCTTAGGAACTGGAGCAATGGCAGACTTCTGGAAAGGTAGTTGGGATTTTTCCTTGCTGCAGGCAAGGTGGCTGTTTCTTTCACACCACTAAGGGTGGTGGTGAACTTTCCTGATGGGCTTTTGCTGGCTCATTGTGCTGATAATCAGAATCCCACACTTCTGGAGTGCTTTGGAAGGGTAGGGCAAGCTATAACAGTTTAGGTGAAGTGCATGCAAGGCTTCTCAGAGTAATTTATTACAATTGCTGTTCCACTGCCAAAATCTCTGCTATGGTCATTTGGCACCTGTCTGTGGAGTTGAGCTCAACAGTGCCAATAGCCACCAACAGAGACTTGGCCCTCTCTGCTGGAAAATCCCAGCCTTCCAGGATATGCTTATCTTGCTAGAGCTATTTTATTTTGTCTGCAGTAAAGTTGGACAAGTGATTTGGCATTGATGGGCCAGGCTGTTAAAAGCATTCATAAGTGCGAGGAGTTTCATTACTGCAGAGGACCCAGCTCCACCGCCCACCGAGGACAGCACTCTCGCTTCAGTGAAGACAGGCAGTCAACAGTTCTGACTCCTCTGGTTTCTGAGCCCCAGAAACAGGTCAATCTTCCCTTCTTCTCATGCTAATATCCTTTATTTTAGACATGTCTACTCTGACACCTTGCATTTCCATATCCCATGGCTCACCCATTTGGGAGTATCTGCCATCCCCAGTGCTGTGCTAACCTGCTTTCCTCCCTCTGGCAGGGATACTCTGATGCTCTGTCCCTGGTGATGTGGCTTCCCCTTCTAGATGGTGTCTCATTGCTCTGGATACACCACAGGTGCCACAGGGTATGTGTTTGCTCACAGGGAAAAGTACTACGAAGCTGATGATGTGCATGAACTATTTCTGACTGGGTCCCAGACAGTCTCTTGGGTGTACTAAACTCAGAGCTGATCCAAAGAACACTTTCTGAAGATGATGTTTCCACAGACAGCCACCCAACACAAAGTAGAAAACTCAAACAGTTCTTTCTAAAATATGGAGATAATGATATACTTTCCCCTGCTTCTAAAATGAAAAGTGAATATTGGTGCTAGGCAGTGTTCAGGACCTTGCTATTTTGGGTCTGTGGTAGATGCGAATTCAGACACTCACTTAGTGTTCCCTTCACTTGAGAGGGAAGGAAGGAAACTCTTGTGCACTGTGCAGAGCCCAGTGTTTTCAGCCTGGCAAGGGTGATATTGGTGAATGCAATATTGATTAATGCACACCAAGTTGTTTCACCACCACACAAACTCTCTGCTGTAACGAGGAGAGGTGAATTGCTGAGATGAATGATTCAAAATAGCTGCAATAGTTGTGCATTGTTTTCTTGGTTGCTCCTTGTGATAATATGATTGCTTCATTCATTGCTGCCTTCCCTCCCAGGATTCCAGTCAAAACACAGCTTGTGGAAAGCAGTTCCCTCTTACACTTAGACTGCCTGATATTTACATTCTCCCCTCACTGTTTGTTATCACTTTCCTCTTGTCTCCACAGAATTGACCACTGAGAGTTGTGCCATTTGTTAGGGACAGGCAGAAGATGTTGACTCTGCTGCCTTCCCTACAGGAGTCTTCTGTGCAGTGATGCTCCTAGCATCTGCGTCCCATTTCCTGAATGGTATGCACTGCAAATGTGCAATCAATTAGGTGTACTGCATGAGTGATGGGAGCACATTGTTAGAATCCGTCGATTTTGAAAGCAAAAAGGACTGTTGTCATGTAGCCTGACTTTGCATTTTCAAGTTTTTGTTGCACAATTTATTCAAAGCTGTTTCCCTCCTTTATGGAATGATGCCCACATCCCAGTTTCCAGAGGCAAGGCCCAGGAGATGTGAAGTTGGGAACCAGGTGAACCAAGCTGGTGTTTATTCACTATAGCACTTAAATGCTGGTCTCAGTAACTAATTGGAATATTTGGGCATCCTATTTAGACATCTTAAAAACTGGACATCTTGCACTGCAGTTTGCTGGCACTACATTCTTTAGAAAATCAGGCCAATGGCTTTCTAGAGATTCTCAGTTTCAAACCTATATGTGTATTAGAAAGTTTATATGTACATTTTATTGTTAAGCATATTTTTGCAAAGATTGAAAAAAAGTCACACACAGCAAATTAAAAAAGAGTCCTTAAATAGTAATCATAAGTTCATTATCAGAATCAGAAGAATCATGCACTTCTTATGATCATTCCATTCCTCCTCTCCTTAATGTTTCTTTAAGGAATTTACTAATTCTAACTAAATGCCTGCTTTTTTGTAAAAATCTTGTTGCACTCATAGAAGAACCCTGAGTTGAAAGGGACTCAGAAGGATGATCATAGCACAACTCCTGGCCTTTCACAAAGTCACTTCATGTGTCTGAGAGAGTTATCCAAATGCTTCTTCAAATCTGGCAGGCTTGCTGCTGTGACCACTTTCCCAGAAGGTGCCAACCACCCTCTGGGTGAAGAATCTTCTCCCAGTGTCCAACTTAAACCTTCCCTGTCACAGCATCATGCCATTCCCTTGACTAAATATATTAGTTAGATGTGGTCCAAGGTAGGGACCATAGGGACTTCAGGAGATTATTTGTAACTTCTTTTGATTTCTTAACTCTTCAAATCAGGCAGCAGTTGCTCCGGAAATAGAGCAGGTGGGAGAGTGTGTTGTTTTGGGCAGGGTGCAGAATAAGTCTAGTTGGGAGCAGAGGGTGGTCTCTACTACACAGGGAGTGTGAACTGCCAGTGCCCAAAGGTGCGAGTGGATATGATGTTCTGCCAGATCAAAGCTGCAGCTTTTGTGTTTCACTGGGTTCTGGTGTAAAGCACCTTACACACCCTACAGCGGTGCAGACCAGGTTGTGTACTCCAAATTAAGCTCAGGTTACTTTCAGCACCAGACTAAAGAGTGCCATTGTAGACTACTCTTAAGTGACTATCTTTCCTGTCTGACTGAGGACAAAATTTAAGGAGAAAAGTTTCTTGACATTATTCTTAACAGAGCTCCTACAGTTGTGTGTGCTGATCCCAGATCATCTAAGCAATTACTGTTCACAAAGAACCATACAGCACTTATCAACATAGATAAAAGTAACAAATGCTATGTTATTGGGAATGTTGATTGCTCCAGAAGGAAGAAATTCAAAAGTCTTCTAGAAAAAGGAGACTTGTAACCAGTTCAAAGGCGCTAGTCAGGCAAAGACTAGAAATCACGGAAACTTCTTTGCATGTGGTAAAGTTCTGTGGGGATGTCTCTATGGCTATGTGAATCAAAAGGTATTGTCAGCTCCAATCTCCCCGAGACTACCAGAAAAACTCTTCATGATTTCTGTAGATATGAGATCAGGTCTTAAAGTGTTGCCCCAAACAGACAGAAAACAATGGGGGGAAAAAGAATCTGAAATAGTGTTAGACAGCTGGGTCAAAAACCAGCACAGTCTGGTCAGAAATGACCCTGTCTGACTTATGCGTGGCCATCCCTTCAGTGCAAGCACAGGAGCACTTGACTTTTCTTCCACTGCACAGGAAGCCTTGCTGCAGGTACCTATATGCAGTTAGTTTCCTCTGTGTCAGTAAAGGGATTGCTTCCATTAACAACTGAAAACAAGTCAGCCTGAGCTGCTTAGGCCACGGTAAATAAAGACAGTGCATGTGTGACTACAGCACATCAACCCCCTAATCTGTTCCTCCTGTCAAAATACTGTTTATTGCTGCTTGTCAGTAAAGAGCGACCAGTAAATGGAGATGCCCACTCCATCTGGGTGCCAGATTCCCGGGGGCAGAGCTGCTTCCTTTGGATTTTCCTGGCACATTTCTAGCACTTATGCAAGGGTCTCTCCTTCCCTGAGACTGACTTCCAGCTATCATTAGAGGGAGCTGTTGCCCCAGCAAGACCCAATCTCTCTTTGCACTCCTCATCAGACCTACTCCAAGTAGCAGTGAGGAAATTCCATTGGTTCATGAGTTGGCACCTTTCTGTAAGCACTGTCAATCATATCAGCTCTTAAGGGTGCTTCCCAAAGAAAGACATTCACTTTCATTTGTTTGGCTTTCTGTATGCAACAGAAGAAAGATGTCTGAGCTGAACCGTGGTGGCACCGTGATCTTCCAACACTGGCTGGGGCAGACATGGAAACCTTTTAACCCTTCTGTTAACCTATATTAAAACCACTGTGAAAATCCTTGACATAATTATCTGTTATTTCTCCAGCCCTTTGTTTGAACTATCAGTCTTCTCCCTCATCCTGATCCTGTTCTCATTTTCGTCACGACTGGAGTAATTCAAACCAAGCCAGGAAGTTACACGAGGGCAAACCATGTGTGAATGAGATCAGAGTTGGTCTTTTTGTGAAAAAAGAACAAATGCTGGGGATCAAAACTTAGCGAAGTCAAGCATCTGACTCAATGGTTAATCTTTGCTTTTAACTTGTAACCACTTTTCTTGGAAACAAACATCAGGATAGTGGCTTAGGGTACTCTGTCTCCATGCATTCCATGCTTGTTTTCCTAATAAGGGATGGGCACGTTCTTCGGGTTTTTTTTTCTGATGAGAAATGTGTGAAGATTAGATGTCACTAAGTCACTATGAGACACGATGTCATTGGTAGTATTCCAGGCTGATAACATCACTAAGAGAGAGTGTAGATTGAATTACTGCAGGCTCAGCATGGGTTGTGCAGTGAGTGAGCAAGAGAGTATTTCAGCCACATGAAGCAATACACAGGGTATTGTTTTAAATGTGCATGGCCTGAATTAAAAATGTCAGCTATCACATCAGTTTTGTTTTTTTAATGGACAGGAATGATTGTGTAACCAGATCCCCATGCTTATTAAGCCAATTTCAGATTGGTGGATAAAATTTAAATAGGAATTTATTGTCTATTTACTTTGAATATCTTGAAGCTGTCCCACAGAGGGACTGTGCCCTGTATACCTCTAAACCACTGTTAAAACTATGCGACTCATTTGAAGCAGATAAGGTTATCTTGGTGTTTGCAGTTTTCTCTCTACTTTTCTGGTTTTTCCTGTGAAGAGCACTTGGCACTGTTCCTACTCTAAGGTAATACTATTTAATTTTCCAAAGCAATTTGTCGGGTTTCTAAGTGTGACCATTCAGCATGTAAATTCAATGCATTATCCTTGTGCTGTCATCTTACTCACTTAAATGGACTGAATACAAGGCATATTTTTGTAATCTGTCTCTGCTCTCTTGGGACAGCTTTGTAAATGACATGTTACATTCCCGAGTGTCTGCCAGGCAAAGAGGTTCATTCAGTGCCAATAAAGAGCAGTTATTTCCTAATATGTATATTAACTGCTCAAAATGTCATTGTGAAGATCTGAGAAAAAGCTCTGTCAACAGAAAGCAAGTGGGAGCGAGCAGCAAGTGGCTCTGCTCAGGGTGTGTGTCCATCAGGCTCAGAGCGTGTGTCCATCAGGACGGCATCCAACATGCCGCTGACAGATCTGTCCTCTTTGCCTCAGTGGGGTGACCCAAGTGCTACAAGTTAATCTGGTCTGCAGTTAAAGTGCTCACCATCAAACAGGCGGTGCCCAGGAGTCAAGTACTGTGTCTCCAGGCTCGTTGTAAGCCAGCAGAAGTCACTGTTGTCACTCAAACAAGCAGCTCTGCGTTTCCCTGCCCTTCCTGTAGCCATCACTAAGAATAGGTTTCTCTCTGTTCTGCAGGTAAGAGGGTCTTGGAAGTGACCTGGTTTAAAACTATCCAGGAAACAGCAGCCAAAAGTCATTTTAACTAATCTGATTTATCATACAACCACAGGCATGGCCCCAAGGCATGGTGGCACCACAGCAGAAATAAGTTGTGTGGATCAGTGACAGCAATGCTTCTTCTCATTGCAGTGCTGGTTTATGGTGGCTTAAAGCAATCATGAAGCTCCAGGTTAAGATACCTATGCAGCCCAAAGCTCCTACCTACCTCAGCTCCACAGTGCCAGGCCATTGACTCCATAAGTTTAGGGGCTCCAAATGGAGGCCTGCCCTGTCAGACCCCTGGCTTGACCCCTGCCCAACTCTGTACCTCTTCACTGCCCAAGACAATGAGTTCTCTTTGCTGCTTCTCTTTTTGCTGTCTAGCGCTGTCAAATCATGGTCTTAAATTTTAAGCAAAGCAAAACAAATAGTTTCACAGGGTTCAGAACTGACATGGGGAAATCAGTGCCAAGGGATATAGATGACAAAAGCATAAAGGAAGTGTTTTTTTTTAAAGGCCTGTATAACTCATGGAGGAGGGCTATAGTGACAATGATTACATATGATGATCTCAGGAAGGCTATTATTCAATAATTGATTAAAAAAAGATCATTCTGCACATAACCTGCTTTACTGTTTCTTAAATCTTAATGCACCGCCTGCAGTCTCCTCCTTAATACAACAGGGGCTAAGGTTCAGGACAGCAAACTGAGATGTTTGATTTTTTGTTTGATCCAGCACAGCTATTCCTACACTTCATGGCAAAATTTTAGTAATCTAAGAGTGGAACTGAAGACCTGAATGTGTGTTGTCACACTTTGGGCACAAATTATCACCTGCAAAAAACAGTAGCTTATCTGGCAAACTGCATGGTTGTGTATTCTTAAGGAAGAGTAAGATCTCAATGTTAGCTTACAAACATGAGGCTTTCCAGTCCTGCACAGCAAAGATAAAGCCAGCTATGTCAAACTTCCGGTGCCCTTACTCCAGATGGTGTTCTCCTGTGGACACTGAGTGCCTGGAGAGAAAGGCGGAATGTGCAACTGGCTGTCTTTGGTATATAGCTTTAATGTTAATCAATTATTTATCCCACAAGTAAGTGCTTGCAATTGAAAATCTGCACAGATTATTTGGAGTCTGAACTTGTTTTCATTTGCACAAGGATAAACAGAGAAGGATTTCTTTGTGGTTGGTGGATGTGGGGCAGTGTGACAATGAGCTGACTCAGTCCTTTAGTGTGTCATGGGTACCTTGGTGCCTGTCTGTCCTCTGCTCTTCCCACTGACAGTGCAGGTGTAGTTCTTGAATGACAATAGGGAACATTTGGATCAGTGTGGGGTTTTTTTGCAAATGCTCTCTAAAACTATGTCCTTAAGTAAGAGAAGAAGATAAAACCCCCATCATTTCTCCATCCACAAAGGCTTTGCAGTTCAGAAGGTCAGTACAGTTGAATGTGTTGCTTTCTTCATGGTCACCTCTGGCCCATGTGAGAACTTCTCAAGCCTGTGCCATTACCTACTGCTGGTCCAATGTACTTAGAAACAAGGTCTGCAACCCTTAATGGTTGTAGAGCTATATCAGGTGAGAGAGGGACTCTTTCCTGCTGGAAAGCTCTTGGCACTAGTGTCAAGTGGTGTGAGGAAGGGAGTGCTTGCGGTCAGCTCTGGAGTCCCTTGAGCTCCTGGGGGAAAGAAGGAGAACTCAGGGTGTGCTTCAGATAAGTGATAGCAGGCTGTAGCCTTCCATGCAGTTTGGAAACTACACACAGCATGGCATCACCAGGTGAACCTGCTTTCTAGTGCAAAGCCCATGTACCTGACAAACATTTTTGTTATCAAAATGCATGAGGAGCTCCAAGGTCTTCTGTTACAATAGCTGCTGACAGACATGCAGCAATTTCAGGGCTGAAGTGAACTGTGGCAGGACATGCAGAAGGGTTGGGATCCTTGCTGCCCAAACACAGCAAAGAAAGAAGTGGTTTCATTCAGAAAGACAGTTTCTGCTTTTCATTCAGAGTGGGAAGTGTGTGACAGGATCCACCGAGGTGGTGGAGGGAAGTAACCTGGAGGGAAGTAACCTTTACACGGAGTGGAAGTGGAATTCTTTGAAGAAATACCTCCCCATCCCTACCCATCTCCTAAACCAGTCTTCTGCCCTGGGAGAGATAATCTATCAGATACTGACCATGCTCTCTTCTTTCTCAAAGAAAAGTAGGAAGCTCTAAGTGTCACACAGACAGGTCCTCCTTCCTTCCGTGGCCACAATAGTGGGCATTTGCAGACCACTTCTTGGAGGGGAAGAAACTGCTCTCTGTGGGGTTTGGCCTTCAGGGCAGCTATGGCTATCGCTCTTGCTGGGAGTCATGTGCCTTAATCCTCCAGAGTGGACTGCCCTGCAGTTGAACATTCCCTGCATTCCTGCTGCCTGCTGACATGCAGCCTGTTCAAAGACAGCTCCAGAGGCTGTGGGAAACCTTTGCACCAGCTATGGGGGAGGCCACTGCTCTCGCTGTGTCCCTTGTGCCAGGCATGCCTTTCTATTCAGAGCTGCTGGACCACCCGTGTTGGGGACGGATATAGCTGAGGAGCAGCAGGAGAAAGTATCTGGAGAGTCACCAGCAACACCCGTGGGCTGATGCTCACATGCTTCCAGAGCCCTGGTGCAGTGTAAATCCCACCATTTGCTAGAGAGAAACTGAAGCAAGGATTTTTTGAAAGGCTGGATCTCCAATCACTGGGACACAGAGCTGGGAAGGGAAGAGAGGTCTAGGGAAGAGGACAAGCTACGGTGACTACCTGTACTTCCATCCCACTAATGAGACCTAGCAAGGAGGAAAGGGTACTGCTTCTGTCTCAAGTGTGCTGTGGGCTCATAAAGCCTTAAAAATCAGGAGCAAGTGACATTTCTGCTATCCCAGATGGGTGGAAACTTTTCATAGAATCACAGAATTAACTAGGTTGGAAAAGACCTCTGAGATCAAGTCCAACCTTTGACCTAACACCACCTTGTCTATCAGACCATGGCACTAAGTGCCACATCCAGTGTGTTCTTAAACACCTCCAGGGATGGCGAATCCACTACCTCCCTGGACAGCCCATTCCAATGTCTGATCACTCTCATCCTTGTCTTGATTGGGTGCTTGGCAAACCTTAACATAAACCCCGGTCCTGACCAAGGCTTCTCTTGTTTCTCTGTTTGCAAAGTAGAAATGAAAATAGTAATAATAGGAAGAATTAGAAGAATTAATAATTCTGTCACATAACGAATGTTTTAATGTTGGTTATAAATAAAAAAGTCACCAAGGTGTCTTCAGCTTTTGGAAAGACTGAGAAGACTTGAGAGTATCAATAAGATGGCTCTGTTGAGTAAGGATTGTGCTTATGAGTAAAAGCTGGGGACCCAGGCAGTGGCAGGATAGGAAGGATCACAGCTATTTTTTCTGTCTGTTATGGTTTCTCATTTTCTAAGAATTTCAGTGACAGGTAGGAATTTGGAAGCTTTTGTGTGCTGATAACAATGGCCGTTAGGATTTGACAAGTGTGAAAGACACGCATATGTTGTCCCCAAAGATATGCAACACCAACCCTCAATGCATCATCTGTGGACGAGTGTTTACATTGTACAACTTTCTGAATCAACTGTCACTTTTTCTCACTCTCTCTCTCTTTTTTTATGAATGAAGTCTGAAGCAAGCCAGGCAGAAAGGAAGGCTGCAGCATGTTTTATAGCTTGTGTTTCCTTCTGGTGAGGATGTTACATTTGCTGAAGCAAATTTCTGAAAGAGATGTGGAAGGGTTTTCTGGTCAGGGTTAGGGGATATTTCATTCATGGAGGAAGTTGCAAAAGTTGAACAGAAAGTGTATATTCTGGAAGTTTCAATTAAAAAAAAAAGAAAAGTAGGCTGAAGGGTAATATTGCAAAATACCAGCTGAGGCTCAGAAGTCATGTTCAATTCATAGTCCTAGTAAAGTTTAATGTTACTAGCAATTAAAAAAAATAATGCTTTAAATCCAAGACATAGGAATGCTTTTTCATCCAATCTTCTAGTGTAAATTTTTGAAAATGCTCTTTTCTGTGATGTATTTCTGTGACAAATAATAGCTGCCTTTTACATAAGCTGTTCCAGTGCATAAACTTTGGACTGAATATGGGGAATTCTTCAGAGCTGGGATGAATGGGATGAACTTAATATCAGGACATACTATCACCTAAGTTTGGTTTAGGGAATTTCAACATATTATTGTCAAACAAATCACCAGCACAGCAAGAAATGGAAATGCTACTCTGTTGTCCAGAGGGAATGCATGATTTGATTTGAGTGGGGATTGTGGTTCAAATGCCTTTAATACTCCACATACCAGTGCATCAGGGAGTGGAAGCTGATGTGTTTTAGCTTTGTTCTGCTAAGCTAGGTTTTCCCACTCATTTTTCCTAGACACATGGCACACAGCTTTACTAAAGGTGTGTAGACTCAGTGGGCCAGATGCCAGGGGGATGGGAAGGGAGTGTTGGCATAGACAGTGAATTATACCTTACTGAATCACAAAGGTTCATTATTTTATAGGTTTTGATGTCAAGAAGAGCTTTGGCCATCTAAGTAGACTCACTGGGTCACATGGGTGATAGAATCTCACCCCAAACTTTCTACACCAGGCTCATAGTTTCTGTTTGAATGTCTGTGTATTTTCAGAAAGACAAAATCAATTTGTATTTAAAAGATTTCCAATGAATTTCCCACATTTGTAGTTAAAGCTATGAATAGATATAACTCAAACTTTATGCAGAACAGTTTCAGCCAGTTCAGTCCTCTCTTACATCACTGTTCTAAGTGGATAATTTCCAAGGTCTGAGCACATGATAGGGAATAACTGAGTTACTGAAGATGCCCATCATATGAAACCTGCTAACTGACCATATGCATGACTTAAGCTTGACCCACTGAGAAGTGTGTTAGTTTAAACTGTCTCTACAGTGGATTTCATTTTCATTAGGAGCTAAGCTAGCACAATTTACTTTGGAACTGCATTATGCTAAGGACACATGCACGGTCAGGCACCGACCATTATTGTGGCTTAGCTGAAAATCAGTAGCTTGATTAACTGCCTGAATTCACTCATGCACCCCAGACCAAAAGGAGTGGGTGGAAAAGATCTAAATTTCTATATTGTTATCTCATTTAGTTGTCCCCAGACATGTTTTATAAGGTAGAGAAGGTCTTGAATGCACTTCAGAAGTCAGTTTGTTGTGCTATTTTAAAGTGAAGGGCAAACAGAGGCAAAATTTACATTTCTCCCAAAGAAATGGGATCTCTAACTTAAGCATTTTTCATTAGAGAAAACAGTCTCTGATCTTCAAAGGTCACAAGCGTTCACAACACCAGCTTAGTCTCTCATCCAGCACTTCATCTGTAGCTTAGCCGCCTCCTAAAATCACATGAGGGCACTGCTGTGAGGGCTGTGACTGCTTTGCCCGTGTGATCTCATGGAATCACAGCCTGGAATGGCATGTAAAGTGACAGGCTGACCCAACAGATGGTTTCATTAGTACTGCACAGGTCATGACAGGAACACCTCCAGTAGCCCATGAGCATATTGAAAACCGAGTGCCAGGAGACATAGGGAAAGTAAAGACATCCTAACAAAATGGGCAGAAGAAAACTTCAGGTGAATGCATAGGAAAGCAGCTGAAACATGTAGGGAGAGCAGGTTTTCTGCTGGTGTGCACACCTGCCTCTCCAGTGTCCAAGTGCCTGATGTGGGCTCCAACAAGCCTTCAAAATCGTGAAATGCTTGGAGGTCTCTGCCTTGTGTTTGCCTTTGCCATTATTCCCAACCACTTGCAGGTAGTCCACAAAAGGGATATTTATTCAACAATTCAGTGTCTTTCAGCTACTTTGAAGCCTGTCTGAGCCACCATCCCCAAGTCACAGCTCAGTGAGCCCCATTCAGCATGTGGTCCATGGCGTTTAATGGACTACACTGTGTGGAGCAGGGACTGCTCCTAGCTCTGTCTGTGCTTCAGAGGATGGCAGAAATGGTGGGTAGAAGGGAGCCTTGGAGTACATCTAGCCCTTCCTCCTGCAGGAAACAGGAGTATTTTCAAGTGAAGTGAAAAGCAGAGCCACAATATGTGTGGGAGTATAGCACAGGGCTTGCAAGAACAGAGCATTTTAATGCAGTCAAGAAACACCAGAAGGGAAAAGAAAATAAAGCAAAGGTGCAAACCCCCCACAGCTTTCCCAATAGAATAAAAGAAACCTTGCAAGCACATTTTGACATCTGTCATGGAGGAAATATTCTGGTGAAGGCTTCAAGCTGGAGAGAAGTAATTAATTTTCTGTGTAATCTGGGTGTAAAAATGGAAGATTTACACTCTAAGGGACGAAGCTTTGGAGTTCAGCAGAAATTTTCAGCCAACACCCAGTTGCACTGGAAAAAAAAATTACCCATTGTTGGTTATCATCCCAGATGTGCTACATGCCTAGTGGAGCAAACTGGCCCAAAAAATAGAGTCTCTGGCAAGGTTTTTCCTCTGCTGAATGTGAACGCTATCTATCTGCTAAGCATAATTAAACTGTCTGGCTGTTTCAGCTTGCACAATTTAGATAAGAAAATGACTATTCGTTCCAGACTCAGAGAGAAACCTCTAACCCTCTTCCTTATGTGGTGTGAGTCTGTCGTTGTCATGCTGCCCAGTTTGTAATACTGAACTGTCTGTACTCATATTGAAAGCTGCTCCCATCACAGATCAGAATACTTGTTTCCCCTCTAGATGGCAAACTCTCCTTAATTTTGGAAGGGGAACAACCACAGTGGTTGCTGCTGGCTTTTGCAGTCGTTAATTTGCAGCACAACTTCAGTTTTCAGTTTTGAAACAACTAGACCCAAGAAGACAAATCCCAGCAGTGGCAATGGAAGAGGAGGGGAAGGGGGGATCTGTGGGGACATACATGAGTTTCATAGAGAGATTCCTCATGAGTTGAAATGTGAATTAACAGGCACTGATTTACAGCGTACATTTGGGAAGTGCAGCCTGCCCCCACAGCTGAAAGCTGTGAATTTCCAGGAGTTACTCCTCCAGGAGTGCAACATAGATTTGGTTAGGTGTTTTAGTTATGATTGAAGCAAGGATAACACTGAACTTTTGTTTATTTATTTATTCATTTATTTTGCCAGTGAGAGGAGCCTCAAGCAAGGAGTTATGGCTCCTGTTTTTTCTGTAGACAGCCTGTTCTCCTCTTCTTCCCATGACAGCCTATCCCCATGGGTTTACTTATTATCTTTTTTCAGATTCCATTCCCTCTTTTCAGCTCCTGTCTTCTGCTAAATATTTTCTCCTCTCTTTTTGCATCCATAATCCAACCCTGGAGCTCCAGGAGTTGAACTTTGAAACTTGTGGGTCCCTTCCAACTCAGCATATTCTATGATTCTAAGATTCTTTACCCCCTCCATCTCTGCACCCTATTCCAAAACCCCACCTCCCCTTTCTGCCTAATTCCCATCTGTCCTAAACATTCAGATCCAAAACATGTTCAGCATTTGTGCAGAGGTCTGTGGCAAATTCACAAATAACCATCTCAGTTGCCTCTCAATAACTTATGCCCCAGAAGATGCAGGTATTTGAAGTCCTACAAAATGAAAAAAGTTTGATGTCTCAGGTCTTTACCATGCCCTCCTTCCCAGAAACACAGGGCCTTGAGGGAGTGCGTGGGCTTCCAAGGAGGGATTTATCTGCTTAAGGTGGTTGTCTACAGTGTAGTAATCTATATCTCAGCTAGTCACCTGGGCTGCCTTTACAATCAGTGGAGACTTGTCAGCAGAGTTCGGGGAATCCAGGGCATTTCCTAAAGTGGTAACCCAGATTAATGAAAAGTATTGACCTCCCTAAACTGCCCATAAAGAGAGCCTGAACACTCTGCTTAGGTGGAAACTCATATCACAGGCAAAGTTAAGGAAGAGGAATCTCTCAATTTTGTGCCTCTAGTCAGCTGAGGTGACATTTTTATTTTTTTCTATTTCTTGGAATTCAGAATATTTCAGACTTCCTCTTTGTGCAGGAAACAGAACAGTCTTTGACATGACTAGTAAGACTTCCTCCTTATTTTCTCCTTGAAAGCTTTCAGAAATCAATTCTCAGTCACTGTAGTGGAAGTAAATCAAAAAATATGTGAGATCAGCCCTCTGGAAAATAAAGAAAGAAGGTAAACATAGTATTTTCCAAATCAGAATTGGGTAAACATAATTTCTTATGTATACTCTTGGCTATAAACGTAGGCAGGAATATGAGGTTTCAGAAAGGAACTCATTCTTCTTTCATTTTTGGTATGAGGGGCATGAGCAGATCCAGTTGAGCATTTGTGTGTTCTCTGTCTGATCTAGCACTGCAATATTTTCCCAGGGTGAATGAAACACCATTTCTCACCTCAATCATTGGTTCTCAAGTTAGAGAAAGAACAGCCTATATAGAGTCTATATAGCCTATATAGACAAATTGTTCCCCTCCCCAGTGAAATATTTGCTAGTTTCCTTTGGTACCAAAGAAAGGTGCTAGACATGTTCCTGGATGGGAACGTGTTCTCAGGATAACAGGGATTTCAGAGCTGCACATAGCCAGTGACTTCTCTCTTCATGGCACAGCTAGTGAAAGTGTCTCCATTTTCAAGCAGCTGAGACAATGATCTTTTATTACAGAGCCTGATTTCTTATGCTTCATGTAATTTAGTTTGAAAGCAGTTAATAAAAGAAAAAGAATCAAAATTAAAATTGCTTGTCCTAATAAGTAGTACCTTCTCAGTATGTTCAGTCTATGAAGTAACCACATTCAGATCTACGGAGATCTAAACACAGAGTTATAATGGAAAGTAAAGGACTGATGAATGTGGTGGTCTAGAGCTCACAATGATGTATGTGTGCTCATGGCATCTGGGCTTTGGTTGTATGGAGATCTTGATCAACTGTATGTGAGTTTTTAGTTAAGCTTAGTTATCAGATGATAGTTATCTAGTCTTCTAGTCATAGCTGATTTGTATTTTAAAGCCCAAAGATCAGGCTTACTCTGTATGTAAAACACAATATACTAATGAAAGGAATGTAGCTGTGTGGAAAGTACCAGTGATTGATGTCAATTTATTATTAGTTCCAAGCAAAGAGACCCTCACCAGTAATTACGTTATTATGAGCACACTGCCACAGAGCTCTTATTACTCATGAGAAACTATTATTTTTCATTAATTGGTATGTACTTAACAATTCAAGCCATGATTTGGTGCCTGGGTCCCAGAGATTATGTGGGTGCAGAGGAAAAAGACAAAAGGTAGAGGGCCTAAGACTGTCATTCCCAGAATTTGCCTTTGTGTATAGAGAAGGTTGAGAATTTTCCTTCTAGGATATGCTAGTTTTGCAGAACTAAAATTTGCATTAGGGAAAACCTATGTTTTGCATGAAAATGTTGAGTTTTCTTTTGGGAACTTGAAAATAGAGTGTGTACCTACTGATCTGGTCCAACTGCTCTCACTGATACTTGCCAAGGGAGCAACCTGTCTTATAACTGATGGCTCAGGAGTAGAAGAAGGGGTGAACAGGATAGGCCCAGATAAATCAATTTTCCCAGGAATTGCAGTGACCCAGTACTTCCACATACAATGAGCTTCGTGAATGGGTGGATGGAGGCATTCAACCCTGTAGATTATTTGATGGGTTTTTTTACTGTTGAACCCATCTAACCCTGATATTTTTCTGAAATCCTGCTGCTTTCTGTGGAATAGAAATTTCACTGATGGCCAAATGTGCAGTACAAACCTTGCCCTTTACAATGCCAGTTACTGCTGACTGACTGTTACGGTGTAAGTTAGCAGGTACATGGATTAACCATTCATCTCAATTGGTTCATCATATCTCTGAGAACATCTTTAAATCCAAATTGATTACCTTTATTGCTGTCTCAGGATAAACCCTACATAAGTCAGTCTTTCTATGCTTTGTAAATACATACCTCTCCATAGGCTGTTTATCTGACATGTCGTATGGAATTAATGATGTTTATTCCCAGCTGACCAATTTGCATTAGTGCCACCTTTACCCAGTTGCAGGATATGCTTGAGCTGACCCTGTACAATTAATCACACCCATCAACACAGACAGTGCAACCTTCACTCAGTCACATTAGCCAGCTGGCAGCTATTGATTCCTTATATGTGGATGTACTCATAGAAGTCCCTGTCAAGAAGAGCAGAAATTCAATCTCAGATTTATTTTTTTTTTTTCTAGACAAATGTAGCTTGCAAATACTCAGAGCTTAATTCTGGACTGAAAAAGGAGAAAAATCTCATGCATGTGGCACTCTCAACTTGGACTAGTAAACTCTAAGATTTGGGCTCTTCCACACAGTTTTATTTACTTAATTCAGAAGCCAGAATTCAGAAAGATTTTACCATTGGAGCTGTTATAGTTGAGAGAGAGAGATTGCCTTCTCCAGGATGTGCTTTAGCTCACTGAAAATCAAACCAAAAGAGGTACCTGTATCATTCCACTCATGACTCTTCATCTTAATGAAAATAATCATGGGCCAAAATGGGTAGGAATGGCCTAAGAAAGGGCAGAATAGAAATCTCAGGAAATATGCATGGGCATGTTTCCAAATAAATTTTCAGGTGATAGTTAATCTTCCCCTGAAGGATGTGGGGAGTCAACTTTGCTTGTAAAGAAGAATCTTGTTTAGGACAGGTTTTAATTTACCAGTATTCCACAAAAATCATCAGCCTAACTATAGGGTCCGGCATTATTTCAGATGCCTTGTCTTGTCCCATCTGACCTTCAGCTTCTGGTGAAGGGCACCAGTTTCATGTAGTTTATGTGCCACATGTAGCAGTGTAACCAGATCTATCTATCTATTTCAGATACACAAGGGCATCTCAAACAGCATCAGATGCTTTGGTTTGAGTAAGCCAAATCTGCTTGAGAGTTATTATATAATAGTCCCTTATCAAAAGGCTAAAGAGTCCATCAGACTGAAGAGAGACCCTGGTATTCAAATTCTTTTGGAAAGGTAAATTGTTTGTGTTCATCCTCCACATCTGCAGCACACTGGAGGAGATACTCCTGCCCTGATATTGAGTGACTGACTGATCCCTAGGGCTCATTATGCAGTGGTCAGGAAAGGTGTCTCCTGACTAATTCACTTTTGGGTGGGTTGAATTACTCAGATCTCAAAGATTGACCAGAAAAACACAAAGGGACAAACGTGTTTTTTTTAAACATAGTCCTGTGGGATGACATTGTTTCAGCTGCATTATTTAAAATTAGGATGATCAAAATTTAAACCACATTCTCCCGCTTAGTTGAGAAAAAGGAAAATTATTCCTGTCGTTTATTTTCCTTTTTTCTCCTACTACTTCTTTTCCTAGCAAGATCCTTTTTGCAAGGGATTGTCCCTCTTGCCAGAATGTCATTGCTTTTAATAGTATAGTAGCATGTCTTTGACTGTAGGATTAAACCAAAGTTCAGAGTCTTACTGCTGATTTCAGTTAACAGGGCAAAACCAGGGATATGTGAGGTTTTTCTTTGTTATAGTCTTTTTATACCAAGGGTTGGGGGGGGATGAGGTCCTTTTTTGTGGGATCAGTAAGAGATGCTGAGGTTGCTTACAACACTTCACTTCAGGTACCTGTCTTTGCAGCCTCTGCCCAGCTGCCACCAGCAGGCACATCTGGATGGAGCTTAGACACATCTGTACAGGCAATGGTTAACTTTCTGTGGCAGGAGTCAGATTTCCTAATAGAAATTCAAAATCAATGGCTTGACTAGTGTCTGTCCCATACAGTATCTCCCCTGACAACTTCTTTCTGCACCAGCACTTGCTCTCTCTTTGCAAGCTTCTTTTCACAATCTTCTCTGGTTTGGATCTGGCGATTTTTACTACATTTTTCTGCCAAATTTTCTCACAGGACACATTTCTCAGTGGAAGCTTCCTGGTCCACATGTGTTTTCAATAGATCCATGTTGGGAGCAGGTCATGTACCCATAATGTAGTGGAGTTGCAGTTGTTTGTCTTGAGGGAGGCTTGGCCCAAACCAGCACAAACTACTTCTCTTGAACAGTGTTTGTTCCCCAACAAACATGCCTCCGCAAGAGTCACTTTTAAATGTTGTTGAAACAGCAGGAACTAGATTCTCCTTTTATCAGACATTGTTTTATCCCACCCTTCACACCCTCACTAACCATGTTGAACCTGTTGGCAGTGTTTTCTGTTAGCAAGGTCACATAACAGTGTGTAATAATATATTTTATATTCATTCATCTGTGTGTATCATATCATTATTTCCTCACCCTAATAAGCTCATTTTCTCAGGCACATTTTTAAACCCCTGGCTTGAAGTCTAGTGTTAAAATAAACCTTTGAAAATCTGACTGCAAAATTTAGGGAAAAAAAAGCAGCTTTGCTGTTTATCTAGAAAAACAATAGTTTCTTTTTCACTAAATTTGTTAATTTCATGATTACCCAAGTAATTTTCACTGGTGTGTGAAAATTCAGTCCAGAATTATTTGCCTCACTAGCAGGCTCCAGCATATTACCAAGGCTGTGGGAATTGCTCTACGGTAGTGTTATCCAGCAGTGTGTATATACCTCTTTACTGTTAAAAGTAGAGCAAGTTTAGCAGTATATTGGCTTTGCATGGACATGTTTTGGCAGTGGGTGTCTACAGGGGTGGCTTCTGTGAGCAGCTGCCAGAAGCTTTCCTGATGTCCAACAGAGCCAATGCCTGTTGACTCCAGGACAGATCCACCTCTGGCCAAGCCCACCAGTGACAGTGACAGTGCCTGTGGGATGAGGTTTGCAAGAAGAGGAAAAAGTTGCAGCTTAACAGCAGCTGAAGAGAGGAGTAAGAATATGTGAAACAGCCTTGCAGACACCAAGGTGAGAGAAGAAGGAGGTGGAAGAGGTGGTCCAGGAGCAGGAGCAGAGGTTCCCTTGCAGCCCATAGAAGAACCATGCCAGAGCAGGTGGATGACTGAAGGAGACTGTGACCCTGTGGGAAGCCCATGAGTGACAGACTTGTCAGGGCCTGGGGCCCAATGGAAAGAGGAGACCAGGCTGGAGCAGCTTTACTGGCAGGACTTGTGACCTTGAAGGGGACTCTTGCTGGAGTAGTTTGTGAAGAACTACAACCCATGGGACTCACGTTGGATAAGGTCATGAAGGAATGTCTCCCACAGGAGGGACCCCACATGGGAGGTGGAGAGGAGTGTGAGGATTGCTGTAGACGAGGAAGGAGCAGCACAGACAATATGTGATGAACTGATCTCAGCCCCCATTCCCTGTCTCCATGTGCCGCTAGGGGGGAGGAGGGAGACAAAATGTGGAGTGAAGATGAGCCTGGGAAGAAAAGAGGGGCAGGGCAATGTGTTCTAAGATTTGGGTTCATTTCCCATTATCCTACTCTGATTGTTTTAGCAAATTCAAATTGAGCCTGTTTTGCCCATGATGATAGCTGATGAGTAATCTCTTCCTGGATTAATCTTGCTTTGCCTTAGATGTCCATGGTATAGAAACACATCCATATCAGCCATGGCTTTTTCATAGTCGATGGAGGGAAATAGCACTTTTCAGAACATTATTCCTATGATGTATTTTAGATGTCTGTCTCACTGTGAGGGGAATTATGGTCAAGAAGAGCCTGTTTCTCTCCACTGGTGATAAAGGAAATCTAGGTGATTAGCTCAGAAGCAAACAACTGCAGGGAACTTACTGGAATGCTTCCTGACAGAACATGCAGAAAACATGAATCTGATGGCTTCAAGCTGTGTGTGTTCTCTGTGTAGCCACATTCTTCTGGCAATGGACTCCTTTCCATTTTGTTGTGATTAATGATATATTTTCTGCAAGTAAATTTTGTCCGGGCCATTTGCTGACCTTTGCAGGCCATATTTGCACTTCAGTATTCATTTTTAATTGGATTCCCTTTGGTCTTAGTGCAATTTTCATTTGAAAAGCAGAGTTTTGACTTGACCTGCTAGCACCAACTCTTTCTGCAAAGTCAAACCCAGTGCTGTAAAAACCTTGCTCTGACCTTACTATCAGTTACACTACAAATAATCTTCTAACTACTCCATTTCCTAAACTGTTCATTCTCAGCAGTCTTGTTTTACCAGCTTCCAATAGTCCTCATGTGTCTTCCAAAGCATACTGTCAGTTTCCAGTCACTTTGGAGCTGCCACATCCAGTACTGGGGAAGATTTCAAACTAACTTTCCTTCAGTAATGCTTTCTTCCAAGCAAAATTGGGAAAACTGCAATCATTTCTTCTAGTTCTGTGCCTCAAAGGAAGTACCTGAATGTCTTGCATCAGGCTGTCAGTTATAAAAGTTCACTGCTTCTATTATGTTTGATACCCGTTGTCACTTTATTTTTGAGCCCCACAGCATCCTCTTCGGAGTGGATAGAAATCCCTGTGTGGGAACATGGAACACCCAGTTTGCCCCATTGCTGAGAAACTACATCTATGATAACTTCCCAATCATGTTTCATTTATCAAAACTCTAGGAAAAAGGTCTGACAGTCATTAGAACTAACATGATGTACAAAGTGAGAGGAGAAGAACAAGAAAATTAACAGAAGAGATCAACAACATAAGTTATATTCTGTATCCACCAAACTGAAAAAGGGAGAGGCTGAGGGCATTTGGACCACAAGATGGAGAACCAGGAGATGTGGAAATTGCTGAATCTGCTTCATGAAATATCTCTAGATGTCTGAAGGTATGAAATTACTTAATCAACAATGAAAAGAAACAATGGTAGTGAAAATTGCTCAGGATATAAAAGGAGGATTATTCTCACTGAACAGTAAATAAAAAGTCAACCATCAGGTACGGCTAGCTTAAGTCAGTGGAGAACTGATTATTAGCATTAGCAAGGTTTAGGATCTTTTCTAGGAGACATTGATATTTGGCCAAGTGTATTGCATCTGGCCTCACTCTTGTAAGACTAAATAATTCTATGATGCCTTGAGCATTTAGCATTAGAGACCAAGCCAAGTACTGTCCCACTGTATAACCAATTTATAAATGTTTGTTTCCTGCATTGTAAATGGAACCATCATTGTGTTCTTTGCCAAACACACTGACTTTAATTTTATTCAATTAGTAATGAAGAAGCATAGAACATTGAAGACTACAAACTTTGTTGATTTTATGCACCAATGTTTGGCACCTCGTCAACAAGCAAACACTGGTTTCTTATGGACATAACTACACACTGGTGGGGGCAGAACCAAAGTCAACAAACATCTTAATTACCCTTGGTACCATATCCGCAGGTATCACATTACAGCCTGTGTACTTCAGAGAAAGCCGCAGCTTAGCTGCAAGGAGACCAGAGCCTTTGCATCAAGAAAGGTCAAAAGTCAAAGGAAATGCCAGTAGAAGCAGTAGTCATAGTAAAGGAGCTCAATAATCCCCTCACCTTCTTGTTTACCTCTGATTTCTCATTTATTGTATAATAAAGGCAAATATAAATGCATAATGGCACAAGAAGCAGCTGGACTATGTTTGTTCAAGGGGACTCAGCTGATGACATAGACAGGGACTTGGTTAATCAAACTACACTGCTCTGCTCATCAGTGCCCTGAGGCCATGCATGCAGTAGCTGGAATGAAGTCCTCACATTTGCACTGATGAACAGGATGTTTTTGAGAACTCTATGACAGAAGGAAAAAAATTCCACTAATATTAAGTATGTAAATAAAGCCAAAGGATGAAATTAGTGCAACTGCCTGTCTAGTGCATATACACAGTTACTTTAATTGAATGTGGGTCCAAAATAATGCTGGATATGGCTGGAAAACTGCATAACCACCAGGCTGTCTTCTCACCTTCCTGCAGCCAGCTGGCCTGGAGTCTTGATTTCATCTAGGAGGGTATAGACTTTCTCTCTTAATGGGTTTAACTCAGATCACAGATAAATGCAGTCACAATAAGGCCCAGATTTGCTAGGGCAGGTCCTTGAGTAGATGTGGCCAGGGCACAATTATTGTGGCATGAGGTCTTGTGGTATGAGTGGCTGGAGCACAGGGCAGCTGCCTTTGTAGGCTTTATACAAAGGTCCAGCTGCCCCTGAGCAGCTGTGGCCCTCATCCTGACCCCTGTCCTGACCATTGTTTGTGTGTTATCTGGTCGAACTTGTGTCTCTCATCCTCTGCCACCACTGAGAATGTGAACACAATGACACTACCACAGTCTATTTCTGTTCTACTTAACATGCTACAACTGGACCATCACAGGGACTGCCAGGAAGTGCCTTCTGATTGCCAGCATTTTCAAGTGGTCCCATCACTATGGTGCAGATGTGGGGTGTGAATCTAAAGCAACGGACAAGCCCAAGTGCATTTTATTCCGGTTAGGAAAGGTTCCTTTCTCTCTGACTCTCTTGTGATTCTTGCTTCCTTCATTCCTTGTATCTTTCCTGACTGAGTAACCCCAAGGGGTGCTTCTGGGGTGGAGCATGTATAACATGTCCTCACAGAAACCCAGAGTGCAGCTGCTGGGTGAAGAGTGGTACAGGGTCTCAGTTAAATCTGGTGCTCTGCCATCCATTTCTTATGTGGAGTTGGACAGTCGCCTTAGACATCCAGAAACCAGAAGAAAATTGGGTGTCTGTCTGTGGCCCAGACCCCCTGTGCACAGCCTACTTTTCACTCCTGCTCATGCCTCCGCATTTAAGGGAGTGTTGAGAGAGTTTTTGACATCCTGCTGCACTGGGCTGAGCAAAGAGCAGAGAAGTGACAGCCATGATTAAAGTGGTTCCTCCAGGGAAGTGATCCAAGGACCATGTCTCAGGGACTCTGAGGTGTTCGGGTGCTGCACTGACTGATTTTGAACATTCAGCATTTACCAAAACCATCACAATATTTATGTGGATTAAATGGTTATTTTCGATAGTGAAATTGCCCATTTAGTTATGCAACCATTTCAAATAGCCTGTTATATACTAAATCATACACCTGCTTTCAAGTCAGTAATAGCTACTCACATTTTGTGCTCTCTTAATGTAATTCACTGGCATAAACGGATTCATCCCAATAACTAAATTTATCCCAGTACACAACTTGACTTTTCATAATTACCAAAAAAAACCCTAATACTCAGACTAACTGCAAAATTATGTCCTTAGTCTTATAGCAGGAGATGGTCACTGTTTATCAATATTGCATAAGAATTAAAGCTGTAGATTATGTATTATGCATTAAATACAGTCATCCAACAATTAGTCTGGGTTTCAGAAACTGGTGGGGAGGTGCTTGCATGTAATGCTTGCCATGGAAAACCATGAATGGGCAAAATGACTCCTCTTCCACACTCACAAAAGGTTTAAAAAATTGCTAAAGCTGCTGTGAGGTCACCTGTAACAAGTTCCAATTCCCAGAAGCATGTGGGAGAATTTCAAAGTCAAAAATCAATGGCTATGAAATTACACATTAGTCTAGGGGAGTGTACTTTGCCTGTTTTCACAGCTAACATTCATCTTCCTATAGTAATAGTGGTGCAGACAATTTGCCACAGTAAAGTTGATCTATAAGTGTTTTAATTAAAGCTCTGACAGCAAATTGAAATCTTATTTTACTTACAGAGCAGACAGAACTCATCTCCCTCTCACCTGAGAAGTCGGGCTTAGAGGAGGACCTCAGGACAGACACAAGTCTGGGAGGAACATTAGGAAAACATGGACTCCTCAACCTCTAAGTTAATGCTGTTATGTTTTCCCTCCTATGACGTTGTTGCAGCTTGGACTCTTGGACATCAAGACCCATCAGCCCTTTAACAGAGGTCTCTGGGCTCCTGAAGTGTTAGCCTGTAGGAGTTGTTTTTTTTTTTAGCTGTCTAAAACACAAGCAAGAGATGAGAATGCTGCTCTCTCTGAATGAAGCATGGGGGTTGCACAGAGAGAGGAGATGACAAGGAACAAAATGTCACACCTCTTCTGAGGAATCTGTGGTTTCTCCCCTGATGACAGAGTAAGATGGTATCTGAGAGGAAGGAGAAGATTATCACAGGCTTTGTCAGACTTCAAGCCAATGTTCAGGAATGAGAAGGAAACTGAGGCAAGATTCTATTGCAAATTTTATTGTTTTCTGTGGCTCTACTTGCTGTGCAAGACACAGCAAATGGCTGGGGAGGCCTCAGACAGAGGTCATTAGGTGGTTATCCCAAGTACAAAAGTGGAAATGGCAAAATCACAGTTTGGAGACACATGAGAGAGATATCCCTCTGGCCTCGGAGGAACATTAAGGTCTCTGTGAGAGGCCAGCACAGTGTGGTGCAGCAGGACAGAGGGAAACCCCCATCAATGCTATAAAGTCCCGATGCAATTGTTCCCCAGGGCTGCCACCCTCCTGGCAGGTTTTAGTCTTCCACCACTGTCCAAGGTCTGTGCATGTTGTAGAGTTGCATCCCCTGAGAAGGCAAAGTCTGGGAGACCTGGCTCCTGGCTGCATGCATCACTCCTCCACCCCATGGCATGTCACAGCACCAGTTCTAACAGAGGAATGGGTTGGGAATGGGTCATGGAGGACCAAGACAGAATGCTGTAAGGGCAGGACACTGGTTTTTGTCCTCCTGCATTGTTCTGCTTCCTCTGCCAACATGAACTTTGCCTCTGCTGATGAGGAATCCTTTACCCTGTGAATTCAGAGATTACAACTTTTACTGATTTAGACATGAGAAGTGTCCCTTCCTTTCCACTGATTGCAGAGGGCACCTATTAGGGCATGGAAAAATGCTGAAGAGCTCAGGGTCCTGAGAAAAAGCTAATATCAATCAAAATGAATAACCAAAGTTTTGCAGGCATAAAAATTAATGTCTTAACTCCCAGAAGTTCAATGAGAGAATTAGGTGATCTATAAGAGGATATATATTGGTCTCATACCTTATCAACTAGACTGAAACTAGGATCAACTGATATAACTCAACTTTTTGTGTTACCAGTTTTCCCTATGCAAAAGTGAGTACAAAGCCTTAGAAGGCAGAAATCTCTACTGGGACAGATGTTAATATTTTAATTAAGCTTTGATTTGAGAAGTGTCCTGAGAATTGGCAAACCTAAAGACTATATACCTTTGCAATAAAAAATTCCCTCTGCAGGTTATATGTCTGTCTGTCTATCTATCTGTCTATCTATCTATCTATCTATCTATCTATCTATCTATCTATCATCCGCCTATCTTTTTTTATTTATTTTTTTTTTTCAACCAAGGTAGAAAAACCCTAGAAAACTATCAAGGCTCCTGCCCAATTTTAACAAAGTGTGAGACCATGGGAAAGATTCATGACTCTTTCTTGTGGGTTAACCACCAAATCTGGCAGCTCCCTTTGGGACTCACATAACAGCTTGGTTTTGTAATTATTTATAGAACATTAATTTTCAGTCAGGAAAGAACTAATTGTTTACTATTAGCATAACACTCAATTTGAAATAATTAAGGAGAACTCTTTTTTTGCACTAATCTTAATCTAAGTCTGAAATGTATCCCCAAAGTCCATTAAAAACAAAGCAAAACCCACTGTTAATTAGCAAATTACTCAGTTACAATAGCTGGGAGTTTTAATAAGTTCAACAAAGGACTACGCAACATTATAAAATAAATCTCCTGGTTTGTCACATTTGTGAATTACTAAGAAAGAAGATAATTTGGTGTTATAAAAGTGCTTACTTTGTCTGGGAAGGCCTCACAGTATGTCAGTGTTGTACAATTCACATGAAGGCAGATCAGAAGAGAGAAATAAATTGTTTGGTTGGGTAAATTAACTGAGGATTGATTGTCTCTGTTTTAATTTAGCATCAGAATGCTAGAAAACTTCTAAAAGCAGATGGGCTATTGATCTGACAAGAGGATAATCAGTGCATGAAAAAAGGGGGTGGACGAGAAATGGGTACTCTTGAGGCTCTTCAGCAATTGCTGCTTTAGACAGAGTGGTCTTATTCACAATGAGTGAGGAGGGGGAAGAGGAAGTTGGGGGAGGAGAGGCTGCTCTGGGATAAACCTTTACCCATGTAAGTGAAGCTGTAAAAATACATCTAGCAGGAGAGGAAATGTAAAATCAAAGAGGGAAGATCTTAAATTATAAGAGGATGGGGAAAAGAAAGACCTCACAATCACTCACTGAGGACACACAATCCATCAATGTCCATCCTGTCTGCAGGGCACTAATTGCCATGTTCATGACATGATGCAGGAACTTGAGAGCCCTAAGGGGATGGGCTCCCAAGAAACCTAGAGTTTTTTGCTATGTGAGGTCCAAGTCCTGGCATGGGCTTCCATGACTATTTACTTCTCTGTGAAGTTTTGGAAGGTATGGAAATAATTAATGATCTAGTTGTGTCTTTGGCTCTGGGAGCACAGCATTTCTATATCCATGCTAACCACACTGAAATGATGTCGTCCGATGGGAGCCTGTGTTACAGCCAGAGTCAGAACGTTCTGACTCCTGGCACAACACACAGATATGTGCAGTGTCCTAAAAGCAGCATGGGAGGATCACTTTTTGAGGAGGAGAATAGGGAGGAGAAGAATAAAATTCTCATGTTCAGCCAGCAGTACTTAACACAGATCCTGGAGGGAATCCAGAAGGACTTAAAGCAATATTTTTGTTTCCTTCATCTTTCATCTGACACAGCTTCTCTCTGGCAAAATTTGGATGACCCAGAAGAGGCTCTGTCTTTTGCACACTCCTGTAATCCTGTAGTGCTAATACAACATTTGGGAAATAGTTGGGTAAGGCTGCACCATTTTCCCAGATGATGCACCTACTATGAGGTGTCTGTGTACTCAGAGGGGGGATATAGGAGTGTAGTCTATTGAATAATGCACCAGAGTGAGACTGGTCTATGAACCATAGACTTTCTCAGTAACTCTATGTAAATTGTTGTCTCTTTCTGCCTACTTACAGAGAAACAGGCTGATAATTTCTTTCCCCTTAACCCTGTCTAGGTTAATCTGTCTAGGAAGATGTGCTTTCTCACTGTGTAGAACACCTCACACAAGAAAGTCTGTTGTCATGTAGCTGCCTCTCAAGTGGAAAGTTAGCACCATGTCACACATCACTGAGTATACTGCAAATCATGGTCTGCTGAAGGTCCTGCATCACACATGTCAGCCCCCTGTGGACATCCTGGATGCCTTCAGACTCCTCACAGTGCTTTGTCTCATGCCCTGTTTGTTGTGGTGGATCCATCAGGAGTCATCAGTTCACTTATTTGTGTTTCTAAATGCTTCTGAGGCATAAATTTGGATGAATTGGATGCTCGATTCCTGGAAGTGTGCAAGGACAGGTTGGATGGGGCTCTGAGCAACTTGCTGTAATGGAAAACTTCCCTCTCCATGTCAGGGTGTTAGAACTAGATGATCTTGAAGGTCTTTTCCAATCCAAACCACTCTATGATTCTGTGATAAATCTTATAAAGCAATAACATTGGGAACTTAGTGATATTTAACCCTTTTTTATAATATTGAAATTATTCCAAATTGTTTACTGACTCAATTATGCTTTCCTACATCTTCCAATAGGTACCAGTGGCTCCCAAAGTTTGTTTATCATGGACTTTCTTTTAATAGTGATGTATTTGTATGGCTATCAACCCATGTCCCGGCACTGGTATAAGCTGCTTCTCTTGAGTATTCTCCAGAATACTCTTGGAATGGATGCAATGGCTTACACTCAGAGCACTGATATTAGGAAGATTGTGGAATATTTTCAGTCCTTTTGGACTCAGGAGTATCCGAACCCCTATGAGAGAGTAACTGTATCATTGGCATCATCTCTTCCTCATCTTCCAGCAGACACGCAGAGGAGGAACCATCATCATGTGACTAAAATCTCTGTGAACCACCAGCAAGTCCTCTCCTGATTGCAAAATTCTGAGTTTGAGCTGGGCAGCCATCAGCCAAGTACAATCTGTATTGATGTTGATATTCTGAACCAGTTGCTCTGATATTGCTGGTTCAGAAATGTCTATGTAAAGAACAAGTGCGCAGGGTGGGAGATGCTCCCTGTAATTCAGAGGTTTGCCCCTGTCTAGGGCCATTCAGTTTTTGGTATCATAAAAGGCAGTGATTTCATATCACAGGGACTCTGGAAAGAGCAAGCAAAATCCAATGTCTTCCATGGGCTCAAGCTAAGTGCTTCTGCTTAAGAGACATCAGATAGCTCTCTCTTATTTTGATCTTTAAGTGGCAAGGGTGCAGATGGTTTTGTTGAAAACAAAGTACTGTGCTTGCTGAAGTCTTGTGGACTCAAGTCTTCAAGCTAGCCATTGGCAGAGGTAATGCTTAGGGTTTCACAGAGGAGTGGAAAACATTTTTTTGCTTCAGCACTTTTTAATGTTAAAATCTCATAAGGTTACAATGTTTTTAGAAATTTCAGATGCTCTCTGACAAACTCAAATTGCATTTATACCTACATTAAAAAATCCAGTTTCAGAGTTTGCAGGGAAAATTTGAGTATTAACAGAAGCTGAAAGCAGATAAATCCCTACCTTAAATCCCAAACACTTTAAAAGCCCTTTATTTTTTATAGGACTTAGAGTTATAATAGCTTTGAAGTAGGCTGATAATGCCACGTAGACAGAATGTAAACCAGCTGCTCGCTGCTGGCTGACTCAGCAGGTGTCACTCAGTGTTAGTTTCTCACACAACAGACTCTTCCCTTTCAGCATGTTGACAGCTTGGGTGCTTACCTTAGCTCTGAAACCTCCACTAGTTGGCAGGGAGATGCCCATCAGAGCAGGGCACTGAAATGTCCACGGTCCAAAGTGGTAAACAGAGAAGATAGATGTTACTACCTTAATTTTAAAGGTAGTGAAACCAAGTGACACTGCAAAACTAGCAGAGACAGAGTTCAAACCCACCGGGCACCTGTTCCCCTCCTCACTGATGGTTGCATTTAAATGCCCCTGCCAAAACTAGTTGTTATAAAGTTTACTTTTCAGTTGTTTTAGTTGTCAATAAAAGATGTTTGAAAAAGGTAAAACTGCAATGATGATTTTAAATTAGAGGGCTTTTTCTGGCAGGAAAATAGGCACTTGTGCTATTAATTGTGTGTGTTCTAATGGTACCTTCAGGCTTTATGCTATAGCTGCCTTTGCCAGGGAAGAATTCAGAATTAACAACCTGCAGGGTGTTAATCCAAGCACAGACAGACAGAGAAATTATTATCCCCTACTTATCAATGGAGATTTGAGGGATTAAACATGGGTTCCAGAGCCCCAGGTATGACCTTGAAGGAACTAAACCCAAATCATCTAAAACCCTGTGCTGTGCTATTGGCTACTAACATTATTCTTTTTTCTGCAACAGTCTGAAAACAAACAAACAAAAAGCAAAAATAAGCATTGTGTAACTGTCCCAAACCAGTGATAGAACCAATTAGGGAAGTGTGGTGATATTGCATCCAGCACTTTCATTCATTCCTCAGAGAAAACCCGAGGGAACTGCTGTTGCCTCATTTACAGAACTGAGGAGTTGACTGTTACGGATGGGTATGAGGAATGTGAACAGCACAGTTAATAATGAGGGGTAAAATCTTTCTTAGACCAGCTGAGATAGATACAAAAAGCAGACAGTATTTTAGGCAGTCAATCCCTTCCACTGGTCACCATGTCAAAATTAGATGATAATGGGATTGCTAAGTATTCCTTGATGGATTTTAAAATATCACAAGTCATTCCTTCCTAGCTAAGCAGTTTGTTTCCAGTAATTATGCAGCCTTTATTTTGAAAGGGTAACAGAATCCCATGGCAAGTGACTCCCTGAACACAAAACCTGGCACTGTGGCAAGGAACACTTGTGGGTTCCACAGGATCATTGGTGGGAAGGTTGAAACTCTTTGGCTGTACATTCCTGGGCCACAAGACAAACCAAATTATTTTGCTTCTCTTAAGTCTCTTTGTATGGCCCAGTACATTACTGACTCTACATGAGCTGGTCCATGTGGTGGAATCATTAGTTTAGCATAATATCCACTGGAGCAAATTAGCCCTTCAAGGAAAGCACATAAGCATAGGAAAAGGTGGCCTGAGCATGACTGAACTGTTTCTGATCCAGCACTGACTGAACTGTCTGTTTCCTGCTCTGTACAGGTCCTGTAGGGCGAACATCCCCTTTGAGGACCTGAGCTGTCACAGAGTCCTGAACGGTGCCCAAGAAGGTCACATCAAACCCTCATGAAAAGAAGCCGATTTCTCTTCTTGGGCTGGCATTATCACTAGAGGGACACAAGAGAGAGATGGAGGTACAAAGTACAACCACACTGTACGTGAGTGAATCCTAAAGGTCTCTGTAGTTTGACAACTGCTTCTTCATCAAGTCATGTACATGGACACTTTTGGTCTTTGAGCCACCCTAGGTCTTCCTACACAGTACTGCATGTAGGACAGGTAAGTGTATGGGTAAGGTGACATACTGTACACTGCCCAAAGAGTGTTTTCCCTGGTGGATACTTGACTGTGAATGTTGCCTTCTTCTTGCCCCACCTAAATTGCAGTATATGAACCTTCTGCCTGAAGGACGAGGAATGCCCTATGTTGTACAATACCAGAAAGAAGAATTATGATGGTGAATCACTTGGCTTAAGGCCTTAGTGCAAAGTATCCTGGACCTGAACTTGAGTAAAGTTCATTGGAAAATTTTTCCATTTTCACTGGGAAAAGTTATGTGAATAAAAGCTGCATGCATGCTCAAGCACAGGAGGCTTCTTAAATGTCTCACTCAGGAAGGGATAGCTAAATGTCTATATATAACAATTGAAAGTTTGATTTTTATTGCTTTAAATATATTTTTTTTAAATAATTGAGGCACAATTTGGAAGAGTCTAGGACACATATGAAAAATCATAAGAACTAGACAGCAAAAATCCTGAATTTCATATGCACTTCAGGGAATAAAATTAAATTTTTCCAGGTAAAAATCTGACTTTGTATCTGTGGGTTTCTTGAAAATTTTGGTTTAGGCAGTAAGAACCTCTTAAGACTCCCCTCCTTTGCTATCTGCTATTTTGTCTATACTATTGCCCTGTGAAAGGCAGCTGCGTGGCAGCTGGAAAGGGAAAGGAAAAGAGGAGGTCTGGATCTTCCAGTGCTATAGATTACTTTTTCACTAAATAAAAGTGCAAAGGCTTGTGGTTGCCAAAATGGTAGCTCCTGGTGTCTGGTGCTGTCTGAATACACTACCCACTATGCTTGAGTTAGCAAGTAATTTCCCAGTTTATTGTGTTCAGCTCTTTAGTGTTCAGTGGCTTACGGAAATTTATGATTCTATGATTCACAAAGGAAATAAAAATACTTCAACTGGCTTAATGAATGTAACATATAAAGTTTATAGCAATTCTTTCAGTAAGTAAAAGTATGAGTTTATTGGCCAATATTGAAGTAAGAAACTGAGTTTGATTGCTAAATCATCACGCATCATTCAGTCTGGTTACTTTGAAGGTGTCCTGATAATTGCCACTGTAAAACAGTGCAGAGCATTTGTGGTGTATTGCTCACACCACAGGCCAGTGTTTTAACTGACACTTTAGTCAACTATTTAATTATACCCATATCATCACCAAGCCTCAGGCTTTGAAAGAAAGCATCCTAATAAAAGCAGGATGAAGAACAGTCCACCTATAGAAAACTTTGGTTCTGAAATAACAGTATGCCTTGTTAAAAAGCCATCCTGGTCACCTCTGTGCCTTTGGGCTGTTATTTGTAGTTCCAAAACAAGACTGCTTTAGTGCAAGTGAGCTATCAGGTCTTGCTCTGTCCAGCAAGGAAGGAGTTGCCACTTCTGACTAAGGCTTTTCAGCACCAGCTTTCACCCAGATGTGGCCTGCATCACACTCCCAGAGGTAAGGAACACCCCGAGCTAGGAGCATAGGGGTGGAGTCATATACTAATCTCAGTTTGGCTCAAACTGATGACCTCCCCAGAAAAAAAACTCAAAGAAAACAAAGCCAAAAACCTAAACGCAGACTGTAAGAACAGCGCATTTTAAGAATCAAACAAAAGCTCTACAGTGTAGTGCATTTGCATCCTTAAGGCTTTGGAAAAGCATATTACTTTTAAAGGACAAACATACTAGTGGAATTCCTGTTCTTTCATTCTCTTTTTCTGGGCAAGTCCAAAACTAAGAGTCTTTTACTATCCTCTTAAGGAAGGAATGTCTTGTGGGACATGCTTGTTAAAATCTTGGCAGTATATCTTTGCAATGCACCTTTCCAAACAAAGCCACAAAACTTATGATTGCTTCATGGTGTTTAATATGTAACAAGGAGTTCTGCTGCTATTGTAAAAATACCAGTTGACTTTTAACAGGACCATTAATTGATATAGTATCTTATTAGAACTGTTGTTTAAATGGCAGTAAAATGTTAAACATTCTTGAAAGTATTAATAAAGAAGGGCAATTAGACATGCTTGTTTCATGAGTCTTGATAAATTAATAAATCTTGAGTTAATTACAGTGCTGGGCACTGAGATTTAGCTCTCAGAGGCTGTAATCAGTACATTTTGAAATGACTCTTATCACAGCTGAGTACATGTGTGCAACAATGGTAAATCTGACAGGGATAGCAATTCTATTCTCTTCATTAACTATAATTATTTTCTTCAAATTTCATATGAAATCCAGTTAACACTGCAATCTGAACACCCTTCAGAGATGTGGGGGGAAGTTTGGCCTCCTATTTTATTTCAGATCCTTTGGTACCACTCACTACCAGATCAGAATTAAGTCACGTGAAATAATAGGTGGTGCTGTACATAAACCAAAGCCATTTTCCACCACTTTTATCTCATTCTGTCTTTGAGGTGGAAGAGTAAAGATATTAAACCCAGGGCTGAATATAGACCTGAAATGCTGCTTTCTCATTAGAACCATCTCCTCTAGAACTGTACCAGTAAATACAGGAGGTGTTTGCTTAAATCTTGGCATACACAAGGTGACTCACCTTTCATCTATCACTTTTTAGGAAGTGCATGCATTTTGGCACATAACAACTTCGATATGATACAGCCTTGCTAACATTCTGAAAATCTTTTTGCTGCTGTTTTTATGCCTGTCTGCCTAAACATCTGGTCTGCAGTAATTGGTGGCAATGTTCTAGTTGATTTTTAAAGGTTTTTATTGATTTAATCTACACATTTATGGGTATCTTATGCCCAGTAGTAATGTTTAGTAGCCTTTCTACTTTTACAACTGTTTCACACTCTTTGAAATGTTAAGTTATGCTCTTGAACTTTACCTGTACTGGCCAAGACCCAGTGGCACTATTCTGCACAATATAGGGTAACTAATATGTGGATTATTCACTTTTTTTTTATTTATTTGTTTATCTGTTCAGTAAAACTCCTCTATCCCCCTGCAATTCACCAGAGCTCTTTGCTTTTCAGACCTCAGTTTCTTAGGTGTAATTTAAACAAAACTTGATAGAAATGCAGAGGGGAGAGAATACTGGCTCCAGCTGTAGGACACAAGAAGCTGGACTTCATAGCACTATTCCCCAAACTCAAGAGAAGCAATGTTTTGAACAGATGTGTGTGGTTTGTAACACAACAGTTTAAACAGTTTACTTCTGACATGATGCAAACTGGAAATGACCCCATGCTGAGTATGGCTCAGTAAATTTCAGTTTAAGAACACTTATTCTGCCATGGTCATGTAATTTAAATCATACATGTTGCAATATATGTTCATATTAAAGATAATTTTTTTGACTGACAGGGCATGGGTGTGAAGTTGAAGAAAAGAAAAAGAAGCAGAACACAATCAAGATCCTTTCTTTTAAGACTGTGTGAAGGGGAACCATTATTATCTTAATGTAACTCAAGACTCCGTGAAAGCAGATGAGCTGTATTCCTCTGGAATAAGCATGGCGAAAATTGACCCACGAGCAATCACATGGAGATCACAGTTTATTAATTCTGCTCTTTACTAGGCAACAGACCTTAAGTGAGTCTTTACTTCAACCACTTACTAGAAAGATAAGACTCCTAAACGAACTCTTAAAATAAAACACTTTACGAAAGGCAATCAAAAGAAAAGTTGAATATTTAGTTTCTATTTTTCATTATTTCCTTTTAGCCAGATAGTTATTTGTGTTTGCATTCAATCAAGCCAGTGGATACATGCTATATTTTGCTTTTGGTAAGCTATTGCTTTACCTGGTTATTATTTTTGTTGGTGCCTTCAAGCTGGAGATTCTCTTTGCTGGCTTTCTTCAGTAACTGACAGTCAAGTCTGATGTTAAACTGTTGCTCGATCAGCTCTTACTAAAGAAGGCTCAACTGGTTTTGAAGCCAACAGAGAGATTCTGGTCTCTCTCACTCATTGAACACAATGACATTGCTTCAGTTTTATAACAGTTTCCCTCCACCCAGGGATCTGTCCCAAGAAATTAACTTTTGAGAAGGGTGGATGAATAATGATGATTATGACTCTAAATTGTCATTGCAATAGCCTAGCCTAGCAGAATGACAACAGTGTGGATAGCAACAGGGTCATTTCTGTAATGAGAAAGCCAGTGCTATTTGTATTGTGTGGCTTTTTATGATTAGAGAAGCAAATCTAAGCAATTTGTAGGGAAATTAATTACTTTACAAATGTCCTCAGATTTGCTTGTCTGCAAAGCTGTTTGCCAAAAGATGTTTACCCAGGTTTTGCTTGGATTAATGATGGGAGGCCAGGCGGCCAGTGCAGTGTTGGCACAGTGCAGGACTGTGGGAGGGAGCCCTGGCTCTCCCTGGGTGAGCACACAGAGCCGGACTGCCCCATGCAGAGAGGTTAGAGGTCAATATAAGTAGGCGTCTTGTTTCTGTGAATGATCACAGCCCCTGTTCCCCTGGCTGTCTAAAAGGTTGGATCAGGAAACCCTTGCCTCATTTTGGGCAGGATACCACCTACTCAGTGCTCTGTTTGCTCTGTTTAAGGTGGGGACTCCCCTTCCTTATCCATTTATGACCTATATGTCTTGCTGGATGGCTAACTGGGACACTCAGCTGGCTTCTGCTGTCTTGGCACAGAGACAACGAGATCCCTCAGAGTGAACAAATATGAGTTAGACTGCAGCTCATCAGGCATCATCATCTCTGTGTCGTTTCCATCTGTTTATGTGGATACCTGTTTAAACCCTATTGGGGAGGAAAAGTTAGCCATGATGGAGGTTATGATACAACACACTGTATTTAAAGCCACGGTACCCCCTTGGAAGCAGATCTGTGCGTACTGTGGTGCCTCAACACCACCCACAAACCAATGGGTTGAGCCTCTGCATGGTCCCACACAAGTACTGTGGCAGCTTCTTCGCTCCTAACCAAGAAAGTGTGTCCAGAGATAGCTCACAGCTTGTGAGTGGCTTATGGTAAGCTTTAGTGCCATATTTATCAGACGGTCTGGTGACGAGCAGTTGAAGAAAACAGAAAAAATTAGCACCAGAATTGTCGAACTGGAGGGAAAGCAGTTGATGACTTTTACAGGTCTCCATCCAAATGAAATGCATAAGTGCCAACACTTCTGTCTTATGAACTCAGATTGTCCCCAACACTGTTAGGTTTTAGCTCCACCTTCAATAGCAGAATCCACACAGGGCATTAACCTGGCTTGCTCTGAAATCTTTTACCTTTCTTTTGTCTGCCCACTTCTATTAAAAAAAGAATTATCTTCAGCCTAAATGCTGAAAAATAGTGTTTTTAGCTGGAAAGAGAAGGAAGGAGAAAAATGTTCTTCTCTACCCAATGCCAGAATTACCTGCTTTCAGAGGTGAAGCTTCTATGGCCAGCTCATCATGCTGTATTCCTCCTGGAATTAAATTAGCAGGTAATTTTAAAACTGAAAGGGTTGAGCTCTAATTTTCTTTAAAGCCTATATTCCCTTATATGGTCCCAGTTCCCTTGTCTAATGCTTTCTACAGCTTAGCCACTGAGGTAATGGCTCTCTAAGACAGTTTTCCAGAACAATGACAATATCTTTTCTAACTGTATACCTGATTTCCATGCCAGATCTGACAGCTCTTCAGTTGAGCTGAACCACCCTCCTAATAGCAGAACAACAGAAGTGAAACATCACTAACTGCATGGGGGAAAAAAAAAAAAAGGTCAGAAGGGTTCCTACTTTTACACCTTTCTTAAACCTTTGCTTTCTTCGCCTCACTTAAATCTTTGTACTGGCTGTAGCCTCAAAACTGATCCCAACTGATTTTTTTTTTAGAAGGAAGATTTCAAAGTAAGATGACTGCCCAAGAAATTTTCTGCTTGCTATTCCCAGGCAAGACAACATTTCTTCCACCTGAGCTTAAGGTCTTTGTGGACCCAAAGCAGTGCTTTTTATTTTATACCCAAGGGAAGAGGATATGGTCAACAGAGACTGTGCTGTCCTGACTGCTCTGCTGTCAGGTCCTCCACATAGTGCTGCTTAAATAAGAACTTCATGTTCATTCAGGATCCCAGTTCCTAC
This sequence comes from Margarornis squamiger, assembly GCA_035222235.1. Taxonomy (NCBI): domain Eukaryota; kingdom Metazoa; phylum Chordata; class Aves; order Passeriformes; family Furnariidae; genus Margarornis; species Margarornis squamiger. Next base: position 141,525,414 of record JAWWTY010000077.1, on the reverse strand, counting down.
TTGTGGCTATCTGCCTTCCTCACTGCAATGTCGCACTTCTCTTCCTATTACCCTGGATGGATCCTACCATGCTTTGCCCCAATGTAACTTTTTGTATGTTCAAATAATTATGTTGCACTCTTTATATACTGTACTTGCTGCTATTAATGCATTTGCAATAACAATTTACCCATGATGATCATGGCACTGCCTTTGTTTCCCCCAGGATGGCAGGAAAATGTTAAAATTTAGAGCTTCAGAAGCAAGATTAGTTCATTAAAGGAGCTCCATCCCTGCAGGTAGTGGTGAAGAAGTGAGAAAGAAAGGTATTTACAGACTTGCATGAAGAAGGTAACCACATAACCAAGAAGAGGACACATCCTTCAGCAAGAACTGCATGGTCACAGCTCTACAGTGGACATGCGTGTACAGTGTATGCTGTCCACATTCCACATCTGGGGCTTGAGATGAAATCTGTGCAGCCCCTCTGATCCCCACATCCTCTCACCGTCATTACTAGAGCAAGAACATAAATATGTGAGGGCCATGTTGATTTGGGTGGCAATGTGGTTTCACCTGGTCTGTTTTTCTATTGTGTTGCTCCCTAATGTTGAATTCAGATGCTGGGAGAAGCAGAGCTGTCGCATTGCTGGGCATGATGTTCCTTTGCCTAGCTCCAAAGGGCAGTCCCAAACAGCCATCACAGCTTCCCAGCCAGCATATGACACATGGCACATCCTGTGCCAGATGACTATGAAAGATTTTCTTTATAAAGCTTCAGTAAATCTGCTCTGTAGGAGCTGTGTGCATCCAGTTTGGAGTCTGCAAGGGAGAATGTAAAGCTTGCACTGTGGGCAGAGATCCCTCAGGTGCTACAGATGTGCCACATCTGGCTGTCAGATTGAAGTCTGGGACACTCATATATGTGTGACCGGTTATAAGTGTTGTCTGCATGTATCTTCTGAAATGCACCAGTGTAGCTGTGAATAAGGCTTAGAAGTTTTCTGACACAATGAAGGAAAGTGAAGTAACTCTCTGTGCTGCTTTTGCAGCAATGTAGCAGAGACATTTCTTTCGTCTGTGAGAGCTCCTATTGAACTAGCATAAATTCATCCACCTTTAACTATTGCAATCTTTTGTGACATTTTGGAAGCATCATTTTTGCTGGGCTTGGAATCCAGACTCCAAGAAAGATGAGCAATAAGTCTTAATAGTTGCATCTTCTTAGGAAAACTGTGTGGCAAATAGAATTTTCTCCATTAAGTGATGAAGATGATAGTTATAGCATGCTGTAATAGGCAGCTTCCCATTGAAGGACAGACAAATTGAAGCCTGGTGTTTCCATTTGTTAGGGGACTTATACCCACTTCCACAGATTCACATTGGTTCTGCCTGGAAAAACCTTTAGGCTTCCAACATGATCACGTATAATTGCAACAAAAGAATTCACTAATGTCCCTAAAACTACATTGTACACTGACAAAACAGACAGATGTTTGATGTCGTAAAAGTTAAGCTGTCTCTTGTCATCTCTCTGTGAAAGGTTTCTTGCTCCATATTCGTTGGGACGGCCATTTGAACTCTCCCCTTCAAATCAGACTGAAATGTAATCTCTACCTTAGATAGCCATCAGCAGAAACATCTCCAGACAAATTAACTAGCTTAAAAAAGGAGAACATTCCCCTTAAAACCACATTCATCATACACTTTTGGTCCTGCCAACAAGCTGGCCCATTTGAAACAGCAGCCAGGAGCAGGAGAACCCAGATTTATTTCAAGACATCCGGAGGTATTTGTCCTTTTATTGGGGTTGTGTTTCAGAATTCACAGCAACTGAAATTTAGGCTTATGTATGTGGTTCATTTAAGCTATTTTCTACCTCAAGGGGAATGAGGACCAATCCCATGCACAGGAATAGTTTTCAACCACTATCCTTTCCTGCAAAATTTTTCAAACATAAAGGTGTTATCAACAGATTTAATTCTGGTTTTATATCATGTAAATATTGTCCACTACTCCTTAGAACTGGATTTCAACTTAGATAAGGACTCTGCCATTATCAGCTTCAGGGTAGCCAGCCAGCAAATGAAAAAGATGATGAATTTCTCTGATGCAGGTGATAATAGTTATCTAGGTATTGACATTAGTACCAACTCATTGATAGTTATGCACAAAACAATTTGATGAGATTAAATATATGAGGAAAAATATAGGGTTTAAATTCAATTATTCTCTTTTCCTTTGGAAAAAGGCCAGCTAAATACTCAGAGACAAAGTTGTATAAAATTATGTCTCTGCCCTGGTGTGCTGAGAAGTATGAAGCAATGACATTTCCAGGACTGTGTCCTTTTCTTTACCTGGATGACCAAGCTGTAAATGTAAGGCTTCAGTTTGTGGGGCAAAGTTAAACTAAAGTTTAGAACAGAGTAAAGATCAAGATTGAGAGCTGCATTTTTAATATCTCATTATTTAGAACCTCATAGATGTACAGTTTTGATTCAAGGCCACTGCTGCTCTCATTTCTATTGAAAAGCAGTCAGGCTTTGACTGTAAGCATATTTTTACAAGCTATTGTAATAATTTTATCAATATTCATACTTACAATTTATAACTAGTTTCACAAGTTTCAAAACATTTGAGAGTTATTTACCTTCTGGATTCTGCTGTTAAAAACATCTACAAATTGCTACAGATCTTTTAAAAAACACATCGTCTTATTGGTGATTTTACATTGGTAGCAGTCAAGTTCTCTGTGCTGTAAGCCTTCAGGGCATTGCAAGTTAATGACTGAATCTGAGTAGCAGTAAAAGAATGATTAATGGAAAAATCTCTTGTCTCCCTATCGAAGCTGACTCAAGAGCTATGTTCATGTAGCAGCAGTTACAATATTTCTTAGCTTTGCAGTCTCCAGACAATTAAAAAATGGCATCTTATATATCTCTAAGATAGATAGTTCCCTTAATATTGGCTCCATTATATGAGAAAATTGTGCTTTAAATAAGGATAAATATTGACATATTTTATTATGGAAAATAAACTCACATTTGAGTTAAAATGCCACAACTATCTTCTTTAGTGAATTATTGTTTAATCATTATTTAAATTTTGGGTTGATTTACTAGATAAAAAAGGCACTTCAAAAGCAGATAGTTCAAGAAGCTAAAGCAGCACAGAAGTGACAGGAACCCAAACATTTAAAAAGCACAGAAAGTTAAGAGTGACACAACTGGGAAAAATACCGTGAAGAGGTTTTAATGAGAAGAAATCATGACATGTTACTACCTCTTAAAACACATGCCATTAGCTTTGGGTTTAAAACGTTTCATACAGACAGTTTCAGAAATAAAGTGTGTGAGGTTCCCAGGAAACCACACCAGACCTGACTCTTGGGAAACCCAGGCAAGATTTGAAGGATTGTAGCTTGGAGAACATCATGTAGCTGTCTCAAAGGTACCACAACCTGATGACTGCTCTGCCATGACCTCATGCAGCCCCACACTCTGATGAAGACAGAAAAGGAGTTTCTGGTGTGAGGTACAGTGCTGTCCATGGGTCCTGGATCCAAACATAAGATTAGAAAACAGGGAGCCTTCAAACTTGGAACACAATGAATTATTGATGGTAGAAGATAGACTCTGAATTTGTTGATGACACTGGGGTATTTTCCATTGTATTATTGCTTGTCATGTTTCTATTGTTTCCCAGAAAGAGTGTCTTGTCTTGTTCTGTCTTACATTAGTTCATTATTTCATTATATATATTTTTTTAATTTGTGCTAGCATTGAAATTGAGCTGGAAGTGTTTCTTTACACCACATAAAATGCTTAATGTTTTTGAAAACAAATCTACGTTTAATATAGAAAACGACCCTTAATCCCTTGGTGTTTTGAGTAAAAAAAGTAGGCAATAGCTGTTGTGCTCATGTCCTGTGGTTTCAGGCACTCAAGATTCAGGAGTTTGGTGCTCTTGTGATTCCTGGGCAGATGACAGATCTGAACTGACTTTTTCCAGGTTACTGATTGTTCTCAAACTACTTCCAGTCTTTCACTCTTTGAGCAGGATTAGCACCTTTGTCCTGATCTTTGTGGGTAGATCTTTTCCTGAGAGATAGCACCTCTCTATAAAAAAAATTTAATTTCCCAGACAGGTGCTGTCAGTTGGACAGCATTCTTTTCCCTCTTCAATCTCAAAAAAAAAAAAAAAAAAAAAAGGAAAAAAAAAGAAAAAAGAAATTAGTTAAAAATATTTTGAGCCCCTTGGAGAGCATCAGTGCTCATTCCAAGATGGCAGCATCCTTAATCTCAGTGGAGATGAGCACTAACAGAAAGAAATGGCAGCTGCAGAGCAAAAGGTGAGCTTCCATGTACAGAGCACCTGACTCTGAAAGGCTTTGCATATCAACACACAGACACAGAGCCTGATTCTCTTTAACAGTGAGAGGACCACAATACTTTGCTTTTAGGACATGTCAAGATCTACAGCATTTTCTCAGCAAATTGCTACAGAAACCCGGACAGAGAAGTGGACTCTGCGATGGGGTTCAGGTGAATATCCAGATGGTACTATCAAGTCTTGTAATTGTTACAGCCTGAAGTAAAATTAATTTTTAAGCCATTGGCTTTCTAAAGGCCACATGTCTACAATTATTTTTTTCTCCTTTGTGCCAAGATACATTCTTTCAAGAAAAAATATTTCTAAGCAAAGGGCACCTGTCTAAAATTACTAAGGCTCCAGTAAGAGATTTGCAGATCAACTTTGCTGCCCTTTTCCCCTTGCAGTAAAACTATATGCTTTGCTTACTGAGAACAAGAGAACATGCCCTTGTCTTGATTTGTGAACTTTAAAAAATGCTGAAAAAAATATTTGTGAGGAACCAGAACGCAAAACTGTCCTTCAGCTGTGAAGAATTTATTTTTCCTCATTTTGTAAAAAGAAAATGAGGATGCCATAAATAATCTGTCTTTATTTATTCTTGTGGTCCTCTGTTTTTCCTCCAAATAATTATTGCAAAGTTTATTTACACCATTTATTGATTTATTCTCTAGGCAAAGCCAATATATTTCCAATATAAAATATTTTTTACAAAATCCACTTTTGAATTTTTTTATTTCAGTAGTTGTATTTGGACCTAGTCAGAAAATAGAATTTACAATCCACATGGAATTGTGGAATATCTGTATTTCATTTACATCCTCACTGTTATAAAAAACCAAACTATCACTAACACATAAAATGTTGCAGAATAGTTTGCTTTAGAAATACCTAAGCATTCTTTATTTTGTCATTAAAGTTGAATACAACTTTCTTCTGTGAAATAGCCACTTTCCCACTTCCTTGCTATATGTGTCTTCTCTTGTGCAACTTTAAACCAAATGAAGATTCTCTGTGTAACACATTTTTCCACTGAAAATAATTTTATTAAAACAGCTCCCATCAAAATACATAATTGTGAAATGATGCTCACTAACAACCTTATTAAATCTTAGGGATAGTAAAAGCTGGAGGTTTTTTTTTTTCAAGCTGATTCCCTAGAGCAGGTGTAAGAAATCCAGGAAAGGCTCCACTCAGATGCACATGATCCCTCTTCACACACATCCCAGACCTTTCCCATTTGTGACACTTCTTTGCAATCTCTGTGCTGTCCCATGTGCTGGATCTCAACCAACTTTAATCACAGCTCGTGGTGGAATCACCGTGTTTGCTTCTGAGTTAAACTGCCAAAGGACAGGAACAGCTGTGTGGGGCCAGTGAAGGTGTTTTGTCTGCTGGATTGTGTTAGCATCTTTTTCAACCTATTAAGAAAGGATCATAAAAACAAAAAAGAAAGAGTTTGATTAGTTAGCACTACAAAACTGATGACAAAGTACCATATCCTGCTACCAATAAAACCAGTCATAAAAGCAAGCATATGTTCTGGGCCTTTGCAGTGGATCTGTCATGATTCAAGTGTGCCCAGTGTTCGCCCTTACCTGGCACAAAAACTGCTAATGAGCTGGTTCCTGAAATCCTCTGTAATGGAAGATATCACCAAGTAACAGTGGCTCCATCTCTACTACAGTTTCTTTTGTAGTAGGAAATATTATGACACTGCTTTGCTCCCATGATCACGCCAGCAAAAACTGCTGTGGATTGTTGTACATTACAAATCCCTCTTCCAATAAAATTTTCTTTTCAATTGAAAATGTCAGGGAAAAAATGCAAGAAGGTACATGGCTTGGTTGTTATTAGCACACGTTAAACATTGCCAATCTATGCTGTAAATGAAAACTAAATGTACAAACCTGAGGACTGAGGGTCAATGTTATAAGTGTGCAGCATTGCTCACGGTCTGCTGATATCCTTCAAACCTGTGACAATAACACTTCAGCTACTGTAATCAGCTGAACTATGGCAATTGCCATTACCAGATTTCTGCTCCAATTCAAATTTTGTAATTTCTGGGTTGAAGATAGCTGTGGATCAGTCTTTCAGATAAATTCTCTCATGGTGCAAAATGGTGCAGCTTTATGCACACAAGTTCTTCCTCCAACTCCTGTTCCATGAAAGGAAACAAACACATTGAAAATACAGAAGCTGCTTTTCTTCCCCAAAATATAAACAAGTGTTTCTCTTCATCCCATTGTGTATATTTACCTGAAGTAAAAATTTAGCTCCAGTTAAGTCAAAATGAGTCTCAGTTTTTGTAAGACCAAAAGGCTTCTGTGGGTCATTTTCTAGAAGTGTATCACAGAACCATAGAATATGTTGAGTTGGAAGGCACCCACAAGGGTCATGGAGTACAACTCTCAGCCCTGCACAGAACCATCCCCAAGTGTCACATTGTGTGCCTGAGTATCATCCAAACACTTGAATTCTGTCAGGCTTGGTGCTGTGACCGCTTTCCTGAGGAACCTGTTCCAGAGCCCAGTTACCCTCTGGGTGAAAAACCTTTTTCTGATATCCAGCCTAAACCTTCCCTCACAACTTCAGGCCATTCCCTGGGCTCCTGTTGCCAGTCCCCACAGAGCAGAGATCAGTGCCTGCCCCTCCTATTCCCCCTCACAAGAAAGTTGTAACTGCAATGAGGTCTCCCCTCAGTCTCCTCTTCTCCAGGATGAGCAGACCAAGTGCCCTCAGCTGCTCCTCATATGGCTTCCCCTCAAGGCCCTTCACCATCTTCGTTGCCCTCCTTTTGATGTTTCCTAATAAATTTATATCTTTCTTATACTGTGGTGCCCAAAACTGCACACAATATTCCAGGTGAGGCCACCCCAGTGCAGAGCAGAGAGGGACAATCCCCTCCCTTGCCTGGCTGGCGATGCTGTGCCTGATGCCCCCAGGACAGGGTTGGCCCTCCTGGCTGCCAGGGCACTGCTGACTCATGGCCAGCTTGCCACCTACCAGTACCCCCAGGGCCCTTTTCATGGCACTGCTTTCCAGCATCTCATTCCCAAGGCTGTCTGTACATCCAGGGTTGCCCCATCCCAGGTGCAGAATCTGGCACTTTGCCTTGTGGACTTCTTAGGTACATGTTACTTTTGCAAAAAGCACGTGTCAAGTAATGGTGTATCTGCTTGTACCTGCTTGTTTTTAATGCATAAGAGTCAAGCACATAAACTTAAGCAACTTCCTAATTTTGCACAAATATATGTCCTCCCAGCAGCTCAGACACATCAGATACCTAGAAGTGGTACTAGGGCAGTGCTGTTACGTGGGTTTAAAACAAAACAAAATAAAACTGCTTTGCATGTTGTTTTCCTTCGTATTCCCTACAACTCTGTGCAAAGTAACAAAAGAAACAAAATCAACCTCCAGCTATCATGGGAGATGGTTCAAAATGTGATAGTCAGTGAAGCTGAGAAGAATTTCTCTCTCATGAAGTAATGTGTGCTGATAATCCTGGATACACTTCAGGGGGAAGAACAGCCTTTTATAGGGCTCAATTTTCTGCTTGGAATGAGACTTGTTGAGTGTCTGGGTTACTGTGGACCATGAGAGACATTTTCAAAGGCACCAAAGGCACAAAGGGGCTCAAATATAAAGAGATTTGGTGGTACCTGAATCCTTTATCTGTTCCTGAAATATATATATATATATATATATGTATGTATATATATATGAACACGAAAAACAAATCCAAACACTTATACAGGGCAAGTTATTTGTGGTGGGGAGACAAAAGGTGCAGCAAGAGGAAATCGGTCAGTTTTAAAGCACAGATTGAAAGGGTTTTAAAGCACAGATTGAAAGTGTCACTTTTTTTTTTATTTTTTTAACAATGACCTCTTGAACTGGAGACTGTAGGTAATGTAATGCTACTGTAAAATAAGATAGAAAGGTTTTCCCCATGTATAGCACAAGTCCCACAATGCTGACAGCAGCAGCCTGTACCCAAACCTTATGATTCCCAGGGAGCCCTGGCCCCACTGGCAATGCCCTGCAAAAGATGCTGTAGTTCCATGAACAGTTTGCATGGCATCTCCATGCAGTTGGATTTTGCTCCTTTTTCGGTGCATTAGCTCAGCTTTACAGATTTGAGCATTGACGCCTGGTGTGGTTATGACTGACCTGGCACTCTCACCCGCTGGCATTGAGCACTGAAGCACATTGCATCCAGGAGGAGTCAGTAGCTGATCCAGCAGTTGCCTGCTGTTTATAGGAACAGCTCACGATCCCACAGTAAATTGCCAGAAAGCTGCTTTCATGACAGACCACATTCCTTTCCCCCTCATCACTCCCCTCTCCACATGACATAGCTGGATTTCCAATTATGGTTGAACACTGATTTGTCTTTTATGCCCCTTTTATTTTTTTTTCCCCTAACCTCAGGAGCCATTGCCAACCTGCTCTTCTCTTAACTAACCATATTCTTCCCTCATCAACATGAACAAGTGGGGCACCACTGAGCCCTGTGTAAATAGCCACAGTGACATCTGAAACAACAGAAATCTTAGTATTCACTTGATGGGGGTTTTTAACAACATGCTTGGAGATGTTGAGGGTTTGCTTTACATCTGTGGCAAATTCACTATGTGCTCTGTTGATGGGTTGCAGATGGCATCATGAGCCACTGCTTGCAGCAGAAGTAACAACTCTGGTCACATTTTACCACATTAAACAATTTACTTGGGTGGTAATTACACAGCAATTAACTTTGCTGCCTCACAAGTGCAATGTGAGCAGTCTGGCTTTTGCAGTTTTTTCCTCTCTGTCAGCTTTAGTCTTTTATCTAAGGCTGGGTACAAGCGTTCCTGCCAGAGCAAGCCATTAGAAAATGAGGGCCAGCCATGATCTCTGTGGGAAATAATGTTTGCTCCTCTGGGCAGGGCTGGGAGATGAACTACCAGGGTATATTTTAGCTGCCACTGGATTACTGTTACCAGTGAAAAGACAGGCTCTGTCTTGATGGAAACATTTGATGTCTACTCAAAATCTGTTGTTCAAGTTCTTTCTGCAGTCCCTGGATAGACCAACAGGGTGATTCACACCACTTACCTAGTGGTGAGGTGAATTTCTTGAGCTGAACATAGAGGTAGTGTGAGTAAGATGATGCTTTTTAGGTAACTACATGTTAGCTAAAAAGGAGCCGTGTTGAGCATGGTTACAGTCTGAAAAAGTCTAAAGAACATATGGGGTGTGGAGAAAGTCTTTACAAGGAGAAAGAGCTTGACCCACCTGTCTCAAAAGGATTTACTTACAGGTGGTAAGACAAAGTAGCTCTCTGGTACTATTCAGCTTTATAACCAAGAAACTTAGAGTAGAAACATTTGTGTGGAACTGAGGTAGTATAAATCACTGGGACCTCTGTGGTGCTCTGGAGTAGATTCCTGAATACTTGACATGAAGACTGAGAATCTTTCCAGAATATTTGTTGTAAATGATACAAATTATGTGCTACATATTAATGGGATGGGTACCGTATGGATATTTTCCTGCTGGATGACCAGTGTAATCTTCCTGGAACAAAGTCTACAAAAAATTTCTTACATATATAAATTTTGTCTACAAGTTTTGCTGATGACACATCTTTGTTGTGTTAACATATTTTCATCACTAAAATTATTAATAACCATCTTTAAATAAGAGAAGTGGTCATGGAAGAAGGCATTGCATGAGGACAGAACTGATCCACTTTCTGTTCTGCCAGGGGTTTCCTTTGTGACTTTGTCTCACTCAGGTTTAGGACTTCTGATGTTTTTAAGATTTCTTTTGAAACCTATCGGAGACTGATTCATAGCTGAGCTTCAGGCTATATAGGCTGCATCTAGACTCTCTACTATAAGGGCGTGACAACACCATTGCTACTTCTTTGATATCTACACTCAACGATGAGCTACTGCCACTGTCTCTTGTCCAGTGCTGCCAGACCTTTGCTCCTTAATCAGTCAAGAGAGAATGAGTGTCAGCTCATAGTCTGACACCTTCAGCAGGAGGTCAGAAAGAGATCTTTTTTCTTTTCTGATTTTTTCTTTTTGCCATTTCTCTTCTCTTTCTGCAGAGACTGTAATCACATTATGTGTAGACACTTCTAATTCCGGATGCAGCTCTAAGTGCCACTTTAGCATGATTAAAAGTCAACTACACAGGACAGTCACACCTGATAAGTTTCTTTCAAAGGTTTTGCCATTTTGAGCAATGTTACTGGACATTGTGGAATTGCCTACATTTTACTGAATGGACTGTAAATTGATTGATTTTGCAGTATGGAAGAAAGGTGGCATCTGCAGAAGCCAGGAGTTTAAAGTCCATTAAGAGTCAGTAACGATGTTTTATAACCTCCTTGTGTAGCTTTTACTATCCCTGACCATCTGTTCTGACAGAACTTCTCCATGTTCTGAACAAAACCCTGAATAAGATATTTTTCTAGTGCCATGAACTTAATACAATCTAAGCTCTGATTACAGTAGGGCTGTGGGGTTTTTTTTACCTGTGTTTAGATAATTGCTATTCCAAAATTACTGTAAAGCAAATGGTGTGCTGACTGCTTAGAAAACTCAATAATTTCAATTTCTCTCCCTTTCTAATATTTAGCAACTGTCATTTAGCTCTGTGGCATCTGGAAAAGAGCAGTCCAGCAAAAGCTGTTAACATTATTTTTATGAGATGTTTCCCTTCCTGACTGTCTTGCTTCCTATACCAGCTGCTGGTAGCACTAAAATGCAACTTCTACCAGTCTTTAGAGTTTCTATTATTATTATTGTTATTATTACTACTACTGTTATTTTCCTAGTGTGACACACACAAAAAAAATAAAAAATTTGCAAGTTAATCTGTGGATAGCATTTCTGTTGTGGTTTATTTCTTCCAAAATGACACAAAACTTCTCAGATTTATGCCAGACAAGCATCTGTAGAGAGGGTAATATTACTGAGACTTTTACTAAGTTACCTGAGCCATCGCTACTGAAGGTTAGAATTTTCCTAGTTTATATCAGAACTTGTAAGGAATTTTTTGTGGAAAGAAGTGTTACAGAAAACCCAGTTCTGGTCAAAGGGACCTTGCTCTGCTTTAGTTACCAACTGGACCAACTAAATCGAAAATTCTCATTTGTAATTTGAACTGAAATTTTTAATGCTGGATCATTGTGAAGTTAATTTACGCTTGCCTACTACTGCGTCAACATTTAATACATGTTATCTGACAAGTACTTTTTGCTACTTTCCTTTTCTTTACAGATGAATATTTGCTTGCAGGATAGTAATGAATTAAGGTTTGTATTGCTCTAAAGTAGTCTGGATGCATACTAGCTGAGTCTCTAACCAGGGAACATCACCTGGGCCTTATACAGTGAAAACCAATAAATTTTCTCATATTTTAGATGCTTCTGTGTATTCATTATTACAGTGTAGGGTCATATCATTGTCTTCCTTCTAAACATCCATGAGAGTCAGAAAATTGCTAGCATTTCTGTTTTACATGTGAGAATTGAAGGCTGGTTCACACACTTGCTCTCTGTGAACAGGAACAGATAGAAAGCTATGCTGCATGCTCAGCTAGCTGTTAGGTTGATGGTAAAGGCAGTAAAAGGAAGCTTAAGCTTAGTCCTTATCTTTGCAAAATAGCTGCCAGAAGTAAGAGAAATGTAAATTGTTTTTTTTACCTAGGCCAACTTAAGTCTTCTAGTATAGGGAGTTTCAAATCCAGCTTCTGCTTGATTTAGAGCAGGGTTTAAGATTAATTTGTTTCTTCTCCAAAATACCTGAAAATAACAATCTGTCTTCTGGAAGAGTTCCACTTTATCTAGAATGACTCTTCACCATGGCAGCATCCGGACTCCACTACTTCAGTTAAGGACCATGACTGTGAGGATGCCTTTCTCTTACATTATAGTAATATAGTAGTAGAGCCTACAGGAAGAGGGAAAAAAAACCCAGTCTGGTGACTCGAGAACTCTCCTAGGGCTGAGTCATGGTATCAAGTGCCTGCTTTGGTCTGGAGAGTGAAAAACCATGTTTCTCCTGGTGCAGAGTCAGGCTGTAATAACTGGGTGGCAGAGGTAGGAGGTGCCAGCCCTGTTGTCAGACTGCTCACGGCCTTAGGTCTCAGGGCTTTGAGGACAGAGTGGTACATAAATTGTGAATGCAGATGAGGCTCTTCAGATCACCAGGTCTCCTTACATATTGCTAGAAAAAGAAATGTTGCTGGAGGGGCTTCCTTGCAAAAACACGTAGGTGCTTTCAGGGTAAACTGAAACCGAGTGGCAGGTTTGAAATTTCTGTGATATTAAAATGTCATTTAATGGCCTGAGATCAACCTGAAAAGTTTAATCAACCTGCTTTAGAAGAAGGTTTGTTTCTCATGTTGCTGGTTAACACTTTAAATGAAAAAGACTGTAACACTATACTTGTTTATGGCCTCTCTGGAAACACTCCAGGATGCAGCGTTGTCCCATGACTGTACTTTAAGAAACTTCCTCTTCTACTGTGGTCTATCCCTGTTGTGCCACTGAGATTTATAGACTGAGTTAAAACTTAGGTGTGACTGCTGAGGTGTCAGTTTGGAGATGGAGGCACAGCCATTCACAGTGCAGAGGACCTGTGCTGCCTCCCACACTGGTGGTGCCAGTACTCTCCCACGGTGAGCATGGGGAGCAGAAATGGGCATCTGAGAACCTGGCTCTCCTTCTCTTTAGTCCTGACTACTGAAGGTGGAAAATCTTTAGTGCACTCTGACAGGTTCAGAGCACCTAAGAGAAACAGGGTGTCATCTAACTTGTCTTGGAAACTTCTATCTCTGCTAGAAAATCTATTTCTCCTCTATTTCTCCTCTACCTGAGAAATCCCACTTAAGAAAATCTGCAAGATTACTCTCCAGGAAAGTAGAAGAAAAAGGTGAAGAAAACAGTGGGAGCCACATGAGGCAAAAGATCTGCAAGGAAAAGCTTCATTCTTTGGTTTTTGTGCTGCAGTCACCCAATTTAGCTGCTTGTCCCCTAAAGTAATAAGATCATAAGTCATAGAATAATTCATATTAGAAGAGACCTCCAGAGTTTGTCTGCTCCCATCACATGTGTTTTATACATAATTCTCCTGACTTAAGTGTGGCAATCTGGGAAATAACATTCTTGTTATTAGGCGTCTCATTGCAAGCACATTGCAGTGATTTGCATCCCTCCAATCTGAGACGTAATCCTGAGGATTTTCCTGCTCTGACAAAACAAATACAGCCTCAGTATTCATAAAGAGCTAGACATTGAATTAGTGTTGAGTAATCTTTTAACTGTAAACAATGTGGTCAGGGGGTTCAGTGTGAGAAGAACAGGGAAGGGCAATAAGGATTCACATCCGTGTTATGCATTCTCCCTAATATATACATGTCAGAGGAAGAAAGATGTGCATGGATGACTGCTTTGATTCAGAAACATTAAAAAACCAGGCATGTGAACTGTAAACACATGACTAATACTGTTTGACTTAATCTGAATTCTCTCAGTGATGCTTTCTATTGTGTCTATAAAATTTATGTCTAATATCTTTACATAATCTGCATATACATGAAATGATACATCTCAAAGGCAGAGGAAGAATGTAATTCTAAACATGTGGTAAACAACATCACATATTCACGTATGTGCCCATATGTTTTGTGAGCAAAGGTTGCTGTGAGAGTGTGCATTATTTCATTCCCTCATCTGCTGTAGAACTAAGGGTATTTCAGAGACCTAACAGCCTTACATTTATGCCATTTAAGACTGAAAAAATTCCAAGAAAATAATATAGGAAATTATGCAGCACTGGAGCAAGAGGAACAGGCTGGCATCATTCCTTATACTCATTAAGAGTCTTCTGTTCCAGATTTCAAAAATGTAAATATGATGAGCTCTTAGAGGAGTCAATGAGAGTTGAACTCTATAAAGGGTCAAAATAAATGTCTGTCTAGCTCAGCATCACTCTCTTGTCCATCTTGTGCACTGTGTAGGGCAAGCAAGATATTCTTGGGACCATGCAAGAGGTTCAGGAGAAATTCCATGTAAGAAGAGAACCATTTACTAGCTCAGTCTTTTACATGGTTCTTGCTGAAGGCAAGCATTTTGGGGCAAGGTATGGAAGGAAATAAAGCTTCTGGTTAAAGGGGTGCCAAGATAAGGTATCCCCCAAGGCTCTTTCTTCTTTCTTTTTCTTCACCTGACAACTCAACTGCTCTGAGAGGCCTTGAGGTTAAATTAACTTCCTGGTCCTCCAGAAGGTTCCTGAACACGTTTCCTTCCAGCCTGAATTACTCCCTTATTTTGTGGATTTGTCAGGGATGGATTAAGTGAGGAGAGAGAAGCAATTAACTGTATCTTGCCCTGGTTTCAACACCTCAGGACCAATCACTCCAGCTTGTGATGAAGCACAGTCTCACCACGTCACACCAGAGTCTGCCATGTGGTTGCTTTCATCTGCTCAAATTAACATAGGGTTGGGTTCAGTTGGCCAGACCCTGCCACCAGCTGTATTTAGTTCTCACAGCCTTGGCAGGTGCAGTAATTCGATGAGGTTAACCACCAGTTAAAGGGATGCAAAAACCACTTCTTGTGTTTCAAGCTATTGTATTTTGTGTGGTAGGAAATGTCCCTTCTATCTATATGGTTATTGATCATATCATTAAAACGTAACAGTGGCTGGAAACTAGAGCTATGTGAGAGTATCAGAGGTTTTATTTCCCAGAGATATCAAGAAATATCACCTCCCATGCCCTTCATCAGGTTTGTATTTAGGTGAACCCAATATTTCTAAGTTTAAAAGGAAAATGCATAACAACTGATATGTACTGAATTTTATGGTTTTTTTTCCAAGCACAAATTTAGCTCGGATGAAGGAGTGATCAAAACCACAGACTAATCAGAGTCAGCTTTGAACCCAGCTCAGATATCTATTCTTTTTGCAAATGTTGACCAAAGTTTTGGATCGGGAATGAAGTAAAAAACCAACCCAAACAGCTCCATTCCACCATAAATTAATAGCAGGAGTGTGCAGGGAATCACTAGGATCACTCACCATTTAGTATAAACTCATCGTTTACCTCCCCGATCATGTGTGTTTCCCTGACAGCACAAGTGCCCTCAGTTGGTCTCACCTCATTTTTCCTACTCTTGCTAAGGAAGAGCTACCTTCTTGCCTCTGGGTATAGCAGTGTCTTATAATGTTCTGCTACATGTGTAGAACATCCTTCATATGGTGTGACCAGCAGCCCTTTGGCTGGATTCATAAGTCCTATAGGGTGCAGCTTTCCTGAGTAATCTTATATCTGATTTATGTGTAATTGCCTTTTTTTTTCTTTTTCGTTGTCAGAAATTTCCTGTGTGCAATTTCTGTAGTTATGGTTAAACAAATTAATAAATTTCTAAAGGCTACTAATTGATAATTGACCCACCATGGTAAGAGTCCTGGTGAAATGTGTGCTGTGTGTCCCCATACATGCCAGAGCTCTCACAGCTCTCACAGTGTGCTCACTAAAACCAGTCCTATGAATCTTCATTAAGCCAGAGTTATAGGCACTATCACAGCTCTAATTCTGACTTTCCACATCTGTATCTGAATTGTGCACAGCAAGGATACCACTTCATTTCCAAATAATTTACAAAGGGTATATTTTTCCCCACTGAGAAGTTGCATTGTACCAGCAATCAGCAATTCAGAGCTTTCAATTAAACATTGTGGCATTTAAATGGCAGTAAAAATGAAATGGTAGAGCAGAATAGGAAGGAATCTAAAACCAGTTGCAATTACACTTATTTTTATTTCAGACTCTTAAATTTTAATGCCTTTTACAGGCACATGAATAAATGAATTATGCAGGATTCACAACTGTTGGGAATTAATTCATACTGTTCCAGAAAGCTCTAGTTCAGCAAAAGCAGAAAAGGGAATAATAGGTTCTAAATGTGCCAACTGTTGGCCATAGGTCTTCCAGTGATCCCATCCACATGCCAGCAAGTTACAGCACCTGCTGCGTGGCTGGGGAACAAGGCGGAATGATCCCACCACGTCCTGACAAAATCACTCCGTATGAATATCAGTGGGAGATAGCTAACTTCTTTTTTTGTCTCCATGGAAAACTGTGGTGCCTCTTCATACAGGCCACACTTTTGCCCTTCATCCTCAAGTAGTACTGACTATATAAGTTGCTTTCTCTTTCCCTTTTATCCCTACATACAAAGGCTTATTGACATATATTGACAGGACAAGGGGGAATGGCTTTAAACTGAGAGTCAGTTAGATTAGATAGGAGGAAAAATTCTTTCCTGTGGGGATGGTAAGGTACTGAAATAGGTTGCCCAGACAAGTTGTGGGTCACCCATCCCTGGAAATCTTCAAGGCCAGAATGGATGGGGCTCTGAGCAACTTGGTCTAGAGGAAGGTGTCCCTGCCCATGGCAGGGGGTTGGAACTGGATGATACATAAGGCCCCTTCCAACACAAGACATTCTATGATTCTATAATGATAAGCATGGTCCCACACTTGTGACATTGGTAAATGTTGTTTAAAGCTCAATTGCCGCTCATGAAGATCCAAAAGTTGACTTTAACTCAGATTCGTGCTACATAAGTCTATCTGTAATTTGGGAGTGTTTTGTTTAGGCTCCTTGTGGATTGTAAATATTCTTCAGTTCATGGTTATTTATACCTCATGGGATTTAGACTTGCTAATTATAATTCAGGAGCTGAGGCTACTGCTGTGGTCAATGGAAGTTTGAAAGTTTCTCTGAGGATCTTACTTGGATGTCTGAAGTTTGGTGATATGAATACTCCTCCTTTACCTCTCTAAAGCAAAGGTCTGAAATCACTATTCCAAAATGAAGTACTAATTTACAAAAACAAGCACCTAAATTCTCTTATCCACAAAGAACTGAAATAAGGCTTGACTTGGGTTATTTTATCATTTTGTGCAGAAATTCAACCCATTACACATTTTAGGGAACATCCATTTCTCACCCAAATCATACCAAGCTGTTTTTGCTATGTTTTGAGTTCTCTGTGTTCTCATTGGTCAGTAAAACTGAAAGAATCTGAGAAGCTCAGATGGGATTTTCTGCACCTTGCAAAACCAAGAGCTTATAGCATTGTTCCTTACCACTTTCTGCAAAAAACTGCAAAGTCCAGACTGCCTTTCTCCAGCACTTCTCTGAAGTGAGCCAGGGTTCTCAACAGAAAAACCTATTTTTCATGGTTTTTTACAACATATACATGCACATCTTCTATTCAGGTATCTTTTACTCATGTGAGAAGTAACAATATAAGGTCAGATGGCCACAACATTAGTTTTCAGTGTGAGTCTTGCACCAGACATGAAATGCTCCTAAGTGTCTCTTGCTCAGCAACCATCACCCTCCTAGAATCATAGAATAGAATCATAGACTATCCTGAGTTGGAAGGAACCCACAAGGAGCATTGAGTCCAGCTCCTGGCACTGCACAGGACCATGACAAGAATCGTACCATATGCCTGATGGCATTGTCAAACCTTTCCTTGAACTCTGTCAGGCTTAGTCCTGCGACCACTTCCCTGAGGAGTCTGTCCCAGTGGCCAAACACTTCTCTGGGGTGCTTTCCTAATATCTAACCTAATATAACCTTTTCCTAATATCTAACCTAAGCCTTCTCCAACACAGCTTCATGCCATTCCCTGGAGTCTATCACTCACTGGTCACCAGAGAAGAGATGAGTTCCCGTCCCTCTGCTTACCCTCATGAGGAAGCTGTAGACAGCCATGAGGTCTCTCCTCAGTCTCTTCTTCTCCAGGCTGCACAAGCCAAGTGACCTCAGTAGCTCCCCATACGGCTCCCCCTCTAGACCCTTCACCATCTTTGTCCTTCAATTCCATCACGCCCTCCACATCTGTTTGAAGGTTGGCTCACAGTGAGTGCCCTGCACAGTGAACCCAGAACATGAACAAGGCCATAGAATGACTCATTATATTCTGCCCTAGATGCAAAAGTGTGTGAAGAGGGGGCACAGACTCGCATAAATGTAACTGATTTGTGCAGCTGATGGGTTCAGTATCTGGTCATGGTTTATGTTAAAAAGTTCACACAGAAACAAACAGGAACAGAAACAGGAACTTTGCTGTTCAGCTTTACCTACATCCACCGAACAAGTTGCTTCTCAGTCTCATGATCCTAATTATGAGCTCTGGAAAATGCAGCAAAACACCCTTTCCCCTCCCTTTCCCTGCCCAAGTTTCTGCAGCGGGTAAGAAGCTGTGGACCAGCTGTGGTCACAGCACTGCATTTCTTAGTGCTACTGTACTTTATTAAACTTTCTTTATTATTCTTCAGAGTATTACATTGACACCACGGTCAATCCAATGACACCAGGAAAAAATGGCTAGATAAAAAGGCAATTTTTGTCTGTCTGTCCTCTGTCTGCAATGAAGACAACTGTTTTAGGGAAGAATTACAATATGACACTATAAAAAATATCAGGTTCTAACTTTGCTAACAGCAGTGTAACTTCACTCTCTTTTTCCATGATGCTTTGTAATTTAATTCTTATCTGAGAATATTCTTGATTCTGGGACTAGGAACACACATGGAGTTCACACAATTTGTCTTTGAATTAAACTTGTTTCTGCATTTCAGATGAAGAACTGAGATAGCATTAAGAGGAACAAAGAGTCCTCCCAGTACTTCCCTACATTCCATCTCTTGTAGTGAGACCAAAGATCTCTGAAGTGTAATAATAGTTTACAGAGGAGGGAAAGGCAAACCTTCATCCTCCTCCTGATGAGGTCTTTCCCTGATTTCAGGCTGCTTTCTGTGTGCCATATGACCTGTAGAGTAGGATTCTCCCAGAAGAGTCCCAAGCACTTTGATCCCCAACTACTGTGGTTTGGCATTTTTGACAGCCTTGTAGTCTATGTTTGCATCCCCACCACAGAACAATGTAGAGCCTTTAAAAAGAGACTGGCTGATGCCTCTCAAGTTGCTTTCACACTGATAAGCATTCAGTGAAGGTAAATATAAACAAGGAAGATTTTCTTGAGTGCTAAACAATTAGTGGCATCCAGGGAAAGCAGCTTCTTCTTGGCCAATTACTGAAACTCATCTTCTGCTACTGCATGATCTCCTGGAAGTGATTCTGCTCCTCCACCAGATGATCCACAGCACCTTTGTCCTTTGTGTGCATTTACAAAGGCGATAAAAACCAAACCCGACTTAGTTCCGGAAGACAAGTCGCTCATCTCTGTGAGCTTACTGTCACTTTCCTCTTGAATTCAAGCTTCTTTAGCAAAGGCATAACAAACTCTAGTTCAGACTTTCTCTTCCAGAGCTGCCAGTTCCTTCCTACCACCCATCTGCAATGTCCAGAGAGCTCTCTCAGCTCCTACACAGCCCAGTGACACATCCAACATACCGTAAGAAACCTGTGTGAACCATCCCCCAACACTTCTGTCAGAGCAGGTCAAGAGGAGCCTGCTACTCTTTGTCATCTGTGGGCAGGACTGGATTCCCGCTGTGTAGAGGCCAGACTGTGTCCTTAGCTTCAATGGGAAAGAAAAGTGCTCTCAACAGAGGCTGAAGATCTGCTTTGGTAAGAGAGATGAACATATGCCCAGTTCCAGGAGCTGTTCATGTATTTTCTGTCAAAATGTTTCAAGTGCAGGACTCCAATTAGTGTATTTTTATAATTTCCAAGGTACAGATTTTGTGAGTCAACATCCATGAAAATCCTTCAGTGCAATTGTGTTCTGGTGGGTTTTTTCAGAGGGACAAAAGTGCTTTTTTTTCAACTCTAAGAGTTTCACATATGTAGTTTGTGCTGGAGCTGGTTAGCAAAGATTTCTTTTTTTTAATGTCATTCCACTGCTAACCTGCTGTTGGAAGTATATTATTTTTTCTAACACATCTGAGTCACAAAGATTTTATTTATGAAATTTTATCTCCCTTCCTCATAACAGTAATTTTAAAATGTCAAGTTTTTGGAAGCACTCTAAAAAAATCCAAAACTGAAAGAGAGAAAGATAGCTCTGTGGACTCTTCAAGAATAGCTCTTTCTAGAAGAACAAAGCATCTGAAAAGAAGAATGTACAGAAATCTGATTTAGATTCCTTTACTTGGTTGGTAGCTCATTGACCAGTGGTGGCACTTAGGTCTCATCAACACAATCCATTATATGGCTGCAAAAATATAAAAATGAAACAAACACATCATTCCCACAGCTGCAAACAAAATGGGAGAAGTAAGAGTGCTTTCAGTGTCCATCCTGATCCTTATTTGCCTTTAAACAACATACCACTGGGGCAGCACTGCAGAAAATTGTCCTAAGACTTCCTGCAAAAGGCGTCATTTTTTGATTCAAAACAGTTGGAAAAACACATGTCTGAATGAAAGTGCATTCAGAGGACCAGCTGTTGAGATGACTGTACAGCTTGAAGTCTTGGAGAATATAGTGGAAAACTGTCTCAGAACTGGCAAAGAAACAAACTCAGGACTGATCTTCCAACCAGAAGCCAGTGTGCCAGCAGGAGTGCAGATACAAGGGTGGGTAAAAACTTGGATGTAAAGCCACAGTCACATCAAAGCAACAAAGATCTATAAATGGGACTATTTCTTGAAATATTCTGTGTTTCATGCTTCTTTTAATTTGGAAAATTTTACCGGGCAATGACAGCCCTCCTAAGGGAGGTACTAGAAAAGAGCAATTCAAATAAGAACAATCAATGGCAAAAAGAATGTGTCTTCAGACACGACACAGATTAACTGTGCAATTATTAAACTCCACTGATTTATATAAGAAGACATGTAAACAATCACTTACCAAAAGTGTGCCATTGCCAGCCTCTAATGGACATAAAAATAATAAAATGTGTGAGTGGAGGCTGTGTGCAAACAGAAAAGAAGAAAGAGAGAAATCCCTCTTTTTAAAGGTTTTTGAAGGTAACAGCAGACATTGAAAAAACACCTGATAATGAAATGCTATGAGGCTGTTGACTAATCTCAAAGAAAAACCTCTGAAAACCACAGGAGAGGGAACACTTGTCCCTGTTTGTCTGTTCCTGACATGCACTAATTTAACACCTAAATTTCAAACCCCTATGTGTGGACAGCAAGGGAGGGGGAGAAAGCATGTTGCAGCCATCCCTTCTAAGCATGCAGAAAAGCAGTTCTAATAAGTAAGGGAAGAGCAGCAGTGTCCGGGCATTAAAATCAGAAAGTCACCATACCGTGGGTTCAGCTGTGCTCTGCACACCGAGGAGCTGGGAGTGCCAGCTCTGAGAGACAGAGGCAGTGGCAGAAGGAGGAATACAGCTGATGCAGTATGAAATAAGCAGATGTGGAATTTTAAGGCATGAACAGGTGTGGACATCTCTGAATGCACTTTTGTCTGGGTATGTGCCCTGCAGAGCCCCAAGATCAAAGTCAGGCTCTGGTGGTGGAAGAGAGGTTTGTCTTTTGAAGAACTGGGGGAAAGCTCATTTTGTGAGCAGACGGTAAGTGAATAAGTGCTAGCTGGGAGGGTTCAGGGCTGAGAAAACCAGAACAATGAAAAGTTAGCCAGGATTAAAAGCACCATCTTCTGCAAGTTTCCTCATTATGTTCTTTCACTCAGCTGGCTCTGATCCAGCATACGCTTGGGTAGCGCTCATGGTTACATAAAGGAAAGCACCTGAAATATCTCTTTTTCATATGTGCACCCACACATGTATGGGTATATAACCTTTAAATTTAAAACTTGTCCTACTGGGAAGTGAAAAATTGCCCCTGGACTTGCTTGTGAGGCATCACCCTTCCCTTCATCTCTATCCAATTGCTTTGTCTGTGGCATGACTGAGGTTGCAAAGGGCCTCACACATTTGTGTGTCTGCCACTAGAAATAAACATAAAATAAAAAAATTTGGTGGAAGGAAAACAATGGGCTTTATTCAACTCCCAAAGCCTCTTTGTTTTACTGCTGACCACATGCGTGGGCTTTGCTGCTATCCTGCTTTGCTCCAAGTTGGTTCTCTATAGGTCCCTTCTTGCTTGGATAAAACTTACCAAGTGCATACGTGTCTTTCTGCATATGCCTTCACTGGTGATTTCTGCATGGACACAGTCTTGCTTGATATGGGGCATATTAAAGCTTCACATTTAATCCCACTATCATTACTATTGTGATTGCATAATGTGGCTGCAGTCTTAAGCACTGCACAAGCACAGAAGGTAAAATAGGCTCTGCTTAGAATTTCAAGACAGAGAGAGAGACATCAGCAACCACCACCAACACAACAACAAAACAATCAGAAATTGAGAGCAGAGATTTTTTTTCCTCCTCTTTTGCCTTCTGCTAGCTATCCCTCTCATCTCTTTCACACAGTGAAGACACGTGCTCCACCCTGCTTTGTCCATGCAGAATGCTGCCCCTGGCAGAAAGGGGCCTCATGCCACATCTGCATTGTGCAGGGAAGACAGAGGGAAAAGGACAAGCTGGCATTGCTGACTGACCCATGCCATTAGTGTGGGTAACATCAGCACACATGATGAGCAGGCAGCAACTCTCAGATGCATGTGTGCACACAAATGAGGCTGCAATGCTGCTGCTCTCAGCTCTGCTCAGTAGTGGATTATGTTGGCACAGGCACAGTAGATGAATATACTTCTTGAAGAGAGAAAGGGGAAAATATAACAGGAATCCCCAACCTACTCTCTCCAGGCTTACTAATCCCCAGTTACATTCTTCCCAGAAGCAACTCTCAGCAGGGCAGAGCTGGGAGCTCCCAGCTCTTATCCCTCAGTCATGAAACCCATAGATTAGGGATAAATGAGTGCTGGCACGTCTGACCTGAAGCTGTTCTCCTACATGCATGGGAGGGCCTGCAACCTGAAGGGCAACTTCCAGTTCTTAGATGGAAGGCAGTGACTACTTTCACCTCCTCCTAGCAATGGATGTGAATAAGATGATGACACAGAGACAGGAAAAAATTGCATTTGAGGAAGTCAGTCCTTGGTTACTGATGTTCATATTGCAATCAACATAGGTTTTGCAGTCCTTGCATTGCCATTTTCCAACATGTCACAGAATTTTGCACTGACAGACTTTAAACTGCATCAAAGGAACTGTCAGAGGTGAAACTACATGTTTTGACAGATGGAGCATTGACAGTTAATGCTTTAGACACCTGGGAAGGTCTTGGGAGTCAGTTTGAAGCTCTAGGATAAGCACATTAAGTGGATGCATTGGCAAAGTAACAAAGTTATTAAGAATGGTGGGATTTAAACTGTCATCATAAAACCATCACAATCCTGGCTTGCACTCTGTTCTTGTTTTCCAGGCTACCTGTGCAAAGATATGCTATTTCATGGTACCTCAGGATTTCCACAGTGATGGAGTCCCACAGTATCATGGGGAGCATGCAGCTGGCCTGCTTCACTTGTGCTCTCACTAATTACAACTCTGGTCTGGTTTTTATATTCTACAGCAGGTGAAAGTTGAAAGGGTCCCATTTTGTCTTCTGCCTCAGCTGGTCTTCTTCCCCACACATTCTTCTCCGACTAGCCTGGAAACCTGGTTTACAAAGACTGAATGTAATAAATTTAGATAATTTAAAGCAGTTGGAGAATTTGTTACCAGTCCTATTTCACTGGATTTGAAAATTCAGCACTAAATCTCCACCAACCTAATTTTGCTGTGCTTTGACAAACGAGGGTTCCTACCTGAAACACATAACAGTGGTTGCACAGATGTAAGAAATACATCTGTGGTGACACATACACACACAACCCAAACTCACTTTCAGAGCAATCCATCATCTTAGTGATTCTTTTCCTTTCCTTGTTTTCCCATGGATATGATTAATTCACTTCAAAACTCATTCCTTCATCTTGAGAGCTAATGCAAGGCTTGGAGTGACTCTAACCAAGATACGTGAGGACATTTGTAGCTGAGCCAAGAGGCCCCATTCCAGCTCCAGCCGATCAGTCCTAACAGCTGATCTAAACATCTACCAAACAGCTGGCAGGATGTGGCCCACAGCTGTTACAGAAAATGACAGGGAACACTGTCTGTTTAAAGAGGCAGAAGAGATAGTTTAAATCCTATGACCCAGGGACTAGCAACACACAAAGGAAGACATTTTCAAGCACACTGTGTCACACATATTCATATATATATATGAACCCATGCTTAATTGCAATGGTCTGTAATAAGTGAATGTGGCCTCAGTGCAGTTAGTCGTGGCAAGGCTGTATGTGTTGTTCAACTCCTAATGAGAAGAACCCTGTGGGATCATCCCTCCATGTGAGGGAGACAAACACAGGGAAACGGCAGGGTCTGTGTGTGTGGCAGCTTTAGCTTCTAAGGGTGTGGAGTTGTATTAGTGAAATCGTTTCCTTGCTTCCACATGATGCAAAACCATGCCAGGTGCTTTAATAGATCCCATGTACACCAGGGAGCAAAAAAGGCTGAGTCTTTCTGTCTTGCTGCAAAGTAAGATCACTGTTTAGATCTCAGAGTTGCTTAAGGCCAAATTTGAAAAGAAGGTTGGGAATCTAGAGGTAACGTGCTGGAATGTTTGACATTTAGGAGCAAGGTCTCTGGAATAGGATCCAGAAATTGAAAGTGTCTTTGATTTCTACATGAAGTCTAAGGAGCACTGGTGTCTCCAAGCTTCTGCCTAGTAAAGGAGAATATGCAGTTACAAATACTGGGGAAGCACTGGGGACAGATCAATCCCTCCAAATTCCTCAGTCTGGATAACAGGGAAAAAGAAAGAAAAATATTATACTGACCTGATCTCGTACCTGAGCTGATTTTTTTCCAAGTCAGGTCTGACCATACTCCATATTCGTCTGACAGGAGATCATACATAGGTCATGTGTGAAGATACATTGATCCACAGATTGCAGTCTCCTGTACTTTGTCACATGAAAGCTTGAGGATTAACTGCAGTCAGAGATGGAAAAGCCCTTTAACTCCTGAATCCCAGCCCCCTGCAGTATGGGATTATCCTCTTGGTAGATCCTGTTGTAACTCAGTCAACAGGGGAAATAGAAAACCAAATGAAATGAGATATTTGGCTTCATGGAATTCAGTTTGGAAGCTGTACTTTTATGAACATCTGGTAATGCTGCCTCCCACTCATAAATGTCTAATGCAAGACCCTCCATGTCCCTTTGGTCAGGATCTTTCCCTTCTGCTGCAGCACTTTAACCAGCGAAGAATTTAGAACATTTCCTCCTTCTCAGCAGGTTAGAAACTGGAGGCTTTAAGGTAAAAAAGGTTTGTTTTCCACTACTTCATTTTTGCTTTCTGATCAGAAGGGACCATTCTATGTCTTCTTGTTCATTAAAAGTCCTCACAAATTTTTCTGGTCTCTGTGTCAAAACCAGTAAGCAATGGTAGCCCAGAGACTTTAATTCATTATACAACAGTAATTTGTTTAAATGGAGGTTTTTCAAAGGTCTCAAGCTGAAAGGCCAGCATCCTAGGCGTTGGCTCTGGACAGTGGACCAATTTCCACAGAGGAGACAAGCACATCTGTTTTGACAGTGATTATGCTGCCATAATTGCAGCTACTCCAATGCCAGCCCTTGGCAGACACATGAATCCAGCCACCATGGCTGTTGTACAGACATGGGAGAACACAAGGACTCTTAGTATGAGTCTGGCAGTTAGCTCTGGACCAGGTCTCTAATTTGGCCTCCAGAAGAGTGTCATTAAACTAGTATTTGGGTCCTATGGTTGGCAGTCATGCTCCAGGTTAAATTATTTCTCATGCCAAAAACAATGAAAATTTAACAACTGTTGTCACGTGGATCATATTGGAAAACAAGGATGGGCTCTAATACTTAGGCTACAAAGGATGAAGCTTAAGTGGTTATAGTCATTACTAACATCAGGGCAGCCTCTCCTCCCACCATGCTTTGTCCTGCCCACATGTACAATCTTAACAAAAATCTTAACAAAATCTTAACAAGATTTTCACCTCAGCACAGGAGCAGCAAAAAATCTTGTGCCCCTTCTCTTGTTGGAACAGACAGAAAGTTGTTCTCAGATCCAAATTCACTGAAATCAATGTAAATTGTCTTCCATAGGCGTTGTTTTAAAACTCATGAAGAGCAATATTATTCAGGGGAAAAAAACGTAGCCATTGATTTCTCCTCAAAGGTAAAGAACAATAAAACCATGTGAATGTAAACAGACAGAGATACAAGAGCTCCTAGCTTGATGCCAGTACAGTGACTCCTGGATGCAGAGGATTGCAGTTCCCAAAGGTGTTTTCCTTCCTTTCTCACACAATCAGCCATACTCTAAGACCCTAATTAACTGTCTTGTGAGGTCCCTAATGGAGTGGGTAGAAGAGAAACTAATTCATGTGACTAGACGGTCCACAACTGTTTAGCTTCACATTTAACATTTTTCCTGTTACACAAGACTACCTGTGTGGTGTCTCTGGTTGCTCCCTGGAGGCTGCTATATTAATGATGTTGTGGGCCTCCACTGGAGGTACACAACATCCATTAATGAGCTCCTGTGTATGAAAAAGAAAGATGTTCTAAATGATAAAATGTTAACTTTCCAACTAAATTTGTGCAGATATACCCAAATGAAATGGCTACAAATCAGTTTATCCAAAAATCAGCACCCTCTGAATTTTTAATTTTATCACTGGTCTTAAAAATAATGTGCAGTAGTTCAAGCTTAAAAGGGGTAGCATTTAATTAGAGACTGCTCTTGACTTAAAAACTTGTAGACTGAGTTCAGATAGTATGCAGTATAAGAAAACCACTAGAGAAGTCTAGTAAGATAACCTTGCTGAAATTTTATAACTTAACTGGGAAACAGTTTCTGTGTTCCTTATTTCTGTGTTCATGAAGAGGACTCCTCAGAATCCCATCAGCCAGAGTTCATAGAATCATAGAATATCCTGAGTCAGAAGGGACCAACAAGGATCATTGAGTACAACTCAGCCCTGCACAGGAACACCACAAGAGTCACATCATGTGCCTGAAAGCATTGTCCAAGTGCTTCGAACTCTGTCGGGCTTGGTGCTTGACCACTGCCCTGGGGAGCCTGTTCAGTGCCCAACCACCCTCTGGGGGAAGAACTTTTTCCTTCTATGCAACCCAACCACTTGATGACATAGCTTCATGCCATTCCCTGGGGTTCTGTCACTGGTCCCCACAGAGCAGAGATCAGTGCCTGCCCCTCCTCTTTCCCTCACAAGGAAGTTGTAACTGCAATGAGGTCTCCCTTCAGTCTCCTCCAGGCTGAACAGACCAAGTGACTTCAGTCACTCTTCATGAGGCTTCCCCTCAAGGCCCTTCACCATCTTCATTGCCCTCCTTCGGATGTTTTCTAATACCTTAATATCTTTCTTACATTGTGGTGCCCAAAACTGCCACAATATTCAAGGTGAGACTGCCCCAGTGCAGAGCAGAGTGGGACAGTCTCCTCCCTCTACTGGCTGGCAATGTTTTACTTCATGCCTCTCAGGACAGAGTTGGCCCTCCTGGCTGCCAGGGCACTGTTGACTGACACTGCACTTGCCATCGACAAGTACCCCCAGGTCCCTTTCTGTGGTGGTGCTTTCCAGCATCTTGTTTCCCAGTGTGTCAGTACATCCAGAGTTGTCTCATCCCAGGTGCAGAATTTTTGTTAAACTTCATACAGATGACGATTTTGTCTAGATCTCTCTGCAGGGCCTTTCTGTCTTTGTGTCATTGCTCTTTCCCTCTTTTTGTTCCTCAGAATTGGCCATATCTGTCTAAAAACTGTCTAAGGATGAAGATATGCTCCTTCTGTATCGTTCTTTCAAATAATACACACACCTGGCTGAAACCTCCCTCACAAGGATGTACTAGAGTGAAAAATCAATGCTCTTGCTGCTCTCCAAAAACTATGGAGGGGTTTTCTGGCGCATGCATCTTTGTTTCCTGATGGGGAGTGTCTGTAAGACACAATCCTAGCACACTATTAAGAAACTCTAGTGGTTAATTATTCTTCAACCAGCAGTCTTTTTGCTTAAGTGAAATATCTCACCTCTCATTGTATTCTACTAGCAAAAATGTACACCAGAACACACAGTTGAGTGTTACTAAAATGTAATGCAAAATATTCTAATTTTAGTTAAGCAGTTCA
The DNA here is from genome assembly GCA_035222235.1 of Margarornis squamiger. Lineage (NCBI taxonomy): Eukaryota > Metazoa > Chordata > Aves > Passeriformes > Furnariidae > Margarornis > Margarornis squamiger. The sequence continues at coordinate 141,496,914 of JAWWTY010000077.1, read as the reverse complement.
GCAGAGTTCACTGTCTAAATTCTGAGAGTTCTGCTGAAATATTTTATTCATTATTACAAAAGTTCTTTCCTTGACCTTTCTTAAGCACACTTCAAGAAACTTCAGTGTTTCCCTGGCAAATAACCCACCCCAGGCCCACAGCAGAGGACAGAGTTCAGACTTGCTCATCACATTCACCTTAACAATGCAGCTGTGTTCTGCCATACAACATTTCTAAAGCAGTTTCCGTGGATTAATTTATCCTTCAAATACTCCATGGCAAAACTAGATGACAAAAAGGAACTGTGGATATTTTAATGGTGGCCAATACAGCCAATGACATAGTTTCAAAAACTGTCACGTCAGCAAAGTACATGCTGATTTCTTCAAAACATTTGCCTAATAAAGTCATAACTGTCTACCAGAAGCAAATTTGTATTTCTGGTGTAGTTTTTATGTTTGCCTACTTACATCTATCTGCCTTCAACCTTCTAATTGATATTGTTACCTTTTTGGGGCCTGGACCATCGGTTTATTTCCTTTCACAGCATAGTCATGACCAAGTCCAGGATGCTTAGGCTCATATGATTATTTAACTAAAAACAGCTGAAAGATTGGTTCCTGAGGTATCCTAAAAGGGAATAGGAGATTTTTAAAGAATTTCTCATGGCAGCCAGTGAAAATTCAGGCCATTAAAAAGTACGACAAATGACACCCTCTAAAATACAGTTATAAGTTGCCTAACAATCAACCATCCCCTCTAAATGCCTATGGCAAAAGTAAAAAGAGTAGCATAAATGTACAAGTTTATAAGCATATATTCATATAAGGCTTTGTTATGTAATTATTGATCAATATTAACAAGGGGCAGAATTATTTTTGCACAAAGGCTGGCATGAGACAGCACTGAGATGTGATGAGCTCCACTTGATGTTGCTTCCTTGCTACCACAAAGCAGCCCCTAACTGGTTTATCCTTATGCACATCATGGTGCCTCTGTAATACATCAGCCTTCAAGGCTTAAGTATATCTTCCTGTTAAAGAAGTTAAAGCTGCACAGGTTTAAGATCAAAATCTGCTGATGGGAAGACATTAGGTGTTATTAACTATAAAACATGGAATTGATCAGAACTGACAATATTTTTATGGAACATAATTTTTGGTAAAATCATAAGCAATTTCCTGGTATCATTTGGATAAAAATTACAGTATATAAGTCCTTTCCAAACTGTAAGTAACCAGGGAATTATTTATCTAGGCTGACTCATGATATGGGGAAATGACACTGTAAAATACTAAACTCTCATTGGAAGGAGAAGACCATGGTCACACTCTCAGGAGTAGCTGAAGTTCCTGGGCTACAGAAGTTCCATTAAGTACTGAGAAACAATTGAATGGTTAAACACTTGGTATAATTTTTTTTTTTTAATTTATGTTTGAGCTTACACTGGCCTCTTGCAGCTAAGAGCTGTACATGTTCCCAACAGCTTGTGAACAAAGGATAATGTATCATTTAAAAATATATTTTTAAAAATATTTTAAAGACTTTTAAAAAATCTTATAAATAATAGAAAACAACACATGAATACAGATAGAATGAAAGATGAGGCAGTGAAAGGTAGAGAACTAGACACAGTAGGTGACTTTGTGTCATTTAACTGGCATATTCTTAAAAAAGTAAATATTCCTATGATTACTTTGATGTACAGTATGATAGTGGGGTTCCATCTCTCCCTTCTTTTCCCAGTATTAGTTTGGAAGATAGGTGAAGTTCTGCTTCTCATCCCAGCAGAAGACAGACCATGAAAACCTGCAGAGATATATTAATTTAGAATATCATCACTCTTATAACTTCCATAAAACATTCAAAATTGGAGTGAACTCTGTAGGAAGATCTGGACTCCTGAAACTCTTTCTGGCAGAGCTGATCTGGCCTTACAGGTAAAACGTAATCTGTGAGATCATATTGTCGGCCACACAAGAGCACCAGGTTGGAGAATGGATGACAAAATTCATGGACAGCTAGCATCTGTTGGGTAAATGCTAAGTGATTATGACTCTTCAGCCCAGAGAATAGATAGTAATGAAGAACATTGTAAAATCATAAGAGAAAGTTAAAAAGTAGTGACTGTTCACTGCCTCTTGCAGAACAAGGGGGTGTCATTTGAAAATATTAGGAAGCAAGTCCCGAGACAACTCTTCACACAGCATGTTGTTAAGCTGTAAGACTGCTCCCCACAGGATGTGGAGGATCTGGGTTCAGGAAGGAACTGGACCAGTTCATGAAGGAAAAATCCACTGAGGGCTAATAAGTACAAAAATTCTAAGTCTGGTTAAAAACATCACTAATTTACAAATTATTGGCAGCTGGGATACTATTCTGGGAAAGTATCCCTGAAAGCTTTCCCTAGCTCTTCCATGGGGATCTACAACAGGGCTAAACTGACATTTGATGTGAGATAGTGTAGTTGCTCTTGTGCAGTTACATCACAGAATCACTTTAGACTTAAAGGAAAAAGTACCCAACTTGTACTCCAATTGTAAAACTACATTTTTGGATTTATCTCCTCTATTCTGCTTCAGAAATCAAGTCAAGCCTGTAAGGGAACATCCCACATATATTAAGCCCTGCTGAAACTAATGCCACACTTAAAGCTCACAGTCAAGCAAAACCAGAAAATAAGCTTCAGATTCAAAGACACAAGAGGAGTCTGTGATGGGAAGTATCATTCTCAGTGTGGACACTTCCAGGACTCTATTGTATTCAGCTACATATAAATAAAAATATGATTGAGAATTGTTCTTTTAAGAGCCTTGCTTCAACCTCGAGTATTTGTTTTGAAACTTAGAAAGCTATTTTAAACAATGAACCTGGAAGGTAATGTGGTTAATGGTCGGGTTATGTCAATGTCCCTGACTAAACTTCTCAGGTGAAAAAGCACTAGTGGGTTTCTTTTCTTTAACTGAAAACTCAACCATGAAACCCAGAACAATTCATCATCAAACAGATTTTTCACACCTGTTCGGAAAAGGTAAAAACCACCAAGGAACCATCTGGTGTCAGAAGCAGCATCTGGAGTTGTGGGGACTGCTGATTCACCACCCAACTAGGAAGCAGAGGTTTTATTTTTTCCCTAGGGTTCCAACTTATGTTCCATCAGCCCTTTCTTGCGTAGCTGAGAGATTAGTCTATCTTTGCCCTCTCCTATATCTGTGAGGAAGAGGGCTGTGAGATGTGCAATGACCTGGTTGCGGTATTGTTAGTTGAAGATGGTGGGAAACAGGCAGGTTGTTATAGCTGGAATCTGTAGCAGAACATTTCCTTTCCTTTGAACTCAGACCTGATTAGCTTTGGGACAGGTGTGAACAAACAGATTCACCTTATGAAAAAAACCCAAAAACTATTATTACTTTATTAATTTATTTTTTATTTTATGTATTTCAAACAATGGAAACCTGTATTTCATATGCTTTTTATCTCTCTTCAATTGAGATGTTGACACTTTTGATTAAATCTTTGATTAACCTAAACCTGAACCCATTTTCTCAAGCAAGGAACAAGGAAACACTCTATTTTTTTTCCCATACCTTTTTGGATGACTGGTAATTTTCTGTGTCATTACTGTAACATTTTCAGCATGTGCAATCTTGCAATATCACCTCAAGCTTCAGCTCAGTGCAAACTATGCCAGATAATGTTGCTTTTCACACGGGATAAAAGAATAACAAGTGCAAACAACAACTTAAATTATTTATTTAACCCTATACAGTGTTTAAGGCTACAATGCTTATTATAATGGGATCCTGCAGACAAAATCATCATTGGATTTTGAAGAAATCAATGCAAGGTATCAGATCTGGGAAAAAGTCAAGAGCAGTCAATCAGTGCTCTCAATGCAGAGATGTTTGGAAACTGTGACTGTAGTTATTTAATAGTCTACCTAATTTAAAGGCCACTAACTTCAGCAGGGAGATGTGGCAGTTAGGAATTTATCTTTCCTAACAATCTATATTGGCAATTCCAAATTTTAGGGGGTAATTAAACAAGCTTACGGGTTCCCCTCCAACCTTAGGAAAATAGGGATACTCACATTGGAATCTACAATAATAGATTTCACACTGTGAAATAATTATTCCACACTGTGAAATAATAACCAAAAGAGTGTGTAACATTGGAGTATCAATTCACTTGCTATTGTTATAAATCTACCACCCATTGTCATCAAACCAACCTTTGAATAGTTATTATTACTCCATCACTCTCCCAGTTTGTATAGACATGGGCTGTCTGATGAAGCCTTCAAGTTAAAGTTGGGTTTCTGGAAGATTTCTAACAGTTATGACATGAAACTGGACTAAATACACCAGAGAAGTTGAGCATGGTATGTATAGGATTGTTATGAAATAATGTATTCATTTGCATATTTTGTACTTGTCAGAGTACATGAATTAATAATGATCCTGCCTGGCCTATTTGCAACAGCATCTCTGGTGAATATTATTCATGTAATTTCAGTCATTCCAATCTAAATTTTAGTCAGCCAACACTGTGAATTTCGCGCAAAGCTTCCCAACACCACCCCCCCACACACACATCCCCCCGCCCCTAGGTATTTCTAGAGCAAATAGTGTTTGCTTTTGTTATTTTACTGGGGTTTTTAAAAGCCTTTTATTTGCATGCTGAAAATAAAAAAGCTCCACTTGCATCTTTTCCCTGCAGAACCGGCCACGCTGTGTTGTAATAATAACTAAATCCCTCCCCACATCAATGTCACAATGTTTGTTTTAGCAATCTTAAGTTCAGCTGCCAGCTGTTCTGTTCTTTGGATTTTATTGCAGGAAGTATAAATTCCCCTTGGTTTGGCTGGAGGTGCTTTTAGAAGCCTTTGAGTGAGGGGGGAAGGGTAATGGAGGAGGGACGGGAAAGCAGACAACAGCATATCTATTTTTGTTGGGGTGGGGTGACAATCAGTTAAGGACTATTAAGCTTAATGGCCTTGATGCTATAGCATTGCATCTCTTTCTACCATTTCTTAATCACTACAGAGTAATAACATCTTTAAAATTTATTGGGACAATTAGAAGAAAGCAGAGTTTCTTTGACCCCAGCGATTTCAGAGCCTTCTATGGCTTTCTTTTCTCTCTCCCACTTCTTTCTCTCTCTCTTTTTTTTTTTCTTTCTTTCTTTTTTTTTTTTTTTAAGAAAGTATAATCACTGAACCGAAATTCTTAAGCAGTGTCTACCTCAAGATTTATGTCAAGTTCCAAGTTGCTGATAAGATGATAATTAAGCTCACAAAGAAAAGAGAAGGCATATATTAATGAATAACATAGCTACCTTTGTGAATTCAAACTTGTGCAAATAACAAGGAACTCACTCTGGTAAAGAAGAAAAGTTCCTCCAGTTTTTTGCCTGAAATTTGACCCAAATACTTTTTGAAGAGGTTGGAAGAAAGGGATGGAAATTTAGTTAACACTTCTCTTTATTTACATTCCTAGTGGCACTTGAAGTCAAGTGATACTGAAACACAGGAACAGAGTTTACTTTTGTCTTTTACCAGACTAAGTGTGCTGTCCTATGTCCACTCATCATCTCATTTTCTCCTTCCAGTTCAGCTTTTCTCCTTTTCAGTGCACTCTTCCATTTTGTTAGAAATCTGTGAATTTTGTGGATCTGAATTCCGTTCTCATTTTACTTCCCCCCCGCCCCAAGTCCTATGTAAAAATAATTGCCAGTGTTAATTTTGTCTGTGTTTCCCACACTAAAAGATATTTTGCTTCTCTGCTCTGATATCAATAAATAATAAACTGCATCTATCATCTGTTTTTTGATCACTTTTACATTAATTGTTTATAGCTTCCATGTCAGAGAGAGGGAGACTTCCACTTTTTAAAAGGAGAGATGAAACTCATAGATGAGCACATTAAATACCTAAATGAGACAACTCAGTTATAAGAGTAGTCAACGCTGCTTATTTAGTGGACTAAATAGCTATCAGAGAGAGATAATTATCTCCAGACTACTACTCAGCCCAGCTAAATCTTAATCCAAGTTGTCAACTACTATCTCTTTCTACTATCCTACAGAAAAAGAAAGGACTGCATTTGAACTCAGATATCTCACAGAGAAAGATCTGGGCACGTGCCAGTTGTAGTACAAATTTTGTCAAGATGCAGTTTTCATTCAAAGTGAAACATAAGGCATCCTGGATATCTTCTATAGCTTTTCCAGAATGGACAAATGAACTTTCCACTTGAGCATCCTCGCAGGTGGGTTAGGATGCAACCGCTCTTTTAGGGCCTGTGCAATTTTGAATAATAAGTTTCAATTAAGTCAGAGTGAGACAGACTGCACAGCCCCACTGATATCTGCACTCAGAGACTCTGTGTGTTTATCCATTCCCAGGGAGAACCCCATGAGTTTTTTGCATGAGGAGGGGTGTCCTGGTGGAAGTTGTCATACAACTTAGTTCATCACAGAGTGATCTCAGGTTTTCCTACTGTATGAAAACTGTATCCTGAAATAGTAACAATTTTCCAAATACACTTTTTGTTTTCTAGCCAGTTTTTCTCTCATGTTTCTGCCTTAATCACTGGACTAGATTTCTTCCATTGCTGTCCCAGGAGTAGTATTGTGTGGTTGTCATCCTTTTATGACCTTCAAGACTGAAATCATATAATACCATATCTTTCGAGAAGTGGCATATATTTTCAGAATATAATGCACATTATGTAATCTAGCTATAATCACATTGAACACCAACTTATTTATCACCTCCAACACAAATCCAAGCAGTAACATGACATGACACTCTACATGACATTGAGGCCTATGTAGTTTGAAGTATAGAAAATAGAAGACCAGAGTTTTTCCTGTCGTCCTGTTGAGAGATCTGCTTCAGTTTTCTGAGATCAGGATTCACATATAAACAATTTAACTTATATATACTCCCCCAGAAGTCTGTGAAGATTATGGTTATCTTGAAATTGGGCAAGAGTTGATCTATCATAACTTCCTCCATTTTTTTTTCCATCATGTACTCAGATATTGTACTACCTGATAATCCAACTCTCACCCACAATTGTAGAAATTTTAGATTAAAGAGTTAATGTCATAGTCTGGTAACAAAAACTCCAACTAGATTTTCATCTTTTTTAGCCTCTCTTTCTGAAGATTATAAACTCATCTTCCTATAGTGAAGTCAAAATGTAAATGGAATGCCACAGAAAATGCTGAAATGTTTCCCTTAAAAAAAAGAAATACTTGAAAGTTTTAAATAGCAACATTTGAAAATTTTCAGTTACTGTAATGTCAGCTTTTTTTCCTTCCTCTCAGAAGATTCATGATCTTCTGGCATAAGTCAGGATCCTAATCAGTTAGTTAAATGTTATGGATTCAATAAGGCTGTATAAACAGACATTATGGAAATGGTATATAGAGAGCTGGAAGATCAGTAATATAAATGGGCACAGTTACAGTAATTATGTAGGAAGCACATAGATATAATGTGAACAGTATTTTGTTATTGTTATGCTTTATTGAGCCCATTGATTACATTTACATAATGTCATCCAATATCTCTACAGAGGCTCATCTGCATCAATAGTGTTACAGCTCTAAATCACCAATATATTGGGCTTCACAGCCACAGTAAATAGCTCCCTTTAACATATGCTATAGAGAAACAAAACCAAACCATGAAAACCCCCAAGACATTGTTGTCCTACAAATTTAGTAGTATGGTTACTGCTGAGAGCCGAAGTCTGTCTAGTTGCGCAGGCAAAGAAATTAATGAGAAGGAAGGAAAAAATACTGGTTATAAACAGTCATGAAGAATTCGAAGATCAGCAATAAAATAAAGAGCAGGAGACTTGAATCAAGGCCAAGGCTTCCATGAGCATGGAAATGAACTAGAAAGGCCAAGATAGCAGAAGAGTAGTGTGTACAAATGGAGCTTGAGAAGATGATCATTCTAAAGGTAGCAGGCTAAAATTCTTTTCACTTACTTTACAGTAATAAATACATGTGCTTTCTAAGTCTCAAGACCCCAAGTGTATCCCCTTTCTGGAGTTAAGGATCTCATCTGTCTGTGTCTACCTTTGTTGGTAAGAGCTATTGTGATGAAAGCTGAAGAGAGGAAATACAAAACCAGGCAGAGATAAAGCTCTGATGACTCCGTAATGTAACACAGAAGGCCAGTGGTAAAACCCCAGTTTAAATGCAAATCCCAAGGGAAAGGAGAGACAGGCTATCACTGCAAGCTTTGAAAAGGTGCACTCAAGGCCCTGACACTAAGGGGAACATGTCATGAAGAATATAGAGCCCTATGCGCACTATCTGTCCTTGATCCACACTCACAAATGTTGAACTAAGCTTGCATATGATGATTGATGAGCTTTACATTAAAAGTGGTAGAGCCATTCCCAGCTCTGAATCTATTTTCAATATCTGAAGTTCAGAAGAGTTGTAAGTGGTACTTCTTTTAGAGAAATGGTCCGAAATGGTCCAAAATGTTGCAGATGTTATAATTTTCAGTGAAAAATACAAGTTTAAAGCATTGCAGCTTCTGTAAAACATGTTCAATAGCAGCTACTTATACATTTTCAGAAGCCAGGGTCATTTTTGTGGCAATTCATGGCTCTGAGTTGCCTTTCCAGGGGAGTGGTGGGTTTCAAAAAATGATGCCAGCATGTATTCATTTCCTACAGAGCATCGCTGTAAAATGAATGAAAGCCAAATACACATTGATATCAAGCATCTATCTGCAGCATTCTGTACAGTGCTGAAACCTCTATTTTCTGCACCTTGAAACTCAGAAAACATGGGAGAAAATGATCAATTGAAATCTAAACTTATAAATTAATGTACAAGTGTGTGTGTGTGTATGGGTTCAATAGTGTACATTACATGCATTTTATGGGATGTAGAGGACAAGTTGTTCAAAAATATATAGTCATGTTTGTCTGACATTTCATACTGTATGTCTCTGATTTCAATACTTTAACTTCACCAGTGGGAAGCAATTTTATTTAAGTTTCTGCACAATTTTCTGTTTCAGGAGATTCTTTTTGTGAATATGCCTGAGAGGGATTTACTTATAAGTTCCAGCAAAAAGTGGTTCAGTTATTTTCATGACAAAGATTAGTGGGAAAAAATATACAGTTTTTTCCCTATTGAACCATGTTTTATGGAAACCATATTTTGAAGTAAGTGTTTCAAATTTGGCAGTTTGTGAGCTTTGTTAGTGATAGATCTCTTGCTGCTGTCATGTTGGAAATCCCAGCACAAGCAGCTAAGCTATAAATAAATGAAAAATATTAGTTAACAGTTGCTCTGAATTTTATTTTGGGCAGGTGACCTTTCAAATCCTCTCTCCTTACAGAGCTCATGCTAAATCAGCACAGCATGAGCTGAATACATTTCTCCCCAAAATTTCTGCTTCAGACTCCTTTGTCTCTGTGTATCAGCTGTGATCCTCCCTCCTTTGATCTGATACCCAAATCCTGGTGTTGTGACAGGAGGTTATCTTCCTTCAGCTGTGGATGGGGTAAAAGCCAGACCAACTGAGAAAAGATGGCAACATACTGGTACAAGAAATGCCTCTGGATGTACCAAAACAACACAGGCAGTGACTCACTTTGGCTGACTAATGAATTTTGTTGGTTTCTTTGCCATGATTTCAGCTACTTCTATGTTTCTTACTGTTCTTCTTATTGATCATGAAGTACTGCAGCGTGTCACCACTGTTCCCAGCTGGGAAGAAACTTGGAGTACTGTTTTCTAGTAGATAAATGACCCAGGGGACCCTGGGGATAAATGAGGTGGTTAGTCCTGAAAATTATAGAAAGGGCCAATAGGGCTCATTAAGAGGCTGTTAAGTAAGAGTAAGATTGTCAAGAAAGAAGGCTGAAATGATGAATAGCCCAATGTTTTGGTCCAGACTCCCTTACTTCACTGTCCAGGTGAGAAGTCTTCTTTGAGTACCTCACAGCTGTCTTCTGGCCTACAGCTTGAGCTTTCCTTTCACAGAAACCAGATGAGAAGCTGAAGAAGAAGATGATATTTTCTACAGTGTCATCTCAATTTGAAGATGGAGCATGGACAAGATACATGGCTGGACCATAGGCGTATGGTTTGAATGAAACCAATACTCCTGGAAATTATCTGAAATTGAAACTGGTTTTCAGACACTGGGAGAGATGGTGCATAAAAAATTATCTAGGCACCAGGAGGCTGATATATCATGATGACTGTTGTCACAGAAGGAGAATAGCAGCTTCTTCTTCAAACAGCTGCTTAGTGAAAAAAAGTTTGCAGCATTGTTTCTTTGGTATTTAGTCTATGTGATCAAGGGATCTCAATCCACAGCTTTGGATATTCCTTCTAAAAGGAATCACAAAAATAACAGTATTTCAGTGTCTGTGAAGAAATCAGATAAAAGCCAGAGCAGCTATATTTGGAGCAGTGTTGGAAGACAGTGTGCTAAACAAGAAGATACTGATTAGTGAGGATGAAGGGTGAAAATGCAAGATGTAGATTCAATGAGTATAATTGGTTTTGCATAGTAAAGAGGGCACAAGAAAAAAAAAAAATCTGTCATTCTGTAATTAAAGGATATTTGATAAAATGTGCACCCAAGGTATAACCGAAGTTGTATATTCATCCTTAGTTATGGCATTTCCTAGCCAATGATTATTTGATCTTACCACCTTATTGCTCCTTAAACCAAAGGGTTGGATTTAATGCATTTATGCACTCCAAAGTGCATACATATCTCTAAACCAGCTAGTACTCTGTACACAAACCTTGTACAGATAGGAAGTATTCATGACCTATAATTAAATAAAAAGTGTGGGTAATCAAATATGTTTAAATATTTTAAAAAAGATATTAAAATAGTGGTTAAATCCCACAAAATACAATGAACCAGAGATAAAAATGAGACCAACAGTGTGTATGATAAAAGTTATATCTATGAGAGTTCAGATGGCTGATCACTGTCAATCAGGAAGGAAGGAAAAAAGATTTTGAATGAACAAGTTTAATTGCTGATGTGATAATGGTACATTAATAGCATGGAACAAACAAATGACATATGGGAAATTGTTTTCTAAATTAAAGTTTGTTATCCTATTGTTTACTTGCTTGTATGTAACACTGAAGGTGTCTGGTTATCAACAGGATATGGACACGCTTAAAATCAAGCAGGTGGTGTGCTTTTCTTCATCCTGGAGACATTGTAAATGTGAACATACAGCTATTCATCTTGCCGTGGAGAACTAGTGAATAGCACCATGCTGCTTAGAAAGGCTGTTCAACCAGGCCAAAGGAAAGACCAGCAATAATCACTTGGTGGGAGTAATTATTATTTAAAGGTGGGGAAAAAATAAAGTGTAGTGTTTATTTTTCTTCCCTAAAATTCATGAAAACCAAACATGCCAAGGAAAGACATATTTGAATATACTATGGAAGTATCAAAAGTAAAATTAAGTTCTAAATCTAGTGAGACATGAAATGCAAAACTCTTATCTGTAGAGTAAGCCCACAGTATCTCGTATTAAGAAAATTATCTGGGGATTAGTTCCAGTGTAACTGCCATATGAAAATATATGATGACAGGTGTTTCTAAATTACTGTAAGAAGGTGGAACCCTCTCTCATACCCAAAAATTTTGGCAACAAAAGAAGCTGGGTTTTAAGGATAAGAAGCTGCAGACAGCTGGAACAAAGAGAAATCTATTGACAACAAGTGGAAGAATCTTGTGTATATTTATCATACACTGGAGTGTTTTCCATAAACTCAGTCATGTACTGTTCAAAAAAACCCAAAAATCTACTGTAATATTTCCCCCTTTGCTCTTTTGAAAGTTCTTCTAGCAGCACATTTCCAACCAGATTTCCTGAGATTACTTAACATTTCTGTGTTGTCTGGCAATGAGTCACAAACAAAAAAAGGAGAGGAAAAAGCCTCACATATGAGCTATGCATGAAGTTTAAGATTTTTTTTTCTGGATGCAACAGCTTAAATAGAGATAAACAGTACCCAATAATTGGCAAAGATCTGTGCGTGACTTACTGTGTCCCTGGGCTACTGTCCTTAAGGCATTTATAAGTCACTGGACCACAAAGGAGTGAGTTGACTGGTGTGATGTCTTTCCCACATGGAAGGACAGGGTCCATCTGTAAGAGACTCAATCCAGAGTGAGTTCTGAAACCCCCATTCTTAAACCTGAAATGAGACACCATCTTTGGAGCACTGCTGTGCTTCTGGGTGGGAGGGAAAAAAAAGAAAAAAAAAGAGAGAGAAACAGCAAACTGGTTAAGATTATTTTTGTCAACACTTCCAACTAAATTGGTGACTTTAAACTTTCCAGTATGAATCAGAACCAAACACTGCAGTGAATGAGGGAAGGGAATGGGCAGTTAAGGCGGTTTATCCCTAAGGTTACATCCTGATATATGGAATAACGAGAAATGGGAGGCAAAGGTGGAGCCAAAGTCACTCATACACTAGCTATTACTGCGCTAGTACTTTACAGAAACTTCACCTCAGTTTTACATTTGCCTGAACTCTGAGGCTATAGGCAAAAAAAAAGGGCTTTTTACCCTCTAAGATACATGAATTTAAAGTCTCTTTTAGAATATTAGTACATATTTAGTAAATTTTGCTTACTTTAGGTGTCTAGAGCATGTGTATTCACATCTGAGCTACCTGCCTGATTCCTGATAAAGCTCACTAAGGTGCAATCAATATTAACCAATGGAAGCTGATTTGCATTCATTTCATCTGTTTTTATTCATTTTACCTGTTTAAACTGAGCTAGCTTCATACATTTCAGTGGCAGGTTTTTACTGATTATAAAGGTATCCAAGATGATTTTCCTCAGCTGAGAATATCTAAATTGTAGGCATCCTCACTCAGGAGAGTATGTCCCCTTTTCTTTCTTACTTTAAGGGTATGCAGACCTCTTGACTTGTCTGTTGTGGGGCATGACACGCCACATGCCAGTTTATACGGTAATGAATGAGGAACTGGTTGTTCTGTGCATTGCTGTCCCCTTTTTGGCAGAGCTGCTCTGAATGCCTTCATCCCCCAGCCTGTATTGATACTGGGGCTTGCCCTGACCCAGGGGCAGGATCTTAGACTTGCTGAACTTTTCCCAGGCTGAGAGGAGCAGCCCACTTGGATGACAGATCTCTTAACTATACTCTACAAATGTTGTTTTCAGTCCAGGACATTTATGTTCACATGACTCAAAAAATCTGCAAAGTAACAGTAGTTCAGAATCCCTGAGTAGGAGCTGAGTTTATAAATATTCTTGGGCATTTTTTCAGCTGGCCTATATCCAACAGAGGTATTCTTTCCACCTTCATAATACAATGGCACAGGAATAGAAACCCTTTGTTACAGGATGAAGCATTGCAGAAAAGGTCTCCCTAAGTATCCATGCTGCTCCAGTAGCAGTAACAATCACAAAAGCTTAGAGAAAGTTGTTTCAGCAGAGCTTGAGTCATGCACAGGTACAGGTGTCTGGTCTGGAGGTATTTACCAGAGCACAGCCCAAATTAGCCCAGGCTGATAGAGCTTTGCTGAAGTAAGCAGACCCATTGGATTTATACTGCTTGAGGGTCTGCCTCTCTAGTTTTATTACACTTTCAACATTTGTGGATTCTTTTGATTTTAACACTTTCTGGCATCCTAACCTCCTGCAGTTGAATAGTTAAATACCCTCCCCTCTGTGCACTTAATAGTATAAGTGGCATTTGCAGGGTTTTTAAGAGCATGTGCAAAGCAAAAACACTTTCAACCACCACAAGAAAGTGAGTTCTTATGATCTCTTGGCTGGAAGTGTATGTGGGGGCCTTGCATGGTGGCACTGCAGTCTGCAAATCCTGGCACCGTTTGGTTTTGCATGTGCCTAGGAATGCCTGCCCTTCCTCTGCATTCAATTTTCCTGTCTCCAGCTTTATTTAGTTAGATCTTTCTCTTGTGCATCCAGTAAAACTCAACCACAAAAATGAGTAGTTGCTGTTTATAAAATCAGCACATTGTTATGTAATCCAGATGACAGGAGAAGTGTGAAATGCTGTTAAATACTTGACTATAACCACAGCTCAGTTAGATCTAGACAGTTAAAGTGTAGTGGCGTCTAGGTTTCCTGAAGGGCTGACTCTAGAAGAAGGAGGCCCACTTCACTTTCAGGGTGTGGGAAACAGAACAGCTTTCACTAAAACCTATACACTTATTCTGACTTTTCACTGGTCTAAATGAAGAAGCAAGTCTACTAATGTAATAAAAAATACTAGATGCATTCATAGCTACAGGATCTTGGGATAGGTAGTTTGATCTTATAGAACAACACAAGTGAGAAATACATTGCGGAAATAGTAAAAAAATACAGGTTTTGCAACACATTTTTGAGAAAGTAGCATGGTAAAATAAAAGGGATATCAACTATGAGGGAAAGAACAATAATATTGTCCTTTCCAAGTTTTCAAACATAACATTATTCTATAAGTTTCTCTTAAAATATTAAACTTCTGAGAAATTTCAGAATATTTCCTTTTACTAAGAGAATGATCACACTGATAAGACAGCTGTTTTGTTAACAGAAATGTTTTAATAAAATTTTTTTATTCCCTTAGTCTAATGGGGGTTGGGAAACAACTTAGGAGTTCTGGCCACTGGTTTTCAGATCTGACATTCTGTCCAGGAATAGCATTTACTAGATGTGCATATATCTTGTTCATAATTGATTTTTCTTCAGTGCTGTTAGTGTGGACTGGAAGAAATTTCGTTCTTTCTTTACACATGTGATTCCTTCACCTTATGATGCCTTATAAACTAGCCACTGTATTTGATTCTGTAGCTAAGATAGTCAAGGCTGATACCAACATTTCAGTGTGCTAAGATGAATGAGACAGTTCATATTAATTAACTCCACACCCAGACATATTTTCTTTACTGACAATGTACTATTGAAAGCAAGAAGAAACGAATTTAAAACATGTACATTTCCCTGTAAAACAGAAAAATACTGTTAGCTTGAACCTCACACCCAGAAACACATGACAAATAAATACCTCTCACAGGTTTGCTTCAGAAGTGGTGTTTCTGTAGCCATAAGCACAGGAATTCTGTATAAAACAAGGAAATACTTTATAAATGAGAAGGATTTTAGAATTCAGGGGAAAAAATCCAAACACAACGTGGTACTCAGACATTATTTCATTTCCCTGTCCAAGAGTGTGAGTTTTCTAGAAGCAAATCCCATTTCCTTACTTTTTTGTCTCTGCCACATTCATCTAATGGCTTTGAAGGTGGCTCTCAGTGTGGTCCAAGTATACATGGTCTGTCTTCAGTCTCTAAAAGTGTTCTTGGATCTTGAGTGAATTATTACCTGAATTTACTTGGTTTTGTTGCAGGCATATATAATGAGAACTAGAAACATCTTTGATGCTGCCTCCTGCTGCCCAACCATCTTTAGAAAATCCCATTACTAAACTCTCAGGGGGTAGCGTGTCAAAAGCATAATTTGTCACAAAGTTGATTCCTTCAAAAAGGTAGGAATATTCCTTGAAAATATATCTTGAATACATCTTGGACATAATTACCCACATAGAATTAATTTTATTAGATATTGTTTGTTCTCCCTGAATAAAATACAGCTTTCAAGTAAACTACAAAATCTGCCAAGGCAGAGGTCTCAGCACAGCAGCTGAATGAGAATTCATCAAAGTTCTGGTGAAACAGAAGATGAGAATGCCTTCTGCAAAATCAGAGGTCAGACCTACACAGGTCTCATACCAGAACACGTTAAAGAGAATTGCTACAAAGTACCAAGTACATGGGATCTCATAAGATCTCCCTTGGCTTTCAACTTGACAAGGTAACTGCAGGAACATGCCAACACATGTTGGTATATATGGTAATGTGGTTGGTATGTTCAGCAGAGTAAGAAATGAGGCACTGGCTATCACATCCCATTTGAAGTTAGTCACTGCAGCCAGTGAAGAGAGACCTTCTCCTCTACAGGATGCACCTTGCCCTGCTCAGCCCTGCTACCTCCCAGCTCTGAATTCCTGTCTGTTCTGTGGGCTCCTCAGGTTATTGGTCAAGGTAAAAGAGAAGAAAATTTCAGCTCTTTAAGTGCAATTTCTGCTGTTCCCATGTGGAGTGGCAACTCATTCCAATATGCAGCTGCTGTCCATTGTTCCCCCTCTCTCTTAGAGGCTAGTAGCGAGCTCAGCATTCTATGCATTGCAAGGACATATAGTTAGGCACAAAAGAGTCCCATTTGAAAGGTACTATTCCCACGACCATACAGAGGGATCACATTTTCCATCTGTCCACAGCAGCCACTTTCTATGGAAGAGTTAGATGTTAAATTCTATACTGAGCAACTGCTGGAGTTTTTTACTTTAAAAGTGAGCAATTATGTGCTGAGATGTAGCAGTGAAGAGAGAGAGGATACTGGTGCCTGTGAACACGTAGCCAGGAGTGCAGACAGGTGCATGGAGATGTGAGCTGCCCCCTCACTCTTGCTTTCTCCAGCTCTCATCCAGAGAAAATTGTAGTAGTCTCTTCTGAGAAATTGGTAGTCTCTTCTGAACTGATCTACTTCAAAGACTGTCCGATACATTAAAATGTTTAGCCAAGTGAGAGGCTTCATGTAGCAGTAAACAAGGACTGCATGCTTCTGAAACTGGTCAAGATCAGCTTTAATGATATACCAGAAGCTACTGCAGATTGTGTTCAATCTGTTCACTATCTTTTCATAGTTCTTCTTCCCGTTACACTCACAAGGGGCTCATCTTCCCCTCCCTCTCCCCCGTGCTGATTGCATCAGTGAGATGGAGCACCAGGACAGGTCAAAGGGTCTAGCATAAGTAGATGTCATGTACTGGTGGAGCAGGCAGGAACCCCAAGCCCTGGTCAGGGCTGTGAGGTAAAGCTGATCCCCATGGGCCACCCACACATCTGTTTTCTTTGGGATAGATAGCCAGCTACTCCTGTGGCTGCCTCCCACCCTCTGGCCCTGCAGCAGTCCCCCTGACACACTTGTTTCCAGGAAGTGCTTTTGGAGACAGATGAGATCAAATGTTATCTCAAATTTAATTTTTGGATAAGTAAGTGCATTATCAGGCCATGCGTTGGGAACAGGGGCTACTTTCATTTGAATGTTAAAAAAAAACAAGCAACCCACAAATATTTTATAGAACATTGTGGTGTACAATTCCCCCAGGAAATCACAAATTAATATGTTAAGTAAATTACTAGATCAATTTTTTGAAACTGACCTTTTAAAGGTAAGAAATTAGGGGCCTGCATGAATTTGTGTCACAGGCTCCATTTTACAAACTACATTTTATCATTCACAGTACAAAATGGAAATAGAGATCTCTGTCTCATCAGTTACTCATATCCAGCTGCTATGAAAATAATATGTTTGATATAATTCATTTGACATTTGATGGGTTTAAGGTTCCTCTGACAAGATATAATCAACTCATTATGGTGAAACAGAAGCCTTCCTTGTTACAAATAAATTATTCCTAGTCATGATTGAATTACTGTGTATTCAATGAAACTGGTATGGCGGGGCTTCCAGTAGAAGTGGATATTTTATCATCAGGCCTGTGTGATAAAAGCCAGCTCAAGTCACTTTATGTTTTCTCTCTTCAGTGCTCTGATTAATGAGTGGCATTACTTTCCTAAACCAACAAATTAGGTCTTTCCTCTCCATTTTTTTCACATTAAAGCTGTTAGATCAAAGTATAAAAAAACCTGTCTTTCCTTTTTGTGCACAAAGCCTGGATCAACAGCTTGGACAGAGTGTTATTTTACTTTATGTTGTTAGTTTATTTTTAAAAATCTCACACAGTCTTTGTGAAGCAAGGATGGCTTTATGGCTGGGGTGTGAATTGTCTGTTTTAAATCAGAACCTGCGATTAATTTAATTTTGGTGTTAACATCAAATCTGTTGCATGGCCTGTTCTGTGCCATTACTTTGGGTGAACAGGAGAAAGTTGTATCATTTTGCTGGAATGAATTGATTAAAAATGCATCTCCAGAGGGAGCTGAGGCAATGCAGCCATTCAGGACCAGAGAGGAAGGCTGAACATGCTTGGGACTGAAGGAACGGCACAGTCCGTACTGCCCTGCGATATCGGCTTCCACAATTTCAAAGGAATTTGCACATGCAAAACCTTTTTACAGTTTTTATGGCCTGTAAAACAGATCAAAATAATGTTACATGGTGGAAACATAAAAACAGCAATAAAAATAAGTCTGGGATGACAAGTTTGGTGAGCAGACCAACACGTGAGGTGGAACCCTGCAAACACCACCAGAAGACCAGGCTGCCTGCTTCAAAAGCTTCTAATTACAACTGTGCTTCCTAGACCTTAGAAGAAAACACACTAGGGCCATTTTGAAGCAAAGGCACATAAATTACCCAGCAGCTACTGATTGTTTCTCTAGATTTCCAGAAATATTACCTCTCAGAGGAGTTGCTTATTACTTCTGAATATCTAAAGCATAAAAAAGGTTTCCTATATAGTTAAAAGGAAGAAGAGCAGGCCTGAGAGCTATGCACCATTTCCTCTGTCCTTCCTTGTTCAGCTTTGGCAAGAAAGGAGGAAAAAAACTCTGTTCTTTGCCATTATTATATCATAAAATGTATGAGATGTGTGTGGCTTCCTAACTCATGAAAAATTGTCCTATACTGTGTTTAGTTAATGTTACCATGCAGGGTCACCCTAAGTCCAAACAGATTTAAACAAACTAAAAATGAACTACTGATACCACTAATACTGAGGAAAACTAGAATGATGCAATACATATAAAGCCACTCTAAGTCTCACTAATTCCACATGTGGTAGTCCTGACTCTGCTCTGTATGTTGTCTTATTGCCAGTTACAAGTAGTGCAATTCACCATGACACAGAGGGATTTAAAAATTAACCTCCAGCTATTTCACTAAATACCATTCACTAAAACGTGATGATCACTCACGGGAAAGTTTGCAAGATCTTGCAAACTGCCTGTTGAGACTGAATGGTAAAGTAATATACTCTCATGAGTCCCTGCTGCTTTTCAAAGTGCAGCACTGTAACCCTTGCCAAAAGTCAGAATAATCTCATGTTGCCATACTTTCAACTCTCTTAGGTGGCTTGAAAACCCCCAGCATCCAATGTCTCCATCATGCTGACAGGTTTGAGTCTGCAGTTTCTTCTTGAGGCCTAGAATTATTTGTGATTTTTCAACTCTATCACTCAGGATAACTTTTCCATATTTTATTTGGTCTCGGTTTCCTTCTGCATTTTTTCCCTTGTTTTCTGAAGCTGAGTCACATTTCTCACTGATTTACAAATATATTTAAGGAAGGCTTTTATTTGTTTATTTTTGTCATGGGTAAGTTGACAATGCTTGCTTTTCAGAGAGGGATGTGAAGACAAATGATGGAAGAGACCTATACACATCATTAATATACGGATTACTTATAACATTGTTTTCCCCATTCAGGCAAAATTAAATAACCACTATGTGAAAATATATGACTGCAGTCTATGGAGAACAGAGGCTTTAGTAGCTAACCAGGATTTCTTCAGTTCATGCTTTGTTTCTGCTTTTGTTTGTAACCAGAAATGACAATTGTGTCTCTCTCACAGAGTTAATTAGATATGGTAACTAATTTCTGGAATTCAAGCTCCTCTGAAACACAAGATTTTTTCAAAATCTTCATTCAGAGCTCATTCTTAGCTATCATGCAGCTGCATTGTTCATACACATAGGAAGACAGAGGATATGAACTATAATACAGGTGTTCAGAAGTATATAACTAAGACTGGGAAGTGAGAATCGGCTTTTTTAGAGTGGTTATTTCTGTCTTCTACACTATCAAGTCGCTGTAGTTTAGTTAGCAACAATAGCCTTCGTCAGTGAAATGAAAGCTGCTCCTGCACAGCTGGGAGAGGATTTGAGAGCAAGACCTCTGTAGATACTCTCTTTCCTTGGGGGAGTGGCCAGGCCAGCAGTGGGAGGGAATCAAGAGTTGATGGAGAATGGTAGCAAAACTCATGGGAGGGGTAGAATTTATCTGCTGGGGATGGTAAAAATGTTGCAGAAAAAAAATTGGGTTTTCTAGAAAAAAATTAGAGCTGGGGACTGTCTTCCACCATCCTCTCTCCACAGTGATCTCCCATCACAGAAAAGGCAGTTGAATCTTCTAGGACAGAAAAAATAATCTTGGCAGTGAATGCTGGAAATACAGGAAATTTAAAATCCAGGGAGGTTAAACCTGCTACATTGCAGGAATCTGTCTACATTGCAGGAATTGCAGTGAGAAGAACTGCCTGCGGTAACTCCTTTTGTTACCATGGGAATAGAAACAACTGATTTAGCAGCACAGCAGCCAGTCAGATTGGGTTAATTTGTGTATATTTCACAAAAAGATATTTTCTCAGCTTCATGACCTGAATTGTCAGAAACAGTAATTTGTTTCCTTCGCAATATTCACCAAAAAATATCACACACCTTAAAAATTATGTGATATCAGGCTTTGAACTATTATTTTGCAGAGTACGAACCTGAAAAGTCTTTTCCTTTTTTTACTCTCTCTTTTTTTTTTTTTTTTTAAGGAAAAAAATTAGAAACAAACCAAAGCAAAGCTGGTTTATTGATATAGATTTTTAACTGCTTTTTGCTGAAATCTATTGCATAGACAAGCTGATGCCAATAGCAAAGCTATTTCCTCTGATCAGCAATAAAAAAAATATTAGAGATTGGCAAATGGATTCAATACGATAATTTAGACAAGCATTATTTTATAAATGATGCTTTGACTATCCTCAATAACTGTAGAACATGATTAGCTTAGTTCCCTTCAATCAAGGCTTACTCTGCTTTCCCCACTTGAGACATGAGCAGACTCAAATCAGAAATTACCTAGAATTACAGACCCTCCCATTTTCTGAATTAAGCTTCCGCTATGAAAACAGGTTATAATTGAAATGGTAGGTGTGTTTAAAGTTCTTTAAACTTGATTTTGAGAGGAAAAAAAAAAAACCCACACCTCAGCTTCATAGACTTGGATTGTTTAAAATGGAATTGTTATTGGCACCGGGTTGTCTATGCAATGGCTTTTAACCAGGGCATTTAAAGAGTTAGGAGACCTAAAAAATTAAATTTTGAGTTGTCCATTTGAGAGAGTATCCTTTCTATTCTTTTAGACAGAGAATATAGGTCAACTGCTGAATGTCTTTGTAATTACATTCTTTATGGAAATTTGGATAATAAACCTGGATGACAAACTGTATTCTGGATGGCAAACTCATGAATTGCTTAAAAATTCAACTAGAATTTCATAGAAGGGAAAGGACTCAAAAACTGTGAAATGCAAAGGTATGGTCTCTGATTTGGGAAGCCTTTAAGCCACAGACTTCAGAAGTCCCTACTAGCAGTATCACAGTGGTTATAATTTCATACATAATTTGCTATTACCTTAGCAGAATGCTTAGCTAAGGAGTTAAGCATTTGCTTCTGGATTCTCTCTTTAGTGCAAACAATCACCATTGTTTTGATTTTATGGTTGATATTAGTCAATCACAATGAGCTAATCAATCATCTCCTCCATCCTCCCATGCAACACTTCAGTATTTCACTGACGTTCCCTCAGATACTTCTCCGTGTGTGACGTTTTCATCTCCAGTGTCAGCCAGCCTTGTTGTGCAGACCTCAGGGAGAAGAGTCCAAACCTTCTTCTCATAGTCTGTCCAAGTGGAGGATTTCACTGACTGCTAAACATTTCTTACTTGTGTTACACTTAGTCTGGCTTTAAGTCTCATGCTTATGTCTTTTCTGAGGAGCAAAATGGTGTTTACAGCTTACATTCACTTCTGAAGGAAGAGTGTTTTGTTGTCTGGTTACTGTGAATTTTAGCTGCTGGGTTTGTTGGGTTTTTTGTTTGTTTGTTTGGTGGAGTTAAAATAAGTTCTAGGTAGGGGCTGTGGCACAGGTTATAACTGACTCCAAATATTAAGCTCAGCCCTTCTGATGGGTGGTGAAAGCAAAGACTGCAGGACTTGAGGAAACCATAAAGGCACTAGTTTTGCAGTCAAATATCCTGCTGATCACCAAGAAAGAATTTAAGAGTGAGATTTAGCAGTTTTTCACCTGTCTCATAACTCTGCACGATATCCCTGGTCCAAAGAAGGGCAGAACAGACCCAGGTGTCTGACCTGTGCTGTATATCTTATGATACAGGCATTGTCATGTTTTCTTAGTTGTGCCTCCTAACAGCAGTGGGACTGAAATTTTCTGCATTAAAGAACAGTTTTTGTTGAAACAGACACCCTTCCCAAATAATTTCAATCTCAATGAGAAGTCCTTCAGAAAAAATTGTAAATTAAACTCAAAACCAAAAAACCTTCAGGGTCTGTTTACATTTGGGAAAACACTTAAAGGTGGGTTTTTTTACATTCTTAATTTCAGCTTGGAATGTTTTTTCATCCTATTTTATGTCACTTAATTACAGCCTCTTATTGTAATGACAGATTATATTATTTTAAATTTATTTCAGAATCACTAGGGAATTGCTACTTAAGTTTTAATACTTGTCCTTCTAGACCAAATTGCGTCCTTTTTATTAAATTGTAGGAAACTCCACACACAGAACGTACACAAAAGGGACATGGGAACAAATTTTGTTTCCACTTTGAACAATCATCATTAAATAGAAATTTCCTGTAGTGACGTTATAATAAAGGAATATTAATAACATTAAACTTGAATAAAATTTTAGATTTAAAATATTATGCAATTAAAACATCTTATTATATGTCACTAAAATATTTTGAAACTGAATGAAAACACATCTCATCATGACAGAATTTCTTCACAAAAATGGAAATTCCCATTTATCATCAGTTTCATTTTGTAAGCTCTTGTGTAGCATCAGTTATATATCTAAATCTCCTAGTTGACATGGAACTTATTTAAAACATAACTCTGAGGGATCAGCTTATGAGATACACATCTCATTTCTAAGATGGGCCCAGTGGGACAGCAATTAAGTAATCATCTTCTAACCCAGTTCAATAATGACAAAAAAAGGCTTGAAAATCAACCAAAACAATACTTGAACATATTTCATTATTTTTTATTATTAAATAAAGTAGTCATTTATAAGTTCTACCTGCCTCTCAGGCATTCTGAGAAGCCCCAACACGACGTCTGGAGCATTGTTTTTATTAATACCTTCCTCAGGCAGAAGGCTGTAAATTCTTCTTCATTGTGGGAAGTATATTGTAAAGAACTTCAGTGAAAATAAAATCCTTACTGGAATATTTCAAGTCATACCCTGTATTTATTTTTGCTTTTGTTGCTATTTGACGATAGAAATGGAGTCTTACTAAGTCCTGTAAATGCCCTCAAGTCCCATGAGCAATTTGCCAAGGGAATTCATGTTGCTTCCATCAACAGCAATATCTCAAGACCATCCAGGGTTGCAGTTAAAGCAGCCTGGAGACTTCTTTGGCTGATTGAAGTTGGGTCATCTTGATCTGTAGGGACAGTTCCTATGCTCAGATAGTTTTGCCTGTAGCACATCCATTTTCTCCCTCTAATTCTAATTCCTTAGGTATTCACTCCCTCACCAAGAAGAGGCAGGGGAATTCCCAGGAGGACAAGTCTGTTGGCTTTACATTCCTTTTTTGTTGCTGCCAGGGTTCAATGTGGAGCTGGACATAGAGTGTACTCTGTGGTATTCTGTTGTAGGAGAGGGCACAAATGGAAAGCTACATTCCAGCTGGTAGCTTTGATATCTATTTCTTTCTTGTCTGGCTTCTGAAGAAGGAGAGCATAGCTTTATGGAGTGTACAGAATTTATCCACTGGAAAAAAAAATTAAATACTACCACCAAGGGAAATAGGCAGACAAAAGATTTCACTATCTTTGTCCTTATGTTCCTTCCCAGCATCAGTGACAGTAAGAGGCACAGAGAAATGCTTTGCTTACTGAACTGGATGTTTCAGAGAAATATATGTATTTTTTTTCAGAATAGCTTTGCACAGGATTTTTTTTTATTTTTTTTTTTTTTTCAGAAAGAAAATATTTCACCGTTTGGGAAAGGTCCTATCAAGAAGACTTTGCCAATAAAATTAGTGATTTTTTTCATTATAGCTAAAAGAATAGCATTTAACTACTCTAGAGAATAACAACAATTTGTAATCTATGAAAATGAGAGAACTGTCACTATTTAATTCACTGGGTTTTCTAATGTAAAATTGTATCACTTTTTTAATGAAATATACAATAAAACAGATTAGTGTAACTAGAGTAAAACCTGGAGTTTTAAGGAGAATTCCATCCATTTTAAGGATGTTCCAGGATCTTTAGAGTTAACCATCTGCATTTCCTAAAGGCCTTTCTCACAAATGCTATACCCTGTGCATCTGATGTGACCAGTCAAAGAGCTGCTTATTGATCCAGAAGCCTCATTACAACTTGTACAATGTGAACTTACCATCACTGGTCATGCCATTAGTGTAATTATCTTATTTCATTAGTGATAATGCCATTTTGCATTACAGTATATTGGCTCACTTAAAAAGTAATAAAGATTTGCAACCCGGAGATATATTTGTTAACTTCAGAGCATGCCTCTGAACTTGTCCTTGCTCATGCTAACCACCAGGATCTGCCCTGTGCAGCAGTACTGAAGCCTGCACGGTTCTGAGAGTGGCAGCCCTCCTAAACTGACAGTGTAATCCTATTTAAATGAATGTAAGGCACTGATGGCCATGCCTGGTTTCCTGGAGGTTACGGATGACAACTGCATCTCTGGGTTTTGGACCCTAAAAGGCAGTTTATTTCTCATTAATATGCCAGTAGCTATAAGCCAGACCCACTGTGGAAGTAATTTTGCTCCCAATGTCATGGTCTAATATCAGGATCTGACCTTTCACAGTGTGATGGCTCCATTTCAGAGCAAACAAATGCCTTCTGAACAGATGCAAACACTGGTGAGCGAAAAACCAAAAAGGCATTGTATGTGAGTATCTTCCACAGAGATTTCTGCTTCTTCTTCTTTTCACACACTGACTAGTAGAACATGATGTAAATTCTTGTGGAGACTAGCAAAATTCATCACCTGCTTGGGTGCAGAAAAATTAACTTGAGGCTGTGCCTGAGGTGCTTTATTGCAGGGCAGTAGAATTGGTGGCTGGATCCTGAGTATTTGTTAATCTTAGTGGGCAACCTCCATTCTGAGTCAAGTGAAGGCTGTCAGGTATTTTCTGTTCCTCCTTGGGCTCTTTGTGCTTCTACCAATGAGTTCAACAAGGAAGCAAACTCTGGGAGGGCTCCATCTCTCGTACCTTTGCTCTCCAGGCTTTTAGTCAATAAGCAGGACGTTCTCTTACAGGACGTGCTTCTGCAATGACAGAAGAGCTTTCTCTCACTAGAGACCTGCAGCACTTGGGCTTCAACTTACACATCACAAAGCTCACTCTCAGGTTTGGCACTGGAATTGTTAAATACATGAATACAGCAAATGTAGTTTCATACATTTGATTCACTTTTATGCATTTTAACACTGGGCAAGCTGATCAGTGTTTTTCAGCCAAGCAAAAAGCTCAAGTATTTGGAGATTAGACTGGAAAACTGTTCAGAAGAAAAGCTGAAATCTAGGATGACAACAGAAAACATATGCTTTCACTCTATTATCCTTGCTTTCAGTTATGAAAGTTTCTCATAGTCCTTCCCTACCATAGATGAGAATCAACTTTTCTTAACTCAAAGTTTTTTGGAGTGGACAAAGCCTGAGTTCTCTCTTGCAGTTTCACACAAAGTGATCCACATGTCAAGTAGTCTCCATGGTCTCTATTTTTATTTCTGCTAACTGGTTAGTATTGGAATCTGCTGCCTTAGCCCTTTTGATTTGTTCTTAAGCTTTATGACACTGTGAATAAAATAAAGTTTCAGAATACTTATTTCTGACCAGTCCTTGGAAATACACTGACACTAGTGTGTTGTTTTCTTTCACTGGGCTTTTGTTCCTCAAGGACTGCCTTTAAAACCACAGTCAGCAGCGTGGGTTATCTCAGTTTGCTAGTTTGGTCAGTCTCAGGCATTTGACACGACATGTAAGGGATGCAAGATTGCCATATCCAGTGTCAGCACTGAACTCTGTCCTATCCAGTGTTCAAGAGCGCTAAAACCAGGTCTTTTGGAACCAAATGTAAGTAGATTCATCATATATAATTAGTAAATCATGTTCAGTTTTGATGCCAGTCTGAGGCTGGAACAGTATTTAATAGTTGAATAACATTTGAAAGATGCTTTTCATCCTAGTAAAACTATGAATCATTTCTATTGTCACAGAAACATTGAATTTTTTTATTTTCCCTTAATAGTCTTGCCACTATAATAGACAAGTACAAATCCTGCTCACAAAAAAGAAATTGAGAGGTTCAGAAGTGGAAAAGAGTTTATTAAAATTAATATCTAACAATTCCTTTAACACGCTAATATCTTAAACAAGAATGACTTAGGCCTTACCTCTTGTAACTGTTCAAAAAGAATTACAGCCACATCATGGCAACTTCTCAAAACCAACAGGCCTCATTATCCTATTGTAAGGCTGTAGATGCTGGTGATGAATCTCCCATAGCAGTTGGTAGTACAGGCCTTTAAATGTAAACAGATGCTGTTCTTTCATGGCAGATGGATGCAGTAAACTCACGTTCTAACTCCTTGACTCCAGGACACAAGTCAAGAAACATGCAAATTATTTGCAGTGAAATATAAAATAAGAAACCGGAACATCTAAATCTTTTTGCTTATCCAAAACTGTCACCTTATCATGTTCTTGTCATTCAAAGAAATGGTCTTCACTGAGAAAACATGTGGAATAAACACCAGAAATCATCATGCTTTTGACACGTGTAGACAAACACACTCACAAACTGGTCTCGGTTCTGCACAGACAGTCAATCATTTAATTCTGTAAGTCTAGACACTATCAGAGCACTACCAAACACACTGCCAGAAACAATCTCACATAGTCAAAGTGATGGATTAGCAAATTTCATCACTCCTTTCTAACGCTGAGATTTTATGAATTGTGTATTGTGAGTTTTGATTTGATGTTATGAAAGATGGACTTGATAAATGCCTTGTTTGTGGTTATTTATTTTTCACTATAGTTCTTGCTGAAACACAGATGATGATTTCTTCAGAGTACATGTGAAGATAGCAGTGTTGAGGTTAACTAACAGTATGATATATATTCAAAGTGTCTAATTGAGGGGGGGAGAACAGCTGCTCCTTTCAAGATCAATCTCAGGTATCAAGAGTGTGAATTACTACTTTCTAATCTTCTCAGTCATGCCCCTAGACTGTAAAACCAAAGGCTTTATTGCAGAATTACTCCTAGAGAACCGTCTAATAATTATCTGATCTTTGAAATGGATACAAACTCACCATATCCTTGGGAGCAGCAGGTAAAGGTCACACGCTGAAATTGCTGCAAGTACACACAACCAGACATGGATATTGCTAGCTGAAAGATATTTGTAATGACTCCACAAATATTACTGAACCATCAAATCTGTGTGAAATATAATGGCTATAATCTGGACAGGAACATATTGCAAGTAATCCTGATGAAATTAATGGCAGATATTACAAGAGTATAATCCTATTTTGCAAATACTTCCCTAAAACTTTACTGCATCTTTGCCTCTAGGATTCCTCTGTACTCAAGCGAAGGAGGCAGGTTCCTATAGAAAATTATTCAAAGCAAGAATCTTCCTTTGATTCTTTGAATATGCCTCTGAGGAGCCTTTCCCACTGCAGAAGATAGTGGTGAATCATGAATATTTTGCAGTGTCCTGCAAGGCATTGTACTGATGCACACCCACACCAAAGTGCAGCATGTGCTTTGCAAATCCACACCTGGCTCTCCAGTGTGAACTTCTCTCCAGATCTGGCATAAACCTTTCCTTTGAAGGCAAAGCTGCGTTTTGCTGTTGTGGGACTGACAATTCAGACTTGGCCAGGAAAGCCCAGTTTGCTCTTCCTATTGCCCCTACAGAAACATATCTGAGGGGACTGAGACTGAGATGTGCCATCCCAAATATGCCACATTGTGTAGATACTGCTACTTCAGACACCCTCATACTTATTCTGAGACAGGTGTCTCCATCTCCTGACATCCATGATGGGGACAGGGGGATCCTGCTGCTCAGCTTTGCCAGTCCTGTTTGACAGAATGCTCTCCTTGAAACTCTGTGGAGCAGAGCTGTGCCCCTCAGTTTTACAAAAGTCCATCCAAAGACAATGGAAGAAATATTCCAGGGCATTACTACACCCATGGTTGAAATTAGCTGACAAATGATGAGTGTCCCTTCCTTTGCAGATTTTTCTGTTGTTTGGGAAGAGGGTATTACTGAGAGAAAAGGATCCACTTGACTAAATGTTCATGATGATCATTTTTGCTCATTAAGTCTTTCCTCTGAGATTTGATTAATAGAAACTGCATCCATCCTATAACAGAAAAAAGAAAAAAAAACAACAAAACAACAAAACTATAAGAGATAAAACAATGATACAAAACATATGCAGGAAACATGTCCAGAAGAGTTTGATGTCCTGCCGCAAGGACACTGCTTCTGTTTGGAGGGATGCAGTGCATGAGGGAGAGTAGGAATTTTTCTTCTGAGTATCTCTGTCTTGTAGGAAAATTACCTAAAATCTGTGTAAATAGCAAAAGGTGGGACACAGTGGAATGGGGAGAGTGAGGCAAGACAACTAAAAGAAAGGGCCAGATGATAAAATAATCATTAGCTTATACCTGAAGGAGATCTGTGGCAGTGCTCGGCCACTGAACAAAAAATACACTGAGTCTCTTCTTATTGTCTGAGATTTCCAAAGGATTCCTGAGCAAACAACCACGGGTAGTTAAACATCCTAATTATAGCCTGCTCACCATCCATTCCTGAAGTGTTGCTGAGTTCTCTGGCACAACAGCTGTTTGAGTGTACTTCCCAGAAGTCTTGGGCTCCCTGCCATGGTAACACACTTGATTTATGTCAGACTTTTACCAGGGGATCTAGGGGAGACTGGATCATGCAGCTGATGATGATTTTTTCCTTCAGACCCAGGAGCCAAGAGCAGTCCTAGTCATGTTCATGCCCATAGGTGCCCAAGCAAAGGCCCTGGAATCACCTGCTCCCTCGACTGCTCCCTGGGGAAGCCAGATCTGCCTCCATGTGGGATGAAGAGTTTTGCTAGCTCCCTTGGCATAGTGCTAGACTTGTTGAAAAGGACTTCTATTTTTTTTCTTAGGTTATTGGAAGGTGTAAAGCTTCTAAGCACAAATCACTATTATATTTTTTTTGTTTTATATATTAATTACTTAAAGAAAGAAGTGAAAACATGGGGCCAAAACACATCACAGCTCCCTGGGGTGCAAGCCCCTGGCCTCAGTCCATGGTGTGAATGAGCCTGAGTCCCTCCACACTGGCAGCAGGGGGATTAAGAACAGTGAGTCTTGGCCCTATGTACAGAGCAGGCCCTATGCTCTCTGCATACCACAGAGTCAACCTACTGAAAAGGTTTACAGCTGGGATGAAGCTGGCAAGGCAGGCTTTCTCCTTTTTGTAGATGGAGTATCCCTTCAGTTTCCACTGTGTCAGGATTATTTGTTTCTAGGAGACAGGGGAACATGTTCGACAAGTAGTGCAGGCAAATCACAAGGCTTGAAACTTTCTTGGCTGGAAGATCCAGAGTCGGCTGTAACTGATTATAGCTCCTTTTATGTTCAGAGAAGTCTCAACAATCCTTAATTGAGTTTCATAAATAAGAGCTGATCGTTACTTGCCAGTAAATAAAATTGATTTTAAAGTTGTGACTACCCAGGTTCTAGTGACCATGGCTTATTTACGAACACAACACGGGCTAAATGCTTCACTGCAAAGGATATGCACAGAATAAGTATCTAAAATGTGAATGAACTGTGATTGCAAAGTGCCATCAACCTCAAGGCTAAGTGCTCTTCTGAGTTAAGCACCATTCAATTGTTTCCTTCTGCACTACACAAGTGGAGGAGGAAACTGCAGTGATGATATAAGAATAAGAAGAAAATTTCTTGCTACATATTGTGAAATAAAGCTCAGAAGTAAGAGCTGGTAGTGAAATACAGCAAAAGCCAAGAGACAAGGATGTTCAGATTCAAGTTTTTATCTCAGAAACAGACACCAGTAATATCTGCAGCAGGAAACACAATATGAGGGTTGGTGGCCAGACATTTAAAAGTCACAATTAGCTTTGGATGTCTACCTTGAGAATATTTGACAGGCTGATTTGAAGAAGAGAAATAGAAAATGCCAGCTGGAAAATCAAACCCAAGATAAACCACCCAAACCTGGATAAGTATCCAGTGAAATTACAGTACAGCTGGCAACAATTTGTCCCAACATATGGAAGATGCCTGCTATCTTTATCTCCAGTTGCACCCAAATACCTGCTCCTTGGTGTAGTATAAAGGTGGACTTTTCCACAAAACTGTCACCATGAGAGATTCAATCTGACCAGAAACGATGCTACTGCTGGGTAATTAATTTGAGCATACTAGACTTTTATCCCTGGATAGGATCAATAAAATTTTCCCCATATTCTTTGTCTGTACTCCGAGAAGGGAAAAGTTTCAGTCACAATAAACCTCAATAACTAACTAAGAGCCTTTAATTAAGTGTTGAATACATGCATATATTAGAGACATACATTGTTCGTACATCTCTGTGGTACTAAAAGTCTGGCACCTCCACCACCAGCAGGTTATGTCCAACACTTCTCTGGGAAAATGGATATTGAAAGACAGGTGAGACCAGCTCATTTCAGTTACCTGAACATGTACCCTTGTGAACACACCTAAGAAGACAACAAAAGTAATGTTAAAGGACAGTGCTTGAATAAAAATAAGAATGCACTTTTCTTAACTTTCTATAACTTCTCAGCTGCTGAAGAGTGAAAAGACTGTGAATCACATAAGGACTAATTTACATTGTTTTAAATGATGGTAAATTGAATTATTAACAGGGTATTACACTACAAGCATTGTTTATAGTGTTAACTTTTCAAATGCCCCTGAAGCACCAGCGATAGGCTGTTACTGGGGGGAAAAAGAAAAGCTTAAAAATGTTAGGGGAATCTATGATGGGATGCAATTTAAGGGTGTTACTCACTGATCTTTGGCATTTACATATAATTAATATTTTTCCTGTGATGAATCTATCTTTCTTCAGTGAACTTTTGTTCCCAACAAAATGTTTAAAACACCATTTTGATCCATTTCATCACCAACTGGTCCATATAGAAGCTTATAAATGCCCTGTGGCCATCCATTCCAGAAACAATCCAGGTAGAACGCAACTGATAGAAGTTTGACCACTGCATTACTCTAACCATATGTCTTGTATTTATGGAATCACAGTAGATACATCTCTGTGTTTTGTCGGTCTATTTAAGCCAAATTTTATGAATTGTCATGTTGCATCATGTTATTTTGTGAGTTCTTACAGGTTATATGATAAAATTTTCTCTGCTTGAGTCAAGGCTAGTAAAATTGTCCAAAGAACATTTGAGGGTAGAAACATTTTTCTCATGCTATATATCTTGTCATCAAACTGTTTTTGGCTAGTGAAGGTGAGTGCAGAATAATGATCCCATTCCACATTTGGCTGAGAGAGAAAACATCCCTTTAGGGAAGTGATTTTCCAGTTCTTCTGAAGACTAACTAAACAGTTGACTTTAACAGCAGATAAATTTTGCCTAGGGGAAATTCATTGCCTTTGTAAAATGGCCACCCTGCTAAGGGCTAGATAAAAACTTTGTCACAAAAGAATTTTGTATTAGGGTGGACCCGATTTCACTGTGCTGGTGTTTGCATGTCATTTAACACATGGGATGGTTGGAGTGGAGAGAGTCAAAATGCTCTGTTCCCTGATTCTAATGAAGTAGATGACCTCTGTGAGCTGCTAGAGGCCTCTGAAGTAGGAGTAGCCTTAGGGATGGAGGGGATGTCAAGGCCAGGAATAGTGAATAGATCTAAAATTGGTTTCTTAGTCTTCAGAAAGCTGAAAAAAAAACCTTTTCTGATTTATTCAATTTGATGTGCAAGAGGGAAAAATATTTATATCAGAGCTTCAGTCATCCAAGTTCTGAGTCATGTGAGTAGCAATTTATTCATGTTAATTCAGTGAACACATCAGCTTCAAAGACAACACTCACATGACTCCAGATTTGGAGGATCAGGTCTTATTTATGTAATAGCTTGAAGAGTGAGAAAACGAACAACTGTCTTTTCTAATATTCCCTTCTCGTATAATTTATTTACGTTTTTTATAAACATTGATTAGCACAGATGTTCCTAATAAGATTTTCACATCTGATCTGAATACATTTTTCGGTTATTTTGCCCTTGAGAAGCTAGAAAAGAGGAAGAAAAGATTCCCCACTCTTCTTTCTTTTAAAGAAAAAGAAAGGCTTTATTTGTCATATGAACAAAAAGAAAATCTATTTGTGGGTAGATCTTGTGTGTGTTCTTTGGCTGAACTACCTTTTAGTCAGAAACAAAGACGTAACTCCAGAAACCAAATCTTAATCAACACATGTATAGCATTACTTTACCAAGTTATTTTCATTATGTATGAGATGGAATAAATATTAATACTAACCCTGGGCAAGAGTAAAATAATTTCAGAAATCATGGTGTAAGTAGGCACAGTGACAATGAGCTCATTGTCTAGCCTTAAGTATCTTTGAAGAGTCAGCTTAATCAGGAAATGCTAGCAGGCTTTTCCATAAGGAAACAGTCCAAGGAGCACTAGTGTAGCACTGCAGATTTCTCTCCTACAGAGATACTGGCTCACTGTGACCATTCCCTCTGTGGCTGGGCTCTAGTGAACACATGGTAAAATAGCCACTGGATCTAGCTTCATTTGTGTACTTACAGATTTAAAAATTAATGAAAACATTTAAAAGTAAATTACGTTTACTTCCTTTGCACAATTAACTCACTAATTTGCAGGTCAGTGTTTTTGTTTTTTTTTCCTGTGAACTGTGTTAATCAGTACCAAGGCAAAAGACTTCAAGGAAATTATAACTCTTGCATTTCATTCCCAGAAGAGGAGAGAAGTACCTTTTACAGTGTAAAATCTATTTTCTGTGCCTGAAAACTCATCTGGAATCCAACTAGGCTCAGACACTGGATTGCAATTTTGAGCATTTATTTCTGAGGGGCAAACAGTAAAACATATTATAATGACCACTACTTAAATTATTAGCCTTTTATTGGAAACATCTGCTTAATTGTTAAATATCTGATAGATGGGAAAACAGCTTTAATTGCAGAGACAGTGGAAAACCTGTTTCAGAAGAAGCCTTCATGCAGTTGTTTTGCTACTCACTTGGGTAGACAAACATACAAGATAAGATGAGGCCTGAACCACGGTCTGTCATCTACAAGAGTCTGGGAAAATCTCAATGACACTTCCAGTTTAGGCTTCCTTTGGAGTTTTTCAGAGAGGTAAGCATTGCTTGTTGGATTAAAAGGAAATGTAGGAGTCTCTGTGAAGATGAGTAGATTGAGTTCCTCAGGACAGGGAAACTAAAATATTTTTTGGCCCTGAGGTTAAGTCATATACACTGAGAGTCAAGCAGTAGCTCAGATTTGATCCTTAAGATCTTCAGCTGGGCAATAGAGCACTTGGGCTCCATGTCTGGCCCCAATTTAGTGTTAATTATTCATACAAAGTGGAAGGGACAACATTAATAATAGTGAACACCAGTTCTCCTCCTTCTACCTCTACATTAGACTGATGTTTGAAATGTGAAAATGGAAATTAAAGTCTGTATTCACCTTCTGTCTATAACAAGATGAAATCACTTCAGGCTGTAGAAGGAAATGAAGCAAATTCTCCTGCATCTGGGGAAAAATATCCTAACCATCCAGCTAATAGACAATAAAAGGTCAGTATCTTCATTGTGCATATTTTATTGATCTGATTGAAGAAGGATAAAAAATATTTGGTGAATTCAGGCTGACTACATTTTGGTCTTTTTTTTCTGTATTTCAACCACTGTGGAGAAACTAGTAAGGAGAGGATATATATTTTTCTTATAAAAATAGAAAAGTAGTGTTACAGTACTCCCAGTAAAGTCAAACCTTATAATGAAGTTAGCAGCTTTCACAGAATACTGGCAGTAAACCTTCATCTTCCCCAAAACTCAATTATTAAATTAAAATTAACATATCTTTTGGATTACAAGGAATTCATTTAGACTAATGAAAATTGATGTGGAGTTTAAGCTTGCTAGCTCTTTTGTCTGGCACTGTTTATATATACTTTAGAAGGGTCCTGCCATGTATTCTGGATTTGCAGAGCAATGCCTTAATGGCAGGGTGAAACGAGTAGCTGTAAATCCCACTGTTGATGCCCATCTCACCAGGCTGGCATTGACTGTGTGGCTGCGGGATGATGGTGGTCTTAATGGCATTGAGATTTATACACAATACAGAGTAGTCGTGAACCTACTGACTTCAGAAACAAGAAAGATACTTAACATTTACTGGAACCAGAAGTTCATTTTGATGTCTGTATTTTTCATATGAAACATTATGCTAATTCCACCAGCTCAGCTCTGAATCACATGCAGTAATGTGTGAAGCTGAAACTCAGCTTGTTTTAGTTTTACAGGGACACAACTTGTGCAGCAACAGTTTGAAGTTCTGACTCAAAAACCTGATGATTAGAGGAGTGCACTGAAGCAATACTTTTCATAGACATCATATGCTTAAATCGCTTCAGGAATACACCAAGCTTCTAGGCTTGCTAAATGGAGTGGAAAAAAATAATTATTCAACTGAGGGCAAATGCAAACTTACTTTACCTAGTTTTCACCAGTGAGAAGAAACATTAAAAATTTGAAAAGAACTCAAAATACAAGCTTCAAACTTTAGTGTTAGAGAATTTTTAAATGTCTTTTTGTTTCTTAAGAAAGCACATTATTAAGTGTTCTGGTTGTCTTAATATTAGAAGGTAAGATTCACCTCCTCTTCCCATTTGAATGCAATATTTCATGTGAATAGCCTGTTTGGGAAATGGAGAGTCCTGCTTCTCAAGAACAAAGTGGGACCAAGAAAAAAAGTCTCTGTACAAATAAATACCAGAGAAAAGCTGAAAGGCATAGAATTTCATGAGTATTTCTCCCACTTATTATATTAAGAAGGTGAGGTCATTCTGAAAGAAACAACTGTGGTGTCTGTCCCTGCACAACTATGTTGTTGCCAGAAGCTGTGGCCTAAAGTAGTCATTGAAAGGAGACCTGTCAGGAAATAGGGATGGAGAAACTAACTCCTAACATCTGAGAAATTTGCTCCAAAAGGCACAAGAACTTTGTTTCTCATAGGGGGAAGACCCACTATATATACACAAAAAACTGAGCAAGATAAATGTGACAATTATTTAGAATTATGCAGTCAGATAAAGAATAGGGAAATCCCTCTCCAGGCTCAAGATTTCCACATTTTCTATGCATACAGTTTCATTTCTTTTCTTTTCAAGTTCTTACAGCAAGACATGAAGTCCAACTATAATAATGGGAACAAAATGTTTAGCAATCATTTTAAACTTTACTTACCACATATGGTGGTAGACCAGTTTACCTTTGTGATTGAGAAATGACCACAAAATGCACGAGTGGTGAAGTGCAGAGAAACCATCAGTGCCAATTACACAAGGCTATATCCCTTGAGTGAAAATAAATTGGTTATTCCGACCTCCCCACATTGCATGTTTGATTTATATAGTTCCATCCTCTCTCTTTATATTTAATATAATAGTTTCAATACTTTCAATTACCAGTGCTGGCTACTGTCCTTGGGTTGGCACCTGAAATAATTTTGTATCTAACTGATAAAACATTGACAGGAGAGATTTACAATATTAATAATAGTAAGTATTTGTGCATAGTCTTATAACTGTTGCCCTCTGAAAATATCAAGGCATTTGATAAATGTTAAATAACCTCTATAATTGGGTCCTTTGTGAGATGGCAAAATTTATCTTACACACTACTTTACATTGAAAGATTAACAAAGAGCATGTGATCCTAACTAGCAAAAGGATCTCAGATAAAAGCAGGAAGCAGAGGGACCCCGAGATCTAGATGCTGTAAGAAGGCTGATATGGATTTGTGGTTAAATATTTAAGATCTTACGTCACAGCAAAATTCAAGTGACTTTTGTAAGATAGTAGGGTGACTGCAACCACCATGGAGAAACTAGAAAGAAGATATATGCTTTTTATATAAAAATACAAATACATTGTTACACTATTCCCAGTAAAAGTCAGTCATAACCTGGTAATTCTTTAGAGCATCAGAGAAGATGGTCATGAATCATAGGACTCAAGGAAGAGCTCCTTCAGCCTTCAACTCAAGTACCAGGAAAGAAAGATGAACAGAAGTTGAAATACCATGTGGGTGTCGTCCTTGTTCTCAAAGAAAAGCTGGGGCTGTCATATTAAAATAGTTCACAGAGAATAGACCACAGTGAAAATTATTTGAAACATAATAATTTCCAAGGCAGTAGTTTTGGGACAGTTCAGTTTCCTTCTGATCTCTGGAAAGATGCTTCAAAATATCCCAAGTCAGAATTTAAGACTGTCATATGCTACAGTGTACATGTATCTTGTCTGTCACTGGGAAGACAATACCAAATTTCATACTGGGAATGGTTCTCACCAGGGTTAACACTCAGCTGCACCCCGAGCCATGTGGAGAAAAGGCTGCCCATCCAGGTCAAAATCGTTCAGCACATCAGGTGATGGAGATTCAGCGTTGGAGAACATTCCCTGACACTCGATAGTTCACCAGCACGCATGAAACCCCTAAGACTGAGGAATCCTAAATTGCAGTTGTCTTCTGAATTAACTTGGTGAGTTCACCATACTATGGATTGTGCATGGACTTGTTATGATACACTGACACATTCTCCATGAGGACAGCACAGCTTGGCAGATTCAAAGTAAAGTAGTCCTATGGAAATACTTGGCAAAAAAATAAAATTAAATACTATTTGAGCATACGAGAGAGAACTATTACAGATTTTGACCAAATTTACCCTGAAAAGAGTAAGATGAAGTTTTATGAATAACATTAGATTGTTTTGTTGGGTTTTTTTGTCAGCATAAACATCTTGTAAATTAGCACCAAGAAAAACAAGAAAAAACATTTTGTATAATTGGAATATGTTCTATTTAATGAGCTACTTTTACAACTCCAGTCTCCAGGACACAGTCAACAGAGATATATCAGAGATGGGTTTAAGCTGTTTAAATTGCATTAAAGATTAAACAAGCCCCATGGCAAAACTGTATTAGGATACAGCCTGTTTTCCATGTGACTTTGTACATGAAGGGTACCAAAGAGAAGCAGTGTGGCCAGTGCATTGTTTGATGCATCTCCTATCATCAGTGAAGTTGCACTGAGTCAGGGACTACCCTTAGCTGGATATCCTTGCATAATAATTATATCTGTGAAAACTTGCAATAGGCCTTAAAGCAGGTAGGTGGGAGAATGGCTTAAGTGAGCAGTTGGTGGACTGATAAATGTTCTTGTCTCCCTGGTGTCAGTGGGACTTTTGCCATTGATCTCGGTGATGCCAGAAGTTGTCTCATCTTAATTTGTTTTCTAATTTCTGTCTACAGTTTCCATTAGGCTGGCTGCAGTTCAGGAAAATTATTGAACCAGTGGATGGTTTCTCATATTTTTGCCTTCCTAATTCATCTCAGTGAGACTGTTCTTAATGAAAAACTATTGCAGTCACTTCAGTGCACAGCAATACTTATTACTAAAGTACATTTGTAAGAGAGAGAAGCATTCCAACCAGGATACAATTCTCTTTTAGAACAAACCTTTATACCTTGTATCCACACTTTTCCCTTATATTAGTCCCCAGTCTCACACTTCTGACTGAGAATGATGTTTTTCTTTGGGAAAGGAAAAAAGTAAAAAAAGAGTCAAGTTCTCCTTAGAGCTGGTTCTCTTTATAAAGGTTTGGCTGAACTTTGCAAACTTTACCGAAGGGGGAACCCTTTCCCACAATCCATTTCAAGACCAACCCCTTTGATGTCACAGCTGGCTCAAGTAAACTCATTTCCTCCTTCCCTAATGTGTGTCTGATGCAATTTTGGCAAGCCATCTTTCCCTGCTGTTACTGCTGCCTGTTTTGAAAGGAGGCCAAGTGCAATGTTTAATGTGAATGTTTGGTTTGGCCTGATCATCTGTGCTTTGTTTCACTGGTACTCCACATTATATATTTATATATTTAGATCTATCTATAGAGATCTATAGACATTTCTTTCCCTCTTTCTCTCCTCCTTTGCAAATAATTCACACCACATGCTTTCATATTATATCTTTGTGGTCTACTCCACCCAGGTCCTAAATCAGTAAATCATCTTCATGCTTCTTCCCACACTGAATGAAAGTAAGTTCTCAATTACAGAGACAGAATTGATTTTTCAAGCTTTTGTGGTAGATGCTGATTAGTTTCTTGGTGAAACTTGAAGGTGTTTGAAAACAGTAGAGAAGCCTTTGAAATGGCAAGGTTTACCCAATATTATACATACTGCTTTAATGTCAATAACAGTTTGAAGATGTGAGGGGCAAATCAGGAGCAGTTTGTGAAGGAAAAGGCATGGCACATCAAAATTGTGGGGATCCCTTGCTTTCTCTTGACAGGAAGATGCTGATTGCAGGGGGAACTCTCCCACTGCAAGAAATGAACTGAGCAGCCTGGCCCCACCACAGAAGATGTCAGCCTGCAGGGCAATGTGTGTTGTGGCTCATGTGTGGGATTCCCACCCTTATGGTCTCCTGCAAAACCTCTTGGACTCAACTCATTTATGCAAATCTGATTCAGAGATTGAATTTTACTCTAAAGTTAAGCCTGTATTAGTAAATCAAACAGTAACAGGGTCCATTCCTGTGTTCTGGGGCTTGATTGCTGATATTGCTGTACTGTTAGAATGGCCCTTGGCATTCCTTTGGCCCAAGTCAACCCCGGCTCTTCTAAACAATGCTGTGTATTGTTCAGGGAACAGTGGGGCCAAAGACCATTCACATTAAACAAGAAGAATACAGCCATCACTGTTTTAAAAGATAAGGGAGTTTAAGAAAATACCCATATAATCTTTCATGTTGCTCAGTATCTGTGCCAGGGATGGTGCTGGGAATGGTGAATTTACCAACACAGTCATAGCCTAAGAGACATTTTTTTACAGTATCTGGCATTAAACACCTTCTTTACAGTTTAAGTGCAGGAATGAATGCTTCCTTCTGCATGAAGTTCAGAGAAATATATTCTCTGTCACTCCCCCTCCTCTGGAAGTAACTTCAGAGTATCTGAAATAGGTTGCACTGAATCACCAGATCCATTCTGGAGGACTGTCCTCTCCATTGACTAAAACGAGGAGCAGGCTCCAGCTCTCAGCCAGTAACTTTGGGATCTAAAAGGTATGCTGCAATTGAACTGTATGGCAAAGTAATAATGAGACAGAAACTAGGGATGCTCCTGAATATGGATATATAATACTATAATAAACCAATGTGGCAGGCTGACCTTGGACAGTTTCCAGACATTCAACCAGCTGTCTCAACAGGGCAGAAGAGAAAGAGGATGGAAAAGTTCCTTTATCAGGATAAAGACAGGGTGATGACTTACCAATGACCATCACAGACAAAACAGGCTATACTTGGGGAAAATTAATTTAAACATTCCCAATTAAAATAGGTTTGAATAGTGAGAAATAAGCAAACAAAAAAATAATCGACAGCTTCTGCCCACATTTTATTCCCATTCCCAGCTTCTTCCCTTCATTCCTGACTTGCATCCCCCTAGGGGTGCAGAGTGGGGATGAGGCTGTGGTCAGTCTCTCCCAGCCCCTCTCAGCCACTCCCTCCAGTCTCCATGGTACCAGTGCCCGGACACATAGACTGGATAAAACCAACTGCTCAAGAAAAGCCAGTGTTACTCAGGAAGGGGAAGGGAGTATTTTAAACTCCCATTTTACAACTTTCTTTTTTTTCTGTAAGTGAGACTTGACCACAAATTTAAGCAAATCTCAGTGCTCCTCTCAACTGAACAGAAATAGCAAATGTCCACCCTGATTTCAGGGAAATGGACAGGGCTTACAAGGTTCAGGTTACATACAAGAGTCTATCAATATTGCCAGTCTTTGATATAAAGATCATGAGCTAGAGCTCGGAGTCTGTGAGTTGTGTTTGAATCTCCTAGTTTTCCTTTTTTTGAAAATGGGCACCTTGGAGGAAATAATGACGCCAGTAGCGCATTACAGAATGCATATAGACCACAGTCCCAAGCTCTTCTGGATAACAGCTGAGAAAGGAGTTAGAAAAGAAGGTGAGATTCTCAGAGAGTTGACAGAAACTTATTACACAATTAGAAAGTCAGTGTGTTTACATGGTGCAAAATGTTTGTTCTTAAAATAAAACACAGACCCCCGAATACCAAAGAGCTGTGATTGAGCAAGGCACTACTGCTTTACCTCTGTTCAATCAGCCAAATCCATTTTCTGTTACCTGTAGTTATTCTATTATCTGTTTACATTCACATAAACTCACCATCTTCAGTCAACATCAGGAGGGGATTAGTGTGGAAGGAAATGTGAACTCAGAGTGAGGTACTCAGCTATGAATGAAGAACATCAGTGCGTAAGAACATCAGAGCAGGAGGAACAAAAGGTCCTGAAGGAGAAATACAGTAATAGTTACTTTTAATTGGCTAATTGCAACCAACTGATTATTTTTGATGAGTCACTCCTGCCTGTTTATCTCACTTGCTTTTTATGAGCTATATTAGAATGTAAAGAGGCACAATGAATTGTTTGAGTAGGCTCCACAGGGAAAAAAACACAAAACAAAACACTTTAATAAAAATCACAGCATTTAATTGGACAATTTCAGTTTTGATAATTTGAAGTAGAAAAAGTTATTAAAGAGAATTGTTATTTTCATTTTAATATGGTGACTCTTTCTTCTTGATTCATGCACAGACTATACTTAATGTGTTTTAAATAATTTCAGTTTTATTCTGACATTAGGGCACCAACTGCAATAGTAAGATAGCTATTTTCTTATATTCAAAATTTGGATTTTAATAGATGAATAATACCAAAGAAAAAAGATTTCCTGAATTAGTTTCTTGGGATTTATATGCAGCTGTATTTTAGATTTCAGCTTTTATTCAGAGGAAAAAAAGCTGAATTTTGTAATTTACTGCAGAGTAGACATTTCTGTTTTTGACAAGGCGTGCTGGGAAACAGTTTGAAACAGGAACTCTTAATTTATAACATATATGCTTAGCAGACAGTGACTTCAGTCATACTGATCACTAGGAGTGATTGGAATGGATATAGAACAAGTAAGAATTTATGAATTGGGTAAATGTTCAGAAGCTACAATACCTGACAATTTTAATTACCTGCTGTAGTACTTGTATCTCCTAAAAGTCTGTATCGGTGACTGTGTCATCTTTATTGCCTTTTAGGCATGAGGCATTTTAAAGAGACTTGTAGAAAGCAAAATATATATGACTTTGTGATGATGTTACCTACATTTATGAGGTTGGGATCAGACCTGGGTTTGTGACAGAGAAGTCAGTGCACAAATGTCAGTTTATGGTCTAAGGAAGAAAATTGTAGTAATGTCATTATAGTGCTGAAACAAGTCTTATTTGTTGTTCATAGACACTGGATACAGCCTGTGAAACAGAATTGAAGATGATATGTGTTTGAAAGAATTTGCAGTTTTCTAATAAATTATAGATGCAACAATAAATTAAGGAAATCTAGAGTGATTCAAACTTGGTGAAGCTGCGTTCTTCAAAGAACTTGAGTCCCACAATCAAAGACAGAAAAGCAAAGTTCCTGAGAACAAGAACAAATGTGATGG
Organism: Margarornis squamiger; assembly: GCA_035222235.1. Taxonomy (NCBI): domain Eukaryota; kingdom Metazoa; phylum Chordata; class Aves; order Passeriformes; family Furnariidae; genus Margarornis; species Margarornis squamiger. The sequence goes on along the minus strand of JAWWTY010000077.1, from coordinate 141,454,892 downwards.
AGGAAAAGTCAGCAAAAAATCAAAAGAGCAAAGACAAAAATTAGATCCAATGGTAATTGAATGCAGCACCATATTCCATAGAGCAATTTTGTGAGAGGATGGAATAATATTGGCATGACACTTGACAGAGAGGGAAAATGATTCAGAGATGGAACTGAGAGGACTTAAGCCCATTTTTTCTAAATTCTCATTATGATGCTGGATGAATTTGCTGGACAGATTCACATGTGAGTTGGGTACCTCTTACCCATTCCTTAAAAAAATTCTTCCAAGAATACACAGGTGACTGGCCAAAGAGATTTCTGAGGAGATCTCAAGAAAGCTGAAAACAATTTCATACTGCTTTGTGAAGAATTAATATTATTTTAGAACTACCTACTTTCCTCTTACATCAGGAAAGAAATGAATTATTGCTGTTGCCCAGTAGGGATGTTGCAAAAAGTAAATGTCTTAAATCAGAGACAGAGTGATTTAGGATTCGCAATAGAAAACGACTTATAACAGTAAGGGAAGTGAAGTTATGGAATAGCTTGCTAAGGGAAATTATGAAGTTTGCACCACAATGAAGTTTTAAAGAATACGGGGGACAAATATCATGAGAAAATCAGGCACAGTTAATCTGGCATTTGGAATATACCTGGCTGCATAATTTATAGCCATTTGAAATCTTTTCACTTGGTCAAATTATTTTACCCTGTGCACTGCTGGGGAACTGGCAGGATACAAATATGCTCTACTCTTTCTAAAATGTATATTCCTATACACTTAGAGAGTATTGGGGGGAAACATACACACACACACACACATATATATGGTTCTATATATATGGAAATAGCAATAACATGACAGTATTATGGAAATGGTAGATGCTTTTACCTACAAAAGGAATGTTTAGCAGGGCATGATGTACATGTGTATATATATATATCTATATCTATAGATATATATACAAGAGACTTCTAATAACTCAGTTGTTGAACTTAAACAGCTTGGTTTATTTCAGCTATCAGGCACAGCTTCCCAAGTTTCATCATCTTTCTTTACTTTTTACCTGAAGATAAGGTGATTCTGTTTGAAAATAGCACTCTATCAAGCTTACTTTTTCTTTTAACTTTCAGTAAGTTGAAAATTCCTAACTTTTCGGTGACAGAAACCCTATTGTGTACAGAAACTGAGCACATGGAAATCTCTAGTAGCAGCAAGAAATTCACACACATGTTGAGGAGAATTTTGTTTTGCTGTCACAGGTGGATCAACTTATTTTTAAAAACTAGAACTAATCTAAATTTTCATCATTTTAAATTGTAATCAGACTGGGTCTGCCAGTAACAAGTTCTAGAAAATTTCAGACTCTTTATTCACCAGAAACTTTAGATCACCTGGGCAGAATTAACGTCATGTCTGAGCACCACCTGGTATTACCACAATGAAATAAGGGAATCACAAAATTCTGAATGAAAATGAATGTTAATACTAACAGACAGCAGAGTAAAACTATAAAGTGAAAGCCTGAAATGTGAGTTAGGTAACAAAAGTACAATCTAGGTAAGTTGTAGCCACTAACTTCACAAAATCCACCTCCAAATATGCCAATCCATTACAGTCTCCACAGCTGTGCTGAAGCAGTGTCCAGCTCCGAGCCAAGCTGTGCACTAGTACTTCGAAGTACAGTCCTTCATGTGAACACCCATATCTGTCTCTGCTTTCTTGTCCTTCAAGTGGGAGAGCTGGATCCAAACCCATTGTTATAGCTGAGCACCAGGAGGTCTTCTCATCACAGTCTACAAGTCCACAAGAATTCCTGCAGACCCACCCACTGACCAGCTTTCTGACCTGTGACATGTTAGAGTACCCTATATATGTTCACTGTGTTTTCCAAGCTGTAGCCCAGACTCTGACAATATCTGGCTGTGTGTTTTGAGGAAACTGAACCTCTCCATATCTATTCCTTTATCTTTTGCAAATAACAATACAGAAAGAACTCACACACTTTACAGAATTGTTATGACACTGAAGTCATTGTTGCTTGGATGTGACTTTGAAGAGGTAAATGGTAAGCATTATTATTTGATCATCACTCTTGAGCCACAAAAAAACCCCAAACTCTTCTGCAGTCAGGTTGCTCAAACAAAAAGATAAATGCTGTGATGAAAGAAAGGCCTTGAGCACAGATGTGAATTGCTCTTGAAACCTGTGTGATCTCCCCACCTGCACATCTCTCTCCACCTGCTCAGCAGCCCCTGCTGTCACCAAACAGAAAACGTTTGGCTTTTCTGCCAGTGCAACAAAGGGAAACAGTGTGCACTAAATATTCTCAACCCCTTCTCTACATCTGTCCTTACCATCTCTGATATATAGACTGTGTGAACCCCTCTGAGAACATTTTTCTTACCTCCTGAGTAGAAGGTGTAAGAAATGCTATGGAACACATCGCCTTGTGGTAATCTGTGAGTTTTCTTGATATGTGCAAAGAGGGCAGCAACATCAACGTTTTGATTATCACTGTGAAAGCAAAATGAATCTCTACTCACTTTCAACAGAATTTGGACACCGTGGAAAGCAAACCTCCAGCAAGCATTTTACCTGTTAAGTGATCACTCATACCACTTATATCACTGCTGTTTGCTCAGAGTTATCAAGCTGTGAGTTCATTTTAATCCGTCAGTATTAAGAGGGTAGTGACCAAAGAAACAGATAGATAACCACAGACACGTGCTGGGCTGAGATTGTCAAGGACAACGAATACATTGATATTTTGGCCAACTGCAAGGCACAGTGAAGAGGCTATGGCTTCTCTATGGCCCAGTACTTCAAAAAGAGGACTGTCTTTTCTCACATCTGTGGTGCAGTATTTTGTACTAACAGCATGGGAATATGTCACCAGGATCAGGGAAACAAATCCATGGAAAAGCCCTAGTGCTGCCTGAGCTCCTGTACTGTTAAACCACAACCTCAGCCCTCTCCCTCTGATGAGGCTATAACTTCATTAGTCCTTCATCACCACAGGGCCTCTTAAGGTAGAAAAGACAGGACTTTAATTGCTGAGGAAAAACATTTGTGTTTTCTCATCTTGTGTGATAGAAAACTAGAACAAAACCACACCATGTTTTTTCCTTTGCAAATCATAATTTATAAGGATTCAACTGATTGCAATGAAATAAAGAAATGTGTCTTCACCTATTTGTTTAGGAGATAAGAGATTAAGGTTCTTTCTAGCATTTGTAACTGTAAGATTAACTCAGTAATCTGTTTTCTTATCTGGCTCCTACCTCCCATGCCTACCTCTTCTTGTATATGGGAGAAGTCAATAGCACTTAACTTCTCTAATTGAAATCAGCCTGCTGACTGAGTCTGCCCATGGACACAGAAGCTGGACTGTAATAATCTGTTCTGCAGAGAATTATCTCCTGGGAGTGAGGCAGACCTAATTACTAACCTCAGTGAAAAGTCTGGATTTGCTATCACTGCTTGTGGGCCCAGCTGGAGGAAAGAGCCCAGCATACCATTTAACTAATCTCTTCCTGAAATGTTTGAAACATGCCTAATGCCACATCTTGTGCAATTGGTTTTAGCAGCTCCAGTAACAGGGTAGATGCTCTCCTTCAATCGCACTTAACATTAAAAGAATCTGGGCCTCGCATCTGGCTCAAGGCAATGGTCTGAAAGTCTCTAGAACTTATGAGTAACCCCACACTTACAAATGGCATTTAAGACCATGTGTTTTACAATTACAAGTCAGCATTTATGTGGGCAGCAACTATTTTGCTAGAAAGAAGAGTCTTTGCCAATGGCAAACTGAGAGCGTAAATATTTCCCTTGCATGAATGGTGTATCAGCATATCTTTTCTGCTTTTGTCAAGTGATGTATCCCACAGGATAAAACATGAGGAGGCTGCAGCCAGCTTGTGAATAGCTGGGTTATTTTCCAGAAAAGACTCAATTTCTCCTGAATTTTCTTCCATATTTGTCCAGTATAGGCTGTTGAGCACTGTGAAGATTAATTGATAATGTAAACAAGGAGGATCTAATCTAGTTTCCTGAGTGTAAAATGGGAAGTCAAGTGCAAAAGCCAGGTAATAGCAGGCACTCCAGGAAATAAAACTAGAAGCTCTTGTACAAGCTTCTACACGTCTTTTAGGAAGTATTTTCTTGATGCAAGGAGCCCAAATTTGAACTTTAGGAGAAACGGGCATAAACCAAATGCCTTTTAAAGGTGCAGTAAGGGTAAGGATGATATCAGATGTCTCATACATCATAAAGTATAATTCTTCATGCAAATATGAAAACCATGCAAGATTTATTTACTCTGTGTGGACTGTGAGAACCATGTTGTTAAATACCTCATAATGTTTCAAAATTTCTGGCCTAAACTCAGTTCAACAAATTACAGAGGCCTAACTCTGCAATGTAGTATAATGGTTTGAATGCACTAGATGCAGGTGCAAGTGGAGCAGCATATCTGACACTTCTCTTATTCCATACTTGCACTGACTTTAGCTAGACTCCAGGAAGTTTCTTGTAGGAAAGGAACTTTTTTCATTGAAAGCCTCCAGAGTCAACATACAATATAAAATCAATAGTTTTGTTGATCAAACATTAATGAAACACCAGAGCCTGGCTGATGTCAGGAGGTGTGTGCAGTGGCAGTCAGAAACAATGATGGATGTCAGCCTGGCACTATGAATCATCCAAGTATAGATGAACCTTTTTTACTGCTGGGCACTGCTGTATTGATGAACTGACAGCAACCAAAGCCAGTGTTTTGGAATGACATGGTAATTCAGACCACATTTGCAGCTGCCCTTTCAGCACTTGTGAAGTTGCCCTCTGTTCTCCCTTTGAGGTTCAAGATCTCACAAACCCCCCTGTTAGAAACAGGAACTCTGTATGTGAATGGAAATCAGAGACTTGCATCCTGCTGTGTTCATGCAGATGCTTCAGCTGAAAGCAGGCAGCAACAAGATGCCTAATAGGAAGCTACTTGCAAAGCAAGGAAAAAGGAAGTAGAAGGAAGAGAGCCAGAACACCTCTTTAAGTAATTGGCTTAGGTAAGTATGGTCCCATTAACCAGAGACACTACTGAACCTAAAAGCTAGAAACTCCCTAAGACCACTGTATGCAGCTTCCGGTGCTATTGGAGTTCCTTTTCCATGTTTTTCTACAATGATCAGCTTGTGTGGAGATAGTAACATTTCCCTTAATGGGAACTTGCAAAACATCCACAGAACAGGGCACCGGTCCACAAACTGGACTGATGTGGTCATTGTGTTGAATTCAGAATCAGTGTCATAGTGATACAACAGGCTAAGTTATTAGTAATAAGTTTAGTCCTTCCCAAAAAACCTGTCTGAAAACCCAGACTTTTATATTTCCCTCAGTGTGCAAATACTGCTTTTGCATCCATGTTTTATTTAGTCTGTTCTACTTGGCTGTATGCAAATCAAACCTCAGCTGCCTCCAGTGCCAACTCTCATTTTACAGTCTGGTCTCCCATGTGCATGACTGCTCTCCCACCTACATGACTGCAGGTATCAGATGAAAGTCATTGGTTTTAATATTTTACTTTATCAATAGAAAGATGACATCCCTTGTCACATGAGAGGGTTGTAATTCATTCTGGATTGCTCTATTACTGTGTCAACACTCAGGCATATGAAATAAGCTTCAAATGCCTTATTTATGAACTTGGAGAGACTGACTTTGGATTTTAGGTTGGAGTGAGAAGCCTTGAGGTTACAGGGCTTTGTCCAAGGTGAGTCAAGACACAAGTTCATTGATCTGTCTAGGAGTCCCAGTCCTTAAGACAGGACCTGTAGGGCTGAAAGAGATGTTCTTCCCATTAAGAGCATCCTTGAAAGTCATGGGATGGCAGAAGGTGTCCTAGAGGGTAACTGTTTTGTAGCTTACACACAGTTAATAGAGCTCACTTAAGAGAAATATGAGAACAAAGAAAAATAAGTTCATGGCAGGGCACTTTCTAGAATCAAGACATACTTTGAAACAAAAATTATTCAAATTTTAATCTGATTTATGATGGTTAGTTCTTGCTAAATTCACTGAAAGGACTCCATTTTATTGATACCCCAGTTTCCTCCTCCTTATGCTAGTTCACAGATGTACTATGAATTTACAGAAATTGTCAAAACACAGGCAGACAGTCCTGTACATATCCCAAGTTTATTACAGTCTTTCCAGCCTCTTTCTCCTACACTCGGAGATGCTTCTCTGGACACATTCCTAACCCTTCTCTGGACACATCCCTAATATTTCCATGAAGTTATTCATGTATCATTAGGAAAATGATCTTTTAAAGCAAAAATGGGTATTAACTTGCTTCATGTAAGAATATATTGTCCTAATAAATGGGTCTTAATCATGCTGTTAGACACAGTTGCAACACAAGTGATAGAAATGAACCAGTAAAATTATCATTTATTTTCTCTGGCTTCAGGGGAAATTGCTTGTGTGCTTTGGAAATAAAACCCTCAGTGTGCTGAAACTTGAACATTACTTAGTCAGAGGATACCATGGGAGAACATGCTAAGGTTTAATTGTGGCTTCCTTCTGTTGAAGCCCTTCCAGAATTTAAGTACTATAAAAGCATATTGCAGTGTTCTGGCAAAAAAAATTAAATAATAAAAAGTGAAAATAACATGACTGTGACTGAAACCAGTGGAGAGCTGACAGAGCTGCTCTTTGGAGGCTAAGCATACTTGTGATGAAAGAAAAATTATCATCTATGACTTTCAGCTAAGAAGATCTTAAATTATATGGGTTGTTGAAAAAACCCAAAATCTACCATCCAATAACTACCTGAACAATTAGAGCTCTTCTAGGGTAAAAAACCTGCCAAACAAACAATAAACCAAACCCAAAACTCACAGAGAATCCTTCACATCTTTTTACAAACACATACCCTTTAAAGTCTGATTTTATCAGAATGTGGTAAATATTACCTGAGAGAGAATCAAAAGCCTATATTAGTGTTTTAGTATTAAAAACTACTGCTACAGTAATTCATAAAGTAATTATGAAAATGCAGAAATACTATAAGACTGAAGAGGATGTAAATGTGGTGTAGTGCTATTACAGCTTTTTCAATAATAGATTTTTAAGTAAAATATCCTAAACCTAAAAGTATACAGAGGAACCCAAGAAGATATAGATGTGGATTTTTAGAAACAACAATAATAGCTTTATGTTGGTTCAGAAAGATTTATTTGATTGAAAGACTTTGGCCAGTCTTTTCTTTCCCTAACAAAATCTTTCCCTCTCAAAAAAAAAAAAAACCACAAACAAAAAAACAACAAAAAAAGAAAAAAATATTAAATTCAAAACCAATGAAAGCAATATATTAAAACAAAGAAAAAGTTCTGAAATGAAAAATTAAAAAAATGATTAAAGTTTCTGAATAGAAATGAGCTATTATCTTGAGGGGCCTTCCTCTATCCCCTATTTCCACAGTTCTTTTTTTTTGTGGCAGAAACCACTCACCATTTCCTAATTGCTTCACTGACCACCAGAAACTGCAATTTTTGTCAATTTACTGTTCAATTAAAACACATCCCTAATCTAATTACAAAAACATTTGTTAATGTCATTGTTTCATTACATCATTTTAAATTGTAAGGCCTTTGTAGCAGAGGCCATTTCTCAACACAGGGAGCTGAGCTCCCAAGAGCAGGGCTCCCACCTTGGAGACCTTGGACATGGCTGCACACGAGAGAAGGACTGTCACATCTCACTTCCCCGTGAGATTCCTCCATCAGCCTTGAAAGGGGCTCTGGTTGTGGTTAGACATTCTCCTTGTCTACCTCTTTCGGGTGTAGGCAGGAGAATTGGGATAAAGTACTTGAATTTAGTCTTGGCCTTTTTATAAGCAGACAGTAATCTTTGCTTAGTTACCTTTGGTTTTCCCCACCAGCTTTATCTGAGATGTGTCTGTGCACCTACCCTTCACTCCAAAGCAGTGACTTGCTGCTTAAGCACTGCTATGTTGTGCTTATGTACAACAGCAGAATATTTTTAGGTAGCATTTAGAAATCTGGCTTAGTAAGAGCTGAAAAAGAGGACAGTCCTCTGTTTCCTCAGTCCTTATCTCCACTGGAGGGTGGGGCTGAGTTTCATATATTTTAAACGATCTAACTACAGCTGTGAAACTGGTGATAGAAATGCTTATCAAAGGGACTTGAAAATGCTTGCAATTTGTGCAAGTCTCCCCCAGGAGAGGAGGGGGAGGAAGGAATGCCATGGTAATCTACATTATAGAAAATGCTCAAATGTATGTAATGCTGATTATTACCACCTGCTCAGCCTCTTCTATGTTACAACCCTCTTGGGAGAGTCATACTTAAGGGTCTTGTCAAAAAATGTCAGCTTTATTTTTTTCACCAGATGCAATAACTTTCCTTGAAGACCGCCTGCTTTGGATCCCATGTGAAAATACCATTAAGCCTTCAGAGAAGGGGCTTGGGGATGGCAATCGATTTGGGACCAGTTTACGCCTGTTGCAGAGCTTTGAAAGGCCCATTGCTCCCCCCGGCCCCTTTCTGAAAAGGCAAAGCTGGGGGAAATTCTATTTGTGTAATTCTTTCTTTATTAAATAAAACACAAATAGGAAACACTTGATTTGACTGTCTATGATTTCTTTTAATTAGACCCCTGAAGCCATCCTTTTCCCAGAGGCTGATGTTGTTAGATAATCTTGAACAGTGTGTGTGCATTACAAAACTGGTGATTCAACAACTTTTTGACTACGGTTACGTGCCATGAATCAGTTGACAGCAGGCATTAGGAGGTGCCTCCCATGAGCCAGGAACAAGGATGTTAGATGTTTGTACATAAAGAACTCAGGCAAGGGTTTTCTGGCCTCAGTAGCTTGGAAACAAAGAGAGTGTGTTACCAGGATTTCCGGCAGCTATAAAAAAGTCCTTTCACCTTTGTTCTTTAATGTGATGCTGTCAGTGATAGTCACAGTGAAAACAGTTCTGCTGTAATCCATTGTTTTCCTTTATTTATTTTTTTGTTGTTGTTGGTAGTTCCTTTTGCTTTCTCTAGCAGTTCAAGAAAGAAATGTTGGAAAAGTAGGTTATGTCTATTTAAAGGGTTTGAAGTGGTAGCCAAATGCCAAAGAATAGATCAGACAAGAGCATCTTTGGCATTTGCTTGTGTGTCACTACCACACTGCATGCTAATCTTGATCCGTGCTTCAGACCGGCCCCTTGCAATGTTTTAGTTCTTTGGCTAGTTAATAATTAATGTTACAAGCATTTGAAATGAGGGTCAGGGTGCGGTCATTGCTGGTAACTAATTGGGTTTTCTTCAAACTTGTGGTGGGTTCACAGTGGTGAGCTTTGAACAGCTCTTTCCTTTGAGCCTGGAAGAGGCAACTGGAAGTGGAAGGCTTAGATCAACGTACATGGGGGCCTGAGGCTCAGATCCTGACATGGATGCTGACTCTCAGTGTGGCCTGAGGCAAATATCCCACTGTCTCAGGCTGATGATCATAAAAATCCAGCAGTTCCTTTTGTATTTTGTGTGACCAGTTTTATCATGAGCTTCTCAGGTCTCAGACACTGGCCTTGAAGTTAGTTTTAGCATCTTATGCACCATTGAAAACAAAGAGCAAATGGAAAGACAGGAACTCATAAACTCTGAGGCAGTCAAACAAATTCTTCCACCTATAAGCAGCCTGGGGATTTTTGGCTTTCTCTTCAGTCTCAAGGGCCAATATGATTTCTGTAAACTGTAAAAAACCATTTGTCAAGAAAGCTACATCTTTTTGACAGACAGAGAGGAGGAAAAGCAATGTCAGCGTGAATGAGAGATGTAAAAGATCTGGATAGAGCCATAATTGTCACCTACCTGAGATTGAGTCAGTATGCTCATCTTTATGGTAAAAGATGAAAACAGAGTCTGTGATGTGTTATTGGCCACTGATCCAGTCATAATAAAAAGGTACTCTGTATTATTTTCTGCTAAGTACTGAGTATCAGTGAAATCAGGTGAACTTGGGTAATATTGAAAAAGTTTAAAGTTTTCAGTCAACTGGGTTGTAGTCAGAGCTTGGCAAAGTCCTTCCATGCATCAGCAGGAGAATTTTGTGTGAGAGTCTTCCAGAGCTACCCACAAATGCTTGGGAGAAACTTGAATGCATAATCCATTTGTTTCTCCGTCATCACCCTGTACTGTTAGTTCAAGGATAATTGCCATTTGACAATAAGTGTTTCCTTTTTTATCAGGCCTCCTGTAACCCTGACACTTCTGTACATGCATGTTTTGTTAATAAGTTTTTTTCCATTTCAGTCAATTGTCTGCAGTGTTTCCAGTTCTTTTTAGAAAGGAAAAATGTAAAAAGGAAAAACACTCTTCCTTCATATAACCTATGACTTATACCACTAGGTAGCTACCAGAAAGCTGATGCAAAATACAGTCAGAGTCTGCTGTAAGTGGATTCTGTGTTGACTGTTGGGAGAAAGAAAGGAAGGATGCAGTGTGTTGTTCAGCTGTTTGAAATAAGTGGGGGAAATTTAATTCAATCCCTCCCATAGGGCATTTCTGTGATCATCCCAAATGGCTTATGGCTAAATTGCTGTGGGAATTGCTGGAATTCTCTGTGAGTCTGGTGCCAAACTGAATGTATTTGTTCCTCTCAACAATACAGGGAAAGAACTTTTCAACTGAGAATCCATCAGAAAAGGATTTTGTAGTTTTGAGACAAATAAGGGAAAAACAGACATCACTTGGAAGAAATCAGAGAGGCATGTTCAGACTGTTGGTGCATAGCACAGTCCCAGATGATCAAGTCCAAGGCCATTTCACTCAATATTGGAACTGGAGACCATTACACATAGAAAAGTTAACTTGGCAAAAAAATGATCCAGTGGATATGGCATGATAGGAAATAAATGTTCCTAGTGCATGAACTCTTTGTTGGTGATCCAGGATACTTTCAGTGTTAGTCCATAGATACCTAAATGAAGACTTTCAATATCTGTATAATTTCATTTTGCTCACTGTAGAGGGATTGAGGAATAATCTTGTGGTTAAAGCGCAGACCTGGAACAGAAGAGATCTGGGCTGAAGCCAGACCACAAATGAAAACTTCAGAAAATAATTCCGAGTACTTACATCAGGCAACCAGAAACAGAATTATCACAAATTAACTGACTCTTTTCTAGCTGCCTACTTAACTTCTTTTTACCTCCAGTTTTCCCTGTCCATTGTAAAGAAGTTTAGTAGTAAGGAGGATAATTTTCTTCCTTTTTAAAAAGTTGCTTCTCTATGGAAAGGATGATAATACTCTCAGCATACTACCCCATAATAATACTAAATAATTTGCTACCTATTTGCTATCCATTGTAACTGTAAGGGATGATGATGTGCAGAAGGAACAGCCTAACCAATTATATATATCTTTACAACATAAAATTTTACAAAGTACTTTGAAGAAATAAATGTTTTCTTCAAAATTCATATTTTTGAACATTTCTACTCCACAAAAATCTTCTGTATTTGATGTTAGTTTTAACCTTATTAAGGTAACTTTGCCTTGCTGTTGTAATGCCTTGGCTTCTGCCACATTACAAATGTTGAATGTTAAACAGAATTGATGGGGGCTATTCTTACTAATTGCCACTTGTGAAAAGATAATTATATTCTCTGTCTTGGATAATATACTGTGGCATTTGGGACTAGCTAGGCATGACCTACCTGACCTTTCCTGTTGTCAGTTTTGGAGTGACTGGTGTGGAAAACAAAAGCTATTTGAGACTAGAAAAAGTGACCGCAGGTCTTCAACCTACCATAATTCATTTGAACGAAATATGTTTAAAGTTAACTCAATCAATAAAAAATCATGATCTGTGTTGCCAGGAGTGACTGGGACATGTCAGCATCGGAGGAAGTTCTATTTTATTTTGTGGTACAGTTCCAGTATCTCTTTGAAGTCCAAATACATGAAATTTATATGCTCATGTTGCACAATTTTTTTGTCAATAAAATAGTAGTAGGGGAAAAAAAACTGACACCAACATACACTGCATCCTGATAAACAAGGACTCAGAGCAGGTGAAAAACTATTATTTTTTTTACAGAACAGTTACCTGGTGAAAAATGGCACTTCTTGAAAGCTAAAATGTCCCATCAATTCTGTGGACTGTTTTGTCCAGCTCTAAGATGACTCTGCAAATATAGGTGAACTGACTCAGGCCCTCCTTGGTAACACTAGTCATTCTAGTTAAGCCTCCTCTTGTTTTCTTGGACATTTGTGAGCCTGCTCTCACATCTCCGGGAAGTGCCTATTGCCAAGTCTTCCTAGTACTTCCCCTTCCTTTGTTTCCTCCTAGAAATTCTGGAAAGTTCTGCTTTCCTTCTTTAGAGCTATGAAGTCACATTTGAAGCTTGGATATGTTTTATGAAACAAAAGTGCTGTTTTCTGCTCCTCCGTACTTTGAACATCCTTGTTCTTCTTCCAAGGCGCCCTGTCAGTTCTGCATCCTTGGTTGTGACTTTTGAACTCTAAAGGGCTAAAAGACCTTAGTGCTCCATCTGTAAACTAGAGATAATTCAGTGCTCTATTTGTAAACTGCAGAAAGTTACCCTTCCTTTCCTCCCACTTTTATTAGTTCTGTTATTGTTTTTTTTTTTTTGTTTGTTTGTTTTTCATTTTTGAAATTTATTAGCATTGTGCAATGCACTTAAGTGAGAGTGTGATCTTTAACACTCCTCATTCTATTATTTTAATACAAATAATTAACAAGATGCAGAAAACATTTTTACAAAACTGCAGGGGTGCACAAACAAGAACTGAATAAAAATAAATTACTAGATATTTTTTACTGTATCTTCATGCAATTTTTTCATTTACTGTAGGAGGAAAGAAGAAAAAAAGAAGTTCTCATTCATCCACTGGGTTTTTGTTATAGAAATTGGCACTTTTCTTACTGCCTTGCAAGTTTATGGCCTATTTACTTTTGATTAATTTCTGCACTGTTCTACTTGTTGCTCTAATGTTTTGTTATTAGACTTCAGGTAAGGTTTCACTTCTTACACTTCAGCAAAGCAACCCTCTTTAATTCTTTCTTTCTTTCTTTCATTAAAGCTGTGTTGATCTGCCACCACTTATTTTCTTTACCTCTCTCTGCAGTCCACACTGGCAATTAGCATATGTTTATTCTGTACTTTTGCTAAATTACAGTAAAATTCTACAAAACTCTGCAACAAAGGAAAGTCAAATTTTTGTTGTAGGCAGAAAGAGCTAGTGTCTGCTTTCTGACAGGATCTCGATATCTGCCCCTATACAATTTAACAGTTCTAGATTTCATCCCTTTTAAAACCATCAAATTCCTGAAAACCAAGCCAGCCAAAGACATGAGTCAGCAGTCTCTTCATTCACTTTGCTCCTATCACTCTTTCTAGAGCAGTGACTATTTCCAGCTGTGCCTTGCTTGTCTGTCTGTTAAATGTGGGTGGCAGCATGTACCATGGCTGACTGGTTTATGGGCCCAAGCCAGCACTGAAAGAAACCACTTCAAACAATGATACCACAACAACTAAGTGATATCAGATGGACATTGACTCAAATTTGGTCTATTTCGAAACAGTTCCCAAAAATGCTACCCTTTTCCAGGTCTAAGTGTGGTGGTGTTTTTTACGGCTAAATTGGGTAATTATGGGGGACATGTATGTCATAGCTATATTCAACCAAAGGCTGTTCTTGCCTTTATTTTAACAGAAAAGGAATATGTAAGGAGCTCAAGGCCCTGATCCCCTGAGGGCTGGACACTCTCTGTTCACTATCATATTCACATGAGAGGTGGGAATGATGCCTGCCAGGATCCAGATCTGAAGGTTCATGGACTGTGAACAAGATCATTGTGTTGATCCCTGAAGACTCTCATGAATATGAACACTAATAGTGAGTCACATAAGCCAGACAAAAAGTTCCCACTAATGTCAAAGGCTGAGTAAAATCTTGAACTGTTACTCAAACAATTTGCCTCCTCTTCATTTTGGCTTAAGAAAACTCATATCCTAGGATGCACACCTAAAGTGACATACATCTTCAGTAAGCAAAAAGACATGCTTTGAAGTCTCCTTAGTGTCTTCCAAATCCTCAGGCTGTTCCAAAGGGCGTTCTGGGAAAGGATTAGGTGTAAGAGTTGGACCACCTGCCTTGGCACCAGAACATCGACCTACTTGTTCCTGCCCAAATATATGATGAAGACAGGAAGCAGTTTGGCACACTGAATTCCAGTTTTGCAAAGGCGTCTCTCTGCCTGTCTGAGCTCATCATCGTTGTTCAAGGGAGAGACAGGTTTTTTTCACACTAACCTTCTTCAAATGTTTCCTATTGACTGTCTGGTGCTAGGCACTTAACTCCTGAAATGGTTTTTCAGTCATTTGAATTTTACTTCCCCAGCCTGTAGCTCCAGACATCATGAAATCTAAACCTTCATATCATGAAATCTAACCCCCCCTGTTGCATCCCTTCTCCCATCTTTGGCCATCCTGTATGTATTTTTCCATAAGAAAAAGATGCAAGGATTTTTGGAGAAGAAGAAAAGAAGTGAAACTGAATGACCTTCACATACCTTGTGAATAGTAGAAGGCATTGGAAATAAAATCACTAGTAACTGAATCAATAGGAATGAGACAGAGGAAGAGGAAAAGCATTAGGATTAAGAGCAAAGAGGAGACCATAGATGGGAAAGACTTGTGAGAAACAGCAAAGAAAAGAAAGGATACAGAAAGATGAGTGAACAGAATAATAATTAAAAAAAGGAAGTAATAAGGTGAATCAAAAAACTGTGAATAAAATAAGGGAAGGTCAGTTTAAGGAATAAATGTCACAACTGAGCCTGAGCTGGGCTCTTTTGAAAGTATGGCCCCTTCTCTAAATGCTTGTAAATTTAGCTCTGAGCTCTCTCAATAGTTTGACCCTACTTGTCTGAAGTGAAACACCTTCCTAATACTATAGAGTACTTCATAGAGATAAATGCAAAACAATTTATTGGAATATTTGTGACTGTTCCCTTTGTTCAGGTTCATGCCACTCTCCTTATTTCCCCATGAACTTTAGAATTATGACAAAGTCACATTTTAGCAGCCTCTGCACAAAATCCCAATGTTGACTGAAGCAAACAGATCTGAAAATTTTATATACCATTTTAGCTTGTTCAGTAGGGATCTAATGCATTTCAAAACATGACTTTTAGTATGCTTGAGTCATGCTCAGAACATGATGAGTGTTTATATCTCTCTTTTCCAAGTACCAGGAGAATATAAGCAGAGACAGCCGACTTGCTGCTTCGCTGTGCTCCTCTGTGCCCACTAAATGTGCCGCTGTAATTTATAGCCCTCCTTGTTTGTATCTCCTCACAGTAACCTTAGCACTGCCATCTTGGAAAATGATATATGTGAATCAATTACTAACTGAGGTTACTAGGATAGCAACACCTGAGAAAATGCTTTGTCTGAAGCTGGGAGGTGAGTGTCTTGAGACCTGACCAGAGAGCAAATAAAATGAAATGAATGAGACAGAGAGAGAGGAAACAACAACAACAACAAAAGTTGTAAATGGAAAGAAATAATGTGGTTTAATAGCCTGGATTAGGACAGCTCTTTATCCCTTCACTGTGAACTTGCACAGTTAACCAATAATTATGCAAATCAATCCCTCCTATAAAACTGATGCTGACAATTGCTTGGTCCAATTGGGCAGTGGTCCATTTTGTTGCATGCCATCTCATTGGATCTTAATTCGAGAGGCTGTTTTCTTTCAACATCACATTTCAGCAATGGCCTAACCTCAGGTGTTCTGAAGCCCTAAAGGTTGGGCCCAGAGATGTCACAACTTTTACCCTTTGCAAAAAGGAAAAGGGGGATTTCATCCCAGTTTGTTCATCCTCTTGGTCTTCATTTTAAAATAGAGGAATAGGGAACATCTGGACAAATATCTTGGCATCTTTCTGTTGTGATGATTCAGACCAAAGTTTGCTTTTCAACAATGCCTTGTAGCATCCAGTCACAAGACACAGAGTGACTTTAGGTCCTTAGAACTGAAAGATTTTGGAAAATTCCGTACAAATGAGGCCCAGACATATAAGTCTTAGAAGCAATTGTGGTGTTTCTTTCCACTTAGCTTTGAATTAACATTTGTTTGAAATAAAAAGGAGCTTTATTTTCTCTAACACTGGGTGGTTTTTTTACTTCTGAGTTTTGAAGGCATTTTCTTTTTTTGTACTTAAAATATCAGGTTCTGACTGTTTATGATTTTGTGAGAGGGTACTATTGCTTCTTTTGAGTTGTTACCTAAACCCTATAGTCAACTTTTCCAAATTCAATCCAGATAAATATAAAAGTATAATCTGGGGGGAAGGGGGGAAGTTTCTACAACAAAAGTGGAACATTTTGTTATTACTTTTCTCTGTACATGAATTAATTGGTCTCTGTATTCATAAGTCGGTGAAATGGTATTACCACAATTGTTCTTATTTCCTTTAGAAACCTAAGTGGACTGATTACAAACCTCTCTTTAGAACTACTGTGGAATAGGTAGTAGCAAATAATGTCTTGTTGAAAGCAAGTTTCCGTTCTCAACTTGTAAGGGTGGAGATACTTTTGCTTAGTTCCCAGGGGTGAAATTCTGCCCCATTGAAGTTTTGCTATTAACTTCAGTTGGGCCAGAATTTCGCCCCAGGTCTTCAAAACCAGCTTCCAGATGCACAGTAAAATACCTGAGTTTTGGCTAGCTTTCCTCCTCTCTTTGCCAGCAGCATGTATAGAACAAATACATACAGAAAAGAAATCTTATAGAAAGTTTCACAGACCTGAACACAATTTAAGCATAAAGGATTTAATGAATTATGAAAGGATTCTACATATATGGGAAAGGAAAGTTTTGTAAAGTCGCTTGAAAGAGAGATCACCAAGCAGACACTCATGACATGGAAGTCTTCTCCCAGTTCTGCCACTAGTGTATGTGGTTACTTTGATTGCATCACAGCAGTTTACTGAGGTGTTCTTCTTGCATATAAAAAGAAAATAATAGTTGATTTCCCCTGGAAAATACTTACAGACCTACTGAGTAATACCACTATATAACTTGTCTTTTTTTTTTTCTTCTCCTTAGTGAAAAATGGACATTCATTGTTCATTTCTAGCACTTTACAACATGCAGTTTTAAGAGTTGTCTTTACCATGCATGTAGATAAGAAGTTATTTATAGGTATCTACACAATGCACAGCAGAGATTCAGTTCAATACAGTGTTCTACCCAAAGTGGCTTTGAGAAATTTATGCCACAAATATTTGTTTTCCCTCTAAGAAAATAAGACACTTTCTGTGAAAAAAATGCTCGAAGGCAAATGTCTACATCTCAGTAGACTGTGGAGAATCCATAAAGTGAAGAGGACTCAGACCCACACCTTTCATCTGATTTTGGATTCACTAGATTTTTTTCAACAGCTTTAAATGCAGAAAGCATATTGTGAGAAATATAAAATAACACTTAAAGGCAATTGTTTCACCTGTTTTGGGTTTTGTTTTTGTTTTTGTTTTGTTTTTTTAAATCTGCAATGGCTGTAGTTATTTACAATTGTGGTGTCTGGATGTGAGTGGAAGATTTCCTGTGAATCTGCATTGTATGATTACTTTTCATTGGGATTTGACATTGTTCATTTGATTTTTGTTTTTTTAATGGTGTGTGTTATTGAAAACAACTTATTTTATGTGAAGGAAAGAAATATGTCAATTGTGTCACAAAAGTGAATTAACAGAGTTTTAGGCCAAGAGGTACAGTAAGACTGTTCATGTAGGACCTTGGTATATTACAGTCCTCTAAATATCACTTACTAATTCTTATATGGAAACTATTTCTGCTTCTACTGCATCTTAAAGATATATTTTAGAAAGACAATCCATCTGTGCTGCCAGTGGTTTGTTGTAGTGGTTAAAAATCCTCCTTGTTAAACATTTGGCCATTATTTCTTGTATTACATGATGCATTTGTCTCCTAGATCAAAACATTTCTTAGTATCCACTCCTTTCTTCCTGGGGAAAGGATTTGTACTTGTAAACGCTCCCATTCCTCTTCTGATCAGATAAACAGATTGAGACCTTTTAAGTATCTCTATGGATAAAAAAACTCACCATCTTAAAAACATTTTACATTTTAAGCTTGCTTCTGAACATTCTCCAGCTATTCTACAACAATTAAAAGGTGCAGAGTGCCAGCAAATTTTGCATCATTTTTCTAAAGAGGGTAGCAGAAGACTGTGCTGCACACAGAGTATGGTATCCTCTTTCTGCTGCCTCAATACTCTTCACTTGCACACTAAAGATGACATTAATCTATTTTGTCACAGAATATATGTTGTGTTTCCACCCAATGTCCCCTAGGTCCTCTTCAGACTCCTGATGCTTAGGAGCTTGGCTGGAATGTTGAACAAGAGTAGCTCAAGTATGGCACCATATCTACAGTTGCACTTTGAGTACTGGCAGTGGTTGCACGGGAGAGGTATAATAGGTAGAGTTTATAATTTCTACTGCAGGAAAAATTGGAAAGAAAAAGCAGTATTTATTATCACAGCCTCACTAGTCTACTAGATTTTCTATAGGTTATACATTCCAGAGTACCTAGATCTCCAAGAAAGTTGTTGGGGTATTCTGGGACTGTTACAGAGGTTCAAGGAGTTATTTGTAGCATGTTCTTGATGTAATCTCTGCCAAATTCTCCTGGAATGTTAGCATTTTCCTGGTTGCATTTGTGCTGCTTTAACTAGAAATGTATGGGGCATTCTTAGAACTTGAGAGGCTGAGATAAACTGGCACTCAGACCAACTCTTCAGTGGTCACTTGCCTCCTTTGTCTTTCTGCAACATTCCCTCAGAAGAGCACTCACCCAGGGGCTACCACATGAGCTTTGCACCTGTACTCCACAAAAGGCATTTATTTCAAAGAAAACTTCAAAGCTCTGAGAAATAACCATGAGAAACATTTCTCTGAGCATCATTCTAACTATTATCTTAACACAACTGCTGTATTCTGGGTACTTAACTGAGGAGATTAAATCTTTATGCGTCAGTGCAAAAAGATCATATCCTTGTAATTTTTCATATATATAATTTCTCAGCTGCCATAGCTTAAACTTGTCATATTTATGGCACAACTGTAATTTAGGTGAACACTTTAAAATGCCATTCTCAAAGGACAGTTCTCTTGAACTACTACAACAAATACGTTTCCTTGCCAGTATATTGGGTGGTGGAACTGATCATTGCGGTCAGTTATATTTTTTACCCAGTGACCACTTAATATGCTCTAAAAGAAAAATCATTAGGGAGTCCATACTAATAAATTACAGTACAGTGTAATTGAAGTAGAAACAAAAAGAAAGATTCTGTATTTAACTGCTTTTGCTGCAGAAGTCAGTTAGACAGGAGTAATCCACCTTGGATGCCTAGGAAAAACTGGGCTGGAAGAGGTATAAATAAAAATTGATTTAGCAGCTCCCTGTCTGCTTTTGGTGACCCTGTACCTACTCTCAAAACTGTCTTTGCTTGTCCAGTGATAAGCTAATAATTTTCATGTCTCCTATCAATCACTGTGGCACTTTCTGTATTGCCTACTGTAAAGAACCTTTCTGCACCCTGAGGATCATTAAACAGGACACATTTTTGGGGTCTTTGAATTGCAGTCAGACCTGTACCATACCAACTGAAAGTGGCTGGGATGACTAATGCAGCTAAAGGCAGCTGACAAGAAGCCTCTGCTTAAATCTCACTAAATTCTGTGTGATTTAAGCATTTGCTTGCTTGCAGTGCCAGACTGGAGTGATTGTGTTCCTGTCACCACTTAATCCTGTATTGAGCTGATTCTGTTCATCAGTTTCTAGGGACCACAGTGGTCAGGAAACCATAAAACTGAGCACCTTTAGGCACACTGAGAAACACAACCTCAAAAGTCAACAGCCGTTAGGCTCTGAAGACATGTGGGTGGCTACCAGGCAGCAAAATGCACCTCTGGAAGAATGCTGCTGATTTATAGAATGTTTCTGGTTACCCTTTAAAAAAAATTAAAAAAAAAAAAAAGAAATAAAAAAAAGAAAAAGCAATTTAGAATTTCCAAGAATACAAGAGAATAAGGAAAGCATAGACAGTTCTGGAGCAGAAGACAGGGTACACCACATCACACAAACCTCCACCACCACTGGCATTCTTACTGTTGGCCTTGGATGGCAGCCCAAAGACTGAACAGGCAAATGAGCCTTAACTCCTCCCTGTGACCCCTCACCAGGCTTGGAGCCCATGCAGAGAGCAGAGTCGGGAAGCTCTTATTGATGCTCTTGCTCAGGCTGTTTTTGAATAGCTCAGTCTCCACAGTTGTTAAACTCCTTTCTGGATCCTCAAACGTATCTAGTTGAAGATGTTCATCTTTCTGCACAGGCTGCCCTGTAGGGCAATTCCATGATCCTCAGCGAGATCCCTCTTATTGTGAAGCTTTCTTCTCCATGCAAGGCTCTGCAGACTCGCAGCTCAGACACCTCACTCACCAGAAGTCAAACTTAAAGCAGAAGTGGATATTCAGGGATTTGGATGGAAAGAAAATTTATTTCATGTTTAGGTCACTAAAATCATTAAAATCTTCCTTATTGGCAGGTGGCAATTTTGTTTCAGGTGTGATGCTATATTTTCTGTTTAAAAGATCATGAAGTTGGTGCAGAAAGAGTTTATATGGGCTTTTCAAAGCAAGATTCAGTTTAGTATTTTCCGAGTTAACCCCTGTGTTAACTGCCTGAGATGAAGAGTGAGTTGGCAATGGAGAGCTTGATTAATACAATACTAAGGCCAGTATTAAAAATAAAGTACTGTTGTTCACAGCAAAGGTTCTGAAGTTGCCATTCTCCCTATGCTGTCTCCATATCTTCAATGAGAGCTAATCAAAACAGCTGCACTGGGCTTTTCACTAGTCTAAAAAGTACTCTTTGATACAAGACAGCCTCCAAGAGAAAGGGAAATAACTTTTCTAGCTGAAAGGGCTAAAAAAGGGCTGTCCTTCAGAATTACTCTCAGTATGCTCCTCTTTGATTTTTATGCATGTTGTTATTCCAATGTGGCTTGCACTTCACAAAGACTGTGAGTATTTCAGGTGTCAATCCGAAGCTGGGACTGATTTGAGGTTGTACTGGTGTAATGAGTGCTGGGCCTGTTTTCTTTACTGAGGAAGCAGGTGAGACAGTAGGGCCTATATCATTATGTCCTGGTGCAGCTGTGCACTCACCAGAGCATTTTTTTTGTGATGAAGCAAAGGCATCAGGTTTTCAGCTCTCAAATCTACAAAGCGCTATCACCACCCATCAGCTTTTCTAGGTGTGTATCATGTACTTTGTTACCATGTAAATCTTACATTCCCAGGTTGCTAGGTTGGCAGGAATGCCTTCCTTTGAAGTGGTCAAGGGGCTCTCAAATTTTTAGAAAGCAGTATTTGGAACCTTCTTAGTATAATTCCGAAAGAGACTCCTGTAGATGCAATTTGCCAGCATAATCTGAGAATATTGCTGAGCTCAAAAGCAAATATCCATATACAAAAAGCACTCTAAATTCCCCTGTTGAGTCAAACAAAAAGGGTATCTTTGTAATATGTAAATGACCACACCACCTAGTTCAACTTTGATTTCTGGTGATAGTCTTAGCAGTGTGCGGTCTGATTTGTCTGCCTTCTGAATATGTTTAGTGCTAGCTTTCAGTACTTTTCTTTATTCCCTGCAGGAATTTTGAGAAAGATTCTCTTGATATTTGGGAGAGTGGGCTTTTGTATTACTCTTCTCAAAATCAATGAATGATGATTACAGCACATCAACCTAGGATGAGAGGTTTTTCAGGTAGCTAAGTCAGGCATTCAGACTAAGCCAGTCACCCAGGCTCTTTCCAGAATCAGTGGGGTGATGTAATGATGTAATAACTCCATAGAGTGATTAATGTCATCTATTAGGATGGGATGAATCACAGTTTTGGAGATGTCTATCAGTTTTCCTTGGAGTGTCCCTCAGTCCTACACTTAGATTTTGTACAGCCACTGGAGCATGGAGGTCTATGGGAGTTATTTCTAAACTTGCTGAGCTTTCTGCCTTGATAATTTCCATTACCTATTTAGTTTCTTTGTTATCTCAAGTATGACAGATTTTCTGTCTTCTTCATCTGTAAATGCCTCCCAGAAGAGTGTGAACAAATAAATATTGCAAAAGTTGTGATGTGCTCAGATACCTAATGCTGTAACCTCAGCTGTGATTACACAGACATCACCGTGTATCTACAGCAAAATAGAAGTCAACTCAAAATAAACCACCCCCAAAAAACCAACCAACCAACCAAAACCAAAACATAACCCCACCCAAAAAAAAAACAAACCAAACCAAAAAAAAAAATCACAAAAACCCAAAAAAATAAAAACCCCACACATAAACTAGAAAAAAAAACAGATTTAGGCTGACTAATTAAAACTAGTTCATTCAAGCTAAAGCACCATGGAAGGATGGAAGAAGTCTAAGGTGAAGAGTTGAAGGTGTTTTCTACTGATGTTGAAATACCAGTTAGTAATTTGAAATAAATCCCTAACTTTATGGATGTTCTCCTGACCTCTTGGTAGACAGACAGAATGTCTTTATGCAGTTACATCAATAATTTAGGTGGAAAGGACGATATTTATGCAAATGTTTCAGACAAAGAAAGATGGAAATGCAGTTACATGTAAAAGAAAAAATGAATGAGTGGTTCTTATGAACAAGCCAAAGGAAAAATCTGTGTGTGGGGACATGAGACCATTGTGAAAGAAAGTCTCGATCTTGTAAATCTTAGACTACATTGATTTTAGTGGACTTCATTTAACATTGATGAGAGGCTTAATTATAGGTATTCAGCTCTTACAAGCGCTAACAAATTTAATTCAAGATTAGGGAATATTTTTTTGTTCTGAATGAGCTATGAATTCTGTTCTCTCTTTACAGCTATAGGGTGCTGCGGATTTTGCTTAAGCAGCACAGGTGTATCTGGAAGATGAATTTGGCCCAGAATGTTTTCCCACATTAACAATTCATTTGACATTTAAAATAAACCACACAAAGGCAACAGATTAATCAAGCCAGATATTGTAGATATGCCTGGAGCACAGATGAAAACAACCCCACTGAGCTCAGAGCTGCATTGCCTGACCTACAATGCAGGATTTCATTAAGTGTGTATGATTCAGACAAATTAGGAACTGAGTACAAGGGGGAAAGAAAACCAAACTATAATCATTCCTGCATTCTAAATTAAGATTTGAAACAATAAGACTACTTGACACATTGCTGACCATGTGAACTTCTGTGTCTAGATGCTTAGACTATTTTGTGTGCACCAGAATTAGCCAATGTTTTTTGTTGTTGGATTTCCCCCCACTTTCTTACTGCATCATCACACTCTTCCATAGCTCACAGAGTTTAGGCACAAATTAGGATTCCTTGTAAAGCAAACATACTGTGCAGGCTCTAAATCATGAGGATTTCCCATATGGCTACCTTTTAAAATGTACACATTATTTTCATATGTGATCAAAAATGACATCTCCCAAAGATGCTGTTATTTTATATAATACTGAGGAAAAACAGAGAGGTAATGTGTGTTTTGAATTCCTAATTTGAGACCTTTGTAGTAGCATAGTTGCATATTAATACACTTTTTTAATTTATTTTTCAAAATATTGTTGGATTTTACCACTACAGCAACATGAAAGATGTTTTACTGAGTATGGGACTAACTTAATTCAGGACCCTATTCTGTTACAAAAGCTTTTTGGCATTGGTTAGGACATTTAGAAATAAGTACATTACAGAAGCCTTTTTATCCATGTTCTTGTTTCCTTTTGATAAAATCAGGGTTAATAATATATCTTTACTTGGCAAATATCTTGAAAAGGTTAACAGTGAGCCATAAGAAATAACTAAGATGGTTTTTTTCAGTTTGCAATATAAATGTAAAAATTGGAATTTTTACCTTTTGATTTTTTTTAAATGCTAATATCTTAGTGAAAACAATTAAGCCCTGTCACAAATTATGTCAGTCAGAGAGATTACTCACAAAGATACCATCCATGGTCAATAATGTGGGTCACTCATTCTTTCATATGAGAGCTATGACAAGAACAAAGTGATTAGGTAAGATATTGTTCCTTTCATTTGTCCTATTTGAAAAACTAGTTCTTTAATTTATAGTTTTTTATTAAAGAAATAACAATGCCAACTATTTCCTTTTTTTTTGAGGAGTTTTATTTCTCTGTAGTTCACAAATCTTTTTGGCCACTCAAGTTCTTTGAATCTAAAAGATCCTTCCTGCTGTGAGTAGCAGACCTCATTGTAAGAGGTCACTTTTTTCCCTTGGAAAGCTGCAAGACTGCAGTTGCAAGGCTGCAAATTTAAGCAGAAATCCTTGCTGTATTTGAGGCCTTGTAGCAGAGATAAGTTACTTAGGTCTTGACTGAAAATCCAAAGAGCTGACATATGCCTTCCCCTTTCTGATTTCACAGTATCCAGTAGCTGCAGATCTCATAGTGCAGATGTTTTCCACTTCCACTGAAGGCATACTCCTTCCTATAAATGCACATGCATCTGCAGCTGCTAGGTCCAAGAAGATTGCTATGGTAAAATAATTGAGGTCCCATGCTGCATTCTCTTTCTGAAGATTTTTAGGATACTTCAGATGAATTTGGCAAAAGCAATAGCAGATTACTTTTGCTGGAGTAATAAATTACCCTTTCAGCAGACTGCAGGGCTCAAATCAGCCATTGCATCTCTGAACTCAGAATTCAAGCATCACAGGCAATAGTCAGCAAGTTACTTGAAGGAATCTGCAGGACACTGACTTCACGAACCTGCTCAAAGAACCAGCCACAAAACTTTTGACAAAAACATAATACAAGACACTTCCCAACTCTCTAAAGCAAATTGGGTCTTTGAAGTATAAAGTTTTTTATCTTACGGCAACCATTTTATTCTGAGGCTTCTTATCTATGGTAAGAGAAAATTCAGTGACTTTTAGCAGTGCATGTAATGTTGCAGGGTAGACAAAACCAAAAATCACCTCAGTCATTTGGAAAACATGTAAATTATGGTGCAATATTTGTTTTTTTTATTATTACAGTAGGCAGTGACTAGCATCAGATCTTGATGATATATCATAGAAGTAAAGCTGTTAATTTCAATATGACAATTTTTTTGCAAATGCTAATAAACATCGCTGAAATTTGTGATTATTATTATTGTGATTTTATTCAAGAGATAAGACATAATGACACAATAACACTGAGTCATTCCCTCAAAACTCCTTCAGGCTCTAATAAAAAAGCATACTGCAGAATATCACATTAGAAGACTTCTACTTTTTGTCATCTCACCACCCTCTGGTGGAGTCTCATTCTGGAACAGTCGGCCACAGCAAGCAGAGGAACCGCAGTCATCTGAGAAGAGGACACACTGAGGGCAGATGGAGGTCCACTGTGATATTTTAGGAAGAGGTCTGAGCCACAGTGTTCAGATACGGACTCAGTCTTCCCCAGACTACAGAGGTTTCCAGATCCAAGGTTTAGCTTTGGGCTCAACTCGTCTGATTTTGCATTTTTAAAAACACGAAGTTTAGTATTCACAATGTATGTTATCTTGTGGAAATGCTCAGAGGAGAGCATGAGCAGAGTGCAGTACAACTGGTTTGTATTTTCTCCTCCCACATCTACTTAGGAAACGTCCCTTAATGTTAACAGTCTTACATCCATCACTGAGTGTGAAACTGGAGTAAGTTAAGGGTGTGAGGATAGGTGATTATAAACAAAAATCTCTGCTTTTTCTTTCACTTTCAAGAGAAAATAACAGTATTTTTTTACCTGTGCTTCTTTATGAGGCTGTACTTCAGGACCTCATGGTTTTGAGAAAGAATTCTTACTGTTGTATAAGTTGAAAAGGTCTAGTCAGAACTCAGAACCCATTTAGGGCCTCAAACGCTTACATCTTCAAAGCATGTGTGTTGAAGGGCATAATGAATTCTAATACTTTTTTTCCTTTAAAGCACTTGGAGAACATTCAAGAGTGACTTTAAAAAAGGATGTTGATGATTAGAAAGTATGTATTTCCCATTCTTTTTAATGTGTAGATCTCTAGAATATCTAGTTGATATTCATTAGAAACAGTTCATTATCTTTGACTGTCCCTTTCACCTTTCCAAGTGGCTCATCTATGTCCACTCTGATGAGTTTACTGAAATAAACTATCTCATCTAACCCTGATGTGAACCATGTGGATTTGAAAATGGAGACTAAAACAGAGCTTTTAAAAGGAACATTCAGGGATCTGACAGTGATGCTTGATCTGAAGTTCTCAAAACTGGCTGCTGCTCTGAAAATCTAGATCACAGTGCTAACATTATTGCTTGAGCAGGGCCCTTACCACAAAGGGCGTTCTCTGGGTTTAGATCCTTATCCGGGATGTGTGCAGAAGGATCCCAAGGGTTTTTTTAGTCCTTCATCGGAGGGAAGTAAACTTGGACCTCTATAGCAAAACACAAGTCACCAGCCCTATATTAAGCACTGTTTGCCGTATTTCCTCTTGACAGTGTCCTGATTTGTAAAAATAGATTATACTTGGACTTAAACTCAACATGTTACTGTAGGTGAAGAATCACCTCTGTAACACCAACTGTCTTAGCACTGTGAACCAGTTGAACACCTCTCCAGTGGGATTGGAACTTCTCATGAAAGATCAGAAGGCAAGGGTAGGCTTCTCTTGAGAGGGTAACCATTTTTGGAGTAACTGCCTTTCTGATTCAGGCCAGGGATTTGAGTTACAGGTTATGATTGCTTGCAACCTCATTAGCCCATTGTAACTAGGTTCAGCCCCTGTTCTGAGATGTGCAATTTGTACAAATCCTCAGAGTTTCCATTCCAAAAATCTATTTTCATTTTTCCTGTACCACAGAAACAGCAAAACACACAAGTAGTTACTGAAGCTGTAGTTCTCAGAAGAAACAAAACACTGAGGAGTGGTAACTTTCACAAAGATGCTCATTTGACCTCCCTTTCTTCAGTTTCCCAGGTGAATTTTCTTCCCTACTGGCTATCGCACATTATAAAGCAAAGAAGTTCTTTTCTTTTTATAGGAGTTATTTCATTACAGTCCTGAGACTCTGAGGCAGAAATGAAGGAAAAAAGTGCATAACTTCTCAGCCAGCCATTAGGATTTACATAAGAAGTTCAATCCTTAAATTTCAGATGCTTCCCCCAGAAATAATTATTAATGCAAAGTATCTACAAAGGTAATTGAGCCAATTTGCATACAAAATTTCATAACTTTGACTTTCCATTCCAATGAATGACTGATTTTTTTTCTTCCCAAAAGAAAGTGGGGTTTTGCTGTTTTTTTGGGTTTTTTTTTCCCTAGTGGGAGGATTGTTGGGATTTCTTTGGACAGTATTAAGGTATGCATTTCTCTACTGGAATATTCATTCTGACTCTTCACATTATTTCCAGAGGATACAAACTAAGATGAAAAACTCGATTGATATTATTGCTGAAACATAGTTTGAAACACTAGAATTTAGAGACATGAGACACTGGCAAGAAAACATCAAGCTTTACATGGTGGGTTTGTTAGGCCCTTACTTATAAGCTAGAATATACAATAAAATATTAAAAAATATCACTAAATATTTTAAAGAGCAGTCACACTCAGAAGTGTGACTATAAAATAGCTTTATAGGCACTGTATTTATATCCTCTCATAAATTTGCTTATTCTGTCTCAAGGTGCAATATATTATACAAAAACACTCTAGAAACTGCATACTTCTCCACCTTCTCCAGAGCCTACTCACACATCTGAAAACAGAACTGTGAGACGCAATTTTTTTCCACACCTGAGAGCTCTGCAGGAGAAATGAGAAGGGTGATATAAACTCCTGGGTCTCAGCTCTGTAAGCCTGAGGGTGTGAGGACAGCACATACTCAACTGCAGCAAAGAGGCATTCAAGGGACTCAGCGTAACTAGCGGGGCATGTTGCCCAAGCTAATCAGCCTGAAGGGTGCCCTGCTTTCTGGGCTTAAAATCCTGCCCCAGAAGAGCACTGGACCATGACCTGGGGAGATACTAATCTGTGAAGAGCTTGGGAAGAGATTTCTGCTCCTCACACCTGGTGAATATGGACCTGTTGCTCCATTTGCCAGGCACATTAGTGGAGACAAGCAGTGCTGTCCTGGAGCAGTCACAGTCACTGTGCACATGCATGGATCATCTGCACACCAAGAAAAGGACATGCAGCATTTTTGCATCCAGTCAAATATTTGTCCAATATATGACCCGTTCATTGCCGTTTAAGCCTGTAGCAGCTCTTGGACAAGAATGTTCCTGAATTAAGCCTGTGGGCTCTGGAATTGCACTGAAGCAGTGAGCTGAATTTGCAATTTTATGTAAATCACACTTACATAATTAAGAGTCCAGTTTTAAAATTAATTTGTACTTGTATGTGCATATGCAGGAACACGTATGCAGTTGCACACATACTTCTTCCTTTAATTAATTTTTGTCCTGCCTGTTTACATGCTAATTTTTTCCAGCGGAGGCAATTATTTTTAGCCTCCTATAAAAAAAAAAAAAATAAGGACTAGATATAGAGAAAATGAGCTGAATGTCCTTCAGTCTTCTTCAACATGAGAACATGTCTATTTCAAAGTGGAAGGTCTGATCCTGCTTGAACTTGAAATGTGCAGAAGCTCAGTATAAGGCATGAGTCTCCACAAAGCTATGCAGCCATTCATTCTTTGCAGGACCAGACCCAAAATAGATTTGAAATCCTATTTGTACATGCCATATATGAAAGCTTTGTACTTCCTTCCATTTTTAAACACAATTATAAAGAAAAGCGACTCTTCAGAGAAATGCATACCAGTGTGCAAAATTCCCCCTTTCCCAGGGCTGTAGCCCAGAAACAGACAATGTTTCTTCCCCTGAAAATAGGTTCTGGTTGCACTAAACTGAATCCAGCAAGAGAATTAATTGTCTGTGGTCACAGATGAATCAGGACTCTCTTTTGGTAATTTAACTCAAGATACAGGCAGACAAGTTTACTATACAGAATTTTAGTGTATACATTTCAAAAATAAAGCTTTGCAAAATGCATAGCTGAAAGTGGCACAGGATGAAAGGGTTGAATGACACACACATATGAAAAATGTACCTGCAATCTGCTTCGTGGGAAGTTGTAACTTTGCACTCACATACAGATACTTCAAGTGCTAAATTAACAGCTACAAGCCTTGGAGTAAACAAACACATTTTAAAGGTGAGGCATAAAGTGATAAACAAATGAAGATGGGAAAACCAGCTGAGATGTGGGGACACAAGTCTTGTTTTTGAAAAGTCATGCAAAGAGGATCCCAAGTTGGGAGTTAGCTGCTGCAAGTATAGGGAGAGTGTGAGAGTAACGTTTTTGGGGAGTTTATCTTTAACCTAAAGACAAAATATGGCTGTGGGCTTAACTTCATCACTCGACCACCAAAGGAAAGCAATAATGTTGAACAATGGAGTCACTCTTCTCTGTGGGAGAAGAAAACCTGTTGACCAGCTGATAGCTGGAGTCATGCATTACGAGGAGTTGAACGCTCATAACTTGCAGATTCCTTCCCACAGGGATCTAGGACGTCCTACTCTCTCTCCATCTGTGCACCGTGGCAAGCATGAAAATATCTCTCTGAAGCTCCTGCCACTATGCTGAGCCTTCTCAGGCTCTTTCCATCACCACTTGAAAAAAGAGTATACTTCTCCCTTGTTAAAGAAGATTAATCTGCCATGATGTCAATGACTGAGTGGACTTTATGTATTTGGTCTCAGTCATGGTATTTTCACCCTAATTGGAGACAATTTTGTTGATTTAGACCATCTGCTAAAAGATGACATCCTTTGGAGGCACTCACAGACCATAAGCAATAACCACTCAACATGTATAGAGATGTTTTACACATCTACCCACCATTTCCATCCAGAATCTCAAAGCTCTCTAAATACAAGTGTGTTTAGCTTACCAGAGACTTCAGCCAGTGGACAGTACTCCTACTTTACAGATGGCAAGATGAAACCCTAAAGAAGTCAAGGAACTTGAATTCAAGATCACCGAGCAAATCTTTGTCAGGGTGGGGAACAGAAACCAGGTCACTTTACATGTGGTTCTGCACTTTATTCACTCCCCTGGTGCTCTGACCTCACTGTGCTCCATGATCCTCATCATAACTATATGGGATATGCAGCTGTTAGTAATAATACACTACCTGTTTGAACTAAAAACACACCAGCAGATGGAAATACAGTAGGTTAATAGCTATTCCAAGAAGCAATCATTTAAGGTACCAAGAAATTGCTTCTGTTAACCTTTTCCCATTGTGACATTTGACCAGTTTATATGCAGGTTACAAAGGTCACCCATTATCACCATTTTATGAGACTTGGATTGCCTCTGATCTTTCTCCACATTCCGCATTCAATAGCCTTTACCTGATCCAGCAAATGGTAATATTAACCAGCTACAATACGGTTTTTCCCTTTATGACCCAGGGTCCAGTTATATAGAAAGTGTAATGCAGCTTTCTTTTCAGTTAGATTCTTGCTCTTTTTAGAGTTTTATACCAATTTTTTGACAAAATATTATTTCCCTTACATCTTTGATCCAGCCTCAATTTCATATGCATTTTTAGAGTCTGGTATTACATTACTAAATATATTTTGGATGTTCTTGTTTGTTTTTTTTTAATTGTGCCTGCTTTGCTGAAATATCCCGTCACTGTCAAGCTAACCTGCCTGTTGTGCTCCTTGTGTCAGGTCCCAGACTTTTACAGCTTCTCCTTTATAAGTTGATTAGCATAGATCTGTGTGCTGTCTAACAAAGTTGAAAAATATTGGGGTTTCTCTGGCTTATCAAGTTCTACTGAGGTTCAGACCATCAGCACTGCTAACTTCCCAGCCTGATTTGTATGCCTTCAAGGACAAAAGTAATTCCTGAAATCATTTTCCAAAGTGATATAACAAAGAACCCTTAGGGGAGAAAGGATACGTTTTGATCTAAATTCATATCATACAGGAAGTTATACAGAGAAAAAGGAATGTGGTGATGATTTAATTATCCTCTTCAAAGCAAAAAGTGTGTTATTAGCAAGAGGCTGTGACTCAGAGGTTTATACTTGGTTTAAGTTCTTATTAGTGGTTCTGAAACAAGGGAGATTGATTGATTCTTGTTCACTCATTAAACTCATTAATTTACAAAGATTCATTCCACTGGTGTTAATTTGAGAGTTGCAGGAAGTTGCAGAAAGAAATTGAATATTGTGCAGATAAAGTTATTTCTTAAAGGCTGATCATCTATTCCCTGTACGACATTCTTTGAACCACATTTTGGAGTCTTGTTTTCTGTAGTTTTAACATGTCTGACTAATGAAGGGGGACAGACACGGGCACTCACCTCCTGACCCAAAGCATTTTGTAAAATTGTCTGCAGAAGCAGTTACTTTAGGAATAACATTTTGACATCTAGTAGTTTTATTGCTGTTGTTTCTATCATGGGAAAACAAACATGAAAGTTTGAATCATCAACTGTTCCAGCATTAACAGTGCAATCTAAGGATATTGTGAGATAATCTTTCTCTGGGTTAGGCCGTACCCAATACAATTTCTTACTGAGGTGTTCTCTCAGCAATAAAAGATGTGAACACAGGGTCTGTCATGCAGGATATTGAACTCCTTCACAAGGCTAAAGCAAACTAAGGTGTGTGCAGACTACAGGAGATGAAAAAAAAACATTATTTCAGCTTCTGCCCTAAATCAAAACCAAACAGAATCAGCATGTACATGTGACAAAACACATCACATTAAACCACCCTCCCTACTAATAACTGCCTGTAATTTATTACAGCCTTGCTTTACACTGCTTAGTACAAACTATTAGAATTTAAGCAGCAGTCAGTGATTCTGAATATCCCAGCTGAGATCTGTTTACCAGAAAGCAAGTGCTCAGTGCTTTTTACAAAAATGTAACACCTTTAAAATACCTCAGTTTGGTTGCAAAAAGAAAATAGCCCCCATTCCCTACTAAGTTCTGTTTCAGAAAATATTGGCTGTGGTGTGACAGTTAAGCTGCCCATGATGAAAAGAGTGTTCTCTGTTACACTCTTAATGGATTAGTATCTTGGTGGTTGAGGCAACACTTCTCCTTTCCAGTCCTTGATGCCGAAAGGTTAGGTAGGAGCACAGGAGGTCAACTCTGTTGCTTTTTATGGAGGCAGAAAATGGCATAAAACGAAAATAATTTCCTGTGAAAGCTGAGGACATTCCTTCATTAGATTTGTTTCCTGTGCTGGGTCATATGGCTTTTTTTTTTCCTTTTTTTTTTTCTTTTTTTTAAACATGCATTTGCTGGTTTCCTGTGCCTCAAGGGCTTTAGTGATCTGCTTTTATGAGACCAGGCCCACCAATGTTGTTTTGTATGGTAAAAACGAATGAACTAAGTGAACGAAAAACATCAGAGGCATGCTTGATAAGAGACAACAGGTGATATGCATTTGATAGAGGCTAAGCTACTCAAGTTATGAAAAGCTCACTTATTACTAAACCACATTCTAAATCGCCACCTCACCTCGGTACCTCACAACTACAGGTGACACATCCTCTTCCAAACAGCACCAGCTGGACTTCAAACAGTCCTGGTTAGTCACCTCCCTCTTTTTTCACTATTGAACATAAAATGTCTAGCAATAATAAGATCCAGAGATCGTTTATATTTTTTCACTCTCATAAAATCTGTTGTTGCCTGGTGGGGAGGAACAGCTGGTCACTCTTTCTCCGGCTTTGGTGGAATGCAGAGCGAAATGGTGTCCTTCATTCCCACTGCCAATGGATCTGAATCCCAGGCAAATTGTCAGTTCACTCCAAACGCAGCATGAGCTAGACCAGCACAAAGGAAGGAGATGATGCAATATGACAGATCATGCTGACTGGCTGATTTGTCTGCAAAGTTACAGCTAAAGATTACTTTTTCCTAGTTTTTTGTGACTTTAAGCACAAACACAGCAAAGGTGAGCAATTAAAAACATATGTAAGCAGGGTAATGGGATTTGAACTGACTACTACCTCCAAGAAACAAAACTTTGAGGTTATAATAAGCTGTTGGTTCCTCACTTAGTAACTCTCAGAAAGGCAAAGTGAATATCAGAATGTGTGAGGAAGGGAAGAGGGAGCAAACCACTACTCCTGTAAAATACGTGTACACCTGTATTGTAATAATCTGGCTTAATTTAGGATGCTTTCCTTCCCTCCCTTCCCCCCCCACCTTCAGTAAGAATGTAGTAGAAATAGGAAAGTTTTTAAGAAGGGCAAGGGTAATCAGAGGCATGAAATATTTTCCATATGAGGAACAAATAAATAGACCAGGACTTTTCAGCCTGGAAAGAGAAGATGAGTGAAAGGACATATGCAAAAGCATGAATGACATGGAGAAGGTTAATAGGAAATTATTGTTCACTGTCTCTTTCACTACGAGAATTAGTACATCAACCAACCACGCAGTAGGTTCATAGAGCAAAAGGTGATTTTTCTTCAACCAGACATGAAGAACTCCTTGCTCCCTGGACATTGTGGATGTTAGAACCTTCCATGGTTTCCAAAAAGTGATTGGAAAAAATCATGAGAGGAAAAAGAAATAGGGGATTTTTTTTTATTACACACAAAGACATGACTATCCATCTCAGCCATGGAGTTGGTCTAACCTGATTCAGCTGTTCGTGTGTTCTCATGCTGTGTTCTTAGAGAGAGGATTATGAGATTTCTTGTAGCTCACCTCCAGGTATGGACTACTTTGATTCTGACTGGCTTTTAAGCTCAAAAACCTTTTCTCAGTTCAAGTAGGAATTTTGTCTGAATATGGGTTTATTGAAGACTGGAAAAGGAAAGACATCCCCGAGAATTCATGTGGAATGAAATACCCTGTCAACACAAATGGCTGTAGGTAATCTTGAAACCCTGAGTAATTACATCAAGAGGCTGTGTATAAGACTTCATTATTTTAGTGCATGTGAATACATATAAAACTGTTCCCTAAGAATTTTAAATTGATTGTGTCAGGCAGATCACACAAAAAACAAGGACTTTTGGAAATGTTTGCCTTATTCATCTTTTTTCTTGCTCAGTAGGCTAAAAATACACTGTCTGAAGTAGTGCCTCTGAGGCATTTCATTCCTTTTAACTTCAGACACCTTACCCACCATCTGAACTCTTGAACAAAAGCTGCTGTGGAACTCAGATCATTATTTTGTGTCCTACTGTACATTAAGTAAGTTCACTCCTTACTCAAGGACCACAAGACCTGCAATCTTGTCACTGTTTTTGTTTAGTAGCTCTTTTTCTTTCCTATGAGTGCTCCAGTATTATACAGAAACATTTTACAGCAGGGCTTAATGAACTATTTTCCTTCAATAAATAAGACAGGCCATAAGGACACAGAGTAGTCAGAAGCAGAAGAGTCTATATGTTTTCTGTAGCTGGCAAATACTAAGTGTCCCCCCAAGAAATTTTAATGTAGTATA
Organism: Margarornis squamiger; assembly: GCA_035222235.1. Taxonomy (NCBI): domain Eukaryota; kingdom Metazoa; phylum Chordata; class Aves; order Passeriformes; family Furnariidae; genus Margarornis; species Margarornis squamiger. Next base: position 141,420,255 of record JAWWTY010000077.1, on the reverse strand, counting down.
ATAGTTTGTTATCTGAGGAAGAGGTCTCAAAAGACAATGCATTTTGTTGTTAACAGATCACCTGTTATCCCTACCAGTCCAATTCCAGACATTCCTTTACAGTGGCCAGATGTTTATGCCATTTTTAACAGCAATTTGTAATACCTTAATTTTCTAAGATTGTTGTGCTAAACGGGAGGTGATGCTGAAATACAAATTATATCACAAGCTAAACAGAAGACCAACACAACAGTGAGAGTTAAAGCAAAGTGAAGATATATTAGACTATGACTAAGATATTGCTATATTGGTGGTGACCACTACCTTCCAGAGAGTCTTCAGAGTGGCCCAAAAGAACTGAGTAAACAAACTCATGGCTAAACAGAATACGGTTAAAATTATGGGATATTAGTATACATCCAAGAAAATTGTCCTTTTGATGTGAAGCTGATTGAGAAGATCAGCTGTTTAAAAGGGCTATTTATGTCTGAAAAGAATGGAATTCCAGTGGAAAGAGCAGCCAGGGAGATGATGGAACTGGGATATGCAATCAGGTATATCACAACACACTGCTTTCAAGTCATGAAAGAAAGCATATGAAAGACAGACACAAATCTCCATTTAGAAATGTAATCCTAGGTAGAGAAGTGTTATCAGGATATAATGAAGAAGACAAACATGCTGGTGCAGTTATTATCTTTCCTAGTCCTAGCAGTGGACCTTCAGGTACTTTCTTACCTGGAATTTACATCTCAGCCATAAACAACCACAAGGTGACCTATTTTACAGGTTTTTGCTAGAGAAAATACTAGGTTTTTTGCTTTCAAAATGTGGTGAGGGAAATTTGTAGCTGTATTACATATTATTGACACAGATAATTTGCGTATTAAGCAATCTGTACTTCTCTATAGAGAGAATTTCTTGAATGCAACCATTCATGTACATCTGTTGATAATTTACATCATCAGGTAGTTCACCAGAAAAATTCATTAAAGAAATAGAGGTGATATGAGATAGTATTAGCATATTTAATATAATTGCTTGATGAATAAATAGTTTCATAGTGTAATATAATTTTAGAAAATGACAGAGCAACCCAAAATTTCAACCATGCTTATCAAAATAGAGTAAATTCTCTTGCTTCAAAGCATATGCTGGATTTTGTCATTGAGAAGAGCATTGACTTTGGCAGCTGCTTTGTACTCACAGTTGGCATTTGAAGATAGAGCAAAGTTTCATCAGTTCAATTTTCTGAAGTGCTGGCATGATCTTCTCTTTTGAATACTTGTTTTTTTGATAGACAGACCTTCAATTGCTGACAGCACAAGTTTTCTCCAAATTCTCCTAATTTTTTCTTTCTGTTGCAAACTTCTTTTTTTTTGTTGTTCTCATTTTTTGTCAAAAATGATTAAAAGCTATAACTACTGGTTGTGACATGGTTGTAGTAATTTTATCTGGCCTCTAGAAATGGCGAGTCTAATTCCAGTTCAGAGAGACTTTCTGTCATCTTTTTCACTAGCCAAGGTGAGGCAATTTTGTGAATAAGCCTCCCACTATCATTTTTCAATGCAGTTTGTCACTATTTCCTTGGGGTTTTTTTGTTAACTGTGACAAAATCCAGTTGGCAAAGTTTCAAGAGGCACCCCTTCATGCTTTTAAAGAGTTTACTTTTTTTTCACTTTTTTCTTTTTTTTTTTTTTTATTAGAACAACTTGAAACAAGCATAAAGTTAGTTTTCTGATGAATGGTGGTAGAAATAATCATGCCTCTTGCATCTGCTTCATCAGCTGCTTTTCTTACAGGGTTGTCAAACACAGGGGAATTCATCAGTGAGGTATAAAATGCTTTCTGCAGGATCTGAGTTCATTTTTAGGTCAGTGATATATGAAGAAAAGCTCATCATTTTTCTAAGGAGACATCAGGCATCTCCTTGCCTGGGGTTTTACAGGTATTCTTGGATGACTTCAGTTTCATCAGCATATGCACTAATTTGGCCCATCTTTAAAGGTGCTGATTTGTATTTTTTTAGACCGTCATCTGAACAGCTGCTATTACAATTCAAGTATTCAGCTGAATTGTAGCTACACACTTTTTCTCTGAAAAGTGAAAATGTCTCAAAAGTACTTTACTGACAGAAACATTTCCCTGTGATGATGTATGCAAAGGAATTTTTCTCTCCAGTCTCTGCAGTGAGAACACATTTTGCCTCTACTACAGTCAGGTTCCCCTTTTGCAAGGTACATGCTGCAACTTCTACGTTGAATTCACCTGTAAAAATTTAACATGTTGTTTCTGATGTCATTGAAACCACTACATCCTACTGTCAAATAGCTGGATGCTATTCCTTAACAACTTGTATGTCTCCATAGCTGCCCCTTTCTCTGGCTAAGATAATGTTTTGTAGGTAGCAAGAAGGGTGCAGAAAACTGTTTTTCAGCAACAAGACGTAGGAATACAGTGCGAGGAAGGGCTCAGGCCAGAGAGATGTGATTCTACCCTTACATAAATCCCACCTTCCCAGGGGAGCTGCCAAATCATTTTGTCTTAGAGGCTCTTTGCTACAGGGAAGGAGCAGAATGTAAGAGTGAATCTCAGGGATGGAGAAGAAAGTTGCATGCAGTAAGAAGAGGCAATTAGTTAACTGCTGTTCTTAACTTCATTTTGTGCTATCCTCCTGTTCCAAGGAAACACCATGACTGGCTTTTACTTTTTTATGGTTAGGCATGTTGCAATTTTGAAAGTATCTTATGTGCCAAAAAGGCTCTCCCTTTGTTTATTTTAGTAGCAGTGTTGCTATCAGTGCATTGCACTCTGAACCCTTGGTTCCTTTACTGTATGGGAGAGACTAATTGCTCTGCACTCACCTTCTCCATCAGTAAGTTCTAAGGAGAACACCTTGCAGAGGATTTCTGTGCTGTTATCATGCTCAGACAAGCTTTTTCTCTCTGGACTTGTGGTAGGTGAACTTTCCTCAATCCATGGTTGATGTGGAGAAACTGCCACACGCTCACACATATCAATGCACAAGGAATAGATTAAGCATGTCAAATCAATTATTCCTCACCTACAACTCTTTGATACTTCTCAGAAGGTTGAGGGATTCTAGTAGCCATAGTGGGATTTAGATTTCTCCTCTTAAGCAATTTGCCCACTTCTCATGTGAGACTCAGAAGAAGCAGGAAACATTTTGTTGAAGGATAAACAATAATTTCACTGTCTACAATAAATGACTCTAGTCAGCAGTGCCAAGGTTCGTTCCTGATCCTGTAATGAGAAGTGCTCAAAACTCTGGCAGTGGAAATTCCAAAATGTTATTTTTACCTCAGGCTTGTAAGGAAATGAGGCTTGTTTGATCACACTCTGTGTGCGTGCATGTGTCTATCTATCCATCTGACCTTTCCTGATAATGTTTGAGGTCTTTGTCTAGTTTCAAGAAAATCAGATGAAGAAGTAGAAATCCCAAGCAATGTTAAGCACTAAAAAGCATCAGAAAAGTAAGCAGTTGCCTAATAACAGGATGCTTGGTGTCTCCATCGAGGGAAAGGGAAATATATTTTACTAGCTATCAGAAAGGGCTGTTGAAAGGCAGGCTATATTAGCTCTTTCCACCCTGAATGACTGCTTTTAATTCAGTTTTCTTTTTCCACTCAATTTTTGCCCATAGGCTTTTTTTGCAGACATTGCATGTAAGGGTAGTAGCATACTGCAGACACTCAGCCAGAGCATCCCATGGGAAAGCTCAGTCTCAGCAGCTCAGGACTACAGATCTTTAGTTTGTGGCAAATGGGAACTTTTGTCCTATGTCCCTTACAGTGGTGATAGCTCTCTTCCAATTCACCATCCTAATGCCCTCTTGAAGAAGATAAAACTAGAAAGTGCCAATGGAAACCCATGGTAGATTTGTCAAATGAAAATATCCAAATGTCAAAAGCTGGGCCATGGGAAAATATTAGATTTGCCTAAATACCTCAAAGCAATGTTGCATTTTGCCTCTTATACCTGTGATTTGGCATAACACATCGAAAATATTATCACCACAGAAACTCAGTAACCAGATTATATATATATGTATGTATGTATGTATGTATATGTGTGTATGTAAACACACACACACACACACACAGAGACACACACACAGGAATACCAGCTGAATGATTAGACAGGTGGGATTTATTCATTATCACTTCTGTTAAAATTTCTGAAATTTCATCTAAAAACCCTGAAGTTCTTATTGTAGCAGTTCTGCTTCAACAGGTCTGGAAGGAACTCTATTGGTGGTGTCAGAAGAATGCCACTCCACTGAATAGTTTGCTCCTTAAAACCTCCACTTATCTTACTGCTGATAACTTTTGAATCAGTTACACTGATGTTGATATCAAGCCCAAATAAACCACATTAACGTACTTGGATCCACTTACAACTATTGCTGTTAAACAGCAACTAAATTTGTAAAAACTCTTGAAATATAAATATGAACAAAAGTATCTTATTAACTAGAACTACGTAAATCATTACAATATATTGATAAGGAAAGGTTAGGGTACTCATTGTAAAATTATGAGAGAGATAGAAACAATAATAGAGAAGCTGTTGTAAGAGGGCAGATCTGAAGTATTTAGAGTGGTCAAAAGACCATACTACAGAGGAAACAACTACATTTATGATAGTAGTTAATTTTCTAAATTAATTGTCTCATGTTTTTTGAAACAGAAGCAGTAGGAAAAAGTTTGATTAATGGATATTTTAGTTAAATTTTCTTCCACTACCATAATGTGTTGCAGGATTTTCCGAAATATTAGGAAAATCATATTTAAGTGAAATTCTCCCAAGATCTTTGAAGTATTCTCACTGCAAGCCTAAAGTATTGCAAATCTGCTTTGTTTCTGCCTGGGATTCTGAGAGCTGCTGGACAGGGATGTGTGTCTGAGCTTGATGATTCTGATGCACTAAACTTCTCAAGGAATGAATGTTTTGGGTCTTCTGCTGCACATGAAGTCACTTAGGAAGAGAAGTGGTTTGTCAAACTTCATGACAAGGTTCTGCACCATGTAGCACCAAGTCTAGTGCTCAGAGAAGGTAATGCTTTCATGCTTACCCATGACATAGGTGATCTGCGTGTTGGAGAAGTAGGTCTTTTTACAGACATACACTGGCTGAGTCAGATGGATCCCAGTCTTTTAAATAGGTGGCTCTTTGTCCATAAATCTCTGATAAGTTTTTTAAACTATCAGATTTGACTAGGACAAAATTTCCTGGTGAAAATGAGTAACATAACTGGAGAAAAAGTGGTCATTGAACAGGTCTTAACCATTGGATTCTGCGGGAAGGACATAGCAGAATGCAAGCACTTCAGCCATCCTCCCTATGAACTGCTCTTCTCTCACACACTTTTCTTAGCTTTGTTTTGAACTTGGTTCCTCTCCCCAACCTCAAGTACAAGGAAAAAGGGTAAACCCTCCAAATCCAAAACATGATTTCAGGATTGAGTGAAGGCTTCATTCGCAAGTAAACCAGGTGACAGAAACACACAATATGTTTACTTTATCTGCTAGGTGGACAGCAAGAACCATTTAAGATGGAAAGAATGGAGAAGAAAAGAGTTGAAACCACTTTTGAACAATTTTTCTATCTGTAATGAAAGAATAATTTACAAATCGTACTGATTTTTATTATCTTTCCTTTTATATAAATACAAAAGCATTCTTAAAAAGTAGATTTTCTTATTTTAAAAGAACATATTAAAGGTCTGCCAATGAGACAATATTTTTATCAGAACAAAACACTTTCATTGACCTGAAGTGAATACATTTTTTGCATATTATTTTGTAAAAGAATTTTGCAAGGTTCTGTTTTGTTTCTATTTTCCCCTTGGTTGGAAAATCCATTTGCTGACCAGCTATACAAAATAGTCACGAAAACAAGACTTTCTCTTTCCTATCTAGCAAATTCTTACTTGTATTTTGAGCAATAATATAGTAATCTTTGGTGTCATATGGAGAAATTGCATAAAATATTTACCATGCACTTAGTGTACATCATTTCTTTCAACTCAAGATGAGTAGATTTCTCAAACTTTGATTACTTTAGTTCAAAACCCACTGTGGATTAGAGAGAAATTTTCAAAGTGGGAGTCAGCAGGTATAAGAGTAACCTGAGATGTAGGAGAACTCTGCTAAGAAGGGTGGACAAGTCCTTTTGCTTATCTCTGCACAGCCCCTGCCCCAAACCTGGAAAACAAAAAATAATGCGACTTCATTAGTAATGTAGTTTGACAGATAAAAATGTTATCTAGGAGCTAGAAAATAATAACAACTGTTTATTGTTGAATTTCCTTAGAAAATGAGGGAAATACATAGGAGTGCCTGTGGTCACAAAGCAGGGTAGAGGTTGGGTTTAGAGTGTAAGATTTGTACTTCCTAAACCTCTGTTTCTCGTTTTCTCTCACTTTGAAAGAACTTTATATCTTATTTAAATATTCTAGCATATGTAAATGCTTTCTCAGATCATAAAAAATTACTTTTTTTCTTATCAAGTCTCACAACCTTCCTGTATGATCTTCAAATTCAAAGACTGACATTTCTTCATATCTTGATTTGATACTAGATTAATAATAATACATCAATCAAGAAAAACAATAATGCAATCTAAAGTGATCTGGAGGTTAAACCTGAAAATTAATCCAAATGCTCCAGCACTGTAAACATGAGAGACCTCACAATTCAGCTGTAAGTAGAATCTCTGTGCATTGATAAGTGAAGCAGAGTTGTACAAAGAAGAACAGAAGGAGCTGTGAATGAACTTCACTTCTCAGCTCTTTATGGGGCTTTGCATCAGGTAACACTGCTAGTCAGAAGGTATTGGCATCACCAGATGCAGCTGTCTTGTCTCCTTCTATAGTCAATGGATAAAAGCAGACACGCTTCCAGAAGGTGATTCCAAGCAGATGTCTGGGATGCTGTTCTGTCTTTGCTGACCAGAGATACAGTTGGGGAAGACTAGTTGGAAGAATAAACTGTCTCTGATGCCAAAATTCAACAACCTTCCTTTCTTTTTCCACTTTTCTCTCCTCTGTAACTCACAATTATTTTACAGTGGTGTCACTACCATTGTCATGCAAGGCCATCCTAAGAATAAACTTAGCAACTAAGCTACTAAGCAACTAAGCAACTCCTACAGAAGGTAACATCACAGAAACTGCAATTTTGCCATTCACATCATGGGCCCTTACTGAAAATGGCTATGCCAATGAATGCCTAAAGTAGCATGACCTCTTTGCAAGAAAGCAACATGCATCTTCATTCATTCTGCTACCAGAATCTTTAAAAATATTTATCACTCCTTCTTTCCATCATTATAAGCCTGACTAGTTGATTTCCTCTCTAGAGGACATATCCCTTTTGTCAAAGCAAGTTTGAAAGGACATGCATTTGATTTTAGTTCAAATTTAACCTCCTGAGAAGGGTCCAAGAAAACCTCATGGTATAGCTGACATTTATCTTCACAGCACTCTTGAAGTGTTACCCTGCAAAGGTATGATCAAGTCAGCCAGTAAAGGAAAACAGAAGACAGCCAAGTCTTCTTTCCACTGAAATCAGGGACAACTCTAAACACAGGGAACATCCCCTTAATGATGCTTCCTTTGATTCTAGCCTGTGGCTTTGATATGAATATCTCAGCTATCCCTTCCTGCAGGGAGTAAGGGATAAAATATGCAAGCTGGGAAGAAGGTGGTGTGTGGTCTGACTTCAAGAAAATAACTGAAAAAAACTCTTCTTTTTGTCACAATGAAGATATACTAAAAGACAGAATGTGGCTATACACCTTATACACATGCCTTAAACCTCTTCTCCCTCCTTTAGTTTTTCCAGATTGGGCATTGACTTAAAGACTTATCTTCTCAGTTTTTCAGAATTTGTGGTGTGTTCTCTTTTCTTTAAAAAACTAGGGCAAATCCAGGGAAATGACTTCAGCTGCGTGGTGAGAATTGCTAGCTCTAACTGAACCACAGATCTCTGCTGGGAAACTGCATGCTTCCATCTGATAACCATTTTATGGGAATGTGTGCTGACCCACAGCTGTGGTTCTCCGCAAAATGCTAGAAGCATGAGTCCTCTTCTACCAAACATACTTTAGGGTCTATTCTTAGCCTCCTTTTTATTGTAGCAGACTTTTTCTTTCCTCAACACTGAGATTAAGTGGAAGAAGGAAAAAAAATCTGGTATAAGATTTCTTGTGTTTAGTTCTGTCTTTAGATGGTTTATAAATGGAGGTAGCTCTGTTAACTGCAGGTCTAGTATGTGCTGGTGTGAATGAGTTAAGGACTGAACCTATTTAAGGACTGAACCTATTGTATTTATTGATTTCTGCTGCCACATCTGTAACTTCTGGAGCATGGCTATTAATTTTAGTTATGACATTTATCAACTCAGAGTGTACAATTGTTTAAAGAAAGAAAAGCTAACCTCTCTTCTCTAGAAATATCTCAGTGATTTTAGGATGGGTGTTCTCCAGTCATCCTTCTCTCCAGTATGCACTTTTGTGGATTTTTCATATATATATATATAAAATAAAATAAATAATATTTATGGGTACTTAATGAGACAGTAGACAACCAACCTGTGATGAAAGTAAGATCTCATGCTTGACCTATCTGGGGCAAAAACTGCATATTGAGTTTTTCTAGCGTCTTCTCCTCCTGTGTGATTATTGCACATATTTGATTGTTCCTGCTGAAAATAATATGGTGCATCAGTACTTTGAAATAGATTGAGTCACAAGTTTACTAAATCATGACTAAATGCATTGACGTGTCACATGTGGCCCCATGAAACCCCATCAAGGTAATATTTCTGGGACAAATCTTCAGGATGAACAGACCTTCCTATCACTTAGCAGGCATAAAAGACCAAAGAAAAGTGCCACATTTTGAACTTTTCTGCCAACTGTTTCAAAGAATGATAAAGGTCCCAAAAACCCACTGAACATAGGAAATCTACCTGAGGACAGAAGCTTCCTGTTTGCCAGCTGTGGAAACAGTTGTATCTCTTGTTTTTAGATTTGAATGAGATTTGTTAGTGTAATTGTGACATATTTCTCTGAACAAAGATAATCAGCATTAAAGAACAAGCTGGGTATGCAAGTGTAATGTCACCACACATGCAGCATCACACACAAGCACACAGACACACTTGGATTTATAAAAGTGACTATATATTAATCTGGCAAAGTAAAACAATGTGCAAAAGAAGATAATTAAATTTTACTTAATGGATCTTTTCTTCCTTCCCCTTTTTATTGCCTCTAGCAGTTACTTCGCTGCCTTTAGAAGCAATTAGTCTCTGGTCTGATAGCATTGTGCACAGCAAGCTGGAGAAACTATTCAAACAGAGTGAAGACAGCTATAAAATGTCCCTCCTGAGCCCCTCGTTCTGACCTACAAGGGCTCCATCCTGTTTTCTGCTTGAGAATACACTGGGGTCTCATCAGGCATTTTCACAGTCCCCATATCTCATGGGACTGGAAACCAGCATGTAAGGTCTCTCCTCTTCTCTATTGCCCTATTTGTCATCTTCTAAATACCTTTAGGCTACTGTCATGTATTCACCCCTTAAACAAAGCTAGTATTGTGCAAACACTGTGGTGATGAGTAGTGGTAATAAGTACATGCTGCCTCTAAGGAATGTTGGTTTGGAAAAAAAGATGAAAGCCCCCAGTGTATTTTATAAGGCAACCTCCTGAGATACGGACCTTCTTTCTTTGCCTTGCTCTTCTGGAAACCTAGGTGCCATCAAGCACCTCATGTAGGAAACTGAGACACAGTGAGTCTATCAGAAACCAGCCCTTCCATCCTATCAGGAACCTGTTTTATACTGGAAAAATAATTGCAGTGAAGACTAAAGGTGTTCATGTACCATGGTGATGGGAACACTCAAGGGAGTTAAAACCAAGAGGCAGTGCAGCCTTCTTGAAAATAACTTTACAATTCTACACAGTCTAACTGTGAATATCTTCCCTCCATGTACTGTGCTACTGTCCACACTGCTTGCGTGCAAGCTGGAAATCTGAGGAGCTGTGTCTATCTGCACCATTTACCACCTCCTAACAGTCACTGCAGAGACCTTGCACAGCCTTACTCTGGAGAGTGGTGTAAATACAGGAGGGATGAGTATGGATCCAACCTGTCTGCACATCAGCAGTGGCAAAGGAAGCTGCTTCCCGTGGTTTCTTCTCCTGAGTCCTTCTCTCAGGGCACTTAAGGCAAGGAAAGTTTGCCAATTTGAAGTCATTCACGTAAACATTTCGAATTGCTTGTCTGCTTTGGAGTCAGCAATTTCACTTGCATGACAGTCTAGTTCAGTGAACAAATGAAATGGTTTATTTATAAGCTTGCTTCTCACCAGGGAGCCAATTTATGGTTAAAATTAGCTAATTGTCCCTTTGATGGATTTCTACTTGAAGTAAATAGAGGTCATTAAGTTTCTCTGTTAGGCTGCATTCAGCAAATAACAATCTGACAAGAGGCTGACCTTACTGAGAAATCCCAGGTAAAGTCAACTATTTGGAACAGCTATTTAGCTTTACAGTTAGCAAAATGCCTAGGGAGGAAAAGGATGTCATTATCCTCACAGTCTCCTCAGACCTTGTGGCTTTTATGACTGGAGGTACAAGTTAGAATAACTTGAGGTACTCTTATAAAAAAATCACTTTTTGGGATACAGAATTATTGTAATTTTCCTCCTTGGAAACACTAATACTCCATTAATGATGCTTTTCTTATCAGACCTCCCAAAAGGCCACTGACTTCTCTTGAGAAGAAGCAGAAGTGCTAATAAAACATTAGGCATTCTCCCAAAACCAAACAGTTGGCTCAATCTGTACTTTCCAAGCTCTGCCAAACCCATTAATATGACTCCCCTGTCTACTAAGATATTTTACACCTGTATTTCAAGCTTCAAATGTGCAAGGAAACTTCTGAAATATAACTTCATTAAGCCTAAGATATCGGAATATTCTAGTGTGCTCTTATCTATGATTTTTCACCATGGCACATCCCCGGCACTGGATGTGCAAGGGAGCACTCACTGTGGATTAATTTAAACAGCAATGCATCATGTCATAGGGAACTGCTGTAGCAAGGGGAGTTTGACCCAGTATTATTCAACATTTTTATTAATGATCTTGAAGAAAGACCACACACCGCATTTGTTAAATCTGAATATACTACTAAATTAGGAGGTGCTGCAAGCACCAGGGAGGATGGGAAAGTAACAGAGAGGGATGCAGATTTGTCAGATGTATGGACTTGGAATACATAGCTGAAATCCTTCCTGGGCATGAGGCAAGTCAAAAAAGGAAGGAAAACCCTCCAGTCTCTGTGTTTATCAGAAGCGGAATGTCAGAGAGCTGGAGAATGAGTGGAGATGACAGTTGATTAGATATAAAATGTACAAATCTGATCTAGATCAGTGAAATATGGAATCCCAGCACTGACAGTGGCTCTCTGTGACCATAACCACGTCTTTGTGTAGAGACTAAGAAATGCTTTCTGCATGTCCTACGTAACACTGAAGACACATTTCAGAGAATGATCTTATGAAACCAAACCAGTGGTCCATGTAGTTTAATACCCTGTCTTCAGAAGGGACTAATCCTAGATAAATGAGAATAAGGTATAAGGAATTCTGTAGCATATAGCTTTGATAGGATGAAGACATGGCATGCCCAGAAACGCCAGAAAGTCTTAAACTCTTTAAGGCACTGGAAAAACCCGACGAGACTGTCAAATTGGAGTACTCTTGTAGAAAACTGTTATTTGGCTAGAATCAGAGTTAGTCTTTGTAACTCCACAAGAGGGCATGGAGCCTAGGGTTCTATGACACCATAAATGACATGCCCACAGGAAAAAAATCACTGCCCAACTCTACTTGTTAGAGGTTCCTCAGTGTTCTGAAGAGTGATGCCTCATATCCATTTCAAAATTCCTTAGGTAAAATATTAGCCACTTGGAAATTTTTGGTAAACTCCCACTGAGTTCAATGGAAATAGGATCTCTTCCAATGGGTATATATTATATGCCAGACTCTGTGGAGAAATTGGAAAGTCTGCATAGACAGCCTGTGTAGACTCTTCCTCTTATAAATTGGCCACCTTCATTTTGCCACTCCAGTAACAACTTACTCTCCCAAAAGGTAACTTCTGGAAGATATCAGCTATCCATGAAAAATTACACACTAATTAATCAGGAAATTAGCCATGGAAATCTCTCATAGAACTCTCTGAATATTTTGAAAGCTCAGTGCAAAAACAGCTTTGTGAAAACTAAAATGAAAGCATAGGATAATAAAGTTCATATTTGATCACTTTTGCTTTAAAATACACAAACAGAATTGTGAAAGTTACCTCCTCCATTAAACAGAATAAAAACATTGAGAGCCATTTGTGGTTCTTTTCTCCCATCCTTTAACTACTACTGGAAAATGCAGTAGGCAAATGTGCTTTTTCCTACACTGAGAAGAAAGGCACAGTGAGGTGCATTAGATATGGAATTTCCTCTGAACCCTTAGTTTTATATTGCAGTGTTTTGCCCAAAGGCATAATTTTCTGCTTTCCACCCCACAGTAGCTGAAGGGGTGGAAAGCTGCAAAGAAGGGAACGTGTTCCCTTGTTAAACTTCACTGCTGCAGAAGGTTCTGTCACGAGGACAGCAGTCCTGGGGCAGCCTTCTGACACTGGCACTGACTGCAGACTAACTTTCTGTGCATTTCACAGCCACACTGAACTAACATATCCAAAAGTTTTTCTCTCCTTTTTTTCCCCTTTCTTTTTTTTTCTTCCCCCTCGTCTTTATTTTTCTAAAAACTGTGACTATGCTAGGAATTTCTTAGAGTAATAAGGCTGTAAAACTGGTCGGACCCTTCAGTGAAAAGAATCTACTGCTACATAGTTTTCTTCACAGACTCCTCATTTCTTCTTTTCTGTTGCTTCTGCATCATATGTGTGGAAACTACATGAAAATCATACTGCTTATGAAGTGCATCCTCTATATAGATTTTATGCAGCACATTTAAGCAGTAACTATTATTTGATTTGCATTAGACAATGATTACTTGTGCAACATTCCAGCTTCTAAATTGGCCAACTGTGATTTCTTCACTTACAGGAGGAGCAACTGCTTTCAAAGCTAATAATGTGAAGTTTAAATTGAAATGTTCTGATTGGTTATATTCAATGCAAAGTGAAAGACATTGGCTTAGTCTCACCTTATTTTAGTTTTGTACTTAATATTATAATTTATTTAAAAATTGAGAAGAAATCTTTATTTTTTAACTTTGTTTTAAAGGAAATTTCTTTTGAATACTGTTATGTTGAAAATAAGTGCATGGAAAATGTTTCTTCAAATCAAATTATTACAAAATAATGTGTACACAGGCCACCATTACAAAGCAGCAGAGTTGAGGTTTAGAAAGTATTTTTAAGATTTATGACATTTAAATTTTTTGTTAAATGAGACACATAAACTGAAATATGACTTGGTTTTCTCATTCATAGAACTCAGATAGTTGTAGTTTCTTTCCTTATAGATGTGGAAGGAATTTATTTTTCTGAGTATTTCAATCTACAGCAGGTTATATCTGTATACAGACTGAAGTCTTCAACTCTTATTTTCTGTCTGATTTTCTTAATATAGACCTTTGCATTTTTCTTTAGTAGTAACAGCAGTCTGCAGAGAATGAGATTGGACTCCAGTGTATTCTGGTGAAGAGTTAGACCTTTTTTAGCTCACTCATCTGGATGAGGGAAGATGGACTTAGAGCTTGCTAGTTATGGTGTTTTCTGCCCGGAATCCAAATTGACAGACTGTGGACTCCTCCGGAACTAGGCACTCTCAGTCTCACATGCTGAAATTGATGCACCTTTCCACCTATTACACTGAACATTCCAAAATTCATTGGATATTCTAAAAACTGTCAAATATTCATCCAGGTGGCTCTCCTCCTGGAACCTTAGCTTTTCTGAATCTTCTTCTTTGTCACCAGCTGTGCTAGTTGTTGAATAGATGAGTGCAGGCACAATTTTCTGGACTCAACTCTGTGGCAGAATATCCCATATCTAATCCTTGAGACTTCTTTGGATACATCTCTTTTACATTACCTTGAACAAAAGGCTGCATTTAACTGTTATGGTAAATAACATGTCATATGTTCAACAGTGTTTGTTGAAATTACAATAGGTCAGGTTATGATGCTTTTGTTTCAAGCATTTTTTATTTTATTTATTTTTCAAATAATGTTGTTCCACTGAGTTATATGACAGTACCCTAATTTCCATCTGCTCAGGCTGATTAGTAGATTGAGACTTGGGGGGAACAGTGGGAGATGAAACCTGCAGCTAAAGAGAAACAGCAAAATGCATAAGAGTGCTGGCAGGTAGCAAACAATAAATATCTATGAAGTGCGGGTCTGCTTAGTAGCTAAGAATAGTTTATTTTTCCTAAATATTTTATTTTTATTATGTCTTTATTTCTATAAACATAACAAACAAAGAAAAAATAGCCAGCTGTTTTATTGAAGTATCAACAACAAAACACTAAAAAGGAATTAGGTATTTGTAATTTTCTCCTTATGGGAGTGCAAGAGTCCAGCAGCTGCTGCAATTGGCAGTAAAGTCACCATTTCAAAGAACTTATTGAGCAGTAACTGTTAAAAAATCCAGGTTGCCACTAAATCACAGTTCTTCACTTGGTTCCCACACTGTTGCAATGGCCTAAGCTATTCACAGCTGCCACACATCTCCCCAGAGGTGGCTGCATTTCAGTGGTACGCAAAAGAACACCCAGATTGCATCAACAGGCAGATTAATACACTCTCTCATTGTACATGACAAGCAACAAACAAACATAAACCATCATTTTATTCAGGAGGTGATAGAATTCCTTCTTGGACAATAGAAGTTAGTGTCCCAGCATATTAGTAGAAAATACTGAATGGCTAAAAATATTTGCCTACCTCTCCTGCTTCACTGCACTGTGTGTGGTCACTTAGAACTATTTTGATGCACTCTTGTAATGCTACAGAATCAGTGTGGCAACATTTTATACTAACTTTATTTTGATTTCCACAAAGGTAAATAGTTTTGCAATGTGCAGTGCAATGTTGAACGAAGTTCAACTTCACTGAAAACCCCAAAATATCAAATGTGAATGCAGGGCAAAATTCCAAGAGGTTTACTTTTACTAGGAAGGAGTATTATATACAGTGGAAATATGGTATGTTCAAAGGTACATAAGCAATAGCGTGAGAAGTGACTTTTATGACCATCCATGAAGGATTCTTCTGATGTATACATAAATTCTCAAAGCACAAAAAGAGTCAGTATGTAAAAATATAGACTAATAAATATACAAAAAAGCCAATAGTACATGTTGCTATAATAAAATAATTTTTCCATAATTATTTATCAAATTCCATTTCTGTACCTGGAAAAGAATGCAGTAACCAGCACTTGACTTTCCCTCAGACACAATTTTCCCATAAAGTAATAACACACCAGTGTTTGGGATAAGTCAGAAACTCAGTGGCACAAAGGGGAAAGAGTTCCTAAAGGCACAGGTAAGATATGAAAGGCAGCTGAAGAGAAAACAAAAACCAAGTGTTTGTATATCTCACCAGAATTTAAAAAATACCCTTCAATATCTCCATTAGTACAAAGTGCCAATGTACTTTACACATCCCATAACTGCTCTGAAAATGAGTAAGAACTTATACAAGGTATTTCATAGAGCCACACAGCCTTTAAAAATTATATCATAGCAACCCCAGTATCATCCCTTCTGTTTTTATTTATAAAGATTTTATTAACTCCATGTTAGATTATTAGAGCTCCAGTCTGCAGGCAAATTTTTCAAAAAGTGATAGCATTTATCCTCACAATTTACGTCTTCCAGAAACTTAAACCCTTTTATATTAGCAGCAAGTTCATTATCATTTGGAACACCCCCATTCAAATAGTTTCCCTTAGAACAGAGATGCAGGCTCTAAACTACAGCTAGAAGCTCAGTAGGAGTGATTTATTTGAGCTGCTGCCATCAAGAACATATTCTTTTAATATTGATGCATGTTTAAATTTTTGTATAATCTCACTTTGCAATTTCTAGAGTATTTTTTTGCATCTGTACTTTTAAAGTGAATATCTGTAATGACCTGCTTCCCTTTGAACTGCACTCATTGACTTGAGCTGTAATGGAGCAACTTTCCTTGATCTGACATTTTTAGTAGCCAACAAACAAAAGCAGTTTAATGTTGATCGCACATGGTCAAGGCCATGTAATCACCAAACACTCTTTTCTTCCAGACTGTCTTCCTTCCTTTGCAACATGGGATGAAGAAGAGGTGTCTGCAAAGTTAATCTGAGTTGACAAGCTTCCTTCATATTTTATATGTGCCTTAAACTCATACAGGCATAAAGCAGCTGCTTTGTGCTTACAGTGCTAATGCACGAATGTCTTCCCCTTGGTCACTGAGCAAGGGTAACATGACTGTCCCTGGCAAACAGTGGAACAGCAGCAAAACCCCACAATTTGTACATATGTTTGCACTGAGGTCAGATGTCCAAGAAAAAGGTGCAGCGGGTTTTGAGGTGCTGGACAGAGAAGACTCTGTGCAACCAGAGTTCAGTCACACATTTAGTGACTGTAATATACAGTGGTCACTCCAGACCAGGCTTCCAGCCGTGAAAAAGATGTGTTCCTTTTTTCTGAGATGATTGGGGTAGGTTGGGAATGTGCCTTTAGTGGCTGTAGCCACGGCTGGCTACTCTCAGGGACATGATAAAACCACTGATAAGACTGGAACAATGAAGGAAAGATATGAATCATAAGGAGGGTAGTTGGTGAATTTAAAATTACAGATATACTATTAGCCAAAAAAATTGGATTTTTAAAACAAATGACCAATCACTTGCAAGGTTCTGGTTAACACTGGCATTTAAGTAGAGTTTTATGTTGCATGTGTCATCAGTAATTCAATATGCTCACACAGTCATGATACTTTCATGGGTTTTTTTGTATTTGACTGTCTCAGTCTGCTTTAACCAAGTACTGGAAAATGTACAAGAAAATGTGGCATTGCACCATTATTTCTTTTTCATATCACCAGACCGCATTAAGATAGCTCAAATCAATTCACAATTCTAGATGTTGCAGTTATAAATAGTTTGAAGGGAGAGCAGGAGTAAAAGCACATGTAAAATAAATATATGAGAATTCTGTTGGGAAAATCTTAAATAACAATTTCCTAAGAGAAAAAGTATTTGAATTTGGAAGGTTTTACAAGGTCTAGTTGTACGCAATTTGATTTCTTCTTATTCGTTTTTCATAATCCTTCCTTTGTCTAAGCACATGGTTTGTGCATATATTCTTACTGTATGTGCACATTTCCACAAATACATATGAAAATTAAATCTTTAAGGAAAGACTATATTAGGAGCTCCTTTAATCATAACAGTCCTTGGGTCTTGAATGTATGTCCTTTCGTGATTGAAATTCATGATCTGACACTCTTCAGCCTGGTATGTTTCACTGTCCTTTTGACAGCTCCAACTTGCTGCTAAAAACAAATTTGCTTATTAAGTTATCTGAATCAGAGTGACCAGGCCACAAGATCTGGTTTAAACAGCTTTAGCAAGCTGAACTCTTTTGCAGCTGAATTAGGTTAGGGTGCATTTAGAGGAGCAAATTGTCTGACAGACCTGCAAGGGCTTTAGTTTCTTGCAGACATGTGAATAAGCAGCAGGGAGCAGAAGGTAAGGTGTTATTCTGTCCTGGAGTCTGAAGAGTGCCTGGAGAATTCACAGCCTAAGTCAAAGTTTGCCTGTACTTAAGCCATCTTCACTAGCACCCTATCAGTAGGCAGAAACCTTGAATCTGAACCAAAAAATTTTCACGTTAAAAATCTTTTCACATATCCAAACCCCTCCCCCCCAGTTCTCTGCACAGTCTAATCTATGCTTTTTGTCCCCAAATACTGTCAAACATACATATTTTGTGTTGTTTTTAGCTTGCAGATTTCTCATCCCACTCAATCACCCATAAGCCTCCTGAGATATGCAAATATTGAGCCCTTCAGGGAGTTCTTCAAAGGTGAAAGCCATTGCTCTTGCAGTGATGGCCAGAGAGGCAGGATATTCCTTCTCACCCTCTCTTAGAGGAGGTAATGTTCGTGTCTTGTTGTTCCCTGCTGTGAGGGAAAGTATTTGATGTAAGACCAAGTTCATGGTCTGGCAAAAATTCTTCTTGGCTTGGCTGTAGAAAGTAAGAAACATTTTAAATTTAAAATTTTATGTTATGCTGGCTTTCTATAGATATTGTTACAGCATTTACTAGTACAGGTACCAGGATTCATATAGAGATTCAAAGTCTTTCCCACTGCCACTGTGATGGTGAGGGTGGCTGAGATGAGGAGATCTGCACACTCATCAGATGCCAGAGCAGAAGCAGTGCTCTACACCACTGCAAGACAGCTATAGCCTACTAGAACTTTCATGGATGGCTCAGAGCAAAGCATGGTGACTCTCAGTATCTCACTGGCTGGGGGGAAGTAATTTCTCCAGCTTCAGAATCTTGTGGTTGGTGTAAAAAGGTAATTGGTGCTAAGGTGCTGGGAAAATGTAATGATGTGCAGCAGAGGGAGCAGCTGACACACAGAATACCTGCACAGGCAGCTGATGCACTCAACACACACCCCACTGGCAGTACTATAAGAATGACTCCCTTCTTCACACCAAACATGGATCATCAAGTTTTGTACCTCTGCAGATAAGTTAATCACTTTCAATCTGAACATGTAAGCTCATAAAAATAAGTTTCTCATAATGCACAGAGGATCAGGGTCATTTGCTCTGTTGTGCTTCTTCTTAATGTAACCTGCAGCCACATTCACAAATCACAGATGTGTTCTTGAATTCAGTGCTGGGTATAGGACAGTAAAGGATGCACTTTTACAGAAGAAGCAATGAGAGCTCTCCAGGCATGCCTTGATGAACTTTTAAACAACAAGCTCTAACAAGCAAAAGAGGTCAGAAAGTGTTTTGTATACCAGAAAAATGATCATGATACTGGATTCACTATTCTGTTCATTTGTCTTCATATTCATATTGTCTTCTGGGGGCTTTTTCTCAGTCTGCCTTTCTGAGGCTGCCCTAGTAACCACAACAAGACACTACATTGAGTAGGGAGACATTACTTTAGGTATGAGTCAGGTTCTCTTTGTGCAGGAAATTATAAATACCATTTCTTTCTATGAAATGTATTTTGCAACAGAAACAGAGGTGGAGGGGAAAAAAAAACAAACAAACCTGCACATAGTATGGGCCATTTCACCCATTCTGAGGTTTTGGAAAAGTTTGTGGGAGCTTGACTCACTAGGGTGCTCTTGAATCGTATTCTCCTGTAAGAAACCAAGGGTGTTGGTGTCTTTGATGAGAATGATTCAGTTGTTTGAAGTACGTCAAAACAAAATGATCCTGAGCCTTACAGTGAAAGTCAGGCTCAGATACTGAATTTCTTCAAGCTTGGTGCTGGTTGCATTTGTTTTCTGTTCTGCTTGATACTAGATGTTGCAGCCAGCAGGAAGCAAGCAAATGTATATAGCTTTTTCCTGAACTTGCAAATGATTTGAATCCAACATTTCAGCCTGTATCTGCCTGATAAATTGATAAATAAATAAATAAATAAATAAATAAATAAATGAGTGAAGTTTTTAATGTATTTAGGATTGTTATAGTTCTGGCACCTTAGAAGAATAATCTGTCTTGCCCAAACTGAGAAAAGAAATCCCAGAATGGTTAAAGGAAAACAGTCTGCTCATAGCGAGCGGTTGAAGGAGGGGATCATCCCACTCTGCTCTGCACTGGCGCAGCCTTACCTTGTGTGCAGTTCTGGGCACTGCAATGTAAGAAAGATATCAAGCCATTAGAGAGTGTCCAAAGGAGGGCAATAAAGACAGTGAAGGGCCTTGAAGGGAAGCTGTATGAGGAGCGGCTGAGAGCACTTGGTCTGTTCATCCTGGGGAAGAGGAGGCTGAGGGGAGACCTCACTGCAGTCACAACTTCCTCATGAGGAGAAGAAGAGGGGCAGGCACTGATCTCTGCTCTGTGGTGACCAGTGAGAGGACCCGAGGAAATGGTTTGAAGTTGTGTCAGGGGAGGTTTAGGTTGGATATTAGAAAAAGGTTCTTTACCCAGAGGGTGGTTGGGTGCTGGAACAGGTTCCCCGGGGAAGTGGTCACAGCACCAAGCCCGACAGAGTTCGAGAGGAGTTTGGATGATACTCTCAGGCACATGATGTGACTCTTGTGGATGGCCCTGTGCAAGGCTAAGAGTTAGACTCAAGGAACCTTCCAACCCAGCATATTCTGTGAATCTGTGAAATTATTGCAAAATACCTAGTGATTAGTGACTAATTTATATATTTTCTTCACAATTCTTCAACAGCAACATTACTATCCAGCTCACTGTCTTGTCCTTTCTCACTCATATGAAATTGTTAGTCTCTAGATTACTTCTTACAAGTAAGATTTTTCAGAATGCTTGCATTTAACAAAATTAATTAATTTTTAAATTTTAAGAAGTGATTCCCTCTATAGAGATGCTAAAGAACCCTTTTAATTTCTATGGTACTAGAAACTATTTAAAACTTCCCTGTATGGTTACAGTGAAAAGCTTTAAAATGCCAATCAGGTTTCTTCTTCAGTCTTGCAAAACAGAAGACAAAATAGATAAATATTTAGTATTATAAGTCATAATTTAATAATACAATCTCTTGATTTTAAGCCTGTATCAGGATCCTTGATTAAAAAGTTCTGAGTCCTTAGAGCTAACAATATAATTTCTGAAATGGAACTCTTCACAGCTTAAGACTCCAGCAAGCAAAAACTATGTGGGAAAGACGAAGAAGGTTAGTGTTGGCCCTGTCTCAAATCATTTTCATGGACACCCAGGCAGGATAACAATAAATGCTGGTTTCAATACAACCAGGAAGTGACAAGCAGCAACAAAAACTGCATCCAAGTTTTCTGTGGGAATTTCCCACTGCCTCCCAAGACATAATTCACTCAACTTTTCAGTTAAAAGTCTGGCACTGCATTGATAGTGTATTCAGATTCATTGTGGCTAGCTCATCTCCTTCACCTCATTCCTTTGTGTTAGGAGACTTCTGTAGAGTTCTAGATCCCTTGAAGGCTGTCCAACTTTTCAAACCTGGCAGAGCAAGCAGTACAAAAAAGGGACAAAGGATTTATTCACAATCTTTTGCTCCTTCTTGTTATATCACTCACCATCATAAAAACCTATTTCCACTGAAACATTGAAACATCTTTTAGAAAAAATTATCCTGCCACTAATGCACCAATACTTTCTAAGATTTAACTGTATCGATACTTTCTGTTTTCTAGCTATCACAGACTGCAAAAATTCATTCAGATTCCATTTGTAATTATTTTAGCATGTTGGTAATGAATCTATTGAGCCAGGTACAGTATGTTTACAGAATTCAGAGCGATTTCAACTGAAACTGGTATAAAAGAGATCAGAGTTTAGCCTGAGATATAAATCAGAAAGTTGAGGCTATAAAGATTTCTTAGTTAAGAATAAAATTGTATTCTTTGGACTGACTCAGTACAAAGAGTAAAATTTTCTATATTTCATAGAAACAGAGAATCATAGAATGGTTTGGGTTGTAAGGGACCTTAAAGATCACCTAGTGCTATTCCCACTGCCATGGGCAGGGACACTTTCCACTAGACCAGGTTGCTCCAAGCCTCATCCAACCTGGTGTTGAACACTTCCAGGGTGGAGACATCCAAAGCTTCTCTGGGGAACCTGTTCCAGTAGTTCACCTCACCACCTTCACAGAGGAGAATTTTCTTCTAATATATGATTTAAATTTACCCTCCTTCAGTTTAAGGACATTGTAAAAAGTCCCTCTCCAGCTCTCTTGTAGGTACCTCTTTTAGGTACTGGAAGGAATAGTCCTAACTATTGTTTGACATGGATTATTTATTTGACAAAACCAGTTGCCTGCCTGCAAATAAAGCATCAGTTCCTTATAGCTCAAACGTCAACTGTGATCTTGATTGAAGTGAGCTTGTGATTGTTGAACTGCAGGAAAACTGCAGAATTTGTATTGGTTTTATGATTTTATTCCCATTGCATTAGACAGATGCTGCGACTTCCATCAAAACATTAAATCTGGTGCAGACAAAGCATTTTGGATTGCACTGAACCAACAGAATGACTTTATAGCACCTTTGAGCTTTCTTACATATCTACAACATTTTTGATTTGGCAGTCATAGAACCTGGTTATACCACAGAAAGACAGGAATCAGAAATCTTGAACCAGCAACAACCCTTCACATGTGCTTTGATCACGGTTTTGCTCACACCCTCTGAGATACTTGGCTCTTCAGAGTTATTGTAAATAACATGATTCTTTCCAAATCATGATTTCATGAAATTATAACTGGCATTGCAATAGCTCAGAGGGCTATTACAGGTTCACTGCCAGCAAACTGTGTCTATACTTCAAAAGGACAATCAATGTGACCAAAAAGACAAAAAAGGAGAAAAATGTGTCAGTATATTACTCAGAAAAGAAGTTACTAGTGTCTTATTTTGGAGTGGTAGCAGAGTAAGGAACATAAATAAGTTCTTCTGGCTGTTTCTTCAGACCTTGAAGCACCTGACAACTTCAAGTACATTTAAGGAAAAGAGAACATGAAAACAGATAATTCACTTCAGATTTTCCTTCTTCACCAAAGTTCATAAAAATAAGAGTGATTTCTTCTCTCTGTCTTACATAATGTCCTTCAGTTTCCTCATTTAGTCCTAGAGTTAACTCTTAATATTAATTAAAACAAAAAATATTCTGGACCTCTTCTATGTCCCATGTGGCAAATGGAGACAATTTGATCAATACATCTCACTACTCTTCCCTTTCAGAAAAGTTGAACAGTGTGTCTTGGTCCACTGTGTGAATGGCCCTTGTCCTGTCCCATCCTGCCCTGTCCAGTCCTGTCTCACACATGGCCCAGGCACTGTCTGGCAGGTTGTTGGTTGGCCCAGAACACTACCAGGAGAAGGGAACAGCTTCACTGGTTTCCTTAATCAGGAATCAGTGGCCATGCCAGTACCCTGTGCCTGTTTAATGCAGAAGCAGAAGATTCCCAGCTCAGGCTTCCCCAGAAATTTATTTTTTATTTACTGAGATCTGATTCTCACTCAAGTTAAAGGAGAACCACAGAAAACCTCTAAGAAATGTTTATAACTCTCATAAAAACAATTTAATAGCACACATCTGAGTAACAACAGACAGAGCATGGGTTATAATACAAGCTAATAAAAAATATCCCATATATCACATGAAAAGTAAGAGTTAATAAAGCCCCAAATCACACCGTGTGAAAAATATCACATCAAGAATAGAACAAAAGTATTGATGGCAACAAAATGAGAAAAATAAGTAGTAAGTTAAGCCATAGCCCAAAGGTTTTAATTTCATGCTTTAAAAGCCTCCTGTCTCTCCCTTTCCACTTGTTATTTCAGGTTCCAATGTCCAATCATAAATTAACACTGCCCTTGCAGCTCCATAGCTATATTGGATGAATTAAACATATGAAGGAATTCCCATCCTCTGCAAAAGCTGAGATCCAATTTAGAGTTCACTAACAAAAAATGTTGCAAATTAGGCTAATGAAGAACATGCAGCTGAGAATGTCTTGGATAATAACATTAAAAATAATAACAAAAAACCCCAAACAAAAACAAACAAAGAAACAAAAAAACCCGGTGAAACAAGCCAGGAGAGAATTCATAGGATATGTGCAATTTTACTCACTATAAAAACAAAACCAGAACTGTCATTTCAAAATCAGAGCTGTGATCTGCTTTAGGAACTGTCCTGACCATAAAACTAGCCATCATCCATCACTTCCAAATGACATAAAAAGGCATTCCCATGAGCAAACAGGGAGTGGGGCCTCTGCATGAATGGAGCCAGCCAATGGGCTGTGTTTATCTCCACCTTCTCCCATCACTGTTTCTGGCACCTGCTATTCTCCAGACACCATCCAGGATCCCATCATTGGAATATGATCTGTGTGAATGTTGCTTCTTCACCTCCACAAATTATGTGAATCTTGTATGTTCATCTCACATCCAAATCTGTCATGAAAACACTGAGTGAACAGGGAATAATATAAATCTACATGTTCGTTACTTTATAAAGTGCACAGTGTTCATGTCTATACTTTCTGGTTCATCTAGCCTGAAGAAAAATGTCTGTAGAATTGCAGGTTTTTTCTTCCCTTCAGGATGCCATTGGAGTCAGAGTATTAGCAGTGTAAGAGAGTTTTGGGTGAACTCCTCTCAATTACTTGAGTGGGAAGTAATTATACACATACACTGCAAGGTTCAGAAACCAGTCAGAGGTGTGATTTATTCAAGAAAATGATAAAATGTTAACCTGATAATCCAAATGTGTCATCCTTCAAGCAAACTCTTTATAACCAAGGAGCATTCACTTCTTGCTAAATGAAAAAAGAAACCAAATGAAAATCGTGTTCTGTCTTTTGGTAAAACCCAATGACAGGAGCAACAGGATCTTCTTCCTTTTCTTTGCTGACTGAACTGTCCAGTAACCAGCAGTGGAAAAGAGGTATTCAAATATAATGAGATGACCTATTAATATTATGCTGTTATCATTAGGGAAAAACAGCCCCCCCCAAAAAAAAATAATTTGAAGATCCTAGGTTTGAAGAATCTCAAAAGCTTGATAAATAGAAAGCCAGATCCCAAATACCATTTATGTCCACAACATGTTTTTTTATTATAATTTTTAATTGTAAATTTGATGAAAATTATTAGGAAAGACTGAAGAGAATCTAAAAATCAGATCAAGAAAATAAATATTTTTTCAGGTTTGGGTTGGTTTTGGTGTTTTTTCATCAGCTAAAATAACAGCTACAGTGACAGTCATCAGACTGGTATTGGGAGAAATGTACCATACCTTGTCTGTATTGATTTGCTTCCATACAGTAAGAATATTTTATCTGCTTCCAGAATAATTTCTGACAGGGCACTATGACTACCTAAAAAAAAGTTTGACTTGAAAGTAGAGCAAAAAGCATTTAATGAAGATTTCCTGGTTTTATCTGACAAATAGTCATGAGACCAATTAGGCATACAGTATTGGAGGTTCTTCAGTTTATGATACAAAGTTAAAAATACAGAGATAATTTCCCTAAAATGTTATTTTCACTTAATAATTTTCTTCTACAAAGACTTGATATACTTCAACCAGTTTGTTTTACAAGAAGACTGTGAAGAGCTAATTATATGATCAGTTTTACAGATGGGAAACAGATATCCACAGGCTAAGGGATCCGCCAGAAGTCACAGAATGCTTGACCCACATCCTCATGAAGCTGGTAGTAGTCTTCACATTCATTTTGTAGTTACACTTAAGCCCATGGGGAGCCGTGACTAGGGCTCAGTTAATTGCAGGTTCCTAGCACGAGCATGTAACTATTGCCATTACAGGAAACCCAGGTCATTTGTTACGCCACTGGAGCATCCAACTGATCCTGTCATTAATCACTATGACATCACAGGACAGCTACCATATGGTGTAAAATAATCTCCTCCCTTGCTACAGAAATTAGATATTTTTAAAGACAAAATCATCTCTGTACCACTTGGAGAGTACATTAGACTTTTTCTTCCCTTTAGAACGTTGTCCTAAAAAAGCTAGTCAAGACAAATTGTGAAGGAAAAGCAAGACCTTCAAACACTTTCTGCAAGAGAAAAGAGGATCAGCAATTGAACCTCTTTCTATATGCAAGTCTTTATCCTAGCCATTCAATCAAATTAAAAATCCATCCCTCCTAATGCACTGGGAAGATATCTGGTCAGAAACAATCATTCCCACATTCACACACAGAGCCCCCAGTTTGCTTCTTTCTATCAGCTGAAAAGGCTTGTTGAAAGTTCTCCATTTGTGGTTACAATGATTCTTCAACTATGGGACTTTTGCAACAACAAGGATGATATCCCACCACCATATATTACTCCACTAGAGTTTACTCCCAACGTAAGCACATTAGTGACATAGTTTTAGTTTTACTGTTATATTTCAGTTATCTGAATCAGTGCCTGGATGGCAGCGCACTTGGGTTTTCTTGCTCTTCAAGCAGCTTTCAAGACTTGAGTAGTCTGCCCTCACTGAAAAATATCTTTTCCCTTTGCACAAGAAAGTTGTACCAAATCTGCATACTGCAATACCCTACTTTAGTGCTAAGTTTTTGCATCAGAATCTCGGACAACAAGTACATCTGTATAGCATATTCAAAATACCCTATTTATTCAAAGAGGAGGTGCAGACATCAGCTAGAGTAAAACATTAAGAATACTCTGCTACTTCATAGACATGGATTTATTAGAGGAGGTTAAATGCCAGATGCTTTTTTCTATTCTCATTAGTTCCTATATCCTTTTTCTTCAATAGGCTGCTAATAACTTACCTATTTGTAGGCTTCAGGCCTTTGGGATTTTGACAGCCATGTTTTTCTGAATTCAGCCTTTAGTCTCCGTGTAAAAGAGTTTGAATGTGGGATTGGAGGGAAGCACACCTGTTGTCAGCAGTCTCCTTGCTCCTACAGGAATATTATTAATTTTCAGAAACCAAGTAAATGTTATGAGCTTCCTTTGTGTTTGCACATTCTGGATGGATTCTGGCTTGGGAAGATTTGTAACTTAAACAGAGAGTGGGAAAGGAAGGGTTTAATCACTGCCTATTTTACTAATGGGAAACTGAGTCACAGCGGGGATAAATTCAACTAAACCATAAGACCATTCAAACCAAGGAAGAAATTGAATCAAGACCTGAATCAAATGTCTTAACCACAGGATCATTCTTCTTTTTTCCTCAATCCTTTTTTGAAAGTCTTGATGACTATAGTGGGTTAATTTCTTTCTCCTTCATCATCCACAGGAGATTTGAAGCATAACTGGAATTCCTAGAGCTGTATTCTATCAGACTCAATTTGACCTAATTATGTGTGCAAATGTTTCAATAATTTATTCTTATTTCTCTACCACATTAAGTCAAACACATGAAATCTTAGAGTGAGTACTTAATTTTGAAAGCTCATAGGAGAAATTATAATGCAAACCATGTGATACCTCTTCTCTGTTTACAATCTTGCTGGAAACTCTATTTCCCAAGAAAAAAGAGGGTTCTTCATGTATAACCAAGTCCAGATTTCATTTCATTTGGTTCAAACATATTTTTAACATTTTGTAGTATTTCGCATACATTTTGCATACATACATATGGCTCCAAGTTAAAAAAAAAATGATATTTCTCCAAATCTGTGGTTTCAACTGCCTTTGACTTAAGGTGAATATTCATTAGGTAATAGCTCTCCTACATCTGTATCAGCAGGAATGAAACTTGTCTGAATAATGGTAACCTGTTTAGGTGTTTAGATATTACTTACTGATGGGCATTGATTCAGTGTTTTATGGTGATTGAAATGCAGGCAGCTGTAAGTCAGACTGATAACTTTCCATCAAAATATTAGAACAGTCATGCTGAAGGACTACATGGTAAAGCAGATAAAATACAATATCCTGGGATTTTTCTGCTCTTTTAGTTAGTTTAAGAAACAGACAGGAGCTGCTGCTGCAGAGACGTGCACTCTCTTCTTACAGCTGAGAATTTCCAAAAGCAGATCACTTCATCTCTTTTTTCTCTGATCTATAAAATAGACTTTCAAATGATATCTTACAGGAGCAATTATGATGTTGATTTAACATCTATGAAAATATGTGGTACAGAGGTGAATTTATTGACTGGAGCAATGGGACATATTTGTGACTATTTACCTCTCTTGCACCTTTCCAGTGTGTCCAAAGGGTAACAGAGACTACGCTCAAAGAAAACAGGAGAGGTGTTATGACAGGGACCAGATGTGTCCCCACAGAGCAGAACTATGACCTGAAAAACTTTCTGACATGCACTAAGTCCTGAGGAAGCTGAGAGTTGTCAGGACATTTGCCGAAAGCAAGTTTCCACAGAATCACAGAATGGATCTGATTTGAATGGCCAGCAGTGGGTTACCTGGTCCAACCTCGCTGCTCAAGCAGGGTCATCCTAGAGCATGGGATTGCATCCAGATGGTTCTTGAATATCTCCAGTGAGGGAGACTCCACAACCATTCCAGACAATCTGTTCCAGTTTGTAGTCACCCACACAGTAAGAGTTCTTCCTCATATTCAGGTGGAACTTCCTGTGCATCAGTTTCTGTTCATTGCCTCTTGTCCTATTGGCACCTCTTTACACCATCCCCATTATATATAATGCACATATATTTATATACATTAATGAAGTTCCTTCTCAGTCATCTCTTCTCAAGGCTGAATGGGCCCAACTCCCTCAGCCTTTCCTCATAAGAGAGATGCTCCAGTCCCTTAGTCATCTTTGTTGCCCTCCACTGGACCTGGTCTTGGAGTTCCATGTCTCTCTTGTACCAAGGATCCCAAAACTGGATGCAGCACTCCAGATGTGGCCTCACTAAGGCTGAGTAGAAGAGCAGGATCACCTCTCTTGACCTGATGGCAAAGCTCTTACTAGTGTGCCCCAGGATACCACTGGCCTTCTGCTGGATCTGAGCAGTGTTTTGTCTGAGGATATTGAGAAAATCTATTGTGATTAATCATGTCCAGTGGTAAGATAAAGATCTCCCAGCTGTCAGGAACTTTGGTTCAGGGATAAGTGACTAAAAGGCTTTGGGGGAAGTGCAATCTTGTTGTAATGCATTTGTAATAAACTTAAATGGTCAAAAGCACTCACAATAAGATGGTTTCTCAAATTTAAAAACACTTCTTTCACTTCTTTTCACTTGAACAGATAGGTAATTTGAGCCTAGGCAGCTATATAAGTATATGGTAGACATATAAAGGTCTATGAATATAACAAGTCTCAGGTAAATAAAATAATATTTTATATTAATATATTTTCTAATAATATTTTATTAATAAATAATTTATTTTGATAAGTCATGTCAATTTTGGATAAAGAAATTTCATATCTTTCATTCTGTCATTTTATTGTCTTTTTTTTTTTTTTAAATTACTTGCTCACATCAGTCATTTAGGCTTACCTGAAATATAAATTTTCTCATGTTAATCAATTGCTTTTCTTTTCTTTGTTGAAAAGTGTGTAACCCAAGTAACTGATTGCTTTTTTTAATTCTCTTTTCTTTTTTTTTAAAAAAAAAATAAAAATATTGTACAATGCTCATAAACTTCAGTTATTTCAGTAAGTAAAATTCTCTATTACTTCAGCTGAGATAACATTCTTTGAGTTCAGCACTGATGTAACATCTGGAAAATTAATTCATTCTACATTAATAATAAGTCATAGTCTAGATCTTCAAGTTCTAAACATGTTACTTATGGACAAGAAATTCTCGCTACTTATGCTTTTTCAAGATGTTTCCATCTTAAAACAATCGATGATATCATCTTCCTCTTTTTCATATAATTAAATCTCCATATTCTCTGTAACTGATTAATTGCATAGTCCAGAGACAGCATTAGAATACAGTGTTAAGAATAGGAATGTACAAAGGGCCAGGCTGGGCCAGACGTCTTGCTATCCTGCCTCTAACAATCACCAGTAGAACTGTGATGAGAGTATGAAAATTAACTTCAAGTGGAAAAAATACCCAAGCCTACAGAGATTTATCAGCAGTCATTCTCTAGACTGTTTGAGACTGCAGTTTATTGCAGAAAGTGTATCAGATCCTAAACTTACTCACTATATGGAAATATGTGGGTTAATTATTAATAGTTGCATTTGTATAGGAAGGGGAATAAGGGGGATTTTAGAAGCACTAATGGCATTTAATTGCCTTTGAGTAAATTATCTTTAATATCTGAAAATCCTCCCCCAGCCCATATGCCACAAGTCATTAAACAAGCCTTGATTTTCAGCAGTGTTTAAATTTCAAATGTGATGATCAGCACCTTTGGAAACCAGGTCAGCTTTTTCTGTAAAAGATAGATGACATTTGCCTCATCCAAAAATTTAATGTATATTTAAGAATGTTTACCAGCATGCCTAAGAATGCAAACTAAAAGGAAAGTCCACATGCTGTGTGTGGGACATCAGTGCAAGCAAGGCTAGGTGGTAAAACTGAGAACCTGGAAAGCTCTGCTTAGCTGGTGAGTCTAATCTAAAGGTAGCTACTATTTGGATTTCAGCTGTCCTTAAATAGTAGCAAGGTACCTGCACTGCTTCTGTGCACATGTTGATGCCTAAATTAATGTGGCTTAGGAAGCAATGAGTTAGAGATGAAAGTGCCAAATTTCCTAAGCTATTAGTCACTGAAATTACATATAAAACAAGGGAGTCTGGATGTCAACACAGGATATGGATACTATAAAGATTCCTTCCTGAGAACTTTTATTACATCTAATTTCTTAAAGGAAAAATAGAAATAGTGAGTCATTTGCAGTATTTTCTTCCAGATAAGCATGAAATGCATCCAACAAACAGTAGCATAGCCAGGTGCTACATCCTATGATATATCCATCAAGTCCACAGTCAGCTACTTGTGGGTGGGGGAAGTGTGTCCAAAAACTCCATGTGAGCGGTTGGAGAGATATACAAAAGTTTGCAATACCCTACTTCTCTATATTAAAAATAAATGTGACACAGCATGGTTCACCTCTTTGGTGTATGGCCAGATAATTTCCACTAGTTCAGGGTCATTATCACAGCCAGCACCTGTCATGTTTGTTTCCCTGTTATCTGAACTCCAAATGTATAGATGGCTGTAAATCCAGTTAAAAGATTCTCTTTTCTTTTTTTTTTTTTTTTAATTGTTTTTTTATTTATTTTTTTTATTTTTCTGCAAGACTCTACATTTTAAATTTTTCATTTACTATTCAGAAATATCCTACTTCCTAGAAAACTGGATATGCATGCTTAATCCATGAGGTCTCCTTCCACAGCATTCCCTGATTTTGTCTAATAACTGTGAGGAACAGCAGAGGGATTTCTGTCAGGGTTTCAGATATGTTAGCAAAAGTAAGGCTGGAATAAGTCAGGTCTGCTGGAAAAAAAAAACCAAACAAACCTTTTCTGGGCTTGTAGTTCTTCTGTTTGAACTCTGTGATCCCTGGATAACCCAGCTGATTCCTCCAAATGCCAAGTATAGTTGTCATTATTCAAGTCTATTTCCAGAGAACACACCAAGCATTAAAACACAAAATGCGTATTTATCGTGTTACACACTGTTGGATGAAAGCCCACATCTGCTCCTTGAGCTGACTAGACAAAAATGGGGGAGAGTGAAAGAAATAAAATCAGCAATACAGATCTCTCACATGTAAAACAAAAACCCAGAAAACTTCTGACCTTTAGCTAAAGCATTTCTGGTTCCCCCTGCTTATGCCTCCATTGGAACACAAGTGCATAAGCAGCCCCACTGAGTGCTGGCTGTTTCTAAGAACTGAGAAAGTTCTCAGAAGTGAAGAAGGTTCATGCAATTTGGAGGCCAGAGATCAAAAGACATTTTCAAGGGAAGTGTTTTGTAATCATCATAGCTCCCTATGCCTAGCTCAAATTCGACTGCACACAGAAAACAGAGAGAATGAGCATTTTTCATCCAGATCATTTGCCTAGGAGGACACCCTTGTCTGCTGACCACAGATGAGGTCTCTGGCAGGGTTCCTCCTCTCTTTTTCCTGACAATGGGAGGCCTTCACCTACATCCGTCTCAAAATGTTTCATAAAGAGAAAGATAAGGTATCATTTCTCACCTGCAATGAGGGAACTGAAGCCTGGAAAGTTAAGTGCTTTTCATCGTTAAATAAAAGCCCAGCCTCAGATTGCTTTTGCAATCCCTTGCTTGTTCTGAGATGATACAGCTGCTTTTAGCCTGAACAGAGCTTTGTGCTCTCTTGCTGTCATAGGATACTTGGGAGAGGTTCTCTGTGCACACTTCACTTTTTTCTTGATTTGTAATCCTTTTCAAAGAGCTCTGATTGTCTTTTGTTTTGCATTTTAAGACCATCTGATGTTTGAGGAGGTAATCACACCAATAACAACAACAAATAAAAGAAAAAAGGTACCACAATTTACACTTTCTGTTTGGCAAAGCCAGGTAAGATTCATTACAAATAAATTAACGGCTTCTCAGCATATTTGCTTTTATATTCAAAACGCAAAGATTTAGAAGAGAAAAAATTACCATCTTCAGAAGATTACAAAGTAATCTTGTAATCAAAATACATATAAGAAATAACTCGGTGGAAAATGCCTTCATGGATCTGTCACTGTATCCCATAAGTTTTCAGTGTCTCAGCTTCCCCTGATGTTCACATTTTCTTCTGCTCTGCCAGAGCCATCATTCACTCACCTTCACGAGACACTGAAAAACTCCTCTTTGTAAGTGAAGGCCGGAGGTCTGGTCATCCTGGGCATCTGCAGTGAAAATAGGTAGTACTTTTACTGATAGATGATCACAGAATAATGGAATTTTTCTGACAGTTTAAAAAGGTGATCCTTAATATTTAGATTTTTCTAAGAAGTGGTGATGAAAAATTACACCAATTTTCTAAGAAGGAAAAAGAAGGCAAAATTGTTTAGTGCTTGGTTTCTGCTTCTTTCTGTGGAGAAAGAAAATTAAATATCACAGAGGACTGGAACTAAACATTTAATGAAGACTGACAGGAAACTTTTGGTTAATAATTCCTGAACTCAGGTCTTGTAAGTCCCTGTCTCTGTCTGGACTCAGTGTTGCCAAGGCTCTCAGGAGGTAGACGAAAAGACGGTGACCTCTCTTTATGGGTTCTAGACCAGCTGTAGTTCCCATATGCCTTTGGTTTAGATTCATGATAGGCACTATATGCAGTCAGTCTGCCCCTCACAGATGAACAAGGAAAAAGTGAGAATAATAACAAGATTGAAAGTAATAATTATATATATGACTTATTAAGGCTTTTTAAAAAAACAGTACTAATTCAGGGAATAATGTAGAAGTGTAAAGTATGGAGCAATCTGTGTGGACCATGTTATTGAAAGACAACCAATATTCATTGCAATTTAAAGAATTAGGAAAACAAAAACAAAAACAAAACAAAAAAACAAAAAAAAGAAAAATGAGACATAATGGATTAATGATGATTAGTTTTCCAAAGCAACTCTGAGAATCATTGCATATTTGTATATAAGTTTCTGTGCCTATATTCCTTGTGTTAGGACTGAGGTTGGGCCATACCTGGAGCCAAAGCTGTCAAAACAGAACCCTAAAAAACAGCAAAATCTCTGGGTGAGCAGGAGTGAGTACAGGCAGAGATAGCAAGTTACAAATTGCTGTAGTTGCATTTTGATGTAACAAAAGGGGATTACTCAAGTGAATGCAGAAGGTGTTGGTTTAGTAAAATGAGGATACACCTTTGATCATGATTTACTCTGCTCATTATAAAGACTAGCAAACCCCATTGAATCCAACAGAGAGGATCCAGTCAATTTCATTGATAATGGATAAGCAATAAAACTGAATTTGTGTAAAATTCTCACCTTCCAGGGCTCCATGTCAGGGACCCTCAGTAGAAAGCAAAAGGGAAAATACCTGTCACAGCCACAACACTGCTGAACAGAGATGGTGAGAAAATGAATAATCAGTATTATCCTTGCATTATCACTTTCTGGAAATTTTCAGTGAAATTGAAAACAATAAAACAATAACAGCATAGAGAAATTTAGAAAACAGCTAGTCTCCCACCCACAGAAAGAGGCAATATAGTGGCAAGAGTATTCAAGGCAGTTCAAAGATAATGAAACACACCAGTATTTTCTCAGGAGAGCTCAGATTTTCAGCACAGTCAAAACTGAAATAGCCTGACTGAGAGTGTCATTGTTTCGTTCAGATCCTGGAATACTTCCCCTAATACCTTAACTCTCCTGACCAGTAGCCTGTGCTCTAATGAACCATGGTCTTTTTGTTAATAAGTGGAAATGTTTCAATGGAGACAGCAATCATTGTGATAAAGTATGTAAGAAATTCCATCATGGGACACATAACATGTCAAGGAGAATATATAAAAGAAAAAGGAAGTGAAGAAATGTGAAGAACATTAGCCAGGTAACCCAAAAGAACTGCTTCAGTATCTCATCTGACTGAAATACTTTGGTGTCTGTGATCTCATTGTTTTATAACCAAGGAAGTCCAGCATGTCCAAGAAAAATACACTGTAAGATGAAAAATTGGAGTTTTTTTGCTAAAAATGAAATTTCTTAATTTGAAACTGTTTCAGGACTTTTTTGTCTGAGAAAGTCAAGCAAGACTACTTTCTATATACTTTTTCTTTACATTTGGCAGGATAAGATCCAAAACTCTTCTTCTTGCCCAGTTAGGTGTTCCAATTGTCATCTCAGCACTTTAAACTGCTGGCTGAATTTTGAGGCTCTGTAGTTGTGTCTCCAGGTATTAACATGCTGCATGAAATGTTCCTTGTCCCAGTTGAATATGAGACAGTGATATACCCACTCCATTGCTGAGAAAGGCTAAGAAACGTGTTAGTGGGGATAGAGAAGGAGGGACAGTATCAATGGCTTGGATCTAGTTATGTGTGAGTACTTGTGAAAAGAGATTAAAATCAGTGGACGGATAATATCTCTGTGTTTGCATCTTGCTGAAAAAGCAGTCTTTTCCTCTCCCTTTACGTCACTTGCAGTGTCACAACTGTGAATGCAACCACATGAAAAGAGTGAAAACTTCAGCCTTTGATGGTCTACACTCCCCTTTCCCCAGTGAAATGGGAAAGTACGTGGGCTGTTCGGCCGAGCCAAGCAGGCACACAAGCAACGCTGCCCCGAGGTACCGCCTGCTGCAGATGATACTGGTGTCGTGCTGCTTCTACGTCATGGCAGAATCAGACCCATGGCCCTGCTGAAGGGGCTGCATGGTCCTGCCTTTCCCTCTGCACACACCTTAAGGCACTGTTTCCGAGGAGACTGTAAAATACTGCTGGTATTAGTAGCCCATCATCTCCACTGGTCAATAATCAGTGAAAAGTATAGTCTAGTTGTTTCTTCTAAGATATGCAAAATGACCTTAAATATCATTTTATGTTAGCATTCAAAGCCTTTCATATACTCAGCTTAGATGGGTATAGTTAACACACACTTTCACCTAGCTCTCAGAATTGGTGACCGAAAGGAAGAGTGGTGTGGGACAGACATTACTGGGAGTTCAGAGAAGTGCAGATACTGAAGCTTTGACACACCAGTCACTTGTGGAGTGCAGCTATGTACAGCATCGAGTTTCATGTCATACATATGCTCTGAGAACAGAGGCACCCAGCAGTTCATACAGACTAGGGACTTCAGTAGAAGTTGAATGACTTTTTGTTTCAAATAAGATTAGTAGCCTAGGTGCCTAACTAAATGTGTCATTGGACAAGAAAAAAAACCCAAAAGTCTCTGTGTACAGCCAGCCACAAACTACCAAAACTTCCTGTTAGTATTCTCACTGTCTTCTGCTAGTTACTTATCACCTTCTTAGGTCTTGGAACGAACTAGACTGTGAAGTTTACAGGAAAGTTATTACTTTATGTATTATCATATACCACTAAACATTGTGGAACCATAATTCTTAATATAAGTCTAGGTGTAATATAATTCTAAGTATAGGATGTATGTACCCTTTGTAGCTGAAGGTTTTCCTCTCTCTTTTCCTTTCCTAGAACTCCTTTTAATTTTAATCTACAACAAGTCATGGAAATGTCAGGTACTCCAAGCATTGTCTCCAGCCAGCTAAAGACATGCAGTAGCCCTGCAACATTCTATCGGATTTGTATCAGTAGCTTCCATGAATCTTAAATTCAAATGAACTTTCAAGACACACCTAAATAACTAGATGCTTATCTGACCTGTATCTAACCTCCCAACCTTTTGTGGCTGACACCATCACTTAATATCAGCTGTGCATGTGTATACACACTATAGATAGATGCATACAAACTGCTAGGACATCATTTGCTTTTCTTTTTTTTCCCCCCCTTGAGCTCCTTTTACTCTTCATGGAGAAGTTTATTCCTCTGCATCGTCTATTTCTGGGGCTCCCTGCCCTACATGGATGACAGGTTGAGGAGTATAATCTGTCTGGTTATATGCCAGGAAGAAAAAAAAATCTAATTTTAGTAAACAAGTGTTGATGCAAAAGGTCACCAAAGTCTGTCATCCCTTACGTGGGAATTGGGAATGAAGCATTGAAAAGTGGGGATGTTGCCAAGAACATGACTCTAATGGCTTTACATACTGCCAGTGACTTGTGGGAGGGGTGAAGGCAAGAGAACAAAATCCTTGAAGGACAGGATAGATTTTGCCCTTGCTGATCTGGAGGAAAAGATAATACATATATGCAATATATAGCGATTCTTTGCAAGAGAGGTAATAAAAAACAAAAGACCAATTTCTGTGTTCTCAAGTAATAAACGCTGTTGGCCAGATGGTAATTACAGAGCTTTTTCTTTCAAAATTGTCTCTTTTTGTCTTTTAAAAGTGAAATTTCCTATAAAGATATAGTCTTCTGAAAAAATCCCTCTTTTAAACATTTTCTGCATTTCTTTTTATTTGTCCTTCTGCCCCACATGCCTGGGTCAGTATGGCAGGCAGCTGGAGAACTCTTTCAATATCTACAGTGAGAACAGCTTTGTTTCTTTAAGAGGTTGGCTAAGGGAATGAAGAATGGAACCATTTCACATCCTGCATCATGAAATCACCACCATTTTTATTTTTTTAAATGTTCCTTTAAAAAAAAAAAAAGCGAAAAACCCCAACACATTGATTTTTATGACATTTTCCTTCTCAAAGACAACTTTAATGAATTTGACCTCACCCACTCCCTGAGGGAGGCAAATAAGACCAAGGTCAGTTACTGTGTTCTTTTCTTCAATGAGAGATCACCCTGCTTAAGATCATAGGTACCGAACTCAGCTATTCTAGCGAAGTCTATACTAGTAAATTAATTTCTGGTCTAACAAAGTAAGCACATACACAGTCACATTCCTCTGCCTGGGCAGATTTCCTGACACTGTTTCATTTCTTGGTTTATTTAGAATAGTCCTGGGTCCCTCCTTTAGTGAAAGGACTTGCCACTACCCAGCCCACAGACCCCCACGTTCTCCAAGTGAGGCACGTTCCTCAGTATTTCAGAGGTACATCTAGTGATAACAGGTTTGATTGCTTTTGGTTGCTTCTGGGCGAGCCCTTAGAAATGATTCGGGGTTACTGTTTGAAAAGCACCCCATGACCTATTTCAGCCTCCAACCCTGCACTCAGTGTGCCCCTGTTATTTCTTACCCAAATTCCTGCAGAGATCCAGTTGATGTCATGCTCTAAGCTGCTGTGAAGGGACAAATACAGTTTGTATGTAGTCTATCCTGAGACTTAGACTGTGGGCTATTTGTAGAGTTAAGCAAAATGGTTCAAATTTGTCCAAAATAGAGGATGAGAAAACTCAAAATAAGCAATGGTGAGCGAACAAGCAGGGTGAGGGGAAAATCCTAAACACATTTTTGATAAGAAATATCAGATGAAATTTATGTTAAATGATAGACCTTAGAGCAACCAGGATCTATTGCCCTATGTCCACTGAAGTCAGCGATACAACTTGAGACTTTAATGTTAGACATAATTTCTTTCCTGATTCCTTCCCTTATCACAATCTTTAAATTGCTTGCCAGACTCTAGAAGGGGCCAGTACGCACACTGTTTTAATAGAAAGCTCTTTGGTGGCTTCCCCTTTTCTCTCTTTGTGTGCATACACACACACATTTGCTATATATAAAACCAGCTTGGTTAAACTGATAGAGCCAAGGTCATAATTTCTCAGGGAAATGGCAGACTAATGGAAAAAAAGGTTATAAATATAACAAAACATGAGTCCTGTGATATTTGCCAAGGACAATAGTTTCATAATAAACTATCGGGTACTTTGAAGCCTTCAATTAGGCCCCCAAAAGACATCCTGCAGCACTGAGGAAGGGGGTGGGAGCAGGAGATGTAGGGGATACCAAGCAAACTTTGAAATAGCCAGGGGAAAATAAGCCTGTGGTTTCCAAAGTGGCCTGAGCTACTAATGCTCTCTGACCAGTTGAAGGATTAAAAGTTCAAAAGGGCAGGTCACATCAGGGCACCAAGGTCATGCAGTGCTGTGACCTAGGAAATACTGACTGGTCAGGGAGTGAACCCATCCACAGCATGTTACCAATTAGTGTTTAATGACCAAATGTGGAATGCATTAGTGCTTCTGAGAACTGAATATGTTTTCAAAGGGTCCAAGATGTTCTTTGCAAACATTCCTGTGTGGTTTAATTCACACTGTGTTTGGGGAAATCTTCAAGCTTTGTCCAGACTACAAAGCAGATATGTTGCGAATTCCAATGGATGTAAGAATGGAACAAACATGGTTTAAATTTCTAAAGAGACAAAAAGTTTCAGCTCAAGGACTCAGGAAGGGCCTCTAGGAGTTAAAAAGGAGATTCTCCTGTCATTATTCAGTCACTAATATGCTTAGTACTTAATTCAAGAATAAAGAGTATGAAGATTCAATGGAGCTCTCTCAGTTTAGACCAGCTGAGAATCAACTCCATGCTCTGAAGACCTTGCTGATATAGAGGACCAATGTTGCAAAATCTTTCTACCATTCACATTGTTTTTACGTCACATCACAGTTGTAAATTGCACATATCAATAGATTTTAGGGAGCATACAGAGGAAGAAAGGAAGGCAAATTTACTATATTTCTAAGCCCTGGTTGTGCTTTACTAAAGTCCAAAGAAAAGGACAAACAAATTGGGCCAGAGTCAGCATGCTTCACTTATCCTTAATCTTGCAATTCACCCCCCAGTCCAACCTGACCATCAGTTGCTCTTCTCTCTTCTTTGACCCTTTTCAACTCTGTATCATTTTCTACTCAACATTTTTTGGCCTTTCTTTTTCAGCCTTCTGCCTCATTTTGGATATCTTGCTTCCCTCTACAATTCCTTCTGTCTTCTGAGAAATCTGTGTTCCTCCTTGCTTCCTAGATTATCATGCATAAAACTGCATCTCCAGGTCATATATCAGGCTAAATTTTCTACCCACTGCATTTTATACTATTTTTTCAACTGGCATTCAGCCTGGATTTGTATTTCTTGGGAGCTATACTACAGAGAGAGATCAGGAAGTCCAGTCTTAACTAATGAAGGGCAAAAGGCAAAGAATGAAACCTCTTGCTTCTTGGTTCATTCTGTTCCATTTTCTTTAGGTTATCTGAAAGTGCTATAAGGTATTTCCCAACATCTCTGTCTGCTAGAGGGATGATTCACTTAGTGTATATGCTACAGAAAATAGGTATGAGACTTCTTGCATTAGGACATCCTCAAAAATCTCAGTAAGGGTCAGGCTGCAGTAGTGATGGACCCATTTTAGTAGTGTGCTGTAAGGATGCTCGGCTGTATTGTTCCTGGAAAGGCCAGCTAACTTGTAAGTGCACCTGTGAGGTCCCAGGAAGAAGAAGCACAACAATCCCTTAAAGTCACAGTGGCATCTCTCTCAGTTCAGAAAAACACATTGAAATGTTTCACATCTGTGGAAACAGACGAACTGCAATGTTGTGCTTGTCCCTCCTCCGAGGTACAGCAGATTAGTTTAAAACACATATGTATGATTTTCAGTTATCAAAAGAAGTAGAGGGAAATGAGTGGAAAGTCAAAACTTGGGGTGTAAGATGATAACATTCTTGGAATCATAACATTTGATAATGATATTACAGTAGAAGATGTGGGAAGGTAGAGCTCTGTTTTTATGTAGGAGTGCACAGACCATCCACAGACTAGGCTTTACGTCCCTAGTCTAAGCCTTCCTGTTGCAGGGCTATCACAGAATCCATACACTTAATGCTGTTTAAGTAGTCCTCACATATTTTTTCATAGAACCCATTCCTGTATAGACTATAAGATTTTGTTCATTTGCCTGAAAAAAAAAAAAAAAATCTTTTTGTGGTTTGTTATTTAAGGAGCCCTGGGAAATGTAAAACCCATCCTTAGGATTTATTGGAGGTCTTAATTGATAGAACATAATCAGACACACAAATTGTGCTTTTTTCTGTCTGTAAAGAACAAGAATATTAAATTTTTGAGAGTTTTTAGACTTGTTTATCTATGTAATAGGTACTAGAAGTTGAACATGCACCAGAATAATTTCAAAGTTAGCCAGTTTGACAAAAAAAATTGCTTTTTCTTCTGATTTTGTCACTCTCTTGATAGTTGCAACATAAATCATTCATAGCTTCTCCACTCTTCTATGAAATCTTGCAACCACCATACCTTTCCAGCTAGGAAATTCACAACTACATGGGTACTTGCCAGAAAATCTGAGGCACAGTGACAGGGTGCTACAATTTCAGATGAGCAGTTTAAAAACACACCTTTAAATGTCTACCTCTACTCATTTTTTTGAAGGTTGTGTTCTGTTAAGACAACTGTTTGTTAAGAAACAGAAAGCAGCAGACAGATCAAAAGTTTGGCCTGTATGAATATTCTCTATATTAGGTTGCCTATTTATTTTGTTAGAAAAAAGCATCCTGCTAGCAGTTCATTATATTATGTTTTCATGTAATAGGCATAGACAGCTATGTGTGTCTTGTGACATATACAATACCTCTTGAACCAGAAGGTAGGCCCAGCTCACTTTCACAGATGCACATTACAGACCCCTGAGGGTATAAAGTAGGCTTTGGAGTAAAATACTGCCTGTGGATGATAATCCTCTTCATTCCTCCATTGCAATCTTTATCTCTCAGTCCCAGTTTCAGTGGAAAGGATGAAAAGCTAAGGCTGGTTATTGAAAGATGGACCAGAATTACAGGATGTGTTTTGAAATTTAGCTTTTCCGTATTCCTTTTTAATTACATTAGACTGTTTTTGATCTCTAGATCACTGACATTATGCTGCATACACACAAGTACACCTCCAGTCCTGTGAAAACTTCTGTGTATTCTGACACATTTCAAGAACCTGGATTCACAGATACATCTATGTGCTCCTTCCAAGAGTTGATGTTTCTGAGCCTCCCAGCACCTGTTCTGGGTGGGCTCTCCACTCTGTAGGAGGATGTGCATCAGGGCTACATTTCAATGGGAGAGTAGAAGGAGGATCACTGACTCAGCTGACTTGATCCTGTACAGCTGACCTTTTCATTCAGGGGCTGTTCAAAGTAGCAGCTTCTTGGTGCCAGAGTGATGTTAATGACTGTGCACTCAGGCAGCAGCTTGCTAGGAAGTGCAGGAGATGTCTGCCCAGACTTAACTGCACTACTCCCTGAGCTGCTGGAGATCAGACTTTGTCAGACACTGTTGTTAATTTTCACTGGTTGTGGGGTCTCACAAATAGAGCATCAGACTTTTCAATTGTCATAGAATGACACTGAAGAATAAAGCAGAGTTAGATTAGTGTTAGCTATAACTCCAGAGACAGTTTAATGGAACATTGAGATAGGATGGACCAAAAGCTCAAGAATTACTGTGGAATTTAGGAAGCAACAACCTGATTCTTTGTTACACCATATTTTCTCTGACACGTTGAGAAAATCTCATAAAGTTGATGTAAGATAATGGTCAGGGTAGGTCTCAGCAGTCAACCTTACTCAGCTTGGCATCCCCTGCCCCTGCCACGACTGCTGTGAACAGCAAGACTTCTTTTTTATTAACAGGCATAAAAAAATTTAGGAATCCATCAGATCTTTCCCAAGATTATCTACATCAGGGGGGCACATGATTGGAAGTGTGACACCAAAAAGGGAGGCCGAGAACAGTATGTTGGTTTTAAGTACTTATTCATGTAGCATGAAAACAAAATCTTCAAAATTGCAGAAACACTAGGAGAGGCAGTTGTGACCATGTACTCTTATTTTCACTAGTTTCTAGTCACAGGCTGGGCCCTCTCCAGTTCCCTGGTTAATGCTGAGAAGTTTTGCAGTGGATGGCAGTATTACACTTTTACAGTACCTAATGATTGCAAGACACAAAGTGGCAGTGGCAGCAGAGTTCCCCATCACCTACATGAGACTGTACTTGGCAGATCATCACTTAAAAAGAGAATGCTGCTTTCTCCTTCAGTCTGCTTCTCTCCAGCCTGTGGCAAATCTGCTCCTTTCACAGGAATAAAATGCTGGTTTTAAAGGATTCTCTGATCTACTAGAGAAAGATGTAACAACTTCATGGCTGAAAATCAAAGACAGGATACTTCAGAATGGAAACAAAATGACAGGATGAATAACTATTGGGCAAGGATCCCAAGGGAAAAACTCCCCATGTCTTGAAATCAAGACAAAGGTCCAAAATGACTTTGTCTTTCTGTAATGATTATCTGAGAAGGCCAAATTTGGAGTCTGTCATGCTAGGTTTCTGCTGAGAGCAATTCAGATTTTTCCTTTGGGAGGTCACCCTTTGGAGGCAATTCAGTCTTTTCCATTGAGTGTGGAGCAGACCTTCTGGGACTGTGCTACTTAGACACCGGTCAGAACTGGATTTGGCTACTTTCCTGTATGAATGCTGCCACTTACAAATTGCTGGGATGATTACAAGAATGAATGGATGAAAAATAAAAGCCAGTGACAGAAAAAAAGACAATTTAGGTGCTCCAATAATTTCTTTTTTCAACTTTAAATTACATACATTAGGAATCTTTTACAGTATTAATGCAACTCTAAGTAGTTCAGGTTTTTCCATACAGGGTGGATACCACAGACAGTGCCTCATTGCTCTTCCTCTCTGTTTTGCTGGTGTGACAGACACACTCCCTTATCGCTAGCTAGTGTGACAGACTCATGGCTGCAGCTGCTTCTTCTTCATTTTCCTTCATTCATACTATGGCTGCTTCCAACCCTGACACCACAAGTGGAAGTCCTGATGTGATGATTGCAGGGGAAAGTTCATGTCAGCCCAGGCAGGCAGCCAAACACTGAGCTCATGTTAACACTCTTCCACCCAGGCATAAGAAGAGCACACTACAGACACACAGATTGATATCAGCATTTGGTGGGAAGAGGTCCAAAAGCAGGATGTCAGTGGGTTTTGTGATGCAAAAGAAAAAAAAAAAGTATATTAAAAAAAAAAAAAAAGTAAAAAACCAAGATCATACAATCATACACAGTGTTCTGGCTCCAGGTCACTAAATTGGAGAGGGTTCAGAGAAGAACCACTGAACTGATTAAGGAATTATAAACATACTTTGCAGAAATACTCAGGAACTCAGTTTGTTTAGTTTAATCACAGAAAACGTTGAGGGATGACTTGATTACAGCCTGTTCATATCTACTTAGGCAATGAAACTTCAATAATTACGCCTTTTGTCTGGCACAAAAAGCCTTAACAACATTTGATGGCTGAAAGCAAGGCTAAGAACCCCACCCTCTTCAAAAATGTCAAATATTGTAAACAGTTCCCTGAACAGCTAAATTGTAAAGCAAGGTTGGATTATTTTTTCTGAATAAAATATTACGCTATCTGTGTTGATAGGTCCTATCTGTTTCTTCACTCCACCCCAAAGTGTCTTAATTTAACTAAAGATATTAATTTTACCCAATATAGATTATCTAGGTTAAAGACATCGAATTTAATCTAATTGTTTTGCTTCTACTTACACCATCAGAAGAGAGAAGTAGGCACTTTTAAGTGTGTGTTTGCCTTACATTCCATCTAATTTTCAACTGACCTCAGTGATAAACCACATGAGGTGAAGGCAAGTTTAGAGGGCTCAAGTACAGGTGGAAACATTTGAGACTCATATGTAAAGGTACAGAGACAGATGTTTTAACTCAGACAGGTATTAGCTCAGAGGAGCTTGTGGCATGTATTAGTGAGATGATTCAATCAGGTAGAGTATTAGAAGGTTTTCTTCATCTGCTGTAGGCCAGAATACTGAAACCCAACAGATGTATTCCACAGTTCTTTAAGAAAAGCTGAAGTGCAAGGGGAAGTTAAAGATAGCATTTGTTAACCTTACATGCCACCACTTCCAACTGTCTACCCAGCCAGACCATGA
Source organism: Margarornis squamiger (assembly GCA_035222235.1). NCBI lineage: Eukaryota > Metazoa > Chordata > Aves > Passeriformes > Furnariidae > Margarornis > Margarornis squamiger. The sequence goes on along the minus strand of JAWWTY010000077.1, from coordinate 141,376,120 downwards.
CATCCTAACTTGGATAGAAAAGTATTGTGGAAGACCATGTATAAACCCTTTCTAGGAGGTAAGTGACGTTCATGGTCTTCCCTTATCTGCAAATCCAGTCCTGTTATCTGGAAAGCAATTGGTTTGGTCAATCACAACTTATTCTTGAAAAACCCATTGTGACTGGGAACAGTCACCAGAATGTGAGTCATGTGGCCAAAAACATGTTTCCAGAGGACTTTTTCCACTACTTTATTTTTTTTTCAGAGACCAAATATAGGCTTACTGGCCTGTTTTTCCCCAGGTTGTCCTTTTGGCTGCATTTTGAAATGACTGCAGTATTTGTCTTTCTCCAGTTATTGGTGTTCTCCTCAAGAGAATGACTGTGCAAAACCACCAGCTGTTTATTTCGGTATTTGTTGGTACTGGGGGTTGCCCTGCCTCAGGTGCAGCACCTTCCATTTGTTCTTGTTGAACCTCGTGAGTTTCACATGATCTCACTTCTCAAACTTGTCTGAGTCCTTATGGATGACTGGCAATCCCTCCGGTGTGCCAGCTGTACCACTTAGCTTGGTGTCATCTGCAAATTTGTGAGGGTGCACTCAGTCCTACTGTCTCTGTCACTGATGAAGTTATTAAATAACTTATATTATATATATATAAATATATCTTACATATTTATTGCTGGTGCCTAAACAGGCCCCTGAAGGACATCACTTGTCACTGATCTTCATTTGACCTTTGAGCTGCTGACTGCTACCTTCATGCATTAGCTGGGTGGCTGTGTCAAGTCAGCTTCTTTACACTGCTCACCCAATACTAACTCTCCTGGAAGAGAGACTGGGTTAATAACATATCAGACCCTTTCTCATGCAACCTCATCAGGACTACACCAGAATAATTTTGCTAGATAAAGCAGCATAGTGGAGGTCTTCAGGTTGAAATCCTCTCTGGTCCTGAATGGAGAAAATAAATCCAGTGATTGCCTCACTGGGCACATTTAGCATATGCTGGTGGAGTATGACATGGGCTGATGTTCCATAGTTCTGTTAGCATAGTAATGACTTTATGTTAATAAGCCATGCTGAATGGCAGGCTATGTTTGCTTTGACGTAATGTTCAGATAGCAGGATCACACAACTTTTCAATTAGAATTGACTGATATCACGCCATTTTGGAAAGAGCTCATACCTGTGCAGATTCACCTGTCCACTCCCCAGTAAGCATAAGGCTGTCTTGTCACCCAGGGTTATTTGACTTAGGTGTAAACTGCAAACAGGATTTTTCCTTGAAAAAGATTTGTGCCATTTTTTCCTTTTGTTGACTTGACAGGTTAGAAATGGGAAAGAAACAGCCAACAAAATAACCCCAGTCCTTCCATACTCTCTTACCACAGTCTCTTATGTCAAGCAATTTTCAGGACACTGAACATATAGGAGACATCAGACTATATGGAGGAGGTAAAAGAGAGAGGTTTGCAGATTCAGTGCCTGATTCAATATCCTGCCTCAGTTCTTCTACAGAAGCAAGGAAATACCATGCATTCCAGTTCATCATTGCTATTGTATACAGAGATATGATAGTGTGCTTCTGAAATGTCAAAAAAACCCTAAAGGCAGGAGTTTTTTGAAGACAGAATCCGTACCTACTCTGTGAAAAAAAGAAATAGGGAAAGGAGAATTAACATGTTATATCTATACCTTTAAAGCTGTGTACTCAAAGCTTTAATATTGGTGTCTGTAATGAACAAGAAAAGACAAGTAGCTTTGACTTCAATTATTTCTGTTGAAGAAGATCAGAATCTTACAGGACCAGTCAGAAAGCCTCTAGCTTTTCAAAGTACTCAAAAGATTTTAATTGGTAGATCTGTGTTGTTTTAAGGCTTGCTATTCAATACTTGGAAGAAGAGTTTATCTTTGGCTGACTCTCCCAAATTTACATTATTTTATGTAAGTAAAGGTGAGAAGGTGTTGTAGAAGCCATCTGTACCTTCTTCCACTCTCCTTCCTTCACTCACATGAAAGAATGAGGAAAATAAGAATGAATTACCCATTCACTTCTCGACTCCTAAGAAGACTTAACTGATATTCTTCAGACATAAAGCAGCAGTAGTGATATGATGTGACAGCAGCAAAGCACTTCCAAAAAGTCCAGCACTGGCTCAAAATTGATCTTGGAATCATTTGATAGCTTTGGCAATTCTAGGTGGTTTTTTCCCCCATTCAAGAGAAGGTGCTAGTCCTCACAAAGACAGTTACCTCTAGACCAGACAACAGATCTCAACCATTTTGGCTGCTTGCCTAGTCAAAAGTGTGGTATGAGTTTGTTCCAAATACACATCACAGGCAGAAACAAAACATGGAGAATTGCCAGAAAAAACTAATGCATGAGGAAGTTATTAACTTGTGAGAACAGGAAGTTGTAAACAAAGGCTACATTGTAACCTTTATTTTGGAGGGTGTTACAGACTCCTCCCAGCCTGGTAAATACTTGTCTAGCTGTCTAGGAACCTGTTCCTTCTTCCATAGGAATCAAGACGGTGTTTGCTATTGCTTTCACTGTTACAAGAGTCAGATCATCAAGTATTTTAAACAAGCATTACAGTTTTTCCTTTCTCAGTTCTTAAAAGCAAGTACAACTGAGTTTATCGAGACTGTCTTTCTGAAGTTCTTATGGCAAGAAACTTTGTGGTTTTCTAAGGAAACAGAACTTGTTTTTATTTGGAAACAGCTTTTGAAAAACACACATTAGAACCTGAAATGAACTGATGCTGAAATTTTTGGTTTTCTACTTCATATCCATCCAATTCTGTCCCCACAAAAAAGCATGATGTGGGAGCACATGTTTGAGTCCTACCTATTAATAGACACAGAAACCCTCAAGAAGACGTGTCACATAACTTGAAATGCAATTCTTCGGTCAATTATCCAGTTGATGCATTTTAAAATTAGAGGGGGGAAAAAAAGAAGGATAAATGGAGATAAAGATCATTTCCCACTTATGAAGAGCTCATGTGGTCCTGGCCAAGGGCATCCAGCCCAGATTCCAAGAGACTACTGCTATAAAATAAAATTACTCTTTTAAAAACATTTGCTTGAAATACCAAATCTAAATGTTCTTAAGATGAAAGAGCCTCTTTAGTTAATTTTAGACAAGGCTCTCCTATTTTGGTTGTGGACTGGAAGCAGAGAAAAGTAAAATGTTTACTCTGAGAATAACAGTGCTGGGCACTGAGCCCAAATACAACAATCTTCCATAATTCTCCTACCAAATAAGACATAGTTCCTTCTAGAAGTATTTACATCAATCTGAACTCCTGCAAAATGACTACGCAACTCATTATCAAATAGCATATCAGTACAATCTGCTGCACTTCCATACACTGGAGTCTTGTCACTTTATTCAGCCGCTATCCAGAAGAGTCAGTGGCAAGGTGTATGAACATACAGTGAAGAAAGGAAAAGGAGATTGGACCTGACATCAGAGTGAGGCCTTCAGCTTTCAACATTATGAAAGCAAGGGCAAAGGCACTAAACCAGATAAACTAAGCTCATGGCTCATAGGATATGAGAAATGAATAAGAGAGTGTGAACACACGTGAAAGAGGCCTGGCTCCAGTAACTGCCCACAGATGATGATGGCAAAAGATCAGTTTAGGAATGAATGATAAATTCATAGGTTTGTATTGCAGACCAGGTACAAGTCTGTCAGAATGGGAGATGAATAAGAAACTATGAGAAGGAAGCAGTTTATTCTACAGACGAACAAATTCTGACAATAAAAGGCCTTGGTTATGTATTTTGGCCTGTTTTTTTTCTGTGAAACATATAAAACAAAACTTTCTCAAAAACAGGCTTATAATGATTCACTAGATGTTGCTTGAAAACAACACTGATTATGAACACCACTGTAAATATGTAAGGCATAGAAACAATAAGCTACAGACCTTCTAAGGTGGAATGACTGTATCAGTAAAGGAAGAGCTACTGCTGTCATCTACCCGGACTTCTGTTAGGTACTTGATACAGTCCTGAGACCCCATTTAGAGTACTCCCATTTGAGACTCCCATTTGGAGTACTGCAGCCAGCACTGGGGCCCTCAGTACCAAAAGCCTGTTAGAGCAGGTCCAGAAAAGGGCTATGATAATGGTCAGAGGGCTAGAGCACCTCATCCATGAGGAAAGACTGAGAGAATTGGGGTGTTTCAGCCTGGAGAGGACAAGGCTTCAGGGAGGTCTTATTGCAGTCTTTCAGTACTTAAAATTGTCTTATAAATGGAGATAGGTATTTTACCAGGACCTGTAGTGACAGAAGAAGGGGGCAATAGTTTTCATCCAAAAGAGTAGATTTAGATTGTACAAAAGGAAGAAATTTTTTCAGTGACAGTGGTGAAACTTTGGCACAGATTGCCCACAGAAGTTGTGGGTGCTTGGTCATTGGCAGAGTTCAAGGTCAGGTTGGATGTGGCTTTTAGCAACCTGATCTAGTGAAAGATGTACCTAACCATGGCAGTGAAACTGGATACTGAAAAGGTCTTTAAAGGTCCCTTATGACCCAAACCATTCTATAATTCTATGAATCTATGAGATAACTATGGCTAGTCGTTCACAACAAAGAAATAAAACATCAAATACCTCAAAGAAGTAAAGCAAACTCAAAATGCTAGTCACTGTACGGCAGTAGCCAAACAACATGTTAATTTTAAACAGCAACAGCTGGGATACGTACCTGGTAATGTTTGGTTCTCTTTTTACTGTTTTTTATTTTTATTTTGCACAAATATTCATTTTATATTTTTTTCACTTTTCAAAACTTTTTCCTTATTTGGCCCATCATAAAAACAAAAAAAAGAGACAAAAGGCAATAGTAAAATGCTTAACAAAACAAACTAAAATTGTAAAGACAAAATAAAAGTCTTGATTCACACGAAAAATTATTTTGTTTCCAAATTGCCTGAGAAAAGGCCTTAACAACAAATACAATTTTTCCATGTAAACACCTCTACTTTTTTTTTTTTTATTTCTTTCCATTTTGTCTTAAAGGGGCAATTGAATGTTAAGAAATACCTGGGACTTCATAATTTTAAATTAAACAAAAGTGTCCATTAAAAATGAAGCAAAAGTATTCAATTAAGGAAACAGCACCTGAGTCCAAAGCAGATCAATGTGCTTTAATTGCCAATGCACTTTGTTGTCATTTTAAACTATATCTCCAAGAAGCCCATCAGAAAAATCTATGATCACTTATTAAAGTAAGCAAAGTTTCCTAGCAGCTGGAGGATCAAAGAATAATGGACCCTTAGTCTACAGACTGCATCAGTGCAGTTCTTCAAAGGCAAATAGACTTCTCTGCCTGTGAATGCAGAACACTTTGAGATCCTTTGGGATCATTGATACTGTGTTTCAAAGCACACCAAGAAGTGTCAGAGTCACAATTACAGAATAGTGTTCTGTCATCTGGGAAGAGATTTTTAAATTAACCAGGGACAGATTCTTCATCATATGTGTGAACTCATAAGAAAGCTTACTTTGATATTTCCAGAGAAGGCCACATGTGAGTCCTGACGAAAACAGCATCTGACCTCAATATGCATCTTAGTGCATCTTCGTGGAAGAAGCGTACCTTCTCCTATTACCCTGGTAAAGGTGGCAACATTAGGCAACCCTCTGCCCAACACAATGGTGTCTCTTCTTATTGGGGACTTATATCTGGTATAAGGAGAGATAGATGTTATTTTGAATGCTGCACAAATAATCTCTCCCAAGTACTGAAGCAAGACAGACAGAGAGGAAATTCTCAAGGCAACAAAGATGCTTTCCTCTTCAGGACTTCTGGGTTGGGGGAAAATGCCATTAAACTGCAGCCTCATGAGAGCAACAAAACTCCAATAGGAAAGAAAGTGAAGGGAGGTTTTAAACTGAACATCTAGTAGAAATTTGACTAGATGAGCAAGTGAAAGCTGAAGATCACCTCACTACCTTTCTAAAACTTCACACTCCCAAGGATCTCTACTCACTAAAGGGATACAAAAGCATTCATGTTAATGTCTCTTAACCAGATCACATACTAAATAGCTTACAGTGCTTTCTACAATATTTTGCAAACCACTGTCCTCACTGAAAGATCTCAGAAAGCAAATAAGTAAACACAAAAAAGTTTAGTATCTCTACCGATACTTTGTAATTTATTTTTTTTAATTTTGTGTGTGTGTGTGTAAATCATTAGTTCTCCTAATATTTGAGAAAGAAATAAATTGTCCTTATTTGGTCTGAAGGTGAGGCACAAGAAGCATTAGAGTTTATCTGCAGTACTGCTTGTGCTTAGGAACAGGGTGACATTCCTTACTTATCCTGACTTCCTGAGGTACCATACACTGTGCCAAGTGTGGAAGTCAGCGGATATTTCACCAGTGTCTAGCCCTACTCCTCTAAGCTGTGGGTCTGCACTCCACTCACTAAGCTACCACTTCCTTTTTGCAAACTGTTCCTGATTCATTATGTAGTGGTATTTTTAGATTAAAGTCTTGATATGAAGCACTGAAGTATATGAGGAGGCCTTGTTGAAGAATTCCTGAACATTAAACCCATCTTTATTCCTACTTGGTTATCTGTCATGAACTGATGATCTCCTTAGACCCTTTCCTGCACAGAGTTGGAGCCCTCCATTGTGACAGTTCTTTTCATGGTCAGGTGTGATAAACCGCAATTCCTTGCACATGTGACATGTTAATAGGCTCTGTGATGGCAGAGAAACATGAAAATGGTGAGTCAATTGGAGAATGAATCTGTGGCATCTACAGACAGAAGATTACAGTAAAGAAATTATTACAGTAAAAAAAAGATAGAATCTCTTCTTTCATTAGATTCTCAACACTTTTAACCAGTGAACAGTTTAAGGCTCTAAACTATCATGTCTCACATGGGGCACAGTTTCCTGTTTTCATGTTTTTGGAAAACTTGTTTGAGATATGTTGTTCTAGTATAGCCTGAGGAGATCAGTTTCAGCCTTCTTCCAGGATTACTGCTTCTTTAGAAATTGTTTCTGGTCTAGGATTGATGGCAGAGCATTTGAGATAAAGTTCCATAAAAGATGTGAAACAAAGACACCCTTGTATCATCTGGACTCTCTCATCTCCCTTCATTTCCCCAAATGAAATCATGTATGAGATAATCTGAAAAACGCTATTTCTCAGTGGGAAACTGGCTGTTCTCACCTCCAGCTGATCAGATTGTGGGTGAGAGTATGTGGGCCCTCATTGCTCTTTGAAACCTCTAGCTCTTCACAGAGGAGACCTTCTGCATTCTGAGGCAAATGAAAATTAATAACATTAGGCACTTGCAAGAAGCACATTATTTCCTGCCACTGCACTGGAACATAGATGTGCAGATATCCAGCAAGGGCAAAAGTGTATGATAAAAGTGTAGAAAATAGCTTGAAATTAATTTTTCTCCCTCTTGAAACCTATTTGTCAAGAACACCTAACCAATGAAGTACTGTAAATAAAAAAAAAATAGTCACAGAAAATAATCTACCATATTTTAAATAACAGCATAGGGAGGATAGAGTCTTCAGGTGCTTGAACATTTTTCTTAAATGCAAGTATAAAGTTCACTTAGCTGGGGTGATAATGAGGAAAAAATACTTCTGAAAGCTTTTAAAAAGCTGAACATCAAAGTTCCACTTCCAGTGTTAAAGAATATGTGAACTGTGTTGCTATTGGAAATTTCTACCTGTTCTCAGAGGAGGCTTACTGTGCCGTGAATGAAGATCAGTAACCTTAAGGCCAACTTCTGTGAAGATAGTCAAGGATTTGTTTGATGCAAGGACATGAAACAAGCCGTCAGAGAAGGGCACACATTCAAGAGCTCCACAGCAACCAGTGTTACTAAACACAAGAACATCATCCCCATTGATTTATTCCATTCAGAGTGTTATTCATAGCACATTTATTCCATAACAGTTGATGATATTACATAGCATAGTAGTAACTATTAGCTGCAACAGGTTGACATATCCCAATGTAAGGGGTGGGGCTTTAGTATTTACTTTCCTGTCAGATAAAGTAACAGTATGTGTAGAATGACAGTGGGCATTTCTGTTATCTTAACCAAAATATATTTGACTTATCTCAGTTTAAAATCAAAAAGAGGCAGAAGAATAGACTCAAAACAGTTTTACTGGGACCTACCTGGATGCTTGTTTTTACCATAAAAACATGCCAGAATATAGTTTTTTTTTTTAAGTCATGCTTTGTTTCACAAATGGTTTTCTACTCTTCTCACTGGGTTTCTTTGTGAAAAAATTTGATTCTACTCCTACACCTCTGTGAAATTCCAGATCTCCATGTAGAAGTGTACACAGATATGTATGTACTTGCAGCCTTGTGACTTTCTTACATGGAGCCTGTCTTTGCCCAGGATTTCTCCAATATAGAAGAAGCAGGGCTTCTCTTTTTTTTTTTTTTTCTTTATCACCACTGAAGAACTAATCATGGCAAGCAAGATTTAAAAAGAGGGAAAAGAGAAAGGGAGTGGATAAATGATCATTTCTCCTGGAAAAAGAGGCTTAAATAGGAAAAGACTAAAGCAAATGAATGCAGAAGACTAAAAAGCCAGAGAATAAATAAAAGAAATTTCCAGTTATTAAAGCTCTCACAAGTCAGAGTTCATGCAGAGCCCTGTGACTGAATAGCTTGGAGACTGTTATATTAAATTACTAAGTCTCTGATTACTGTGTTGAGAGGTGAAGACAGCTATTTCTTCTGCACAAAGTCCTAATAACAGAGCTTTAATTTCAAGATAAGGACAGAGGTATATTTAAAAAGAAAAAGTATTTTCTGATATAAAACAAATCATTCAAAAAGATATTTCATTAAATGAGGCGCTGAGAGTCAGTAAAGAAACACCAGCCAGTGCTCATTTCATGATGTATGTTTTACACAAACACAGTGAAAACATGAGGAAAAAGCAAACTACCACACATATCCCACAAAGAAGAGGGAAAGCAAAGGCTACATTTATGAAGATTCCCACTCATCATCTAACTAAAGAAAAAAAAAAAAAAAAGAAAGCTCCTCCCAAAAAACAAGCAAACGAACAAAACCCAAGCACGTTGATCTCCTTGTGGAGGGGAAATGCTTTGTTCCTTACAAATTCCCCTGTCTCTTGGTGGTTCTATTCATGGTGGTAGATGTGGTGTTCAGGTGGAGACAGCACTTCGGGCATTTCATCCCTCAGTCTTAAGTGGTTACCACCACTGACAGTGTCCTCCTTCCCACTGTCTCCTCAGTTGAAACTTCCATAATAGCTTGACTGCAAAAATTTCTGCCTCAGGTTTCCCTCCCTACTACTTTTTTTCCACACTGCCTTGAGTTGGATCACTTTGCAGATGAAACAATGTGACTTTCATGTTGATTTGCAAAAAACGAAGCAGGAGAAAACAGCCATCCTTTCAGGTCTTTCTCATCCCCTGGGGTTTCAGTGAAGAGAAGGATAATGCCACTGATGGGTCTTTCCTCCTTATTTTTTGGATAACATCCAGGAGTGTAGAATTTCTACAGGAAAGTCAAGGTGGCCAAATCCAATTATATTCTGATTAAACTCTTTTTAACTACACCTGCTGTAAGTTTTTTACTTCATATGCACAGTATTGACTTCAGTTGTATCATGAATAAGTAGTGTTACAGGAATACTTTTGCATGAGATTTGAGGGAGGTGACACAGATTTGGTTATAAATGTGGCCTTTTCAGATTTTCAGCTATCATATCTTTGATATTTGATTAATTCCTTCGATTTTTGTGCCAAACATTGTGGTGCTGAGATCAAATTTTTAAATGCAAGATATTTAATATAACAAAAATATATGTCCACTTAGAAATATTTAGCAAATTAGCTGAAGCAGAGATCCAGCTGAAGTCTGTAAAAGCTGGGAAAAGTTCACATTCACAAACAATTACTACTTGCTTCTTCCCAACTCATCAGGTGCTTGTTTCAAGCAGACTGACACCTCAGCATAAACCTCTGGATGCATTATAATGAAAGTCCTCTGGGTAGTGCCAACCACTGTTTTACAACTTTCCTGTTTCAAGCTAATTTTTCTTATTTATTTGTAAAAGCCTAGTTAGAATAGCTGATTAATGTCCATACTCAAAAAATACTGAGGGTATACTGTTTTACGTGATAACCTATTACTTTAAGTACCTATCACTACCTTGTCCAAGATCACAAAAATGATTCTTCAACATAACTTAAGAAGTATCTAATAGTATTCTAGTATCTAGTAGTATTATGTCCTGATTCAAGGGTTTGAATCTCTAACACTTTCTCCCCAGTCAGAATTTAGCCACTTATCTAGAACTTAATTATGTTTGTTTAAATATAAACTGTATATAGTATATATATATATATATACATATAGTTCCACAAATACACACACATATATATGTACATATATACATACATACATAAATACACACAGACATGTATTTATGAA
>JAWWTY010000077.1:141326713-141358445 GCA_035222235.1 Margarornis squamiger | reverse complement strand
TTTAGCACTGGATTAAATAAGAAGTTCGTATTCTGTCAATTGTACTTTTTTGGGTTTATTGCAATGAACAGGTCATAGCTTTACCTTGACTGGCTGCATTACATTGGCTCACATTTAAAAATTGGAAGCAAACTTGTTTCGTTCCATGGCAAAAATTGTGGAAAAGAGGAATATTATTATTGTTGTATCTTGAAATGTCACTTAACTAAGAAAATGAATTACAGAATACATTATAGAATAAACCCCTGCTCCTTTTATAAGTTAGAAAAAGTACATTTGTTTGGCCAGACTCCAGTTTCATTTACCCAGTTCATTTAGGAGAGTTGATCTTAACTACTGTGTGAAAACAAGATTGCTTCTGTTTCCTACAAAAAAATGGTGTTTATTTTGGCATGGCTTACAGACAGAGGTACCTGATGGGGGTCCCACCCCAGGTAGGGGAGATGCTCCTCCGGACCTCCACCTTTATTGCAGCATATTTCAGCATTCCTTGAAGCAATGAACTATCTCAGGTTTTATTTCAGCATTGCATTGCAGTTTAAATTACTACCAGTTTAATTTTATTTTTTGTGTCCACTTTCCAGCATCTGACTGTTAACCACAGAGGATCTGCAACTTCTTCGTGAGCAAAAAAATATATCCTTGCAATAGGATGCAGGGCTCCTGAAGGCCCTTAAAGATAACCATGGGTCCCTGAGTTGATCCAAGTAAGAGAGTGTTGCTTATGGTTCAGAACTCTTAGAGCTCTTAGGTCCTTGCAATACAAATACCTTCATATAATTCCAGGTGAAGACTTTGCCTACCAATGTAGCTTAAGTAGTTTCTCCTGGTTTACAGCAAAATTAATTTTGGTTATTCGCTGGTGCATGTTTCTTAGCATGGAAAAGGTCTGGCACACTGTTAAGTTCCTGAGGTGGAAGTGGTGCCTGATATAATTAATGCTGGTGATTCATTATGTTAATACCAATGACCCAAAAAAAAAAAAAAAAAGGCGTAAAAGGACAATTTAGAAAAATCAGCAAAGGGCTGCATCTGAAGGCTTTTCAGTGCAAGGCTGTTTTCTGTAGATAGTTATCTCACATGGCAGCCCCGTGTTTTAAGAAGCAGAGAAGTTTTCAGTTTGTGATTACATACATATGGTAGCAGAAGAGGCCCTTGGGGCTGTTGCAGAGACCTCACAGGAAGCTCAGAGCTTCAATCCAGGGTGTGGGGGAGGAGGAGGGATGCGTGGAACTCAAGACTCAGAGATAGGAAACAATTATCATTCAGCTGGCAAAAGGCTAAAGATGTCCCACAGCAACATTCCTGGGATACCCCAGAGCAAGACTTACCAGAGAAGAGAGGACAGGGAAAAAGGAAACACATTGTTTCACCCAGACTGAATTTCACATCCTATTACTTTAGAGTAGCAAACTCTATTTTCGGTGAATGGGTTCTGCAAAACAGACTCTGAAAACAATGAAAATCAGCAGCAAATTCAGCTCAAATAATCTGGAGTGTTTAATTTTAGGTGACATGACAGGCTGATTGTGTGGCTAACTTATACAGTCTGGGTAAAGGAATAAGCATGATACAGGCTATGATTTATAGGCATTTGTTTCTAAACAGGTTTTGGGGCTAACCTGCTGCTTTGAAAAGAGTTAATAGGTTAGCCTCTATAATTTAGACCAAAATATATGAAGTATCAAAATACTATTTGAACAGTGAATTTAGTGACCAAAATGTGGTGTAAAATCAAATTAACAAAGTTTTGAGAAATTAATACTCTTAATTTTTTTCAATTAACAATGTCTGTCAGAATCCAAAATAATTGTTGGTACAGTTGGAGAATGGAAGAACTTATCATTTTCACACCTCATCTCTCTCTATATGTATATATATCAGCATCTAAAAAAAAAAAAAAAAAAATTGACTGATAATTTCAATGAGCTGTTATGTCTAAATAATGCACAAGTGAAGACAACTCTAGCAACGGTGTGTGTTTTGTGGAAGAAACTGAATTTTTTAGATATATATGGTACATGTGGAATACGAAGAGAGCCAAGCCATCATTTAGCTTTTCTGGGACAACAAGAGTTTTCCTCAACTGTCTACATTTTTTTAAAACATCATTACATTTTTTTGAACAGATAATTGTGTCTTTCAATGTTCCTAGAGACTGCTTAAGTGCAGATCACATTATTATCCATTATTTTCCATTGGTCAACTATGACGATCTTGAGACTTCAATGGTAAAATAATTCATCTCCATCTGAGGAAATCTAATGCCAGGAGCTCTACAGCTGTAACTATTAGAATGAGATTACTGCCCACTTAGAGGTCTTTATTTTTTTCTGCCTCAACTGATACAAAGATGAGCGCTCATTTTCCATTTAATTGTCAGAGGCAGATGCTGTAGCCAGGAGAAGACTATGTCATCACTTTGAATTAAGCAATGACCTGCTAACACTGTTGCTTCCTTTCTGACAAAAATTTCCAAGTACTGGAGCAATATAAAAATGGAATAGGTACAATAATCTGTAACTTCCCACCGTCAACTAAAACACTGTCCATTCACCCTTCAGGAGTGTTTTTTTGAAAAACATTTATTGAACCACAGTGCTTTTGTTTCTCAATGCCACACCTTATACTTGTCTTCCCTTTGTAATAATAATACCCAATACTATTTGAAGGTTTAGAAAAAGTGACATTCAGGACACATTTCAGTTTTCTACACTCAGATACACAAGTCCAGGTTACTATGTTGTAACAGCAGTGAACTTGATAAAAAAATTAATGAAGCGTGCTCCAAGAGACTAATGATCATTAGATTTCATGGCCCTGCACATCACTGTTTGTAATTGGTAGGCAAATCTTGGATAATAATTGTCGCAAAACTATGTTACATTCTCAGTCATGGAAAAACATGTGGTGAATATATTTGTCTTTTACTCCAGTGATGTCAGTCCTATATTAGCAGGATGTGAACTCAGTCCCTGGAGCCCACTCTTGTCCATGCAATCACCAGCATGTTTCAGCAGACAATTTCAGGATGTTCTGATGCAACAGGCCACTTTCTTCAGAAGCCAGGTTAACTCATGGGGAGGACTGTTCTGACTCTGCCTTCTGGACTAAATAGTAAAACATTTCTTGTGCTTTCTCCTCTGTCTATTGTGTAATGCCATTGTCCTATTTTCATCCTGCATTTTATCTTACCTCCTTATTGACCAAGAGACCTTTCCTTTACTACAATTACCTTTAACATTATGAACTACTAGAGTCTTGTTCTCTTCTCTTTGGCACAGAGGGAGCAGGTGCCCGGCTTTGATTTAGAACATTTAATGCTATCCTTCAAAAAGCACTCAATGTTATTTTTCAAAAATATAAAATGCACTTATTGTCTCTGTGAGCATATAAGAATTTATATCCAAGTAGCAAGATGATGCAATGGGGAAAAAGTTTTTTATGAGTAAAAGTTTGTGAATCTTTTTAAAAGACTTTACTTCCCTGGAAAATCTGAAGGATACTGAAGGATAACCATGACTATTTAAACAAAATTCCCATCACTCCACATCACCCAAGCTCAAGGGTCATGCTCTCTTAAGTTTGTCACTCCTCTCAGAAATTCTCACTGGCATTTATTCAGAGTGCCTGTTAATGTGGTAAATATCTCAGGAAGTACAAGTGAGGATACGCAGCAAATATAGACACCATAAGACTGCTGTTAAGCAGTCCTTCCACCTACTTCATGTCTCAGTTAAGGAATAAAAATCCACTAGTGATAAACTAAATTACAAATTTGCCATCCAGGATGCCTATCCCAGATCTATATGTGCACTACAGCAGGCTTCACTAAGCAGCATTTTTTTTTTTTGAGTCCTAATGTGAGAATAAATGTTCACCTTTGGAGAGATGCCCCAAATGGTTAGATTTCACTAAACTTTCTCCAGAATAAATCCTCTGTTCCTTAGAAAGGAAACAATATGATTAGTGGAAGAGCATGTGTTCTGCCTTGAGTTCCAGTTTCAATCATCTCTATAAGTAGATAAGTAATTCCCAGGACTTGGTAGAAATACCAATCCAATATATTTTCTCTGCCTGTTGCACTTGTTAACCCCTCTCTTGGAACATCTATACATCAGTTGAGTGAGTTACATTTGCAGCTCACGTAGACCCTGGACTGTTTTTCTCTTTTAACTCTGGAGTAAACTTAAAAGCTATCAGACATCTCTTAGGGGCTGGCAGAAGGAAACAGCAGTAAGATAAGAAAGATGTCCTCCTGCATGGATTCACTCACATCAAAATTTTGTTGTTTTGGGATGTACTCTGTGCTGAGGGCTCTTACAGCTGGTAGTGTAAGCCCTTTTTCTGTGAGAACACTTTGTGAACTGCAGAATGGAAAAGGTAATAGCAAATCACAGAGAACACAAGTTTAGTATATTTTCTGTGAATTCCATTTACATAAGAAAGGGCTGAGGGATACTCACAGTAGCTTGACTTGTTCCTGGGAGTACTGCAAGCATACAATTGCTCTTTGTGCATTTCCTTCCCAAGGAAGGTAAGACCTTAATGCTACAAAACTTACTACCATTTAAAGTCTTAGACTTGAGTTCTGTTGGAATTTGGGGTTGTAGTTTTTGTTTGTCTGTTCGTTTATTTCATTAGGGGGATTGGGTAGTAGTTTTTATGTTTCTCTTCATTTTTTTTTTCTTTTTTAAATTTTATTTTTTTTTTTATTCCCCTGAAAAACAGCATTTATCAACTAGGAGGAAGAATTTTACTTGTTATCAAGAGCTGCAAAGCACAAAACCTTCAAAATTAATTTTGAAGTATAACCAGTAGAAAGTGAAATTGAGATTTTTTTATCTCCAAACCTGGCAATATGGCATAATAACTGCAGGAAAAGCTAATTCCAGAGGATAAAATGTAGGCATAGCATTGCATGTATCTGTTTTTGACCAAGCTTTTGTGTGTCGTGATAGCAAAGGCAGAAATGGGTTGACTTTGAGATATTCATCAAAACTTCTTTTGAAATTCTAGGTACTCAGAATACCTAGAAAGTTAGCTTTGTGCTTACTTTATCTCAGTATTTCTCCACTAACTGACAACAATATTTTCCTACTTTTTAAAGATAGTAATCAGACTTGGTGTAATTTGATTTAACCCATCTCACTTTGCCACTAAAGCAGTTAGATTCTGGCATGTAAAAATCTTCAGTTTCACTTTTATATATATATATATATATATATGAATTCAGCTAGACATTGAGTGTGACGTTATGAAGAAAAGAGATCAACAGCAAGCAAGAGAACAGCATCAGAAAACATCTTTATATCAAGAATTTCTGCTTTGTTAGTGACATTCAGAAAAACACACATATGGAAGTGAAGGAAAGATTTCCAGTAGAACTATGGATAACATTCCCGTTTAACATTTTAGAAATACTTTCACATTTTTATGCTCATTTTGCAGTTACCCTAGTTTGCTGAGTTACTTCACCACTGCAGTATAAATGAAAGCAAGATGTCTGTTTTATACATGAACAGGCCTGTTTTCAAACTAATCCATACTGTGATAGGATACAAAACAAAATGTAAGTTAATTATGTTCATAAAGTTCTGTCTATTTTATAGTGTATCAAGACAGTTTGGTTTAAAGTTAATTACTCTTGAATTTAAATTCCCAACTGTGATTTGTGCATTGATTTATAAATAAATCTATGGAAGATGCAGAGATTTAAGGCTTTGCTATGTTTGGCCTTCAAAGCCAGTCATTTTTGCCACTGATTTACGTGACATCTTACTTATCAGTCATGTCCTTCTAGCTATTCAGCTAATAAAATTGCTGTTATTTATTATGGACTATCTTATATGTGCTAAATGTTGCAAACTTGTAGGAAAGCTAAACTAACTGGTTAATCAAAATACCAACACACTGAAAACAAGGACATAAAAACTGGGCTCCAGAATGCAGTCTTAAACTTGATTTTAAAACAATAAATCTTTGCAGGATTATGGTTTCAGGCACCTGAATAAATCACCTGTTCATTCTACATGCTAAGCACCTATCAGTTCCCAATGGCATGAAGGAAATTTGTTGAGAGCTAAACCTCATTTTAAAATGAGGAATCTTATTCACATAACTAAAATAAAGGTGAAGGAATTAGCTGGAAGGATTCACTATTTCTTTCAGTAGTCACATGTGCTATAAAAATAGTTATTAACGTCAAGCTTCGTATATTTTATTTTACAATAGGATCTTTAGGCTTGGTTGATCCATTACCTTCCACTTAGTTCAAGTTTAGTGAGAATAAAAAAAAATAAAACCCCCCAAATGTCTCATTTAAAACATCTCATGTCTCTCACAACCCACACTTCACAGCTTTACACACAAAAATACAATTTAAACACAACACATGAAGGAATGGAAATGAAGTGCTCCATTTTCCTTACCCAAGCTGCATGGTCCAACAATACTCATCTTTGCTGAAAAAAAAAATTGGAAGGAAAGTCACAGATAAGCAGCACAAGTAGCAATCTATCTTTTCTAAACTTAAATGGCAACTACCTTAAAAGCATCCTGGAAACAAATTTCAGCCTTTCAGGAGAAAGCTGAAGTAGGGATTTAAGCTCTGAGAGAATATCAGTTACAAATTTATTCCTAAAGCTTTCTTGCTTGTTAGTTTTATTAGAAAATAGGAATGAACTATATAGTCAAGACTTCCCATTTTCCCCCTCCCATGCTCTCTTTCCCTCCTTCACAATTTCATACTCTTCCCTATAAATGACCACACCTTGGGACACAGCACACAAATTTTAAGAACCTGATCTGGCAGACATATAATTGCATGTTTGTTGTTACTAGTTTTAGTCAAGGGACACTTGGTTATCAAACAGAAAATGGAAGTAAATGTGAGCTGACTCTGCTTGAGCAGGGATTTGCAGTAGATGATCTCAGGAGATCTGTTCCCACCTCAGAAACCCCATGGTTGTGTAATTACAGTAATCCTCATGCCCCCTGGTCATGGGAACCACTTATGTGCCATGGATGTCACATGAGCAGGACACTCCTCTGTAAGAAGATTGATCAGGCAGGTATGGTCTTACCTCATACCAGATGAGGCTGAGTTTTTTACTGTCCATCTTTGTTAGGAGGTATAGAGACTGTCACTAAACCTCCTAAAATCCATATGGATGGAGCAGAAAGGACTTTGAATTGGTCTCTGGGAGCATCTTTGTCTTCCACTTTGTTATATGAGGACAAAGGCTTCGACTTTAGGTAATCTGAGGCACAATCAAGTTAATGGTCTGATTCAGAGCCTGAGATAACCTGGTAAATATACCCCAAATGAGCAATGGACAGGCTTTCCTTACCCAGTTGCACAGGCAATTTGGTTTGTATAAGTTCATTAGCTCCTAATAAAGAACCTCACCTACCACTGTAAAGCACCTGATCCTGCAAAGTCTAGCCTACATAAAGACAAATTTGTGACTCTCTAATGACAAACTTTCTCCCAGAGCACCCTGTAGATCAAGAACTCTGAAGGCACAGAGTGAATATGACAAAATTACAAATCAGCTAATCAATTAGGGAAGATCCTGATAATTGTCCTGACCTGGAAAATATTGTCCCTTACATCTCTTTAGAAATTCAGTCAGTTCTGCACTCTCGGGTCTTTAAACAGGTGCAGTGACAGCAATAGTTCAGTTAAAAAGTAGCAAGGTACAAGGTAGCAAGCAGTAGTTCAGCTAAAAGGTACCCCAGTAGACTGGGGTGAGCATCAGGAGATAGTATTGTCTCAGGAACATGTTTTGTTTGTTTGTGACTATGAGAAATATATGTTTTTTACCTTGTTCACCTTTGAAGCGGAGAAGACAATACCATCTATGTGTTACTGGGAGAGGGAGAAAGCTCTAACTGCAAAGATCAGATAATGTAACAAAGCTAGACACCTCAGAAATTAAGAGCAGAAACAGAATGCTGTGACCTCTGTCAAACTAAAATATTTGATTTTTTCAAAAGAAAGTGAATTACCTCCAAGGGGAACTTACAAAAGATCTGGTGAGTCAATCAATGGTAAAGGTAAATCTAACTAAATTGAAAACAAAAATTACATTATAAATCTTCCCTTAAGGAAGAACAAGGGTCCAGGATTTCTTCTTTAACATGGCCATCCGTACTAGATGCTGAACATTCAATATGCCATGAGAGGATGGCAATTCATGCTGGGCCAGTTACTCCTTCCCTTTGTGTTTGTGCACTTACTTGGAGTGACATGCTTAAGTATAACCTGAACTGTTCTGATTTCATACTGTCCTTTCAACAAAACAGATTCCTCACCATTGGTTTCTAGATAGGCATCAAAATTGGCCATGTGTTTTGGTTGTTTTTTGGAGGAGCAGGACTTGATGGCCATGTAAACAATTTTGGAAAAAAGAGGTCATTTTTTGAGTGCTAATACACATTTAGGAATCTGGCCTCTCTTATTTTTAGCCTTCTGACATTAGTCTTGATAAAGGCAGTGCTTGCACTGGGGTAGGACTGGTCTGTGTGCTCTAGCAGAGACAAGATCTCAGGCCTGGAGCAGAAATACTTTGGTGATTCAAGAATACTAGGAAATGAAATTTATGAGGAGCATCTAAAGGTGAGAGAAGAAAAAGCAAAACAGGTTGGAGAACAAGAATTAAATAAATTTAGAGAAAATGTATCTTCTGTGTTTGTACAGTGCATCTCTGAGGGTACGACATGAGTTTTGATTATATGTGTTAATTATAGCTGGGCAAAATGTGCTGGTTTCAGACTGTGAAAGGTTCAGTGATCCTTTCCATTGGTTCCAGTTGTGATCCTTAATGTCTCCAGCAACGTGATACAGTGAAGCCTCAGACACTATTAAAAGCTGTGCAATGTCAAACAATGATTTGCAGAAGCACTTGCATTTCAGTGCTTAAAAGCACTGGGAACACGCATATTTTGGTGCCTGTGAAGACAGGGAACAGCAAGAGGAGCAAGGTCTGGGGAAGAGAGAAAGAAGAAACACACAAATGCATATTTAAAAGGTCCTGTTCTCAGGAAGATTTCCAAACACAGTCACATTATAGACAAATATATGACCATTTCCTTTTATTTCTAAATTAGCTGCTCAGTTGTCTACTGAAGAACAGAAAAAAAAAAGGCTTATTGGGTGCAGTGTTGGTAGGATGTCTGAAGTGTAAAGGTGAGGTAAGAAAGGGAGGAGGTTTTAGGTTAGAGTGAGAAGGGGAAAAGTGAAAAATCATATCTAGTTCTAGTTGACAAGGTACAAAGGATGTGTGGGGAAAGGAAGGGTGAGAGAAATGTCATAACTTTGTTTCTAGAAGCTTCTGGAAAGTGAAAGTATGTCCCAGTTAGAAGTGAAAGAGGTCTGGAAAATTTTACAAGGAGCCAAAAGATGGAGGGGGGAGGGAGGTGTGGGGGGGGGAAGTTGGTAACTGCTGTGATAAGGATTTTTTTTTTGCTTCTGAATCATGTCACAACTGATTATGAAGTTTGGGAGAAGGCATAAGAGAAAACATGTACAGGAAAATAGCCCACACTTTGAAACTGAAAATATCATATCAGTCCATTGCAGTAACACCCTGAATTCCAGTGATGAGAATCACTTTGAGAACTTCCCTCTGAGTCCTCAGAATCATTAAGAACTAGCAGATTACTTCCTTCTGTAATTACTTTAATCATATTTGCTCTGTGGTTATCTGTTGTTAATAGAGCTCTTTGATCTTCTTAACTGCCTCCCACGCAATTAAACAGTGGTGTAAAACACATGGATAATACTTTGCTAACGATGTACTATTTGCTTAGAGGAAGATGTAAGAGCAAATGGTAACTCTCTATGAGGTTTTGATTCAAAATGTTGTGGCCATATTTTATCATGTTTATTTTGTTGTTGACATAATTGCTTGTTATATTGATAATTGCTTTGCTTTCACCCAAGAGGTTCAATTAGACTGCTAATATTACAATGTGTTTATTCTGAACTGTGTCAGATTCCAGGGGGTTTATGGGTTGACCCCTGCTGCCTTGTTTAAAATTTTTTGGTTTGCAGAAATGAGACTTCGAAGAATTGCATTTCTTGTGGCCAAAAAGTATCACCCAGGAACCTCTGTCCTATTGATATTTAACATCTTCTTTTGGGCCATATAGTTCAGTCCTGTCCCCTATGCCTCACAGTTTTGGGTGCTCACCTTCCCAGGAACCTCTGGATGTAGCAGGTGACTAATTCCTGATTTCTTTTTCAGAAGCTGCCATCTTGATCCTCTTATCTGAAATTAAGCTACCCAAACTACCAAATTCATGTCCAAACCACCTTGCCAAGACATTCAGTCTCTGTCTAAAATCTGAAAATGAACTTCAGAGAAGTTGCAGATAAAGGGAAGAAACTGAATGTCACAAGAACTTAAAAATATTCCCACGAGTCAGACCAATAGTTCATCCAGACCAGTATTCTGCTTCCAAGTTCTGTACAAATGGAGATGAACATGCACATTTTCAAGAAAGGCATGATAGAATGGTTACTGGTGTAACTAAAAGAGTCAGAAGTAGCAAAAGTAGAATATGAAAGAGTCTTATGCTATTCATGTCCAGTGGCTAATGTAGGTCCATCTAAGCATAAGATTTTCTTCTAAGACTCTGAGCATTACAAAATGCTTCATGAGTTACTCTGGATAACTTTGATAATGAAACGCTTGTACTTGCAAAACAATCAATGCCTGAATTATGTCTCCCAGGGCAGATGCTCATTGCAGAGCATGAGGTTCACTGTTCATCTGCTGTTATCTGGACAACCAGCAGAGCATAAGAGCACAAGGACAGCCACTAAATTCATCAGCTCTGAGTGAACCCTCCTGAAAAACTGTATGTGAGAACAATGGCAGTGAAAAGGTTAGTTAGAGGGGGAACAAGGGCCCAGCCACTACCTGCTACTCCAACCCCAGAATCCACAGTCAACAGATTATGAATTAGAGGGTAAATCCTTGTTAATTGCTTTTAGTACCTGTTTTGGGTATTAATGAATTTGGTAATTCTCTTTTAGAATGTGCTGCCTCCAAGACAACCAGTTCCAGAAGTTTATTGTCCACTTTTTGAATATATTTTAGGCAGCATTTTTTTATCAAGAAAATATTCAAACAGTGGAACAGGCTTCCTAGAGAGGTGGTCAATGCTGTAAGACTGTCAGTGTTTAAGAGGAGTTTGGACAATCTCCTTAACAATATATTTTAACTCTTGTTCAGGTCTGAATTGGTCAGGCAGTTGGACTAGGTGGTCATTGTAGGCCCCATCTAACTAAAATACTTCTATATAGCTAATTTTTAAGCAATCTGCAGGTAGTATTGATAAATGCCCTTGAGTTCTAATCTTTTAGGGTTTAGAGAATAATGGCTCTTTTTCAGGATTTCATAAACTTGAATTAAATCCCCCATCAGGCTTCCTCTCTCCAAACTGAGGAAGACCAGTATTTTTAGTGTTTCTTTGTCATTACTTTCAGAAAGATTTAAGTCAAAAGCAGACACAGCAACCCCTTCTGGTGACCTTATAACTTTATTCAAGGTTATGTAATTTTAAGAATTAAACTCCTGTGTACTACATAATATTTGTGTATAGTAAAAAACGTCCCCTGGGGAGCAATGGGGAGCAATGGAGAACTATGCACATGCTGCAGGAGAGGCTGAAATTACAAGTTTGATTTATGTTGTAGAAGATATGAGAACATTTCAGTGTTTTAGGTAGATGTCAGGAGTGTTGTGTGTGCAGGAGTTCTTGTGTCAAGAGACTGTGAATGCCATGCAGAAGAATCTTGTATAGATCTGATGTTCACCTTATTTTTCAAAAAGGATCCTTTTTCCTTTAAAACCATTTAAACCATTCTGATAACCATCTTACAAGAAGTCAATATCTAGCAGTTCAGACAAGCACAAGTCATGAAGAATGTTGCAGTTCTCTTGTGCACTTGTCCACTTTCCCATATTTCCTTTTCATCACAGCTGAGGGAAGGGACAAGAAGGGTTATGGTCTGAAGTTGAATCTCATCCTAAAATATAGCTCTTATTTAGCATGTGATTGCTCCAGATCTGAGAGCTGTGTTTTACAACACAAACATTGCAAACAGAATATCTCAAATAAGTTGGTTTTCAGAAAAAAACAAACAAATGAACAAACAAAAAACCAAAACAAACAAGGAGAAAGATAATAATAAAAATTTGAAAGCAAGAAATTAAACCAATGTTTTATCACTAGGCTCCAAAAGGAGAAAGGTGTTGCAAATTGGGTACAGAATTAACAATACTAAAAGCAAAGACTGATCAATAAACTGTATTTTCATGCAACTATCAAATGATGTCCAGTGTAGCCTCAAAGGATGATCACGAGCAAAGCAAAATGCCAAGCATAAATATCTTAAGGTAAGGAAGGAAAATAAGAACGTGGAAGAACCACACAATGCAGAAATCAGTCCAAAAGACAGAAGACACATAGGCTATTTTCTATATAAAGCTATGTACTGGATAACAGGCTCCATTCTGTCTCCACATCCTGGCTTGATTTCTGTCTTATTAAACTTTAGGATCATAATGCAGGTACCATAAGCTAAGAATTTAGTTCATCCTACACTCCCCATAGATTCAAATCATAAGTGGAATGAATAGCTTTGAAGGCCTCCTTATGAAATAGAAGGAACTCGTAGTTAATATAGCTCTGTTTAGCACGTCTCATGCATGTTTCAAGTTCCTGGCCCAAAGCTGGTTTCTCAGATGCTTGCTCATCTGGAATGTTTTATCTCTCAGTAAAACACATAATTACTGGAAAGAAGGAAAAAAAAGAACTCAAATCAGCCTAGTTTTGATTCTATGGGTCATTCTAAAGCTACCTTTATTACCAGAAAAATTTGTCTGTGAAAAACATGCTCTGTAGCAACTTTCTGAGCAGGGCACAAATACTCAGCAAAGCAGGATCATTTGATTTTTCAAAGGTGAATAAGTTTAATTGTCTACCAATCAGCATGTTTTTCTACCAGAGAAACAAACAAGATTTTTCTCTGCAAGTTAAAGGCAAACAGTAGTAAGAAAAATACAGAATTATTTGTAATGGATAAGAATGAGGAGAGCAGTTTTCTGTCTGAAATGAATGAAGCAAGATAGCCCAGAATGCAAACTACTGAGTTTCACAGTAGAGTCTCAAGAGCTGATGTTTTTGTTATAGTTATAGATGAACCTTTGGAAAGAATAAATTAATCAGGCCCTTACCTGAAAGAGTCAAAATATACTATTTCCTAGCCTGAATTAGATTGAGGAGCATCAGGAAAGAGTGTTATTCTATTACTATTTAAACAACAGCTTTTACTCTAGTTTTAGTCCTTTCTTTCCTCCATCTTTTAAACATTGCTTTTTCCTTCAGTTAGAACATTTTTGATCCAGGAACTTTGATTGCTTACATATTGTAGATGGGCCCTCACAATCTATCAGAATACAGAACAGGGAACAAAATGGAGGAGGTTATTTACTGGGACATCTCATGGCTTTGTTGTAATTTCATCCGTGTTGAACCTGCACCGTAGACCAGATTGTGCCAGTATAACTCACATTGATGCCTAGTTTCAAAGGGGAGCTCTAATCTAATAGTGTTGTTCTTAAGTGTGAGGTATGACATTGTATGAACCTGGCAGGACTTAACTGAGGTTTCCCATTGTCTTTGGACCTCCCTGGTGGGTTCTACTGTATCAGCTGTCTAACAATCTGCTGTTCTGATGGTAAAAAGTTTCAGGGCTTCCACCTGGTATTACACTGGTTTTCAGCAGCTTCTCTTCAACACAAGGCTAAACTGAATTATTGCAAACAAGAGGTCAGCTGAACAGAACCTCATTGGTTTGCAAAACAATCAAGTCACTGGTTTTTCTATTAACATATTTCTCCCAAATGCCATGAAATAAAGTAAATGGGATTCCAACTGAGCTGATGTTTTTGCTAAAATATGAGGATACTCCTACTGTCCAAGCTGCTTTTCAGATCACCGTACAGGTACTCTTCTGATTGATCTGGATCACTGTAGCCAGCATGTAAAACAAGGTCTCTGAGAACAAATCTGAAGATAGCTGAAAGCAGGAAGTGCAAAAAGATGTATGTTTATATTTTGAGGAAGCATGATGGATTCTGTTCTATAGTTTCCACTGGTTATTTCAGCTCCAAGCTGCAGCAAACATAAAGGTGGGTATTTTCCTCACCTTGGCCTGTTCTTCAGTGGATAACGTAGCATAATTAATTTTTGTATAATTAATTTTGGCAGTAAGAGGGTTCAAAATGAATTTAAGCCTTCAGTTAATCCTAATAGGTGCTGCTGAATCCATTTATCACCATCCTTTGTGACTGGCAGCCAACACAAAACCCAGTAGTAAATGCAAAACTGGCTGCATGCCCACAGAGCTGGCAGGCTCTGAGACACTGAATGAATGAATGTGAACATGAAACAAGCAAGAGAACTTTGATTTTATATGCAAGAACCCACTGGAGCTCCAACAAAACTGTTCTGTTCAAATGTCCCTGCAAACACAACACAATAAGCTGACAAGAGACAGCAAATCCACTTGACTAAAAATAAAACTGAAATCCAATACGATATGCTTGCAACTGCAAGACGAGCATTTTTCCAGCCTAAGAAAAACTCTACAATTATCTCAGGGACAGGATGGAGGCAGAGGGCAGGAAACCTGGGATTGCTGGATTATTCATTGCAGGCTGTTCCTCTGTTTGCATTGCATTTGGTTTATGTTGTACTTCTTACTTGAAAACTACAGGAAGAATTAATTTGAACGGAGGTTGCAATTTACATATCAAAAATCAGTAATGGTTGTGCGTTGCTTGGATTCACAGGTAGCATGCTGAGAAAAGGGCAAGGAATTATTTTATTGTATTGTATTGTATTGTATTTTAATTTCAGAAAATAAGTATTCTTATTTTTTTATCACAGCACTGAGGAGTATCAAACAGGAATAAAATTCTATAGTAAGATACTGAAAATATAAGCATTAAAAGAGAGGTACAAGGTATTGGTTTCTTTATGCTACCAATAATGGCTGGAGAATGAAGATATTTGCTCAAGATCCTACTCAAGAACCTCGAACCAGACACACAGACACTAGACAGAAATGAACCATGATCAGTAGTTGCAGTTGATAACCAGTAAATCTAGGTCTATAGGTTCAGACTTTCAAACATATTGCATTACATGTTGTTGTATTAAATATCTTGGCATCAATCACAAAAGTAATTGTTGCCTAATCTCAGCCTCTGAATGATTCTGTTTAGATCTTGTAATACACTAGAGAATTTTGGGGTAGGGGTAGCTGATGCTTATTTACATCACTTTATCTATTATCAGGAATGAGTAAATGCCCTGGAAAAGTCAAGTTTTTCTACTCATACAATCTCAATCATAAAGAAAACATTCCTGAGAACTTCTTGAAGAACAAAATAACTGGTATTTTTATTGCCCCACTAATGGGAAGAAGGAGGACATAGAACCAATAACTGAAGACCAACAGAAAACTTGTGTTACTTGTTGGGATTCAGGAAATATGATAATAGTAAGCAAGAAGTGCTGGTTTCTAAAGTAGATTCTCCATCTTTTCACCCTACTTTTAAACCTAGAACTGTCATGATTTGTTTTCATTAATAGTGTTAATGATGCATAACCCATCTCACTATCTCAAGAAAAAGGAAGCAACTCACTCGGATTTTACTTTCTGCTCTAGTTCACTTCCTGGCAATATAAATGCTGAACCTTCTAAAAATAGACTGATAATTAAAATACATTAATATTTACTGACTCACCATCTGGATTTGTCCTACTTCTGAATTAAAACTTTGACGGCAGTGGGAATGGTGTCCAGGACATGCTCTTGCAAACAACCACGTGCATTATAGAAGAGAACTACTTAATCTGAGATCCTACCATGAGAAAAGACATTGGGTTGCTGAGTTGGTTCTCAGCATGTGGAAATGACTGTGTCATCAAAATTGCATCAAACTGAGTACCACATAAGAACCAGTATTATCATTTGAGTAAAATAGTCTTCTCAGACTGCGTAAAAGCTTCAGTTCCACATGTGAAAACACTTCCTATACCAGTAGAAAATTTCTGTTGTGACTTCCTGCTGACTCTAGTATGGTAACTCTTCTACCCTGTAAATAATAAAACAAATCTTGCATCCCAGTAAAGCCCTTCTTGTAAAGTGTAACACAGGCAAGCGTCTAACAGAAATAGTACTGCAATAATGAATTCTTGATTTCAGCTTCTTAGACTTCCTGATGACCTGAAAGCCATTTAGCATGGTGCTTTTGGTCATGTCTCCATGCCCTGGAGAGCTTCACAATTAGGCCAGAAGGATTTATTAGGATTTCCTAGGGTGGCCCAGCAGTATATTTGAGGGGACAGAATTACAGCTCAGTTCCACTCCTCTGAAGTACAAGGTGAAATGCACATACTACTTCTGATGACTGAACCCATGTGCTCCCTTCTCTCATTTTGTCACAACATTGCTATGGATACAAGTAGGTCACAGAGAGAGGCAAATAAAATATAGATCCGCATGTTCTAGTTGCTATATCTTTTATTTCATCATGGTAGACCTATGACTTTAGGACTAAACTGAACAGCTCTGCACCTTGCATCATGTGCTCCTATCTGGAAAGCACAAAGTTATCTGCTGAATTTTACATCCTGACACTGAACTAAGGGTTCAAATGATAACCTACTGATTAGTGCTTTCCACAACTCATGTGTAAGAGATGGAGCCTGAATGCCAGAGCACAAGCCCAGGACTACACAAATCAACAGGACTCTCTTCTTAATAGCACAACAGGTAGTGTTGAAAGAAAGAACTCAGTTCTCCTTTAGCTACTAAAATATTTGTCTTCTTTCCAAAATAAGGATCAGTGTATTGTGTTTTGGTGTTGGCACTTCGCACGTTGCTTCCTAGGCATCCCACCTTGCATGGGTCACTCAGCTCCTGGGATCAATATCTCTGAGCAAAGGTTGAAGACCTTATTGGAACTGCTTAGTACCCTCAAAGTGTTTTGGTAACTTTCCAACCACTAGTTTGTAATGTAACACCCATTAGCTAAAAGACAGGGTGGGAAACTAATGCTTTTTTAATTTTACTGTACCAAATTTCTTTTTGACCACTACTGAAAAGAGGAAAAAGATACACTCAGCTAGCCTCGGATGCCTTTTGTATACAGAAATCCTGATGTTGTAAAAGTCTGGGATCTGGAAAGGAGTCATGAACGTACCAGAGACTGGAGTCAGAAGGGTTTTCATCAGTATGGCTGATCCCTGACTTTTGACCACATATGATATAAAATGACAGGAGTCTTTCTTGGAAGAACTCTGTTCTTTCTTCATCCTGGCAGGACAGGGAAAACTCAAGACATGCAGTGAAGTGTAGGATGAAACCTCTGTCAAGCTTGTCACTTCACAGAGCACCTAGACATGTACAAGCCACAGTCGGTTTACTTCTATTTGGGAGTAGCTGATTAAATTAAAGGGAAAAAATGTCCAGGATTGAGGGGAAAATGCTCAGTCAGAGACACAGTCAATGTGCCAGGTGTTTGTCTGACCATGCCACAGGCTCCTTGAGGACTGGGATCCTCAGGGAGATCAAATCCCATGGCAGCTCCCCAGAGTGTGCAGTGAGACAGACCCACAGCACCCCCTTCACAGTATCTGGGCTGCCAAGCCTTCTGGTCACTAAGATGATTTTTCCGGAATGTTCTATGCTGACAGGCCAAGTTCTCCTTGGGGATGGTTGCATTTTCCTGTCTCTGATGGGCACAGCTGATCCTTTAGGTTCTGGAGCTGCTGATGCCTCACAGGGACAATGACGCCACTCTTCTTTCCTTGGATGGTCCTCCCCAAGCCTGGCCTAATCTCTCACGTGATTTCAGCTTCAGTGTTCACCTCAGTGCAGCAGCAAGTCAGTGTGGAGTCTTTCTTAGTGTCAGCTACTGGGAGGCTGCAGGACTTGATTTTTCTCTGATCTCTACTGCAATGTTTGCATTATAAGCAGACAAACCAGAATGGATGAATGAGGATAAGTTTAATAGTATGCAGAACTGAAAGAGAGCATGGCTAAAGGCTCAATCTGACAAAACTTTTCTGAATATGGGAAGGTCAGACGGTTCTCTGTATCTTCACTACACTGTGAATAAGGATGACCAACTTTCACAGTGGTATTGCCCATCAGCTTTAGGCAAAAACACCAAATGGTGTGAAGTGATATTTTGTAATGAATGTGTGAGAGCTAAAGATGAATTCAGTGCAGCAAACTACAACACTGACCTTCACGTCATGAATCATTCGGTACCAAAGTGATGCAGTGAAGAGATGTACCTCCCTTGTCACCGTCCTTCTACATATTGAGTTTTAAGTGGCTTAAGGACCAAAGATTTATTTTTATTTGTTACAATTTGGGGGGGAGGGGGAGGGGTGTTTGGTCAGGGTTTTTTGTTGTTGTTTTTTGTTTTGGTTTGTTTTGTAGGGTTTTTTTGTTGTTTTTTTGGGGGTTTTTTGACTTCTTTGTTTTTGGGTTTTTCTTGTTGTTTGGTTTGGTTTGGTTTGGGTTTTTTGGGGGGGTTTGGGGTTTTTTTAGTTACAAAAAATTATTGATGTAGATACAAGAGATGAACTTACAAGTTATTTATATTCTGATCTGTAAGGTTATCCTTCTGCCAAGAGCCTTTCAGGTATGTGCCAGCTATCCAATTTATTTTGTCCACATTTAGGTATTGATTTTGCTCTCTCAGCACAGCATGGTTCTGCATGACACTGAGAGACATGTGCATGCACACCCTCTCAAATACATCCCTTATCCCTTGGAAGTCTAGACCAATGGGAAGAGAAGCATCTAGACCATTGACAATGAAAAAATGTTATGGCACTTTTTGCTGTGTGAAGCACTGGTGACCAACCTTACTTCCTAGCCTGAAGCAAATTTTCTCACTGCTACAGCAAATTCCATCTCTGCTTGCTCCATTTGTAGCTACCACCACTTCTTGCATGACTTCCTTACCAGAATGCAGAATATTTTGAGTTGGAAGGGGCCCACATGAACAATTGAGTTCATCTTTTAAGTGACTGGCCCATATAGGGATCGAATCCAAACCCTTGGCATTATTAGCACCGTGCTCCAACCAGCTGAGCTAATCTCCATGTTTGTTGTGTACAGTCCACAGAGAAAGTAATTGGGATAGACACATCCTGGAGTGAGTACCTAAAATTTATGAGAAAATGCTTAGGCTTTTAAGAGGAGATGAAATAAGATAATTCTTATTTTCCTTGCCGTTTGTTGCTTCATGGAAATATGTTTCAGACCTGTGCTAACAACCTAGGAGGAACTGGAAAGGAACTTTGTTCTTTCATTCCTTGCTACACAGTGGCAGTCATACTGCATTTGCATTCAAATACTTCTTGAGAGTCTAATGAGTCAGCCTTTGTCACAGCAGTTCAGTGTTAGTGGACTGACTGGGTTAGAATCAGAAAGGAATTGTCTCCCAAAAGAGAGGAACTGCTGGGATTCAGCCACTGGCTTTCTGGCCTTCCTTTGCAACATGACTTGCTTTCAGAAGTCATTTAGTAGAGATGGAGCCAGTCCTGAACTGCCTAAAGTCTATTTCCTTGCCCTCTATGAATCCAGAAGCTTCAACCTCTGCTGAATCCAGACCGTCAATTGGAAAAGTCTCATGGTACTTATGAATCTGGTACCGCCTGTCCTTGAGTTTTACAGGCCATTGGAACTCAATGAGATGCTGACATTCAGATCTGATTTTCCCTGCAGTTTATGAGCAGTAGGATCCATGACTTTTGAATCACACATATCTCTAGTGTCAACACAACAAAACAGATGCAATAAAATGAAATGAAAAACCAGGAGTGTTCTGTCAAGACCAGCCTGGTTACTGCGTAATATAAATTTGTCCTCAACAAAGACTTTTGCTTCTGTAATGCCCAGAGGACCTTGTGGCTAAGATAAAGCCTAATTTGTCTAATGGTTTTCACGCCCTGAAAGAATAAAGACTTGCTCTGTCCACATATCAGCAGCTGGACCTCTGGAAACCTTTTCTTGGAAAGAAAAAATTAAAATGGATAATCATCTTATTGTCACAAGATTTTCCTTCTTCCTCTCTTTTCTCGGGACATTCAGCAGCACTTTGCAGCTAGTAAATCTGTTTGGCAGGTAATCTGCCACCCATAGACCAGATGCTGCTTTGGCAAGGTTAGCTTTCCTGTTGCCATGGCAAAGCTCAGGCAGGCAAATGACACGGATGCCATGGCATGTTGCCAAGGTAATCTGATGGCACAGGCCTTTGTTAATTGAAAGAGGGAAGCAGGCTGGTGTAGCCTGCTTTTCCCTGCCAGTCAAGGCTGAACTTTGAGCGGGGAGAAGGACTAATTAACTGCCTCCACCAGCTGTTGGCTCTAGTATGCCAAATCTGACAAGTGGCCAGGGCCATGCGTCCTTAACCCTTGCTGTCTACAGAGGAGAGGCAGCAATTAATGAAGTTGTTGGAACTCTTGTAAGTTGTGCTTTTCTTTGAAAGACCACTAGGGGGGAAAAAAAAAATAAAGGAAAAAAAAAAGGAAAAAAAGGTAGAGGAAAGTAGTTGCATGCCTCCTGAGGAACTGTGAACTTCATGTGTGGTTGATGATGATGACTCCTCCTTTGAGCTGGTGAAGCTGTCAGGAAACAGCAGCACACAAGTCATAGATATACTCTCCAGGTGACTTGAGAATAAAAATGTGATGTGCATTAAAAGTTTCAAGGTTGATTACGGATATGTCAAAGGGATCTGATTCAGCATTGGAGGGGAAACATCTCTAATGTTGGCTGAGTTTGCCTATAGACATCTGTATTTCTCACTGTGCTAGGAGAAGCAGAGAAGTTTATGTTGGAGGTGCTGTGAAAGGATGCCTTTCTGAAAGTGACTGGGAAAAACTTATAGGCCTTGGGGTTTCAACAGAGGTTGCAGTTCATATCTTCATCTTCTGGTCTGTGACATGACCAGGATTTTGAATAAGCAAAGGTATGTAGTGTAGGCATGATTGACAAAGCTCACAGACCCCACAAACTTCAGCTACATCCTTCTCAACCGGTTTTGAATTTAATATCCCACTTATGGTGCCCAACCCACTCTCCTTGAGATGAAAGAGAGCAAATGAGCAGAGAAAAGGGAATTTGCAGCAGCTTTTCTCCTCTGTAAATTAACTCATTCTGCTCTGCAGTTTACAGAGTTACTGACAGCATCAGAGACAAGTTAATACTGCAGCAATGCCCTCACTTCTTCTGCTGTGGCCAGGAATATAGATATTAATACCAAATAGGTGACTGGCAGGAAAGAAACACCACTCAAATCTTTTTTCCTCTCAAGAACTGTTGTTTTACTCCTTGTCAGTCCTACCAAGGGTTCTTCTTGAGTAAGTGTCATCTTTTATTTTAAACTCCTAATTTCACACTTACACAATGAGTTGTTTATCTGTTTTAAGTGATTTGGAGGTAAAACACAAAAATGCTCATGTTCCTTTGGACCCTTTAAACATAACTGTTTAGGATCCCAGCTATAGACCCAGAGACTCATAAACACTCTAAGGGCACTCATGTGTGAAATTTGCAAACCAGGCTCAAAGAGGTTAAATCTAACCCTTCATATTGCAGGTGAAACTCACAACTCTGGCCTATGTAATAAAGATAAGTACAAAACTCCTTGCTGTGATGTTGATTATAAATCCAGTTTCTATGATGGCTTTCCGGGTACCTGCTGTTTCTGGTTGCTATGTTGTCATTTCACTGGCTACTGCTAGACATCACTACTATTCCTTAACACTCTACTTCTTGCCATCACTCATCCCAACAGGTTCTGCAACATTCCAGTCCTTTTACAAACACTTAATGGCATACATGATCCCAAAGTCTCCTCAAAAACACCCTTCCAGCATCCTTCCACTTTTGTTGTCTGTGGTCTCTATCCAATGCAGGCTTCAATAACGGTCCATTTCCAGCATCCTGGATATAATTCTTTTCACTATTCATTTTCAGATTAATTCATTTAATTTATTCTACTAATTGAAGAAAAGTCACCCTAAACTGTTCCTTAAATGATGGATAAATGATTACTGGCCCATCCAGTTCATTTCTTTAGCTAAATGAAGGGAAGTGGGTTTTGTCTGGACATCTGACTTGCCTGTCTGTTTGCTCAGCAGTAATGATAAACAAGTTTCAGCCATGGGTCTTACAACTGTAATGAATAAAATCTCTAAACTAATGGCATCTTTACACAGGGGTTAATTTTGCCAATGTATGTCTAGAGAGAGAGAGAGAGACAAAGACTAACAGCTATAGTATTCTGTTGTTTGAAATAAGTCTGTTGCTTAAAAGGCTCTGGGCAGTGTAATTTTTACTTTTATAGGCATGTCCTGGATGTGTTTGACTTTTCAAATCCTCTCTTCGGAGATCCAAAGGGGTCTGTTTATAAAATCTGCATCTCAGGCTCCTTCCTATATGAAGTTCAGAGAGCAATTTCTACTGCTATGTATAAATTTGTCCCTGATGTTTTCTTCTTGGAAGAATCTCCTTCTAACACTTCCTTTCACAGACAAAATGGGTGTCTCAGGCAGACTTGTTTCCTATACACCCCCCCCAACACACACATACTTACATATATGTGTGTGTGTGTGTGTGTGTGTGTGTATAGAGAGAGAGCAAGATATATGTTCTGGGTGTTGTGGGAGCCTTTGTACAAAATCTGAAACACTAACTGTACAAGCAGCAGAAGGAAATCAGTACTTCTTTTGATCAGTTCATTTCTCCTGCCAAGTAACTGCCTCTGTCCCTTCATACCTCAGGCTGCCTGCAACAGTTGTCAAGTCTCACAGAGGCTGAGCTGAGTCCGACCTTCTGTTCCCACCAGAAGTAGAAATTCATGCATTTGCACAGCAGCACAACCACCTCTTTTGTGCTTGTTAGCTAGTTGGAGGTTTAACACGGAAACAAACAGGTCAGGGACTGAGCTGAGGTTGGGAAGTACGTCATACCCTATTTTCAAGAGCCTCCTAGTCTCTGGTGGAACCTTGTGTTTGGCATCTACTACAGCTGACCTGAAACTTGCCAGACATGCCTCAGTGTGTGTTTTTTCCACACTCATTCTGTGCCTGTGCTTAGTGGTTTTGTGTGATGCCATGAGCCCACTGATGAAAACTACCTGCAAGATAGTACTGAAATTAATTGTTCCTATTTAAGCTTTTTACTTTGTGTGTGAGTCAGTGCTCCCAGTCACATAATGATTAAAAACCAAAGTCAAGACTTCATCAACATCTTGCATGTTCTACTTGTTGCATACACAAGGATTTCTTTTCCCACCAGCATATTTATATGTGGAATGCATCCTGTGTTTGCCAGGGTTATAAGGCACATGTAACCCGTGTTTACTACAATTTGGCCCCCAGTTGCAATCACTGTTCTCGAGAAGGTCATACATGCATTACAGATATTAGGAGCCTGTCAGGGGCTTGCACAGTGTTTGTGAGTAGTTAATTAAGATCATGTATTTAGACACATTAACACTTCCCTCTGTGCATTAGTGTGAGTGTGGTATCTGCAGAAGGGAAAGTGTTTCTCTACTAGCAGCAATTGCATCATGTTTATAGATTTTATCTAGCTTCTTTATTTTCCCTTTCAGTCTTTTACTGAAAACTTTCAAACCTCTTATCCCTACAAGTCTGAATCACAGCATATGTTTTATTCACAGGAAACAAAATCTTCTTAAGTGGGCCTGCTATTCCTGGTTGATATGACATTATGTGCCTGTGCAAAACTAAGAGAAGACAAACTGTATTACCAGAAATGGGAGAATCTTGTCCTGCTCATAATACTGTAACATTTCTTCATCTTCCTGTAAACTAATATGAATTTGAGGAATTCAAAGATAAAAAGTCAACTGAAAAAACCCAGACTTTTTTTACTTTCAGTGGTGGCTGTCACTCATGAGATTGCTCAGTATCTTAACAGTTCTTGTTGCATTTGGCTCTCAATGTGTATCAGTGGACAAACTGGAAGGGCTGACAAACTGTTGCTGATGACACATAAGAATCAGAAACTAATGGCAGAGGAATGTTTTAAAGACCAGCTGTCTGTGATAACATTTTCTTGGATTTTAGGTCTGAACACGATCCCATTGAAATACAGTTGAACAAAGAAGATTCCACTGAAAATTGTTATGATGACAAATCATTAATCGGTTTTGCTCTGAATCAGATGTGTTGGTCATAATACAGAAATCAGAAGAGAATTTCCTGGTTTTGAGCTCCAGTATCAACATTTTGCATGGCCCTGGGCTTACAAGTTGCGTTAAAACTCATTATTGCAGAAAGGGATCATTTCTAGAAATTCCTTTGAAATATACATTTTTTTGTAAACACAATTTGAATCAATCAGAGTAAGTAAAATAAGTAACAAAAAAATTTCTGATAGTCGCTACATTTTATCAATGAATACTTAGCTACTATTGATATGTTGGTTTTAATTTTTGAGGTATTATCTCTTTTTTCTTTCCTTTGAAATTTAATATGGGTTACAGATAAAAGTAGAGAACCCTTATTCTCTGGAAACTAAAGTATAACTGACGTGACGCTGTACCCCAGTTGGGTAACACAAAGTGAAAACATTCTTGGAACTAATCCGTAAGAAATACTGTTTATTCTCCAATTGAACATAGTTTTGGTTTATACCATTGTGGTTTCTTTGCTTTACAAAGTAGCTGGTTTCAAACTTGCTTAGAACAGGAAAACCTAACACTTTTTGGGGTTAGCTGTTTCCTTCATTCAGTGTGGTTAAAACACAAATTTACAAAAGCTGCAAGGCTGAAAAAAAAGCTAGGTGATTTACAAAAAAGGTCATTTGACATTTATCAATGCTTGTCACTTTTTACTAGCTGCAATAAAGGGAGTAAAAAAAAAAAAAAAATCTCATAGTACAGTGTAAACAATAACTCACTAAACCAGAACACTGAATCATAAATGGTGTTGGAAGAGACCTTAAAGATCATCTAGTTTATACATATTCAGAATTATTTGTCTACATAATTAAACTTGATGACATAGTTCATCAAAAATCAAAACAAAATATACCTGTTAGAGGATGCTATAAGTGACTGGAAAGTTAGGGCAAAGAATTGGCTGAAATTTTACTGATGAGGTAGGTTGAAATTTCATCAGAAATTCCATCCCCTTCTACAATCAACTTCAGTGCTGGGTGATGCTGACAATGGAAATGGTGCTGTGAAAAAATGTATCCTTAATTCTCACCTCAAACCTCAACACTTCATTGTCAGTCGTGGAAGAAAACTCAAATTATTTCTCACAAATAAAAATCTTCTTCCTCTCCCATCACAAGCCTTGCTAATTTTAGAATGAAGAAAAGATCCTTTGTGAGAAACAGTTGCTTGGATGATGAAAAGAGAAGCTTCTAGGATTCACTGAGGGAGGGAAAGGTATCTTTTAAGAAAAAATATTACACTGGAAAAAGGGGGAGAAGAGGGAAATGGATGTGCCAAAGTTTCTGATCATTTGCTAGAAGACCTCAACAGGAAACTACACACGAAATTTTACTATCACCAACTGCCATAACACTCTTTCACTTCGGTACGTAGCTGACCAAAGAATAACCAAATAAACCACTGCATGGCATGTTGTGAGGATAAGCTGTTTTTGTGAGATTATAAATAGGGCTAGGCTGAGAGGAGCTCACAACATTCTGGTTTCATTTACAATAACAATGTACATGATCTGGAAGAGCACTTTTTACCACTGCCACTGGCATCTGTCTATTGGTAGGTTGGGTGTACCCAGGAAGGACCAAATATAAGTCTATTTTTGTGAAGTATTAAATTATTGATAAAAGACCTCAGAATGTTTTTACAATGGACTCCTTATTTGGAACTTAGGGTGGAGGAGCAACACAGGTTTGGTTGGCTGAGTGAGTAATTCTAATACTTCATCAGCTCAGCCAATTTATATTACTTATATTGCACTTAACTCTCCAGCCAATAGTAACGAACATATCCACTGCTTAAGGCAAGATGGTCTCCTGGAGACAAGCAGCCTTAGCACAGACCTGCCATTCTACCAGGGTGTGATCTTTGCTTATTTTAACTCTGAGAGATGAAAATCCACTTTCTGTGAGAGTGAGTTAGTCAGTAATTCCTGTCCATGGAAACAAAAAACAGTTGGGCCCAAGGAAAATCTAAAAAAGCAATGGTGTTGAAATAGGTAATGATCTATCTTCTTCTGAGATTAGGGTTTCGGTTTTCTTCTCTGACCATCAGCACTTAGAGAAACAAACATTCTACTGCTTCTGAAAGTAACAAAGGACTGTACACAAATCCCTCTCAATTTTCTCTCTTATCCCTCACACAAAAATAACTTAAAAAATCTTTGCCTCACAGGTTTTTCACACTGAGCAGAGTGGGGAAAAAAAGGGGGAAAAAAGGGGAAAAAAAAATAAATTACCTCTTCTTCCTCCTCTCTGCACTCACATAACCCATATCGCAGTTGTTAGACTTATAATAACCCTCAGAGAGACTACTGTGTACACTTCACTTCCTCTGCTGACCATCACAGTATCCCCCACTCCTTTCATACCTCCTTCCACAGAAGAAAGACGTATTCCTGAATAGTTTTTCTGTTCATAGGTTCTTATCACACTGGAAGCAATTCCAGAAGATTTTGATTTCTGCATAGACAACATTCAACTAGATAATTATGGGTTGGCAGCATGAAGACATTCTGACATTATCTAATTCTGCCCTCAGCTCCCAAAAATAAAAGCAGGATTGGGTAAATTCCTGCAATTTACTTTTCACACCATACAAACTCTTGTAACTTTTGTTAAGTTACACATGAACAACTAACGACTTTGTTATCATTGTATATGTCGATAATTTCACTCTTTCCTCAGTCTAATTGATTGGGTGAGTGACACTGAAAATATTTAAAAGCATCAATGAGCATAGGACTTGAAGGAGGATGCCTTCATTTAATGCGTATACAGACCACCGGTGCAAATCTTTCTTACTGGGGCTTTTATATCATACCCATTGTGTTGGTGAGCATCCTCACAGTCATCATAAGAAGAAATACCTGTTTTCTTCAGAATTTCCCTAAGGAGGTGGATCCCTGGACATTTTTATCCTCATTTTTCTTAAGGTATCTCTCAGAGTTCATGAGTCTCTTAGGGTCTGTGAAGGTTCACTGTGGAGATTTGCAATGCAAATGTGGCATGGCAGGAACTTTGTATGTTGATCCTACTGTGGACAAGTTGTGTGCAATGAATGAGAGAGGCAAGATGCAGCTCTGGAAACAAAAATTACTTCAATCTCCCTAAAATCCATTAATACCTTATGAGATTTGGATCACCAGGTGGGTGAAAGCTAACTGGAAGCAAGTAGAAGATTGTATGTGTATCAGACAAAGCAGGTTCTTGCTCTAGCAGGTCCAGAACTACATAAATTACACCCTGTCACACTCGGGAGCTTTCTCCACTCATGTAATAGACAGATATCTCAAAAATCCATTAGACTGTAGACAAAAAGATGGAAAAATGCAAACAATTTTCCTGACAGGCTTTTGGTGACCATTTGAGAGTTTTGGTATATGTCTTTTGTTAGAAGTATTGATCAAACTTATATTTTTCATTAGTAACTGAGTGATTTCAGAACACTACATCCCCTATAGCTCCGAATAAGCTCTGCCTATAACCTGTACCTGTAATGTTGTGTAGATGGATTTCTTTTTTTGTGAAGTCATGTCTAAAGAAAAAACTTTCCACTTCTTTTGAGGTCACTTTCTAGACAGAGGAAGCCAAACCTCTGACTTCATGAGAAAAGAAAACTAGGTTCCTAGATCTCTATGCTAAGGAACAAAAATATTTTGAAAATAACTCAGTCTGTACAATAACCCATCTTTAGAGTCCTGTTTTGTAGGACTTTTCTCTAGTTTTCAGGAACACCTGAAACTTTTCTGAATTACCTTATCACCTTCGAACCTGTGACTGAGATCCCAGCAAATCTTCAGCTTGAAAAGGAAACAACTCTTCCGTCCTTACCCCTGGCTACAAAGTCCTCTTCTTTTCCAACTTGTAGCTTCTCTGAGACAGAGGTGTCTTAGCACCCTATTTCCCCATGTCAGAACTCATCTATTACTCATCTGCTCTTTTGGTGGGAGAAAATGTTAGAAAAACACACAGGCATATTGACTCACCACAAAAAGGCAGAACTGCATGTATGCACAGAGAAAGGCCATTGTACACTTTCACCTGGGTGTGGAAATGAAAGGTTTGTTTTGGTGAGTAACTCATGATGCCCTCATTGTGTGACAGCTGATAGTGCCCGGAAAACAGGCAAATACCCTCAATTCTCCTCACAGAGGTGTATCATCTAAGAAGGGAAAATCTCTTTCACCTCACTATAATTTGAACTGTATCTTTGCATTTTTTCCATTCTTCTTCCCACAAATTCAAAAGCTGAGAAGGTGTTGAGTGTTTTTAGAAATGAAAGGCTTGATATAATTGGAAAATTCTGAACTCAGCACTGTGGTAGTAAATAACTTGACAAAGTAAAAGGTTTAATGTAGTGGAAACACCATTAATGAAGGACAGGATTTTAAATAAAAAGTTATCATTGGAAATATTTCTCTCATCTCAAACTTCAGATTGAAAGTGCCCTAGACTGATGTAATTTTACATACAAGATGAGAGATGTAAGTTCACCTCAGGTCTGGCCAGCTATTCTTAGCTTGCAACCCCAGAGGCCTTCTGAAGAGTTTGTCAACTAGACCTTGTTGGACATCTTCTCAGGAGGCTTATATATATTACACAGAGTCTTGCACTTCCCCTCAAAGATACTCAGGGAGTTACAAAATTAAAACAGTTTGAAAGCACTGATTTAGACTGCTATGGAGAAGTCCAACAAAGGCTCAGACACCCTGGCTATGTTCTATTTTCCTCAAGAAAACCCTTCCTGTCAGGAGGACTGAATTGGAGCCAATAAATGATGATTCACAACTAAGGGGAAAAAAAAAAAGAGCAGAAGAAAAGTGCAGTTGGTTAGTTGGCAGACTTGAAGCAGCTTTACTGGGGCCGAGTACCTTTGTGTGAGCATTGTTTTAGCCAAGAAGCAGCTCTCAATCCTTGATACACAACTCAGCAAGATATAATTCCCTTGAATTCCTGGCCAGGAAAACCCCAAACCCAGCAATGAACCAGAAAAGTATCTGACAGCGATCTTTGAAATCTGGAATTTATACTAAAAGTCCAATTGTAACTAATGTCTACAAGATGCAGATTAGTAAAATATCACACACAAACCCTTCACTTTAATTTTGTATTTCTTGCAATCCTAACTGTTAGATGAAAGAGGAAATGTTTTCAGTAATTAGCAGAGACCTGAGGGACAGTAGTCCTGGGTTATTTTCCAAGCTCTGGCACTGATTTGCTGTTGTCCAATCCTTGCTTATATTAAAACCAGTTCAAGAGTGTTTAAGGTTACAGTGACTTAAGCACAGTTTAGCTGGATGCAGTGAGACATTACTAAAGTAGCACTCTCTGTCTACTACCAATAATGCTCTTTAGCAGTAAATCATAGCAGCAGTAACCTTTAAAAGTGAAACTTTTGTAGTTGACTCACCAAAAGGTACACACATTTGAACAAGAGCTTCTGAGTGTGTCTTATCCTGTGTGACCCAACTCTCTACCCTTTCTCATCTACTGAGTGTCTTTCTACTTGACTAGTTAAAATTTACTTCTGTAGGAACATCCGGACAACAAATACAGAGATATTATGGACAAGACTTTTGAAAAAGTAGTGCCACTTCCTTCATATTCATCCATATCATGAAAAATACAGGCCACATTCTTTATTAATGTACCATGGCATTAGGTCAATTTTTCATCTTCTAAGAATTTTGTCCCATAGGAGCAAAGTGACAATTTAAAAAATACATTCAAAAGTAATTCAGGTAGCATACTTATCTATATTGACAACACCAAATAATACCAGACATTTAGAAGGATCCAGCTGGGGTTTTATTTAGAAACTATTTTGCAATAATCTAGATGCATGTAACCAGAGTACTCAAACTGGAATCTAAAATAAAATTATAAAAAAATAGCTAGGAATAGAGGAACAAATAGTTTAATATAGTCAGTTAGTGACCTTGTTGCAAAAATTTGGACTGTTTCAATGAAATTTTCTAGTGACACAAATCTGGAATTGCCTCAAGTACACTGTAAAAGATGAGAACATTTGAACATCAGATATTAAGAAGAAGAATTTTTTCCTATGATCTGTCTGCCTTTCAGTTGAATATGACACAGAAATAGAGATCTCTCTGCATCGATAGGTTTCAAAGAACTCTGAGACAACACAAGTATTTGGCCAAGTAAAAGGTAAATTAAAATTGTATTAGTTGAGATGTTGCAAGTGTAGTGCATTTAGTTAATGAGTTCAGCTGCCAACACCTCTGCTAATTCAAGTCAGAAATAGGATACTACTAAGACAGGGAGAACTACTCTATTACTCCACAAATTTCCCAGATAGACTTATGTGCAGTGAAAAGATATGTATGCAATGAATTTAATGTTTTGCAGCTCTTTAGACTTGCTGAACACATGCACATCACATATTTAGTATCTGAGCAGTAAGTCTGACATCTCCAGAGATAAAATATTCAGGGGTAACACTTCTGAGAAGTGCTGTACCAAGCAAAACTGAGCTCAGCGTGTCATGCAGAGACATTTTTTGACCCCACTTGATTATAGTTAATATACACTGGATTTAAGTGAGACAGAATACCTGGACATATGTGTAAATCCACAGAATTTTGTTTTACAGAAATATAGGACATTTCATGGAAACGAATAAAACTAACAATAAGGAGAAGAGAGTTTTACGTGTAAGAGGAGTCTAGAAGTTTTGGCTTGCATAGTATGTCAAAATAAATGTTGAGAAGGGATGTCATTTCTGCCTCTTAATGCATCAGGGTGTATTTCACGAAGAGAATTGATTATTAAAGCTAGAAACATGTCAGCATGAGGCTGAATGAGTGAAAACTGACGATGCATGACCCAAGGCTGGAAAAGTTGCAAGTTTCTAATTGCCAGAGGAGAGAGTTTCCTGGAACAATGGAAATAGTGGGACGGAAAAAAAGACTTATTGTTCTCATAGTGGCACTTGATCTGTTTGTGAGCAAGACTGTGTGCCAAAGGATGGCTGTGACAGCCAGATCAATACAATCAGAATCCTGAAGTCACGTAGGATGAAAGGTAAGCAGGGATTTGGCTGTGGTGGGGCTCACATCCAAACCATGAAGAAGTAGTATCACATGGATTAGTTTAGCCACATCTTCAAGGGTTTTAAGGCTTCCACAGTGGAATTCTTTTCTTCTTTTACTCAGAACCAAAGCATCTCATCCATATAGTTTTCCAAGCCTGTGAAGTAGATCAATCAAGAGATATGTCAACTCCAATAAAAAAGAGGCTGAGCTCAAGTGGTCAGCCTGCAGAGGTTTGACTGATTGGTATCAAGAATATGACAGTGCAATACCATCTCCCTTCCTCTTTCTTTCTTTCTTTCTTTCTTTCTTTCTTTCTTTCTTTCTTTCTTTCTTTCTTTCTTTCTTTCTTTCT
>JAWWTY010000077.1:141263168-141326613 GCA_035222235.1 Margarornis squamiger | reverse complement strand
AATAGAGGGTGGTAGAATACATAGCTTTGATCACCCTCACACAGTGATAACTGGTCCCACCTGCTGAACTAGGACACAACTGTAGCTGGTTTGTGAGCCTTATGATGGCTGCTTGACATAACTGCAGTGATCTGCTGGGAAGCATGGTCCCAGGGGTGAAATCAATTTCACGCGCTCCATTTGTTC
This sequence comes from Margarornis squamiger, assembly GCA_035222235.1. NCBI lineage: Eukaryota > Metazoa > Chordata > Aves > Passeriformes > Furnariidae > Margarornis > Margarornis squamiger. Next base: position 141,326,427 of record JAWWTY010000077.1, on the reverse strand, counting down.
ACGCAGTGTGGGCAAGAATACATAAGCTTGGTTCTGCATTATGTTTTCTCTGTTGTGAGTAGCTTTGTGTCTTACCTTACACCAAAATGTGAACTGGTATCTGAAAGGTTTTGGCACAGAGAGAATTGATCTTGTCCTCAAAAATCAGTGTTATTATTACATACCCACTTTCCCTGAGTGGTTTGTAGATGCAAGCCTTCTCTCCTTTGAGTGTGGATCTTTCACTCACGTTAAGGAAAAAACTTGCAGGTAAACCAACAAAACAGTAATATTCAGAAGCAGACATGGTACATGTCACTACTCTTAGGTTCCTATTTTAGTTAGGCTGGATTGCAGCTCACTACTCCTTGTGTTTTCATGTGTATGACATCAAGGAAGCTGGAATGCTTTATGCATGGTTCAGGGCCAAAAAATCCTGCATGTGGATTTAATACATCTTGCGAAATCTTTATCAAACAGGAATAATGTTTTGAAACAAAAGCAAGGAAATCAAAGAACTCCAACATTTTCCTTGCAACTTTACACCACAATACTTTTATAAAGTCATTAAATATTTTTTTTTTGTGAGATATAAAGATGCAGAGCTATCTTTCTGAATGCAGAAGGCTGTCAAAATTATAATACTGGTTTTCCAGTTAACACTTTTTTTCCTCTAAGCAAAGAGAACTTAATATCCGTATAATGCCGATAACATGAAAGAATTATTTGCTTTAATAGGTAAACACTCAGAAGTACTGAAGCCTTGAAACCCAGCCTGAAGAGGAAGTGTGATGCCAAAAGAATAATTCAATTTTTTCTTTTCTTTTTTAAATTGTATGGCCTTATATCAGTGATGAAAATACCTAATATTACGCCTGTATTTGAAGCCAAAGTACTTAAATGGGTATGAAAGTCCTGTGTAAAACTTTTTTCCCCTCCCCTTGACTTGCTGCCAATGGATATTTTTTATCTCATAGACATACAGCATTTCAAAGGATTTATAATTTTTAGGTTCATAGTGGTGGTGTCCTGAAAAATGTGTGTTGCCTTACAATAGGAGGATGAAAACACAAAAGCAGTTACTTGGTTTGCTCCAAATGCTCCCCAGAATAATGAAGAATTAAACTTGCCCTTAACTGTTCCTCAACCAGTGGTCTTACACAGTAGCAACTAGATAAGGAACAGAAAAGAGATATGCATATGCCGTAACTTCTGGAAAAATAACAGTTTGGTTGAAAAACCAGATAGGCTTTGAAATGAGAGTTAAAAAGTATTTACATTGATAGTTAAGGTCCCATGGAAGACTGGTAGGATCTTGCAGCCACAGACAGTTGTGATGAGCCATAGGTCCCTGTAGAGAAGAACAACACAGCTGTTGCAAGAGAATGAACCAGTTCTGAAGTAGCTGAGATAAAATCAGCTGGACCAACCATCTTCACTCAGTGACAGGAAAAGGGGGAAAAGAAGCAGAGTGCTGAACTTTTTAGCAGAAAAGAGAGAATGACTTTTCTCTTATTTTGGATGTTTCTCAGTTAGCAAATATTTCTGTTTTATAGTGTGAGGTGATTTGTCATTTCTTTGTAGCTTTCCTCTGGACTGTGAATGTATGCTCTCAGAGGTGCACAAGAACAAGGAATGTGCATGGACTGTGTATGCTCTTCTAGAAATGATTAATGATTTAGGAGAATCCTTTTGTAACACTGGCACTTTCTACTTCTTCAGAGCAGTATTCATCTTACATGATGCGCTCAAAGTTTTTGGACTGAACTGCTAGTACTTCTCAGTACTACACAGAGGAATCCCTACAAGATCTTGATTAAACTAAGTACCTGTGTGTGAAGCCAGATCATAAGTATATAGATATGTGAAGTGAGGTAAGGATGTGTTGGGAGTAGAATAGTTTCATTCCTGTTCCCTTTTAAAGGTTTCTGTTCTCATTGAATGGTTTTCCCCATTGCTGTCATATATGCAAAGGGCAGTCGTTTCTGATAAGCAGGCTTCCAATTTCTCTGTAGCGTTAAAATACGAAGTCTTTGGATACCTCACTTTCTACTTCTCAACTACAGTTGTGTGGCACCTTAGCTTCACTGGAGCTCATTACAGCTCTTGCCAACTCTGGCTGTACGAAAGACCCCTCAGCATAGAGCACAGAGATCTTCATACTGAGGCAGTAGCCTTAGTAGCTCAAGTACTCACTTAAGCTCACTTCTGTTGGTTAGTGTTCATTGAATTTAGTGTTCACTGGACCTGCAGAAAGTCTTTCAAGAAGCTGTCTTCTGTTCATGAGGGACAACTCTGCATAGATGATCCCTTCTACACATTAACCTGACCTGTCGTTTAGTTCTTAGGAGCTAGGACTTAATGATACTTTCTAGCTGGGAAAGAGTGAGTTTGTTTTACTATCAGTAGCTAGAAATGTCACCTTGTTAGTGTTTGGGTGGCATTAGTGTTTTGTTATATTGCTAAACACAAATATCCCACTGGATAATTGGATGCTCACAGAGGCTGATTTGTTGCAGTGCCAGTGTCCTCTTGGAATTTAAATTTAGAAAGCTCCTAGGTCTGTCCCTTTTGGTGAGCTTCTCTCTGGAGTTTGTGGCTGTGTTCCCCAGTCCATCAGAGAAACTCTTCATCAATAGAATGAAATTAATATTAGAGATGACATATTAACTCTTCCACTGTATCTTTACAGAAGACTTTATAGCTCTCTTTTTTTCCCCTGCAGTTCCCTCGTTTTCTCACTCAAGGTGACCAAACCTGATTGCCATATACACAAAATCCTCTTATCCCTGGCAGTGTAGGTGATTATTCTTATGCTGGATGTGTTTATAAGAGGACCGGGCTTGGTGGAAGAAAGGGTGTTCTAGCATAAACCATTTTAAATAATCCAGATGATAGAAGCTACTTTTTTTTCAGATTTCATCTGATTCTGCTTTAGGAATTGCCTCAGCTGGTAATACTGAGAAGTAAGGCATGGGACCTTTGAGGGGCAGCAGCCAGCATGTGCTTTGTGTGTGGTAAATGGCCAAGTGTGTGCTGCTGTACTTGCATGTCACCTGCCATGGTGGGAGTGGGAGGGATAACTTCCTGCTGAGACATTTCCAAGGTAGGCACAACAGAAGCCCCCTATTGAGTCTTTGATGGCAATATAAATTTTTGTTACTGTAGCTGACTGTAGGGTTTGAGGTTGGGTACTGAAAAGGTGAAATGCTCTCTGCTTGTGCCTTGTTACCTTGGGTGAAGGTATCAAACCCATTTGTCCTTTAAGATAATCACTACTTGTTCTTCAGGAAGTGCTGTATTTTCTGTCTATTAGTATTTTCATATCTGCTTTTAACTCTCCATTACTTTAAATATTATTAGAAACTGCAAAACAACTCTCCTTGTGCACCTGTTATTTTCTTTGGTAAAGGTATCGGAGCCCAGCCCTTCGTCATCATCACACTATACTTTGAGAAGACACCGCTGTTGACAGTTGTGTTAGGGAAGAGAATGAGGTAATTTTAAATACTTATTTGAAGGATCTTTGTCGTACTAAATTTTTACATGTAATAAGAATATCTCTTTTCATATTGACCTGACTGAGCACCATGATGGTATTGGGCAAGGATCTGCCTTGTGGTGGCCTGCCCTGCCTACGGGCCAGGAGTGTTGTTCCTCCCTGTTAAGAAGAAGGGTCAGTGAGGTGGTTGTGCGTCACACAGGGGAGGTGCTCATGGAGGAAGTGTGCATGTGCATGCTGTCCCATGACGCCTTGGACTGTTGATGTAATTGGTTTATGCTGAGAGAAAAAACTCTTACTACAGTCTAGTAGGATGGCAAATCACAATCGAAACAGTTACATTTGTACGCAATGTGAAGAAGCTCATTTAATCCTCAGCGGGCAAGTTTCAGAGGTCAAGTCCTTTCATCTCATTTCCTCATCTTGGCAAAGACCCAGTGCTGAGGGAGAGTCTTGTCCTTGCCCTGTAATTCCTCCTCCAGACAGCCTCCCCAGTCAGAGGAGACTCCATCTTCCTCAGATGTGTTATCTCCCTGGACCTGGTGAATGCACGCTTGGAACAACTATGCTGGAAATGTGTGTTGCTTAATCATCTCTTAGAGCAGTCCTTGATGGTCCTCTTCAGGCCCCTGATCTCCCCCTTCTCTCACCAGGGCTGCATACAAATAAGGGTTTAGGGAGCTGGGGCACTACAGGTTTCCACATAGATACAATGAGATGGCACCACACAAGTAGAGGTGAAAGGGCTGATGTCCTGATGTATGGTTTAAAGGCAAAAAGGATAGATAGAAGGGCAAGGAAAATGGCAGACTGTGGTGTGTAAGAGCAAATGTAAAGCATGACCTGAGAAGAGTGAGAAGGGCAGAAGACTGTGGTTGGTCTGAAGCTCCTGCACTTGCTCAAGAGAAAATGTGGACAACCTACTTTGGGACAGTTTGAGGGAAGCTGAGGGTTGACCACAGGCTTATTTAGGCCAGTGCAGTCAGAAATGCCTGTAAACTGCTTGTCTTCTGCCTACATTTTTAGGATGTACTACATGTGTGTTTCTCTGTCACTTTAAAAATGAGAGAAAAAATGTGCTAGCCCTGGAATTTTTCATGAGCAGGGAAGCTGAAAGCATTCGCTCTAGTAAAACCTGCATCTTCTCAGAGTAACTTCCATACTGGTGGTACACTCTATTTGCCCAGTTATGTTCCTTGTGAATGTGACATTCAAAATATTTACAAGAGCTGCTGCCTTGGAATGTTCCAGTTACCTTTGGAGTGGTGGGGACTGGCAGCTGTGGTGGCCTCTGCTTTCTTGCTGCCAGGTGGAGTGCCTGCAGGGAGTCTCCATCTCATCCTGAGCTTTGCTTTCCAAGGAGTTTATTTAACACTTGTCAGTTATTTATGGTGTTAAAGTCGGCTGTTACGGGAAAGTCACATTAATTCATGCAAAGTGAGCTGTAGGAGTATAAGGCTAAAAAGTTACCAAGAACTGTGTGGCTAGAAAAGGTAAAGATTTATTCAAAGACAGTACCCTGCTCTCATTTCCCAGAATACACATAATCAAGGAGATAGGTTTATATTAAATGGATGGGCACCAAGAAATAAAAAGCTCTTTTACTCTTGGTCTTGAGAGATATGGAAAACTCTAGTTAAGCATTAAGCATCTGGGGATGATGCTTAATGTGCTCAAACCTTTGCAGGACTGAACACCTGCAGACCTTTTTAAATTTTATTTTATTGACATCTAGTAGGTAAGTTGTCTAATACCTTCTCAAAAGCAAGAGACAGGGGCCAGTTAGCACATATGAAAAGTAAATAAATGATCATTAGTAAATAAATGATGATTTTGTGGTTAAATGTTCTTTTGGGTCTTGTATCCTTTTTTTCTTGTTGTTTTTTTTCCTTTGTTTTTTTTATTACTTTGAATGTGGCTGTGGCATATTTCTGTGCTTCAGTCAGAATACTCGCATCAGTGCATTATTTTTGCTGATGTGCTGTAGAACTTTTGAAATGTCAAGTTAAGGCAGAATCCTAGGAAAAAACTGATTAGACATCCTTAGTTGATTTGAAGTGTATGTACGATGTGGTTCTATTACGTTATGTATGACTATTTAATTTTTAGTCTTCTTCATTAAAAAAAAAAACAAACCAAAAAAAACACAAACCAAGATTGTACAAGGTTAAAATAAATATCAGAAAAAAGGCTTTTAGAGAGGTTTGATGGACTCTGACTCAGAGGATTTTTTTATCATATGGTTATGTACTGCTGCATTTTCCATTACATGTAACATGAAAGACTTGATTGTCACTTGCAATAACATTCCTTTACATTTCTCTGGCTACGTAAAGCAGCTAACAGTGGTAGAATATGTGTACTCTGAAGATACCTGATGTGACAGCAAGACTTAAAACAGCTTTCCTAAAGAGTTAACATTTTGGGAATGTAAGCAGGTTACATCAAGGTAAATGTTTGCTGCATATCAGCTTATAAGTTCCTGGCCAGTACAAATGCTCTTGCTCCATGATACACAAAAAGTGGCTTGTTCTTTTGTCACTAAAAGGTGATGTAGTTCATATTCATTGTGGAGTTGCAGCTTGAGCAGAGTCTTCCCAGCTGTAGTCTTATCACAGAGTTAACCCAGCAGCGGTGCTGCAGCAGCTGCCTGATCTGCCTGTTTCCAGCTGAGAAGAAATCAGACAACTACTAATGAATGCTGTTTGAGTAAGAAGAGTAGAAGCAGGGGAAGCAATGTAGTAGTGGGATTAGTTGAGAGATTAATGCACCTGTATTCACAGTAATGGTCCTTTTTTTGTTAATGCATTGCTAGGCTACAGTATGGACATAAAAGTGAGGAATAAGACACACTGAAGAGAGTCAAGAAATCTAAGAGAAGGAAATAGGGAAAGGAGAATGTAAAGCTCATCCAGGCAGATTAGGTAGATTAGAAGACAAGTATTTTAGGGAAAGGGCCAAGATCAATGAGGGGCAGGTCAAATGACTCCTGAGAAATATCCCTAATAATAATAAACCATTGAGAAAATATGTCATGTTTTGACAGGTGACCAGAGATTTTGTAGATCAAGAAGTCAATCTTTTTTGAATTGAAGAAGTGAGTAATGGTTAAGTACAGTGATAAAGGATGTGAGTTATATTTTTCATCTTTATCTACCATGAAACTATTTACACGGGCAGTTCTGGAGTATCAGCATTAAAGACTAAGTTAAAATCCTGTTTGACTGAATTCAGTTTATGTAGTCCCACTGACTTCAGCAGAGTAGTTCTACTCTTAAACTCTCAGTATCTTACTAACCAAATTGACAACATGAAATACACCTGAAGAGCTCTTTTTAAAAGTTTGCATTTTAAGATCCAAAGCTATATAGGAATTGCTTATTTGTTACAATTCTGAGCATTCTAGTTTGTTGTTTAAAATAGGGATCAAAGAAATCCCAGATTTTTTTTTCTTATAGAGAATAATGATATATCTTAAATTATAGCTATCCTAACTTGAACTTTTTGACTTCCTGGAGGTGGATTCTCCCATCCTGGGGCCAGTGTAACATGTTAGTATAACTGGGTTTTCTTCCTTCTCTATTACTGACTTCTGTGACATGTTGTTTCATTTATTGTTGGTTTGAGTTTCCTTGTTTTTCTGTTCATTTTGAGAATGTCTGGCATTATCCTTAGTTCAGTTATTGGAGATCAACAGCTTGCTTTATTACTGTTTTTGTAGATGATGAATGTGAGTGACTTTGAGAGATGTCTTTCTAAATCAGTTGAGATGCTGTAAATATTAGAACAGCAATCACTTCACACAAAACAAGTATCTGCTGTTTCTGCTCTGCTGGGTTAAGATTAACTAGGTTTAAGATTTCTATTGCTGGATTGTATCTTTCCAGTGAAATCTTCTATTGAAGCTGTCAGACATTGATGAAATTAGTTAGTACATTTCTTGATAAAGTTTTTCTTTTAATGATCCTTCCCCGAGTTCACATCAATGTGCTATGTATGTATGAAAGGTGCTTATAACAAGTTAGCAAATATGCAGATTATGATAATTAGTGGGCTGTGGATGGATAAAAAATGAATATGTGTGGATGCCTACTTGGTGTTCCTTTTGGTGGAATTGTTAAGCATCTGGCACCAGGAGAGGGGAAGGAAGTTGTTGAAGTTCATAACTTCATTAAGTACCACCTTCCGATGTTATATTCTGTCTTGAAAAAGCTCCTATAGTCTCATTTTCACATATATAGTGCAAAGTCTGCAATATACACATTTTCTGAAAGTATAAATTTTTAAAATCACCTTGGAAACTCAGCAGTCAAATGTAGTTGATATATTATAATTCTTTATGCTATCTCACTCTCATCTTCTTTTCTTTGTAACTTGTTGACAGATTAAAGTGAACACTTAGCTAGTAATCAGCTTTTATTTTATTTTTTCATATAAAAGCTTCTAATAGGTCATGGCTTGGAGGCACTTCATCTTTATGCCAAACTCAACAGCAACCAAAACCAAAAGAAACCAAAAAAACCCTCTAACAACAAAAAACTCAAACATGACTGTGGATTTTGTAAACCAGAGTGAGATACAGAAGAGAGATGGAAAAATCTGTTAATAACTTTATTTTCATCCTTTTATCTTGCAACCCTTGCCATAGTGACAAGTGAAAAAACTCCTTGAATTTCATTGAAACAGCAAAGAATTGCCTGTTTTATGGTGGCATTCTTCAAATGTATTTTGGCTCTGCTTTTTTATTACAGTTTTTCAGATAAGCTGTGTAGTGGGGCAGCTGACCTAACATGCAAGATAGAGAGAGAGAGGGAAAACATTTATAGAATATTTTATATCCTTGTGCAGCATTTCTGTCTGGTAGAATATAATAAATATTAAATAAAAAAAGTTGAAAAAAGTTGGAATAGAATTTGTAATAGGAGGACTTGGCTTTAAAAACTTGAAATATTTGCCCTTAGTAATTTGCCTTCCTTGCTTGCCAGTACAATTATTTTCAGTAATCTCAGTCCTTTTTCAATATATTGTATTGTGAAAAAGCAATTACTGAAAGATCTAAGCTGGAACAGAAAAACTATTCATTCCACACTGATAATTTTCATTCAGGGACATGGTAAAAAATTGCTTTGGAATTGTAAATGGTTCCCATGTGCATAAATAAAAATAGAGACAAATGATTCTGAAATGAACCTTCATGTCACACAAATACCAAACAAATCTGAAGCACAGTTGAGTAAATGTATGGAGCATACTTTTATGATTAGTAAATAGCAGTCTGTATAAGTGTTCTGTATAATTTAATTGTTTCATATTGATTCCTTCTTGTTTTGCAAGTGGTTAAGCTTTGTTGTTTTTTACTGGTTTCTATCTGAGGTATTTTTGAGTCTTTACCTTGCTGTCCTATATGTTTTATGAAGACAGTAAATTAGGTTTCAGTGCTCAGCCAGTTGTCCTACGGATCCTGTCTTCAAATCCACCTGGAGTCTCTCTTGAGTCCTGCAGGATGTGGGTGAGAGGTGTTGATGCTGAGGAACACCTCACCCTGGTGAGGTGGGGCTCCTGGGGCAGGCACCCCAGCCCTGGTGCAAGTGGCCTCCTGTTCACTCTTCTGTGTGTTGCGATTCCCATGTTGGGACTCATATCCCGGCAAGGGTGAGCGGGCCTAGAGTTGACATAATACAGGCATGTTCTGGATGTTGAGTGTAGTCATTCAGCACTCTGAAGTGATGTAAGATGGGACGTGGGCATCTGCTGCTCCTTCAGGGTTGGCCTGAGGAGCTGCTCACTCAGCCCAGTGGTGGTTATAGAAGCGGTCAGATGTAATTCCTCTTATGCCTTGTGCTTCTCAGAGGTGCTCTTGTTTCTGTTTCAAGGCTCAAGGGTTTGAGAGAGAAACATTGGAACTGCCTGTCCCTTTTGCAAACCATTTTGCAAAAATGTTTTTTTCCAGTTCGTAACTACATTGGCTTTTACAGAGGTGAGTAAGAACTGTGTGTGGTTAGTGCTCCTGACAGAACTGGGATTTTACTTTCCAAAAGAAACATTTGGCTCAGACGTAAGAAGTGCTGGTGGTTCAGGTCCTGCAGATGGCTTTCTGACCTCTCTCACTCCTCCAGCTCACCAAGGGTGTTTCCTACTCTTCATGGCTCAATGGGCTCTTTTATTATGCTTGTCACCACATAATGTATTTATAGCTCTTAAGTGTGTAAACACATATTGCCACGGAGTTTATTAGCCTATCTTCTATTTTGCTGCTGATTGTCGTTCTAAGATGCTTTTACCAAGGACTATTATAATAAATTATAAATAGTTAAATAATTGTTTAGAAATGCTCTGACTCAAGCTTGTTATACACGAGGACTTATTTAATTTTTATTGGTAAATGGGAACTATTTTCCTTAACAGTTTGGTACTCTGAACATCAGAAGGGTCTGCAAGCAAATTAATCAGGGTGAAAATAGTAAGATCATCACTGCTTGGGCTCCTCTCCTCCCTTCCATGTGGGAAACATGACATTTTCTAACCAGATAGTGGGAATGTTTTCTTCTGCAGGCCTGAGTCACTTGTGAGGAATGCTAAGATTAATGCACAAGATTAATTTTCTCACTGCTGTCTTCTGTGCTGGAAAAATGGAAGTTTGCTGCCTTTGAACTTTTCTCTCATTTCCAGCGCAACTTCAGGTACTCAGAACGTTTTTTTCCTACAGATTGAAGCCAAATTTTGCTCTGTAAAATCTGTGAAATTTGTCCTTGCCTTTTAGTGACTATGAGCAAAGAAGTCAATGCATGTCTTTTTCAGACTTAGCTTATTTTAGAGTACAGCAATTAATCTTTTTGTTTGCTCTGGTGCATTTTGCGTGCTTCTGTAATATACAGAAAACCTTCTGTTTTCAAAGAGCTGTGAACAGTTTTTACTTTATCAGAGTTCCCTAGATGTACAGAATCAGTTTAATTCAATTTTTTTCACTTTCAAACTTATATTAATTATACTTAATCTATAACAGCTGTTCTGAAAAGGCATTTTTGTTTATATTGGATTCTCTGAGAGATCGTGCCCATTGTTGTCTTTCTTAATTGAACATTAAGAATTATTGAAAGAATTAGTATTAAGTACTAAAATTAAATTAAAAGAAGAGATAAAGAATGCTTTCCCAGGGTGCTCCAGAGTAAGCACTACTGTCTGTATATTGAATCTCACAAAACCTTCATGGCTGACAGTGGGCCAGTTTTTAATGCATGTTATTTTCACTGTGACATGTATTACACAAGTATTGCCATTGAATTTGAGCAAAAAGACTTAAAGTTGTGTCTGAAATGAGTAAACTAGCTGTTGAAGTAGTTTTAGGAAAAGCAGTAATATAAAAATGCGTTAATGTTCCCATGGCTAAAGCACCTTAATTTATATAATTTTAAAGATTTAACATATGTAGTTGAAAGGCGGGATAAGTGAAAGGAGTGCAACTGGATTTTTCTCTGTGGCTTGTAAATAACAGCATGTTCTTTGTACGATCCCTAAAGGAGCAGGAGCAAAGTTCCAGGTACCTTTCTTTGCGCTTTGGGCCTGACAATAGTTTCCAGCACTAAGGAACAGCTTTGTCCTGCTCTAAGCCCCATTATTCCTTTCAAGGCTGCAGGGGAAATGCCTGGCTTTCCTCAAGCCCTCCCTGTCTTCCAGTGCTGCTGCCTACACAGAGAGAAGGTGGACTGGAAGTGGTAACACTGGCTTTGGGCCAACCAGTGTCTTTCTCTCACTTATTTGATGGAAAGGAAATCAGACTGGAAGCAGCTAGGAAGAAATGGAGATGCACTTGGTATAGTCTTGTGCAGGTACTACTGATGTGCATCGTGGCTGCCTTGTTAATGCTTGTCAACTGTGTTCTCTTTGATGCTCATACACTTGGAGAAGTAATTATTCCAATCCAGACTACAAAAGAAAAAATTAAAGATAATTTCCATTTTAGATAGGTTGCTTTCTCAGAGAGGCTTATTTGTCAAAAACATATGTAAAATCATATTCCACTGATGTAATTGAAATTTCTGCCTCTTTCTTCATGTAGGATATGCGTTTACTCAGGGTTTCTGTAATATTAAGGGCCAGAGATTATCTTGTAGCAAATGTCCTATTCTGCTCTTTCGTGGGATTCTCGTTCTCCACTGTGATGAGCAGATCATAGAGGTGGACAAAGCTCTTGAAAGTTTATTTTCTCATTGAATCAATGAGAAGACCTAATTAGTAATTGAAAAGATAATTAAAATTTGACAAGCTGCCAGGATTTGTATATCACATTGTCATTCTTTTTCAATAGGGCATTATTTTTTGAAATTATTCATTACTCTTTTGGCCTTTTCTTTCTTTCCTGCTTTCCTACATCTGATTGCTTATTTAATTTATCCTGATTTTCTAATGCCCTGAATTTTTCTTTACTTGTTGTTGACACTATTTCATTCTGTGTTCTCCTTGTTTACATTTGCTGCTTTTCCTCCATAGGTCTCTGACTCTTGCTTTCTGGCTCAATCTCATGTTGGGTACTCATTAACTTCCTGTGAATTGTTCCCTTCAGGTGCTCAATGCTTGCTTCTACAATTTTTCATGATCCTTGTTTTGTTCTTTTCTTTTTATACCAGAATCAAGACTGGTCATTATTCCTGTTTACCGACATAATTTTCACAGACTCTTGAATCGTTAGATAGAAACAAAGGCAAGCATGTATTTGGTTTGCTTAACAAGGCTAGAAATTAATTTTAAGTGTAAAAGATAAAATCTTCCCCTTGACTCTGAGACTCAAATTTCATGTGAGTTCTCTATTTACATAACCTTGCTATTTCTGATTATCCATATTCAGCTCAGTTCCTTTCTACTTTCCCCACATCAATGCATTGTCAATTTAGGACTTCTTGTCTGATCAATACAAAAATTCAGATACCACGGATGAAAACTGCTTTTTAGTCTAAATGAGAGGGGAATTTTGTCTTAGACTTACTGAAAATATCTGAAGCCACCGCAGTTTGTTACAAGCCAACATGTCAGGTTAAACTCAAGAGGAGACAGATTGAATCACAAACTGCAAGAGATGTTCTGAGCATCTTCCTGAGGCCTTCTTCAAAGACACTTGTTTTATTTATGGTGTATGTTACTCCAGTATGTTTTAAACAGAGAAGAAAGAGGAATTAAGAGTTGTAAAAGTACAGAAATGCACTTGAAGTGTGGCACTCTTCACACTGTGTTCCACCCTGACTGACAACAGTTGCTTTGACGCATCTGGAGAAAAAGGATTAAGCCCTGGATCTTGAACGATGCACTCATACTTGGGCAGTGAGTAGCAGGGTGCAGTCCACATCTCAGACTGGTGGTGGACTTCCATTCCAGCTTCTACAAATGGTTTCTTGCTGACCTTAAACAATTTCCTTGGGGCTAAATTAAAATAGGGAGGGAAGTGTCAAACTGCAAAGTTGTAACAGACCTTTGAAATGCTTGGCTTTTTCTGGAGGGGAAGCTACCTCCTTGAGTACGTGCCTAAGCTCACTATGCAGTGGAACAAAGAAGCAGGTGCTGTATCACAGACCTGCCAGCATGGCAGAAAGGGCTGCATAGGACCCGCAAAACATGGGTTCACTGTTCTCCAAGGTGGCCTGTGAGGAGGTTCAAACTCGTTTCTTGTAAGAGCTAAAAGCCACTAGGTTAGAGAACAGCCTAAAATCAGGAATCCCTTTGTTTGTTTGTTTTTTTTTTGTTTTTGTTTTTGTTTTTTTTTGTTTGTTTTTTTTTTTTTTTTTGTTTGTTTTTTTTTTTTTTTTGTTTTTTTTTTTTTGTTTTTTTTTTGGTTTTTTTTTGTTTTTTTTTTTTGTTTTGTTTTTGTTTTTTTTTTGTTTTTTTTTTGTTGTTGTTGTTGTATGGGGGTTTTTTTATTGTGGTTTTTTGTTTGTTTCTTTGTTTATTTGGGGTTTTGTTTGGGTTTGGGTTTGGGATTGGGTTTGGGATTGGATTTTCGTTGTTTTTGCTCTTGGTGTTTTTTGTTTGTTTTTCAAATGGAAATCTGTTAGGCAGAACAAAACATTACTTAAAACTATAATGTCCTTGAAAGTCAAGAAATTCTCACTTTATGAGCTCAAGTACCTTAGGAAATCTCACCTTTAATACTGCCTTAGCAGATGGTGAGGGAATAAGTCTACAATGTATATGTGATTTTTCTAATGCTTAATAAGAAGCAGACAAGTGCATTGTTGAAATGCAATTATATATAGAGTAGATGGGACTTACATTTTAGGCTTGCTTTATGAACTGACTATCATAAGTTTTGGAAAACATTATTTTTTAAAAAATTTTAGTAGTTTTGTTTTATTACAACTACTCTCTGTGCCACTGTGTTTTAATGTTGGGTGTCACAGAGAAAAAAAATTCTGGGTCAAAAAGAGGCTTTTAAAACTAAGTAAGACAAGACGTTACCTCTGGTGAAGAAGATCACCCTGGTCAGATCCCACAGCTGAGAAGGTCACATGTACACTGCCTGCTGTGTTTTAGTCAAAGACCTACTTTTTAAAATTTATTAGCTGGTCTACTCAGACTGAATAACTTAGTGACTGCTACCATCGAGCAGCTATTCAGTAACATGTGGAGAGGACAAGACCCTCTGGCTGGAGGCAGTGACAGGCAGCTCAGGCAAGTAGGAAGGGAACAACCTTGCCAGACAGTGCAGGGCTTGCACTAACAGGTAAAGCTTTCAGTGATTTACTAGCAAATTACCTGGGAAGAGAAGCAAAACACACTCTGCTTATGCTGGAAAATAAGTGACTGCCAGTGCTTTTGTGCACACAGGCATTCTTCAGTTGTGAACTCAATCTGAAATACGTAACTCAGTCATAGTTCCAACAAGACCTTTAAAAACTGGTTTATTTATTCATTTTATTTTCTTCCCCAAACTATATAAACACTTGTGTTTGAAAATGAGAGCCCTTCTTTTTCCTTGTGCTTTCTCCTTCCAGCAGCACATCAGTGACCTGATTTTCAGAGGAACAGCTCTCAAAGTCCACAGGAGGTACTCAGCATGTCTGAAAATCAAGCCATAAATAGACGTGAATCTCTCTTTCTATTTTCCTCAAGGAACTGAACTGCCAAGTCTCAGCAAACAGCCAAAGAATCCCAGCTTGTTCACAAATGCTAATTTAAAGCTGCATGTGTGTTTGCATAGGCTGCATTGGACTGAATAAGTCTCAGCCACAATAAAAGAGAAATGTATTTTTCTGAAAGGAATCTTTAAATTCTTGGAGGTTTAGGAAGGGGAAAAAAAGGCTGTCGTTTCAGAGATCTGCATCTGTGGGATCTGTGAGTAAGCCTGGAGCGGAAGCAAAGAGGAAATCCCCCACACCACTTAATGAAATGCTGTTGTGGGACAATCACTGCCAAAGAAACTCATCAGTTCAGATTTTGAGCATCTTTGTCTGTTAAAAGTGTCTGAAATGAGCAAGAGAAACATGCATTTCCTGTGTTGGGGGTCTTTTTTTCTATATTAAGATCCAGATTGTTATTCTGTAGGAAATAGTATCACTTATATTGGGAAAAGCAGGGGACAGATCTGGGTTTTATTATGACTCCTTTCTCAATGGTTTGACTTTCTGTTTGTTTTGAAGATCTTGAGAACAAGAAATTATTTCCTAGCACAAAAGAAGTTAATAGTCACACTGTCATGTTCCTTTCGTGTCTCTTCTTGAACATTTTCTCAGATCAAAACACTGTTATGTGCAAATCTGGTGTGGAAAAACTGTATTATAGGAAGAAAATTCCTATCTTAAATGCTCACTAAATTCACGGGAAGAAAGATATGCCATTTGTTCTCAGGGAAAAGGAACCTTAGGATTCTTCCAAAGAGAAGGCATTGCTAAGCTCAAATTAACACACTGGTATCTCTCCAAGGTGTCACAGGTCCAGCAAACTAGATCCCCAACTTATTTACTTGAAATAGCAGAGTACAGATATGCTCCAGATCAAGGTAGCTGTACTCTAGTTCCATTTAGTAAATTATTTGTAAATTGTCCCAGATATTACATGAACCATTACATGTTTAATTTTAACAATTCCCCTCCTGCATATAAATCAGTATAACTCCACTGACCACAACAGGCTAAGGCAAGAAGAGGGAGCAGAAAATCCAAAGAGATAATTGAATGCACCATTAGCAAGCTGGCTGACGATACTAAACTGGGAGGTATTTCCTCTTGCAGAGAGTTATAGATAGGTTGGAGCTTTGAGCAATGATTAATGGGATCAAATTTAACAAGTTCAAATGCCATATTGGCATCTGGGATGCAGTAACACTGGGCACAAGTATAAGCTGAGAGAGCAGTGGCTGGAGATCAGCCCTGCAGAAGGGGATCTGGTTGGGCAGCAGCTTACCAGGAGCCAGCAGTGTGCCCTGGCAGCCCAGAGGGCAAACCCCATCCTGAGGTGCATCAAACACAGCACGATCAGCTGGGCAAAACACAGGATTATCCCACTGTGTTCAGTCTTGATGCAGCTTCACCTGGAGCTCTCTGCGCAGTGCTGGGATGCACTAGTTAAGTAAGATGTGAAGGCCCTTGAATGCATTTGAAGGAGGGCAACAAAGCTGGTGATAAGGCTGGAAGGCACATCCTGTATGGAGTGGCTGAAGGCCCTGGCTTGTCTGCTTTGGAGAAGAGAAGGCTGAGGGACAACTTCATTGCTCTCCACAGCTGTCTGAGGAGGGGAGGGGGAGAGGAAGGTGTTGAGTGTTTCTCCCTGAGGTCCAGTGATCTTTACCAAGAGGGTGGTCAAAAGTGAAACAGGTTTCCTAGAGAGGTGTTTGGTGCCCCAAGCCTGTCAGTGTTTAAGAGACATTTGGAAAATGTCCTTAATAACATGGTTTAACTTCTGAGCATCCCTGAAGTGGTCAGGTAAGCTGGTCATTGCAGCTCCCTTTCAACTATTCTAGTGTAGTGTAGTGTAATCTATTCTATTCTCTCACTTCCATTCTCCAACCTCATTTTGCCTTTGAATTCTTCCATATTTTAACTCTCTCTTACCATTCCAAGAAGATAACCTTTTTCCATAGGATCAGGATCTTTAGTCAATAGTCTCAGACACAAGTATGTCCTCTACCTCCCACAGTTTCTCTCTTTTATCAAATGGGTGTTGAATGTGTAAACTTTCAGGTACCAAGATGACACGCTTTCCTCTTCTCAGCTGAACATAACTGCTATTCCACAGCCAACCCTATCAAATTCTCATTTATTTCAAACCTTGCCCATGTATACCTAAGTAATCAATCTCAACAGGAGATGTGAAAAGTAGTTCTACCTCCTCTGATTCTCCCAAATACACAACAGCCTGGTGGTGAAGGCCAGCCCAGGGTCCTGGTTATATACCCACATGCCTGAGTACCAAAATTCTATTTCTAGCAGCAATAGTAGCTGTTCTTAAACTACCATGAAAGAAGGGGACTCCGGTGTCACATCCCCTTTTACACAATGAGGATCTTAGCATGAAGGTTGCTTAATCTCAGAAGAGAGCTGCAGTGACTTCAGGTATTGAGCAGTGGGTCCTGAGTCATAGGGACCTACAATGGGGACATGCTTCTTGCCGTTTTCTCCTGGTAACTGAGCAGCTCCCCATCTACACTTCTAGACATTCAGCCCTGTCTTCTGGAGGCAATTGTTTCTCTCCGCTGACTGTCTAAGGAGCATAAGCATCTGACTGAGGTGCTCCGGATGACTGTGCCAGGATTAGTCATCTATGTTTTGGGTACTGTGGTTCTTGACTTCAAAATGAGAAGTGGCAGTTTTGCTATGACTATTTCAACAAAGAATCCTGTATGCAGAGTACATAGATAATAAAAGAGAAGGTCCAAAATCAGTATGAAAAGACTCCATGCTAGTCTGTTTCATAGACATAATCCCTTTCTCTTGGAAGTATGAGGAACCTTACTATTCTTCAAAACTGAAAATACATCAATGAATAACTTTAAGCATACTAAAAACTAGTCTTAAGTAATCTTTAAACAAAACCAGCTCATATGATAAATATTATGACAATAGTCTTTTTAAAAAACCTCATTAAGCAGTTGCATGTAATGAGTTAATAATTTCCTTGCTCACAAATACCCACACACTACTATGAATTGTACACGAACTCTATTTCTCTTGCAGTAATGTGGCATAAATGTCTGTACTGTTTGGCTCATGACAAATTTTCTCAGTGTTACAACTGAGGCAATATTTAAGGGTTTATTTATTTTTTGTTTTGAAAAGTTCTGATAATTTTATTTTGAATCACCATGAAAAGAAACCATAAAGAATAACTTTATAAAGCAAATTCAGTTCATGCTAAATGAATTCAATGCAGAACAAATTGTTTCACCACAGTTTGAAACTTCTTGCTATTAATAAAATTATTATTATCAAAATTTTGTTTAACTTGAATAAGCAAAACACTGCAATTCAGCAAATCAAATGGTTTATTTTCAATTCACATGTTTTATTTTGGAGTTCTGAAACAAAACAACTCCATAAATGCTATACATATTTTTCCAGTGTTGCAACAATCCCGTCCTCAATTCTTAATGACAAAATTTTACTCCATTTTAAACAAACTTTATTTAAGCTGTAATGCAGTACTCCCTCAACTACAAATTGAGACAAGTTGAAGGCAAAATGATGTTAAAGAGAAAAATGCAGACAGATATATGTAC
This sequence comes from Margarornis squamiger, assembly GCA_035222235.1. Taxonomy (NCBI): domain Eukaryota; kingdom Metazoa; phylum Chordata; class Aves; order Passeriformes; family Furnariidae; genus Margarornis; species Margarornis squamiger. The sequence continues at coordinate 141,308,248 of JAWWTY010000077.1, read as the reverse complement.
TTGATTGACTGTTCCAGGTTGTCAATCAGATTACTCAGCATCATACCATTATTCCACATCATATATCAGAGATGTTAAAGATCACACTGAGTCTATTCTAGCATTCATAAAACTGATATGCTGTAAAAAGCCAACAAGGTATGGAGTTATAAATTAATATCTTTCAGGCACTACTGCTAGCAAAAATGTTCAATATTCATCAAGACCATAAAATATTCACCTGGAATTCATTGAAGGTCAAATGCAAAACTCAACTTCTATTCTCTAAACAAGCAAATTATTCAAGTTACCCTGCAATTATTGCCAGTTTGGCATCTTCCAGGCAAACTGGTTTTAAAATAAATCAAACAACTTTTTAGATCAATTTGTAAACTCCGAATTGTTTCATGAGCCTTTATTGGGCCAATATGTGAGAGGAAAAAGGTGGAACATTTTTAAAAGGATTGAAATATCTGATCTGTCTAGGAAACTACCATACAAAATAAATGCAAACTCAAAAGATTTTCTATAATTTTGACTCTTAAAGACATTATTATCCCAGAAGTTTTTAGGTGAGTTGTAAGTTTAAGCTTCCAAAATTCTTTTTTTTTTTTCTCATTTAGCAGAAATGAAATCATTAGTAGGTCTTTGTCTATACATCTATAAAGATGACCACCGTGATAACTCTGAGGACCTTTTTATGCCAGTATTCTGTATTCAAGGACCGCAGCACTTCCTTTTTAAATAGGAGTGAACAACCGAAGATTAAAAAGTGAACACATTTACCTCCAAAACAAAGAGGAAAAAACTACAGCCCATATGACTTAATCCAACCTTCCTGTGGCTGGAAGAGCAGATCTGAAAACTCAAGCCACTAAGTACAATTTTTCACTTATGGGTTATTGTAAACCTGGCCTACTTAGTAATTGAATGGAGCTTTAACAACTCAGAAAATCAATTGTGTTAGAAAGTCAGGGAAGAAACAAGGAGAATGACTCTTGTTTTTAAGGGACATTGATAGCCCTTTGTCATTACCTTTTGGCTTCCTAAGGAAAAAACAGATGCAGATATGAAGCTACAGAAACAATTTGTGTTGTGATGAAAGAGAGTGATGACAGAGACTGGTTTGAGAAAGAACATAGACAAGGTGTTTAGATAAAGAATATGATTCCAACCAGGAATTTCTTGTAGAGAGAAAACTTGTGTCCAAAGAAGTCTTTGTAAAGTGAATGTAAGAGAAACTGATACCGAACAAATTCAGAAGGAAAATAGTGGACAGTTTAGAACAGTGCTGGTGCTGAACAAATGTAGTACCTTGAAACAATGATTTCTTCTCAACTCAAAGTTCTCAAATAAAGGGCTTCCTTTCTGAATGACTTCCTTTCGTCAAGACAGATGTAAAGGAAATCAAATACTACAAGGAAATTGGATTACTAGATCAATAGTCTTATCTCCTGATAAACTTGTAAGAAGTCAGTGGACAGATTTTCAGTAACATTACATGAGGAAAAATTTTACCCTGTTAGTGTTATTTGGTTTAAAACTAGATATCTGGAGTTTCACCAGACATGATCCTTTTTAATACACACCTTTTATAACATTTTCCCCAAAGACAGAATACTTCTTGATCTAATTTGTGGGCTTGAAGGAATCTTGTGCTGGGGACAATTTCTTTTCTAGAGTTAATGCATGAAAGCCCCACTGTGGATGTGTAGTGTAGTATATGGGAACCCAAAAACATATGTAGAGCTTGAAAAACCTTAAATGGGATTTTCATGATCTTATCATTTTCACACTTGCATAGCAGATGTTTGATCTGATAACTGGGCTTAAATTTGCAATAACACCACGCAAATTTTCCTGTGAGCATAGCACTAAATATCTCAATAAAAAGGCATAAGAATAGATCAAACCTTGGTGCTTTGAGGATCCAAGTAAGACTTGATTTCACTTGCATTTTTAAAAAGTTTTTCAGTTCTTTTGACACCAAACCTCAAAAATACCAGCATACTAATCTGCTGGGGGCCAAGTGCTCTTTCATTTGCAAATGTCACCAGTCATTTCTTTAAAAGTTCTGCAAACTGCTACAAGACACCAGGATCTACACTGGCCTGTGTGGGAACTTTCAGTGCTCAGGTAGTATGCAGATAGTCAATGCTCATACATAAAAACCCGGAGAATAAGGACGGTTAGAAAGTCTTGAACCAAAAGGAGTTTGCAGTGACTTAATCATCATTTAAGTACATTGTTGAAATTAATAACTTGAATTTAAAATAATGACAAATCTTCATTTTCTCTTTCCAGGTCAGCAAATACATTAAGATTGAAGCATATATCAATACTGGGTAAAACCAGACCCTGTAAGTCTTATTAATATGCACAGATGTTCTTAGTTCTTGTAATTCTAGTATTCCAGTTACTAAACCCCTGTACCTGTGAAAACTCATGGAAAATAGGAGTCTGAACATTTGTGAATTCCATTCTTTCCTCTACGCCAATCAATCATTTCCATGTCCAGCTTTGACGCAGTAGGAACTTAAAACACATTGTTTATGCTGATCAAAACTAGCCACAATTATAATGTTCCTTTACCATACCTATGGTTCTGGGTGCTGTGCAGCTCATATGGGAAAACTCCATAATTACTTATTTGACCTAGAAGCTGGGAGGCTGCAGAGACTCTGTATTTGCCCTTTTCTCACTTTTTTCAGTAGTTCCTTGCATGGACATTGCTGGCAGTAGGCCACTGGGCTAGATGGACACTTGATATGACCTACAGCAGATGCAGAAAAGGTCTCTAGGATCATTGAATACAGCCACTAACTTAACACTGCCAAGGCCATCACTAAACCATCTTTCTATTTATTAGTAAGTCCCAAACCTGAATTACAAGAAATCCTGTAAAGAGCTGTGAACCAATTAGTTTCACATTTGAGGGGAGACGGGTGTGAGAGTTGCAAAATTCTGAATATTTTAAAAGGTATGTGACCACAATAAGTCACACAGATGGAGAGAATGCAAAACACAGTGATTTAGAAACTCTTGTGGTTGTGAAAGACCACCATTGTATTTGTGCACGGCCTACAAGCTCCAAAGGCCATGTGTGAAAAGGAACACGCAAGATGTTGCTTTAAAGAGCAACACATTTTGAAGGTTTGACAGCTCCTGCTGAATGCTAGAATATGTGGCCTCTTGTTGATAATTCGTAGTACAATTTTTCAAAGAAAGCAGGAAATGGAGCCTTACTTCAGAAAAAAAAAAGAAACAGAAAAGAGAAAGAAAAAGTTGACTCTTACTTGAAAGCAGTCTCTATATATAACATTTCAGGAAGCATTAACCGAGCCACTTACTTTAATCATATTTGTTAAATTAATTATAATGTAGTGTCTCTTGAAAGAAAGAGAAGCATGGAAATACAGGGCTGGAAGACAAAACATTTGTGCTCTCACTTTAACTCATTCTTCATGTAAGAGTAGTTTTATGATGATGCTGAGGAAGTAGTTTAGGAAATTCTATTTCTCTGTCTGTAAACTTGCCATAAAAATATTTTTCTTTTCCACTCACAGGGTGCTTTGAGGCTTCAGGATATCCTTAGAAAAAACTTTACCAGTACTAGTGGGGTTCCATGGGAAGAAGTTGTTCAAGGGTGGAGCAGAAGCATTAAGAAATTTAAATGTGTGGTTGGTCACACCTATGCTGGAAGTCAGAAACCATGGAAAACAGACCCTGCAGTGCAGGGCCAGTGAGAACAAGGACAAGCCGCTAACCAGCAAAATAGGTGGAAACTGTATCAGCCCTGAATGAAATGATCTTGCACTGTAGAGGCTGGTAATAAAGGAACTAAAAGACAGCTTGAGTCATCAGATTCAGACTCTAGTCAACTGTGACATATCCTACTTCTGCCTCTTCCAAGAAATATTATAGGTATGGAGAGAGCTACTTTACATCTATACAGATGTCTGGCTCTGAATTAAGCCAGTCTCACCCTGTTGACTTGGACAGAACTATACTTATTTATACCAGAATATTTGGCTTTCATTATAGCCTTCTTTTCTTTTTTCACTTTAGCACTGCCAGTAAAAATCAAAACCAAACAAAACTTTGCTAGAATGGGTCACAAGTCTTTGTGCAAAGCCATGAAGTTGGCCCTTGGCAGCATGTTCCCATTGTGTCCAATTCTACCACAGCATTCTGCTCCCTGCTGCACCCACTCTACAGCCTTCACTGACACTGGGATGTCTTTCCTGCAGGACTCAGAAATTAGCTGTTTTAAGGAGTACTCATCCCAACATTTGCTTTGTTACCATGACCCACTGAGGAATACCCAGAGATGAGAGATATATCAAAGCATACTTTGAAATTGTTAAATTCTTTTAATTTTGACTTAGCATCTGAAGCAAGGATGAGCTGACCTGCAAGACTGGAACTTTCCCATCTACTCTTGGATGCTGTGGGAATGGAGCATTGCTATAGACACTCATACAAGGTTGCTACTACAGTGGTCCTATGACCACTTGCAGGGTTTCAGAACACCTCCCTGAGGCTTCTGCAAACATCTTTGTTCGCTGTTGGTGCAGGTGTTAGTTTAAAGAGTTATGTCAAGAACAGCAGTCAGGGGTGTACAAGAACAACACAAAGGGTGGAGTCCGAGTTTCATCTGTAGATAGTAATAAATCATAGCACAAAATAAGCTGGGACTGCCTTTTTCACTCCTTTCCACTGCACCATACTGACCACTAGAGTTTGCTGTATTAACGTTCGAGTGAACAAATCCAAAAGCTCTGAAAGAGCCTTACAAAATAATTTCCAGAGAAAGCATGAATTCCCTTACCACAAGCTGTAGAAACTACAATGCCCTTTTCCAGCTGTTGATATGAACTCAACTTGAAATGTAGAAGAAGCTACAGGAAGTGTATGATTTAGTAATTGGCACTATATTCTCTCTGTTGGTACAATGCCAATGTTCTAGCAGTGTGCTAGGGGACACTGTGCTATTTTCAGATTAAGTGAAAAATCAAGGTCCTGACTTGCTGATCATTTTAGCTAATTAAAGATCCCTTGGCATTTATTTGCAGAAGAAGGGATATTAGCTTTGATGAGCTGGCAAAACTCCAGCTAAGAGAAGCAAATGTTGTAGAGCAGGTTTTCCCTGAAATTCTGAAAGGTGAGTGTCTATTTTCTTCTTTCACTTAATAGAGTAACATTGAACTGTGCTGTAAAAACAAGATACTTTTCATCTGGAAGATGTTTTAGTTTTTAAAGTACTATGTCACACACTAGGACAGAAAATTAGATATGATGGCAAAAATTAATTTAGGAGTTTTGATGCAAAGCAAACTCTGATTTTGGCAATCAGATTGTTCTCTGGATGAATCTCCAATGTAGTTTCAATGTTGTCACATTTAAGACTTCTTAGTGAAATTCATCTATTCCCCCGACAGACGTACTGGACAGTTTGTTCTCACCTCCACTCATATTCTTGCTTCAGCTGGACTCAGTCCCAGTGGTGGCATCAGCAGAGGGAACTCTGACAGAAGAGACAATCAGTCTCTTTTAATTTGCTGTGACTGCCACCCCAACAGTCCCAGGGAGCAAGATGCAAGGAAGACTAATTCTAAAGAAGTCTTGCTCCCTGCTTGCAGCTCTGGTAATGGGTGTCCTTGTTCACAGTTGGGTTGGGGCCTGTTCTGTCAAGAGAGAGAACTGATTCCCCTGATCTTTAATAACGTCTCAGCTTGTTGAAAGCGATTCTTTTCAAACACACATGATTTGGTCACGTTTTTGCAAAGACAGAAAAAGACTCTACATAACAAGTTCATCCTTTGCCAAATTTCAATTCCCTGCTTCAAAGTCAATAAGGGCCAAAACCTCTCATCAAAATTACTTCCCAGCAAAACACTTCTAGAGTGAAGAAAAAAGTATTACCCCCATTCTCATACCCCACAAAGCTTCTCCATGTCACAGTTTCAAAGAATCCAAAAGAAAAGAAAAACAATCAAAAATATCCACACAGAAACTGGAAGATATTAAACAACTTCAGTCCAAGTAACCACACTTTAGCAAAGTGATAAGCAAGTGAGAAATGGGAGCATATAAGCATACCAATCCAACTTCGCTTCTATTAGTTACTTGAAACAGTAATAATATTTACCAAGCTGATGATAAAGGAACAAAAGGAGACCCTGAGATAACAGTCACATGCAATAATAATATTCCCTCTTTTAACATTCCATCCTTCTGTTTCAATTACTCACTACTTGTGTCCCCAGTGAGGTCATAACTGAGTTCACTCATGGTGAGGTAAACAGAGTTTAATGGGACTGCATGTAATGAGTAGGTTACAGGATGGTCTTTACTGAATCACAGTCAGGAGTAAAATTCCAAATACTCATACATTCATTTTCCAAGCCCGAGATCTCAAGTCAGAGGTCTTCTGCATGCTCTTGATTTTCGTATAAATTCAGTTTTCTAAGTGTCTCATTATTTTTGGAACAGAGCCTAAGTCATCTAGCAACAGCATTTTGAAATTATGACTTTCTGTCTAGTTATCTGTGCAGAGCCATACACTTAGAGAATTCATAAACAATAAAATCCAGTCATTGTTTTTCCTGAACTGAGCCCCAACCCAACAGATGCACTTATAAAGAAATTATTTAAACTAGAAACAAACACTTTAGGAATTAGCCAAACAAGCTAAAAATAAAAGCACGTGACATGCTGCAGAAGTAAAATATTCTGCCTCAAAACTTGAACAATAGTGGTCAGAGGCAGCCTGAGAATTTGAGGTCAAGCCAGAGAAACAACAGATTTTCAGCACTCACAATTCAACATACCCAACTGCTCTCAACTACAGCCCTCTGGAAATACACAAGGCTGCCTGAGGAGCTCTGGGGTGGATTAACTAGATGGTATATTGGGAAAAGTGAGGAAATGAGCAAACACATTTCTCAAAGCAGTTTGGGTGACTGAGAGGTTTCAGGAAGATGCTCTATAATTTCTCCTGGTGTTCCTGAGGCAGCAGAGGAGCCCAGCTGCTCAGTTATCTTCATTATCTGTGGTAAGTTTGCATCCCTTTAAGACTTTGTTTGTGCTTTGTTCGGAAACTTGGAATTGTTTGGAGTTTGTAGCCCCTTGCCTTCTCATCTTAAGCAAATATTAGGTGTGCCCTTTAAAGAAAATAAGCAGTAAGATGATGTCTTTCTGTCCAAATTTTTTACAAACATCCTTGAACAATTCCTAAACTCTAAAGCACTTGACATTTTATGCAGAGCTTTAAGAAGAAGGCCAAATTAGACAGTGCTCTGCTTTAGAGTTGAGACCACAGCCTCCCCCAGCTGATGACAGTTGCTGTTCCAGTAATGAAATCCTCAGTGTTTGCAAATGGCTTTCTTTGGTCTAATCATTCTGCAAAAGTTAGATACTCTTTTGGGGTCAGTGTACTTTCTGTTCTCCTCCAGCTCTTGACTTCACACTAGAAGCACTGCTTTAGTAATTTACACATACAAGTTCTTGGACCAATGAACAATTTGTGTCTATTGGTGTCAAAGTGTAACCCTTTAAAAGAGATTTTCATTTCATTTCAAGATAACACAGATCTCTTCTTTTTAATAAGCCTACCTAAGCATTTATACGATGCTTCTGAAATTGCTGTATCTGCATGCCTTTTGGAGCTGGTGGTAGTTTCACCTCATATGAAACTCTTTAAGAGAAGTGACTTTCCAGGCTACTTACACAGTCGCAATGAGCATTATTGTAACTATAGGCACAAAGAGAAAGGTATCTTACAGAGGTATCTCATTGTGGCAAGAGACATTCACAGGTGCCATCAGTCATGGTGTCAAATTAGGTAGCCAAGAAGGGCTGAAAGTATTAATATAAAAGTGTAGAGTGAAAAGCTTAAATTAGAAATTCTTTTCAGCTGTTTTCCTGTGTTGATTTAAAATAAATGACACACAGACCTCAAATACAACTTTAAATGAAGGTTTGCTTTCCAGACACAGTGCACAGATCTTAGATAAATAACCACAGAGTGCTACATTTCTAAGAAGAAAAATAGCCTATTTATGGACACAATATCTTATGTGATCCCCTCAAAGCAGAGCAGCCTCTCTTGCTCATGGCTTTAACACCCTTTTTGTGCACATTGCATCAACAATCTTCAATGAGTAAGGTAGAGACTGATGAATGACTGGTTTAGACTACAACTTTTTAAGGACTTAAGGGTAAGTAGCAGCAACAACAGGCCAACAGCTTAACCCAAAACTTAGTACAGGTGCAGGCACAGAGTGGGAATTAGATGACTGCTAGTCCATTCCATATTTACTCCAAAGCTGTCTTAAATGGATCCCAGGAGCCATCCTGTTGGATACTCTGAGCATGGGACTTGTGCAGCTGGTGTAAGAAACTCGCATCATCTGAGCTTCAGATATACACCATGTGTTTGCAGCATGGAGTCACAGACTGTCTCTTGAAACATTCTGGGTTGGAAGAGGACCAGGATTCTACACTGACACTGCCATGGCTTCCTGTTTTCCTGTAGGTAAGAGGCAGTGCAGTCGCAAGAGAGCAATACAATCCCTTCACTGAACTATGACCTAGTGCACTAGAGGTTTTCCCTGGCATGCAATGAATTATGATGCTTTACTCTGGGTAAGAGATAAAGAAAATTGAAAGGTGTGGATCTCACAGTCTAAAGAGGCCATAAATTGACCTAAGTGTAAAGGGCAGTGGGAGAATCACAACAGCCTACAAAAATGAGCATTATCTTTTCCTATCTATCATCACACAATGAATCCTCCACTGTATTGTCTCTCACAAAAGTCATAGCCACCTACCTACAGACTGCACAATGTATCTATGACTATATTACACTCGCCTACATATCAAACACCTCCTACAGTAGTATCAAATATTACACTGGAGGAATAAGATAGGATGGTGTCTGTTGATTAATTCATCAGTCTTTGCTAATATTCTGGTTTTCTTAAAATAAACCACTTGCATTTCTCCCAAGTATTTGCAAATCCTAGTGATCACTTCCCTTCTGGAACACCAGAAGACAAAGATCAGAGCAAACTCAGAAACATTATTCCTAGTCTTGCCCTGCTAGGTTCAGGAAATGTACATGTAATATGCTGCATGTAAACATGCATGTATGCATGGATATGTATGTAAAAGGAAGTGCTTTAAAATTCTGTAGAGAGACGTATAAAATAATTTACATTTCTTCTTAAGAGACTTGACAAATATTTTTCACTGATTACCCTTGAGTTTGGGGAGATGTCATTCTTAATTTGTTCTGTAAAATACCTTTTTCCTTTTTACAAGCTTCTTGCTGGCCATGGACCAGAAGATGTATTGTCTAGACTAGTAAATTCCATGGCTGCGTGCAGTAGGTAATAGAGCTGCTTTCATTCTTAAGGTTCCCAAGCACATCATAAACTGTTCACAGAGCTCACACCCAGCCCATCACTGAAATACAGTCACTGCTGCAGTGGAATTCAGCAGCTGCTTAATGGTTCATAGATCACTCTTGTTCCCAATTAGGCCAGTAGTAATTTTTCTGCTGCTTTCAGTGAGAAGGTTCTTGTGCACTAAGCCAGGCATGTGCTTAAGTACCTTGTTAAATCACAATCTAAAGGCTTAAACTTTCTCATATAGCATTCATACTGACTTCACTGGATGCAAATCTGAGCCTTTGGGGAAGAAATAAGTAGCAAGATCAATTGAAAACACAGGGTGAATTTTAGGTAGAAGAAAATAAGGTGAAAGTGAAGTACACACAACTAGTAAAGCAGATAATCCAGAAATTTCCTGGCCGTTCTAGCTGGTCCATTGAGGCACCCAAAAGGGGCCATTTTCATTATTAAAGCAGTTGCCAGTCTCATAGAGGGGAATGTTTAGAGTAGAAAGATAAGTAAAGAATGACTGTTAAACATGAGCTAATGAGAGTACCCTGAAAACTCCCTCTAAAATAATGTGAATTGAATAATACAAATTTCAAACTAAATGGGTCTCTAGGGGCAGGCTTGCAAATTTTTTCTCTTTTTAGTGAAACAGGCAAGAAGTTGCAGAAAGTACAGTTAATCTAGTACATGAACTTTATTTCTAATGTCCACATCCATTGCAGTAAGAAAGATTTGCTAATTTTCTAGTGGAAGGGCTCCCTGCCCATGGCAGGGGGTTTGAACTAGATGGTCTTTAAGGTCCCTTCCAACCCAAATCAATCCATGATTCTATGATTATAACTGCCTAGTTCTTCAGGTCCCATGCAACAGTAACACCCCATGGCTTCTGTACCAGGCATGAGGACACAGGGAATAAGTCTCAGTTACCTTTCTGAACAAGTTTTAGATATTTTTTCACCTATACAATTTTTTTCCCTACTTTTTCAGCTGCACACTGTACTTCCTTCTTGCTTACTTGCTGACAGATAGAAGATACAATTGCAAAGTAGTGATTTATTTCAGTGTAATGGAGACTTTCAATAACTAACTAAAGAAATCTGCCACAGGAAAACCCACTATGTCTAATTTCCTCCACTGTCTTTCCCCCCTCCCTCCTCCATGACTATTTCTTTTCTTTTTTTTTCTCTTTTTAAAATTATGTTTAGTGAATGAACTGAGAAGACAGACTGCAGAAGCCCACCAATACAGCACTCTGTTCAGTGGACATGAGACGAGTTTGAAAACTGGGGGTTTTCTCTTCCTTTCTCACAGCAGAAATTTTTGTCATCCCTCTCACAGAGAGTAATGGTACAAATTCCTGTCAACTGTGACAAAACAGCTGCTTCTCAAAACAGTTTGATTATTCATCTTTCTGAAACCCTTTTGCCACCGTGAATATCTTAAACCAATAATCACATGATTAATTGATGTGAAATTAAGATGTTACAGTATAAACTAGTGATTCATGCAAACTAATGGGAAATTTACTTATGCTCCTCACCACCAGAATATGCCTTAAATTAACTATCTAGTTAGAGGCTGGCATTCATTGTTGTTTGTACAGCATCTAGAAGAGAACTTAAGCTTGTTACAAACCTTTATATGCAGCTAAAAATAACAAAGTTTAATCAGAAAAGACTGGAAACACTAGTAGATGTTTAATTATGACCACATCACTGTGAAATTATTAATGTGAAAGTGAAAAATAAAGCAATTGCCTTCGTCAGGAAGTTCACAGTCCTTTAAATGAGAGAAACTGCTTGAGTAATATGTTGAAAGGTTTAAGACAGATTTTTTCAGGCTGGAAAACTTCTAGAGGACGATTTAAGAAATTATCAATTTCAGATACTGGAAAAGTCAGTAACTTTTGCTGCAATATGACATCATTTTATTAAACTTGCCCTTCAGACAAGGACTCAGCTGAAGATGAAAATACCTGGTACTGAGGTGTCTGCACACCAGCTAGGTATTAAAGGTATAACAGCTACTGGCGAGTTAGGGTTCTGTTCAACTACTTCATACATTTTCTAAGTGAAGTGTCAAGTCTGATCTCCAGTTACCACTTTGGTGTCATGTCAAGAAAGTAATGGACCTGCTTGAGTGGGTCCAGAAGAGGACCATGAAGATCATGAGGAGCTGGAGCACCTCTCCTTTTAGGACACACTGAGAGAGCTGGAGTTGTTCAGCCTGGAGAAATGAAGGTTGCAGGGAGACCTTATAGTGGCATTCATTACTGAAAGGGGGCCTACAGGAAAGATGGAGACGTCCTCTTTTATCAGGGAGTGTGGTAGTAAACTAGAGGTAACAGTTCTAAACTGAAATAGAATAGAGGGTTAGATTAAAGTTAGATTAGATATTAGAAAGTTATTTACTGTGAGGGTGGTGAGGCACTGGAAGAGGTTGCACAGAGCAGTGGTAGATGTCTCATCCCTGAAAGCATTTAAGGCCAGGCTGGACGGGGCTCTGTGAGGAACCTGGTCTAGTGGAAGGTATCTCTGACCGTGGTCGGAAATAGATGATCTTTAAGGTCCCTTCCAACACAAACCACTCCACAATTCTATGGTAGGATTTTACTGGAATCACAAAGACTATGTTTTCAGCCACATTGAACTGTAATTAACTGCATTGCAAAGTCCTCTTCCATAATGTTTCCAAAGTGCTGTTTTTACACTTTTCCCTGTGGAAGGGGATATCTCTGGGAAATGGCTAAGATTGTACTTATGAGTAGGATATTGTGAGTCAGATCAGATCAGCCACTAAAGATCTTCCAACTTGCTAAGTAGAAAGTCCCTGAACATCACTGATACTTGTGAATATTTTAGAATAACATGCAAAGAATAAGTTAAGCAAATGCTTTTAAAATTTAAAAAAGACTAACAGGAATCACTAAGATATATTGTCTTTCTCTTGTATGTATCAGTCCATTCCAGGCACTGATTCCTTTGAAACATCATCTGCCATCACAAGTCAGATGTGAGCTCCCCAGCAGCAGTTCATTGTTATAGACATTTCATTCTTTCTGTCTCCCTGCCCAGTTACATTGCATGGTCAGGAAGAATAGGAACAAAAAATTAAGAAATGTATTGACAAACTTTAAAAGACATTTTATCTGTGTATTGCCAGTAGAATTTTTGAAATTATCTGCAACTTGAGAGAGAAGGATAAAACATCACAATTAAAGAACAAGTCTCTCTCATGATTTCATGCAAGCATTGTTTGATTTTTATTTCTCTACAAGCTTCTGAATCCTAAATTTTCACATGCATCTTAAAATTTAAGAAGGTAATCTAAAAGACAGAATGGTATGTACAGATACTTTACCATGACCCAAGAAGTGTGTTAACTGTTCTTTTCTGAAGTAAACATCTTGCTCACACAAAGTCATTCATCATGAGACTTTTGAGGCACCTGAATAAGGTGGGAGACAAAAGTTCTGCCTAGTCAATAGGCCAGTGACCCTTAATTTGGTAGAAACTTCTCACATTACTTATACTAAGGTAAAGGCAGGCATTACATTCAGCATTACTAAATTAACCAGTTTCCTTTTTATTCCAAACTTCTTTCTTTCTTCTAACAACATTTTCTGATTTTCAAATATTTCAGCATTTCAATTATTTGCCTGTGAAGGTGGAGAAAGACCAGAGGAGGGCAGGCAGAGTCTGGGATGGAAAAAAGCCGCAGCTAGAAAGAGATGCTTAAAATATGTCAGAGAAATCAATAATCCAAATGAAATAAAGGACAGAGCTTTTCTAGTGAATCAGGGAATTCACCTTTGCTTTCCACACAGAAAGAACCCTGAAGCTGAATGCTGCCTCTTCTTACAGTGGCATTCAAATGACAAACATGAGGCAAGGTGACAGGCAAGTTCTATGCTTCTCCATTTCACTTAATCTTTCTTCACCTCGGATTCTTATTTTAGATGAAACATCTAAAAGTTGTCTCTGTAGATGGATTTCTCATCTTAAGGACATAAAGTTTACAGTTATTTGTTAAACTGCTGTGGCAAATGCTTCAAAGAATGAATCAGGCCCAGACAGCCCTTCTTTCTCATTTTGCATATGGTAAGACACGTAGCGGAGAAACAGATCCTTCAGGAAAAGTAAGGTGGGAACTATCTTTAGAAAACTATGCCCATAAGTGTCTTTTCATAACTCTTCAGGAGAAAGTGAAATGAAATCATTCCGTCTTTGCTGCCATATTTTGAACAAAACCCAGGACAACCTGGGAGAATGCCTTTCTCCTGAGGAACAAAGAGACATTTCTCAGAGTGTATTTCAGAGTTCACACGGTGAGAAGGGAAATGAGACAATGTTTGTTCATCAGCCTGTGGACCTTGGGTTTGCTTAATTGGGATTTAAGGAAGGCAGTCACAGGTTTCTTGCACTCAAGAGAAAGAAAGATGAGACACTGACTCCAGGAAACCAGGAGGTCGAATCACCAAGTCTCTCAAGTAGTGCCACACTTCTTTCTGTCTAAAGGAGCCAAAATCCTTCAAACTACAGCTAAACCCAGAGGCCTCCACTAGGGATCATGACTTTCTTGTGGTAGAAGCTCTGCTGGGGTTCAATACTGGGAGAAAATTTAAAAGTGGTGATGTAAAAAAAATGGTGTGACTCCTGGGATATCAAGACTGGTATCAACAAAGGAACAGATGTTTAGTCTTTTCATATATGGTATCCAAAACAAAGATAGTCTACAGAGGTAGTTTGAAAAGAAGACAAGGAGAAGCATTTCTTGTCTGGTGAAATTAAAAAAAAATGCTTATGGTTCTTTACTCTTGACAGGAATTAATGTGAAGAAATAGTTTCCAGAACCTGAAAACAAGCAAAAAGAAAGGACATACGTTAGAATGAGCAGGAATAAGTACATATTAACTATGTTTTGGTTGCTTCACATGAACATTAAGAGCAAATTCATCCTTATAAGACTTGTCCATACCCAAAAATAACATTTTACTCACAAAGGCACAATTTTTACTCACATGTCTTCTGCACATCACTTTTTTTTTTCTGGCTGAAGATTCAGACAAAGTCTATGGGCAAGTTTAGACTTTGTAGAGCTATGCTAGTGTTAGTAGATAAGTCAGAAACTTCTAGTGAAAAAAAGCACAAAATGCTGAAAAGAAGACTCAGAGAACAAATGTTTACCTGGATCCTGCATAGCTGGAGACTAAATTAGCTATTGTTGCATCTGTTTAAAATTTGGTCTTAAGCTAGGATGCAATAAATCTGAGCTGCTAGTAGTTGATGGGAGCACTGAGAAGACAACACAATGTTCATGTCTATAAGCTTCTTTGCTGCATAAAGAGGGAAAATTATTACAGACACTGAGTACACCTCCTTTAGGTGTAGCCATCTGACTTGGGTGCCTGGTGTACATAAGTCATTTAGATCCCCTTCTACACATTAACAGGCAAAAATAGGCAGCTCCACAGGGAGCTAACCCTTCTGCAGTACAAACCTGTCCTCTGTGGGGACAAGACAGCTCTCCACAGATAGGGAAGTGGGTTGTCCTACATGCATTACTTTTAAGCCTACCAATACAGGTGAAGGAAATCCCACTAATTGCTTTTCTTAATGAACAGGAAGTCCAACACTTGAATATTATTAGTCATCTTTCAGACAAAACTGAAAAATACTGCCCATACACTGCTTATTTTCTAGACCACCTGGAATGTATAAAAGATCAAACATCATCTTTAAATCTGGATCCTCCACTTTCCCATTAGGCCATTTGAATTACATTCTTATAAAAGAAACTATAAGCACTCAGCTAGAGGCAGTTGAGTTTATTCCTGCAGAAATGAGAGATTAGCAGCATCAGACTAATAACTATGCACAAAACCAATCATCTGAAAGATGCCATGGCAGAAAACTGTGACAGGAGCTGGATTATACACTCATAAAAAATCCAGAGATTTGTCAAGGGAATGTATAAACCCAGAGTTGTTCCTATTTCTGTTCAATTTAATTTCTTAAATATGCCTGTTTTTCTTTCTAACATATGACTCTGCCTCATTAAAAAAAATACAAAAAGAAGCATTTTATTTTCTCTCTGTCTCCATATGCATATTAATATAAGAACACTCTAATACATGAGTCTCATTTTCTGTAGTTAGCTGTTGAATTTTCACATATATTGTTAATAGAGGTGGCAACACCACCTCAATTTGAAATTTCCCAACTCTACTAATAAATTTTGGTTTCCAGTGGCTTAAAATTCTGTTAAACTGTAACCACTCAGGTTAAAAAATTCCCACACCTGGTATCTGCCTTAAGCTGAATTTTTAGACACTGTCTCTCAATGTACTTCATCCATTCTTCAGAAAGACACTCAGGTAAAACTCAGTGATTTCCCATCTCAAGCAAATAAAAATAAAACCTTACAATAGTTTGTTGAAATAACACTGAATATATTATCTTGAATGGTAGACACTCAAAATGCAACAGGTGGAAAGTGAGACCCAGAATAAGGACATGTTGTGTGCCATTTCTGTCTCCTAGTTGTAGCTTTTCAAAAAGCCTCTGAGTTTGTCCATGCTCGGACAAGAGCTGAGGCAGTTGGCAGCTGCATGCTTATAAATTCCTTCCACACTGGTTGTGTTTTCCTGTCTGCTGTCAGCTCTCAAGGCCAGGAAGTCTCTCTTTCTTTCTCTCTCTTTGTGTGAACTCAGTGTTTCCCCTGCTGACTAAGCCCAAACTCTGTGAAGGAGGATACAGTCCAATGTGAACTGGACAAAATTCAGCTCAGCAAGAGTTTGGAAGTTAGATGTGTCATCATATACAAAGACAGGTACCACTAAGAGAAAATGGAACAGATGCATACGAAGCTTCTCAGTTCCTAAACCTCACATTTACCAGCAGGTACTATGTGCAACTTCACTGGGAAAATGTGCTTTTCTGTATCTGTTAGTGCCAGAAAAGGCACTAACAGCAGAAAGTGTAAGAACATCACCCAGGAGTCACGAAGCTAACAAGAAACAAGAGCTTTGTGCAGTGGATATAAAGGTTGGTATGCCTTAAAAGGTAAATATGCATATCACTCAAGTGTTATCTGATGAAATTTCTGCTTATTTTTCTCATTTTTTCTTTGCTAAAAACCTAGGATATTAGCCTCTTTCTCCTTCATTCACAAACGCTCTTTTGAAAGAACCCTGACATTGCAAAGTCACGCACTCAAAACGGAAAACAGCATGTGAGAAATGCAATGCAGTTAAGTGCATATCATAAAACAAGGGGTTTAATGTCCAGTTTTAACTCCCTTGCTTCAAAATAAACATGTTGCAAGGCATGTACACGTATGCAGTGAACAAAGTTAGACTCTTAGCTAAGCCTCCCTTACATTTATTTTGAATGTTTTCAGGTTCTTCTCTTCCTTTTCCATGTCTTGCTCAACACAAAAGTTTAGCAAAATGTTTTTCTTCAAACCATTACTTTTCTTGTAGACGTGCTTACAGTGCAAACCTTACCTTCTTGCAGTGAGTCCAAATGTAGACAGAGTTAGAACAGAGAATAAGAATATTTTGCCATTATTTGGCTAAAAACATCCAACAAAATGTCACATAGCACATAGTAGGGGAGAGTTTTTGGTATTTTATGGTAGTAATTTTCCCCAGCATCAAAGCTGCTTACTTTATTTATTTTGACCGTCCTTTATCCCATAGGTCAGCCAAGAAGATCCTCACCAGTAAATATGGAATGTATTTACATCATTATTATGGTCTTAATGAGGTTTCTTCTAGCTATTGCATCATGGTCTACCAGAACTTCTGCTGAAAGCATAGCACAGTGCTTTGCTAACTATTTCTGTTCTTCAAAGCTTTGAAATGGATTATCAGGGATTGTGATTCTGACAAATAAACACCATTTAAACTATGACTCCACTCATTGAGATGAACTGTTCAAATACAGTAGGTATGGGATTTGGATCTTCTGTCTTGCAAATAAATCCTTGGAAGTCAGCTCTGTGTTGAGAAAATTGTTGTAGGGCAGGACAGGGGCCCATGCAAGAGGCAACCTTTCTAAAGGAGAGAAAGAATGTTGCTTAAATGAAATCAGTGTTGGTCAGTGCAGACTTGAAGACTTTGAAATATCTTATTTTCATGAAAACAATGTGGTTTTTTCCCCAGACATTGTACACTGTAGCTCAGTAAAAGGCATCACATCCTATATCTAAAGTTATTTATTTCCATAAGCTTTGGAGAGTGGACACAGCAATCAAAAATTTTGTTATTTACATAAATAAACTCAGCATAATCCTTTCAACATGTTGAAAGTGATTTGGTTCAAGTTTACACAATGAACCGCCCATAACATCTGTCTCCAGCCCAGAGAGCACACTAGGACTTGTGGTACTTCAAGCTGAACAATGTTGAGATATTGGGTATAAAGATGCAGATTATCTCTTGGACATGTTTTTCATATAATGTCTAATGGGACCACTCTGGCATGAAATTCACAAATAAGGGAATTCAAGGACTGTTTCTTCTGTATGAAATATCTTCATTTAATTTTCAAAATGAAATGTGACAGTATTGTAGACAAGAGACTACTGCATCTTGTTTGCATATGTTGCCCTGGAGAGTGATGCCACAGTTACTAGATCAAGATTTTATGAGGAAACATAGGCAAAAAAACCCAAAAGGTCCATCTATTATAAGCAAGATACATTTAATTCCCAAGGAGTACAACAAAATGGCCAAGCAATACACAGTTCCAAGAAATGGGCATTTTTTTCTTCTGATTTAAAACTGTAATTGGTTCCTACAAATCTACCCTTTTCTATCAGGATTCCACTTTTCCTTGACAGATCTTCTAAATAAATTATATTATTCAGTTGTAGTACCAGGACCTTTTCCACTGTTGCCTGCACACACTGCAGTTTGTTAAAGATTCAAAACAATACTGCAATATTTCTACCACCACCACCATTTTTTTATCCTCACTTTTAATTCTTTGTTTATTGCATATAATAGAGCTGTAGAGATCAATCTTAAATGGGGTCAGGAATGTTCTTAATGTGCTTTTAACAAATAAACCTATCCAATACTACCTCATAACAATGTGCTTTTAGCCACAGCGTGAAGCTTCATTAGAACCAATGTGACTTCTGTTCATGTGTTTGCATTTTGTTTATGCTGTATGCAGAGCAAGCGCCTCAGCATTTCAATACCACAAATCCTTTCTGATCTTAAAGCATATGTCTAACTTCACTTGCATTTTTTATTTTTCCAATTAGAAATTACTAATTGGAATTACTAATCGCTAGGAAAATTGTTCACCTTGAAAAATAATAAACTATGGGATAAACTGCATATTTAGGTTACCCAAAACTTTACAGCCACATCTAGTCTGCAGGTGGTGGCTACCTGGAACCTAGATCCACCCTCTCCAAGTATATGTCCTCTTGTCTCTTACTAATGACTGGGACACATAATATGAGAGCTGTGAGTACACCAACCAGTGATGCACATCTAGTATTAGAGTAGTAATTACTTGGTTTTTTTTGCTTTTTGTTTTGTATGTGTATGTGTGTTTTGCTTTGTTTTGTTTTATTTTAATGGAATGTTTCTTCTAAGTATTTTTTCTCTAACCCATTTCACAGGGAAAAATAATAATGCCCTTTTCCTTGGCTAAGCATAGCTACTTAGCACTTCATTTGTCACCATGCTATACACACATCCCAGCAGGAATGAGAACACAACTGCCTCCTTGAAATTGGGCTGTGGGATGTTCTGCACTGACTTTTTCACTGTGAGGGGAACATCTTTCTCAGTCTCACCCAATTCTGTCATTCTCACCCTTTTTCTTTCAAGAGAACTGAATGTACAATCAAATGACATTAAAAGTAAGAAAAGCATTAGATGCTAACAAAGTAAATGAATTGCTTTGCTTCTGGTTCTTAAACAGAAAAAGGTTATGAACCTGCAGTCACTTTAATGATTCCTGTCACTAGTTGTGATGAAAGCTCAGAGAGCAGTATTGCTTGGGATGCACATAGGAAAACTAGGGATTTTTAGTCTTCTACAAAATGAGTGGTAACAAAAATTGTGAGCAGCTCACTGGCATAGATGAGCTTTTATTTAACTTTTCATAATGAGTACTAAGCATCCTGAGAAAACATTTCTAACATGATCTTCTTTTTGCCTTCAGCTGTCTGGTCTGCAGCCTGTATACAGGGATACATAATTTTTCTGTGCCACACGGACATCTTCCTTCACCACCATTGTGGTATCAATGTTCCTTTGCTACTACCACCAACATTATTGGTAACTATGACTTCTTTTTTGTTATCATTCTATATGGTCCTAATAATGGAATCAAAATTTCGGAGGACTTCATCTGCTTAAACATCAATGTCTGTAATTTAGGTATCAACATCTGGGTAAACATTCTTTGGTCTGCACCTTTGCCATTTTTGGTTTTCCAGTACAGGCGTGTCCATTGTGAATCTCGCAAAAGCTTTCTGTTGTGATAAAGGCATAAATTCTGTTATTGTTGTTAGTAAAGTTTCTAAATTTCATATTCAAATGCTATGTTACTGTAGCAAATTACATACAAGGAAGGAAAAATGAAACTAGTGGGAAAAAACATGTTACAAGGTACTGCCTGGAATATATTTTGCCCTCACAAGACTCACATTATCTCCCAGTAACAGTAATGGAAATTTTGCATACACATCAAGGTAGAATATATAGCCTAGCCTTTGACAGCTTTGATAGATATTTATGAATGTAACTATACATTTATTCCTTCAGCCAATTTAAAGACCTATGATTCAGAGTTTAAATTTATTCATTAACAGCTGCAAATAGAGAAAACCAGCATGGAGACAACATTAATTTAAAGAAAAACAATCTGAATATATGATGTAATATGTCAGGCATAAGAAAAAAAAATAAGGTTAATATTTTTCTCTCTTGAGATTAGAAGCCTTGTCAGAATGGTTATCCCATTGACATCAATTGTTTGGGGAAAAAAAATTTACATATTAAAAATTTATGGTACAATTATAGACCACATCATATGTGTCAGAAAGGGTACATACTGTTTTGCATAAGGAATAATACACTTAAATATCTTAGAATATAGAATTTTAGAACTATACATCTGCAGATATGAAGAGTTTTGATTGACACACATTGTGTAAATAAAACACAAGCAAAAGTATGGAGATATATGTTCATTTATGTGATGAAATTCTTTTGGACTTTTTTTCTTAATTGATTTGATATCACATTGTGAATTACTGTGAAATTAGTAAGTTTGAACATTAGAATACTTAATTAGATTAGTAAAACAGTTGAAGACTGAAGGCAGGCCATACATCATACACCCACCTATCTTCTCTTAAAATTGAAGGTAAAAATTGCTGTATTCCAGACTACTTGGTAGTAACTATTATTTAGCCTCACTTTGAGTACTAAAGGACTTGTACCTAAACACACCAACTTAGAAATAAATAATGTTAAAATAAAAATTGCAGACAGAAATTCAATACAAATCAGAAATACTCAACTTTCAGATGTTAAGGACAGTTTCAAATCTTACATCTGCTACTCTGTTTGGATTATTTTAATGTTTAAAGAATTATATGTTCTCTGCAGACATGACTAAAACGCAAATGTTAAGCCTTCACTTACAAACTTCATTTTTATTTTTTTTAATTTTTTTTTTCCTGGTACTAACAACAAATCCAACCTCTAAAACACCTTACTAAATAAAAAGGCAAGTACTATTATGTGAAAAGTTTGCTTTTCAATCAGAGTTTCTAGAAGGTTAAATTTCATCAAGCCTGGTTCTTTTATTACAGTTAATGACATATCCTCCTGTTAGAGGCATGCCATAATGCTGAAACACTCTGAAACTGATCAACTCCACTATCATCAAAGAACTCAAATGTGTTTTTTTAATGTCAGCAAATGATATAATCTCTCTTAGAGCTCTCAATGACAAACTGACCCAATTTAAATGTAAAAATAATGTTCCTGAACTTTGGATGGTTTCTGTTGATAGGGAATTTCCAGATTTGATAGCTCTGGTGCTATTTATGCTGGGCTCACCATCCCTACCAAGTTCACAGTCCTCCAAATTGCAACAAACCAAAAATTGCCCAAGCTTGACATTTGAACTCTTGCAAAACATCAGTCCCAACTTCCCCAAACATGAAATGAAATCATTATTAGATCACAAAACTGAGCACATTTATAATAAAGATCAGTCTTATTTGACAAGATTTGTCTTAAAATTTCCTTCAGGTCCTCATTTATTTGAATTTAATGCAATTTTATGCACACGTCCACTGCCAGTTTTCTTGCAGTTCACATCTGTTTTTCCCTTCTCATTCTAGTTTGAGTGTGAATAAAAACTCAGGCTGCATCACTTTGTTTCATCTGGTTTCACAATGAAAATTTTCAAAGAAGTTAATGCAATCCTCCAAACAGACTGATTAACCTAAAATTGAAACCCAAGTTCATGTGAAAAGCTCTGTGGTACAGAAGGCTTAATCTGCAAAGCCAATTCAATATTTCATAGGAAGCTGAAGAAATTGAAAAAGGAAAAAAAAAAAAAGATTGAAAAAATATTGGAAAGAATTTTTTAAAAATATGATTTTTTTTCACTGGACAAAATATCGTCATCCCTAAATAATTTTAGATTAAAGGAGAGAAACATATTTTTCAACCTGAAATATACAGTCTATGAGGATTTTATTAGTAAAATTAGATCAATTTTGTAAGGAAAAGTTTTACAATAGTGAGAAGTCTTTTGATTTATTTAGCCCCTTTTTTTGCCAAATGAAAGTGAGAAATTCAGAAGCAATTTGCAAATCTGGTACCAGATTGGTATTTTCCTCTGAGAAAAAATTCAGTCTACTATATGGATGACTTCTCATCAACAGCGTGTCAAAGCATAGATTTTTTGTTTCACTGACCTATAGCAAAGAGAATGGATCTACTGTTGCGTGATTTCTGTGAAATGTAACTGTCTGCAAAAATCAAAGCACTAAAACATAGTGTTTAACAAGCGGTGCTTTCTTACTGTGGCCACCACGTATAACGACAACTGCAGAATACACCACTGCCAAAATCTATGAAATACACACTCAACATTTAACTCTGCTTCAGGCAAAATCAACTAGAAAAATATGGGCCTTTTCCTCTGTTCCTGAAGTGATTAAACTCACCTGAGAGAGCTCAGTTGGCCTCCAGGTCTTACAGATCAGAGCAGTACGGACTGTGAGGATGAACAACCAGGATACTGAGTGGCAGAAAGTGGTCATCACTTGGGAAAGCTGTTTTAGGGCTCTTTGCAGACTAACAGCTCCCAGGTTAATTGTGTAATCTAAGTACTGAATACTATGTTGAAGGTCTCTACCCAATCTAAACCCAAATCAGAAGATATGTGAAAAGTTGTCAGTGAAAATACTACTAAAATAAAACATTGCTAAAATAAAACACTACCTTTGAGAGCAAGACTTCCCTTCTTGTGCCCTTCTAAGGAAGAGCATGGAACTACACACACCAGAAGAAAGGTATACTAAGCTAGATACACATAAATGAATCAGAAGGGCTAAGATTTTTCCACTGCTGAAAGAGAGGAATTTTATCAGTAGCATCAAGCCATAGGGTCTTTACTCAAAGAGCAAAGAGACTGAGAGATTTTAATTTGGACTATGATTCATAACAATTCATTTCTCAATATATTTATCCTGAAGGAAGAGATACAATGCAAATGGAAAATTAATTGGAATCCACTACATTTTTTTCAACAGGGTCTGACAACAATTCACTTCATACAAACTAGTACATTGTTTCATTTCTGGGAACTTCTAAGCAATCTTAAAGTAAGACAATAACTTCAGTGTGCAAGACTGAAGATTTCTGCCTCTTCAGACATGCAGGTCCTTCCCTGGAAGTAATGAATTTGGTGAAAACCCTATAGCTTTCATCTGAACATTAATAAGAAAGAATGAAAAGTGAAGAATACTAGCATTTCTAACATAAATTCAAGCCAGGTCCCCAAACTGTTTAACACTTGAAACTACATTCTCTGAGGGGACTTCATACATTCAGTGACAGTACAAATCACTTATTTTTTTTCTTCTTAAAGCTTTACATTATTTGCATTCTCTTTTTTTATTGTTTTCTTTGACATTCACACTAATATAATTACTTCAACATCTGACATGCTGGAATAGAAAAAAATTGAGTAGGTATCACGTATAATTAGAAGAGGAATGAGTTTGACCTTGATGACAGAAAGAAAAAGCCAGGAGAGCTACAGGCAGATACATAATAAGAAACTAGATAGTCAGTTTGAATGCAATTCTTTAATAGAGTAGTAGTTAAAAAATGGAGGTGTGTATTGCTAAATGAAATGGCACAGGTTAAGGGCCAAATAGCATGGAGCTCAGAAAGAAATAGACATCAAAATGTCAAGTCAAATTAGTCAGTGGTATCACTTCTGCATCATGTCTGTCTGTGACAGATGAGCAATTAAATATGTAAATAAAAAAAGAACTTGCTCCTCTGTAGGTCTTAGAGAGATAAAAACACCTGTTCACCAGGCCTAGGAGGCATAAATTACAGCTAATAGGCAAGTTTTAAAATAATTTATAAAGAATTAATCAGAGAAACAAACTGCTTTTGTCCTAGAAATCAACACTTCTACTGATTCAAGAAATTTGCAGGAAAACCAGTCTTCTCAATGACTCGCTGCCATGGTTCATTTGTTCCATTGCGAACTGCAAGGTCCTGGTTTGTATTCTCCCAAATATGCTTGCAGAAGTGCAAACACATTATTGCACATGCCAAATGGGCAGTTACAAGTGCAATCGTTTGTTGGCACAAAATTGGTCACATTGAGCACAAAACAAATCACAGTTCCTGTGTAATTACTTAGAAGCACTCATAAGCACACATATGGTGTCCAGAAATGAATTTTAAAAAACTGCTTTGAAATTTTTTTTCCCCATAGATGTATAAAATCTACTATTGAGGTACGTGATACCTGTTCCCCATCAATTTCCTGAGTGGTTGCACAGCAAATTTGTGGTCATATTAAGAAATTCATGGTTCCTGAATTAATCTCTTCTACTAGACCAGGAGCAATTCTATTGAGTTTGTGTGACAAGATTGTGCCAGCGTGGGGCTACAGGGGTGGCTTCTGTGAGGAGCTGCCTGAAGTTTCCCCTGTGTCTGACAGCGCCAATGCCAGTTGGCTCCAGGATGGACCTGCAGCTGGCCAAGGCTGACCCCACCAGTGGCAGTGGTAGCGCCTCTGGGATAACAGAGATTTAAGAAGGGGGGAAAGATCTGCTACCCAACAGCAGCCAGAGAGAGTACTGAGACTACATGAGAGAAGCAGCCCTTCAGACACCAGGTGAGTGAGGAAGAAGGAGGATCTTGCTGCAGGTGATGGAGCAGAGATTTCCCTGAAGCCCATGGTGTAGCCCAGGGTGAGGGACTTGTCCCCCTGCAGACTTTGGAGGTTCGTGGTGGAACAGAGATCCACCCGCATCCTGTGGAGGAACCTGTGTAGGAGCAGGTAAGTGCCCAAAGGAGCTTGGCATCCTGTGGGAAGCCCATAATGGAGCAGGCTTCTGGCAGTACCTGTGGAACACAGAGAGAGGAGCACATGCTGGAGCAGGTTTGCTGGCGGGACTTGAGACCCCGTGGTGGACCTATACTGGAGCAGTTCATGAATAACTGCAGCCCACGAGAAGGAGACCCACACTGGAGAAGTTTGTGGTGGACTTTCTCCTGTGGGAGGGATCCCACGCTGGTGAAGAGTGTGAGGAGTCCCACCTCCGAGGAGGAAACAGCAGCAGAGGCACTGCATGATGAACTGACCTCAGCCCCCTTTCCCCAACCCCCTGTCCCAATAGAGAAGAGGGAAAGAAAATAGAGTCTGAAGTTGAGTCCAGGAAGAAAGGAGGGGAAGGGAGGGGAGGAGAGGGGAGGGGGGGGGGGTGGGGAGCAACTGTTTTAAGATTTGGGGTTTATTTCTCAGCATCCTACTCTGGTAAGAAATGCAGGTTGATTCTCTTTTGTCTGTAGCAGTAATTGCTGAGTGTTTTCTCCTTGTTTGACCTATGATCTTTCTTTTATATTTTCTCTCTCCTGTCCAGCTGAGGAGGGGAATGACAGAGTGGCTTTGTTGGGCACCTGGTGTGGAAGAATGAAGGTGTAAATGACTTTGAGTTAGAAATAAATCTTTTAGTAAATAGCCTACAATAAACATGCAAATACAGACAGGATGAAACCTTGTTCTCCAACACAGAGGCTAGAACATATACAACACAATATCAAACAGTTTAGTTTCCCAGAAATTAATATGAAGAGCATCTTGATTTGAAGGTGTGGCAGTTCCCACTCACTGAACCTTTATTTAACAGAAGTTTCCAGTGGAAATTCAGTCAAAACTGACAAAGTTTATCTGTGCTCTCTCTTCAGGCTACTGTTATGAAAAAAACCCTGCAACCCAAAAATGGATAACTGAATACATATTTCCAGGATTTATATTTAAGTGTCTCAATTCTCTGTTACTCATGCAAAGTGTTAATAGGGTCTTAACACCTATTGCAAATTATTATCACTCTTACAATGGCAAGTGCATTCAAACATAAAAAGAAAAATGAAAGCAAATACACATCAAATGGGAAATTATTTATAAAGACAGGAAGGAAGCAGACCATTTTAGAGATTCAATAAACATCACAGACTGAATGATTTTTACTGGAAAAGAGAGGAATAAATGGAGAGAAATCTATTAGGGCTTCCTTATATTGCAATTTTCACTTGGCCAGGGTCGGGAGCTGCATGTTTAGGATTGCATATGCAGCAAGCTACATTCAGAGCTGCTCCCTGCTTCCTCCCAAAAGATGTTGAAACATATATTGTCATCCATGACCTAGGAGAGCAACAGCCTGAAAAATAGAGCAATAAATGAGATGTGAGAAAACAAATAATCTCATCCTGACTTTTCTGTATGAGTCAATTGACTACATAACTCTCAGTAATTCTGAAGGTTGTGGAGCCTCATAGAAAATCTTAATAGAAAAACCTTTGTCCCCAGGCAAGCTTATTCGCAGATGCTACATTCATATGCTCTCACAGAGAAGTGACTAATGCCATGAAAGCTCAGATCCTTCTGTTTCTGATGCCATAAAATCATGAAAAGAATTGTCTCTGTAAAGGACAGAGTCTGTGTAAAAATGAACATGTTGGCAATGTTGGTAAGGCTGTGTATGCAATTAAATCATGATACTAGCCATTCAAACACCATTTTTACCATAGCCACAGGAACATATGGATTTGAGAAAAACCAGCAACAAGACATCATGTCCTCCCATATAGGGGCCCTTCCTTGTCTTCTTTTCCTGCTGGCTCAAGCAATTAAAATCAGCATCAGTCTGACCCTCTGTGCATGTTTTGAGCTTCCACCTAGATTTGCTCTGATTCTTCTGCGTTGTACATAGAGAAGGCCCATAATGAAAACTCAACACCTTTTCTTCATCAGTCTTTTAAACTTTCATAGTTTTTAGAGCTGGATTTTTGTATGAGGCATGTTTTTCTTTTCCCTAATAATCCCTTTAAGCCACAACCCCAGGAGCCTATTCATTGCCAGCACCATGAAGGACAATGGGAAAAAGAGGCCTTAGCTTTAACCAAGTGATGGCCCATGGAACCAAATGGGGAGGAAAGCCAGCTCTGTGACCCCATGCAGGCTTCTATTGTTGGCTCTAACCCTTTGCAAGTTGTCCAGACCCTTTTTCAGTACAGCACACTAGATAATAGCATAGGTGAAACCTAATCCAGTTATGTTCATGGTCTCAGATAACTTGGGTATCAGTTGTGTGTCCTGGTTCTCTGAGTACCCCTGCCTGTTTCATAAATTTCATAACTGCTAGTTATTCTTGAAATTTCTTCTGCAATGAGTTTCCTTCAGAACAAAGCCTGGGTGTGACTTTGGGTCTAGACTGTTCGCAGGAGGGACTCAGCCTGAATGGCACTGAACAAGTGTAGTTTTCTTCCCCATGCTGTCCTCCAAATTGTCCCAGAAAACTACATGTTCATTCTGCTCTTATGCAGCACCCCAGGGCATACAGTGCATACAATGACATAAAAAGAACACTGTAGTGGACTCCAGAAGGCAGTTAAAATGTTCCTCAGAATTTGAATGGAAAAACATCACAAAATACTGCAAGTGAGAATATTACAATAAAATAAAATCCCTACTGGCAATAACAACCTAGTTCATCATTTTCTCTCTTTCAGGGGCATGAGGAGGTACATAACAGGAACACACTTGGCCCTGTGGCCACTCACCGCATGCTTTCTCAGTTTCTCCAGCAACCAATTAGGGATATTAGACATGTTCTTGCTGTCTTGTGTCTGTTAACTGACCTGCAGTCCATGAATTTGCCTAACCTCTTTCTAAAGTTGCCTGTTTTGTCCGTCTCCAGAAGGTCACTACACTATGCAAAGAGTGTTTTCTTTAAACTGTTTTAAAACAATCCTGCTTATTTTAATGAATTACTCTATCGTCCTAGCATTGTGAAGGATGGTGAAAAAAATTTCTACATTTACCTGATCCAGCCTTTTATGATACCCTCTCCACAGCATTCTCCCTTCAAACTAAACCATGCCAATCCTTCCAGTCTCACTTTGTAAGGCAGCTGCTCCATTCACTGGTTAAATCAGTTGTCAACACAACTTATCTATAGCATTTATCCTGCTGACTGGTACTCAGTGCTGGAGCAGATGCACTTAGCTGTGTTGAATTTAACTACTAATTCTACATTATCTCATTAAAAGCTTCTGTTTTGGCACTAATGCAACCTATACAATGAAGCATGGCACCTGAGCAGGAGTGGTTTGTGTCAGAGAACATGATGAGAAAATCCTCATGGATAGCATGAATATGTAGAAATACTAAGCAAGTGCCTAGGCTGAAATGTATTTGAATACCTCTGGATTCCTAGAAAGACAACCAGAAGCAGCTCATCAAACTCTTATGTCATATTACTTTCACTATTGTGAAACTGTGTTGACTTTGCTGTCTTGATCTTCAAATCTATGCCAGTGTAAATAAGAGTAGATTCTGGCCCAGGGCTTTTTGCTCCCTGTGGTTTGGCAAAATTACTAGAAAGCTGCTAGAAACGGAGGCCTGAGGAACACTAGACCCAGGCTGTATGCTTGCCTTTGTCAGGTTCTGAAAACAAAAACTGAAATTTACTGGAGATACTATAAAAGCAATAGGCCTCAAAAAAACACCTACATTTCCCCTGTACTTTTCTCTTGTATCACCTATCAATAGAAAGGATTAGACAGAATCACTACTGTGGTGATTTGCAAGAAATCTTCTTGGAAAACCCTAAAAAAACTACTAAAATATAAGCGACAGGACCATGCCAATATTGCATATAGGTAAAATCATCTGACCCTAGGGGCTGACCTCATTGAAAGCATAGACTTTTGCGAGGCATACCCAGAGAGTGTGACGAGCTGTGATAGGCCTAAGCAGAGGGAATGGATGGGAATGAGGCACAGCTTTGAGAGAAACACAAAGCTTGGGTTTTTAAGTTGGAAACCTTTGGGTGGGACTGGATCTAATCATCCTCTAAATTTGATTTCAACCCTGCTTCCTAATATTGTTGTGTTCTTAGTTCTGGAGTAATAATTAGAAAAAATACATATACACATAGCTATGTTTTAAAATGACACATGTATGCATTTTTAAAACTGTTTAAAAAAAAAAAAAGAATATTTTACTCTTTCTTCAATTCTTAGAGAGAAGATCCAGGACTTTTGCTTCAAGTGCTACTGTGCCACCATGGCACATGGAATCTGGTATTCAAAGAAGTCAGAAGAACTTTTTGTCTTGACTCATCATAACAACCCTTATCATCATCACTACCAGAACAAGAAGTTATGTCATTATCTGTAACCATAGCAGCAGCAGCAGGACTAGGTAGTTGAATTTTCTGAATGAAATGTATTCATTATCAGTTAGTGTTAAGTGCTAAAAAGTTGCTCTAAAGAAAAACTTGGGAAAAGAGGATAGATTTAGATTTTTTTATAGTTGCCATGTCTTGCCTTCCAAAGTCACAATAATGCAGATAGTAACAACATGTAAGTCTGAGTTAACTTTTTACTGCCTTAGTCACCTGAGCAGTAAGTAAAAATCAGGTTGCTAGCTAGTTCACATCAAAAAACATAAGGAGTGCTGAGTTCTTACAGTTTTTGTGGATTTCATTTCAGAATCGTATTTTACATTATTTTCCCCATCTTTCTGCTATTTACCTGCCTCTAAAACTTAGTTTTACCAGAGACTAAAAAAATTATTTTGTTATCATAGTGAAACTCTCTTAGAGACTCACTGGAAGAATAGAATAGGTTAATTCAACTGCAGTATTGCTAAAATTAAGAAATCAAATAGTAATGATCAACTGCTCACTAGTTCATTCTTTAAATTTATTTTTATTTTCCAGGCATTGTTTTAAGTAGCCACACAAACCGAAATGTATATACATTCAAGATATTCTCACAGAAGACTTAAAATGTTGAATAATTTTTAAAATTCGTTTGTCCAGCATTCTTACAAGCAGTCTCAAGGAATGATTTATACAAGGCTTTTCTAAATAGGCAAAAAAGATTGCCAAACCCCTTTGGAAAAAACATTGTAGATAAAGGACATAACAGAACCATTTCAATTAACCATTAACTAAGATCATAGTTTATTAGTCACATATGGCTCTTGTATATTCCTTTCAGTCACGCTATGCTTGCATTAATAGATCTATCTCAGTAATCTTTTTTCTCACACCTTTATATATTTAATTTCTTCCCAGAGACATAGGCATGCAGTTTTGTTGAACACAGTACTTGTATTTTATCATCATGATTTCACACAACCTTTTTTAGTGGCCACGCAACACTTGCTTTAAGAGCCACTGCACTGGCACAATCCATCAGTCCATCCAGACATTGTGTTTCTGTGAGATGAGGATTAAAAAATCTAAACCAGGAAAGTTTATATCAATGATGCCTACAGAGTGGATGCTTAATAATAGCACCCATAGACATGTTCCTGTTTGGCCTCCAGATCTGGCCTGTTGTGGATGATGTACTCAAATCAGAGGCACAGTTTTGTCCCTGTTTTATGTATTATTAAATATATATGTAAATACTTCAGTTAAGAGCACTCACAGTATAAAGTCATTAATTTGGAAATTTTTCTGACATTCTCATAGGGAGTGTCCAGCATCCCCTACATAGTGGAACAGAACCATCTTCTCCCAAAATGTCATTCTGTACTTCTCAAAAGCAGGAGATTTTTGACATTCAACAGCCTCGTTTGCATTTACAACCTGTATGGTCATGTTACAAGTTGAAAACATATGACACAGCTCAGCATGGCTGAGAATACTTCATCTTCTGTCTAGATTATGTCCCATTCCCCAAAGTTCAAATATAAATTCACAGCTAGTCTGCCAAACTTTCCATTAGAATAGAGGCAGTGTTTTATCTACACAGCTCTTCCTGTTCCAACTAGTAAAATATTGTTATTTACTTAAGTAAAGTCAAAACTGAGGGCTGAGGTTAAAGTCATCTCATAGGCATTCACAAATGAGTAAGACTTCATGTAGCTAAAAACTGAATTCAGTCTCTAGAAACAGATATTCATCTCAGTCCAACTAAAGGGCTGACAATATCCCAAAGTAACTAGGTTAAACCCATGAAGGCAAAAGAATATAGAAAATGGAGAGAGAAGGTAGCACCAACCAGCAGGTGGTTGACATAGTGTATTTCTCCGCTCTTCTTCAAATCATGGTAGACTACATTAAAAATCCATCAGGCCTTTTAACAAAAGGCTCATCAGACTGAGCAGGATGTTCTTTGGCTTCCTGTTGCCTGTGCTACTGCTGCACTTTGGAAAAGGAGCTGTCCAGCAAGACCTTCAAAGGGCTAAAAAATAATTTAAAAAAAATAAAAAGCAAAAGCAACCAGGGAAAGTGTTAAGATACCTGCAGACACTATCAAGAGAATACAAGGGAATGTAAGACTGTTTTTCCAGGTGAGGTATCTGTATCACGTATATACTTGCCAATGATGAACTTAAGCTATCTGCGTTCTACTCAGAAAACTCATATGAGTAATTTTTTTCACATTCACAACAGATATACAGGAAAATTGACTGACATTCCATTAAAGTCTGGAGGGAGAAAACATTACAATGTAGACTTCTGTATCTAAACTTCTGTCTATGAGCTGTCTTCATAGTCATTTGAGGGAAGGTCAATAAACTCAGAAAACTTTATGTTGTAATACCTCTCATCCTAGAACAGGCAGAAGCTTTTCGTCAGATCAATCACACTCTCAGCTCTATTGACTCTATTGAAGTTGAGTACAATAGGATAACTATCTCACACACAAACTTACAGTGTGAATTTCAAAAGTTATGTAAGGTAATTTCCACCAGGGGATTTCATGTCATTTACAATGTGCACTGCCAAAAACTTTGCTTGTGAAAGAGATGGCAAAAAGAAACGAAAGAATGAGTCAAAGCAAAATAAATACTGAGATAAGAGGCAAATATCTTAATTGTTATCCGCTGTTGAATTTATTGTCTTATTTGGACTGTCTTCTATTTTATCATCTTTAGTCATGCTGAGACTGCATTCTAAGAGATAAATGTCATGTCAGGAGAACATTTCTAAGACATGAGATGAAAGGTACAGCAATCCAAGTCATAGATAGAGACCAGTCTGCAAGACCGCAAAGGCTTCCAGAACATGCACCTGTGCACATATATATATATGCATATATACACATATATTTCTAAATAAATGAAAATAAAAATTATTATAACCTCCTGTTGCTCATACTTTGGGGGGGGGTTTGTTTTGGTTTGGGTTTTTTTGGTTTTTTTTGGTTTTTTGGTTTTGGGTTTTTTTGGGGGGGGTTTTTGGTTGCTTTTTTTTTTTTTTGGTTTGGTTTGGTTTGGTTTTTTTGTTTTGTTTAGCATTGAAACTAGAGTTATTCTCTTCTCTTCATTTGATTAATCACAAAGGACAATATTTTCATGCCTGGAACCAGGCCTTATTTTTACTGTATGTTTTTATGATATTTACACAGCAGTTGGAATTAGAGAAGATTGTCATTAGAGTTCTGTTCCAGCATTCCATCAGATAAACAACAAATTATCTGGGTTGATTAAGTTCACCTTGACAAAAGGGTCAATGTCTGAGGCTTCATCTGAGAAATTCATATCCATAGACTTCAAGGGGAATATTTGTTAGCAATTAACTTCAACTTGCTTCTGGTATAGGAATTTAAGGACTTTATTTTGGTTTTGTTTTTCAGATCAGACATCTAAATTTCACTGACTTCTGAAAGAGGCAAACATGCAGAAGGCACAATGTTAGCGCAGTGCTTTCCTTGGAATATGAATTGTGGGTTTTTGACTGATAAACAACCAGCTGTATGAATTCCTCGAACCACTTGCACAGTCAATCTAAGACAACACTCACCCACTACTACTGGCAAAAATTAAAATAAACAATTATGAAATTAAAAACATATATCCATCCATAACTGAAACATAACCTGAAACAAATTGGATAATTCCCCTGAACTTTATTACCTGTATTTAACCAAATAGTAACAGAATTTACTCATAGTTTACCAGACGCTAATAAGTAAAAAAAAAAAAAAAAAAAAGTTACGTGTTCCACTTTCAGTGGAAAGGCAGAAAGAAAATTCACATGCATAAACATTCACACACATATACACTCACTCTTACATACCTTTTTTTCCCCCCAGAAGATACTTTGTTTAGACTGAGAGTGAACATCTGAGGCATTCTGTAAAAGCACTGTTAGTGATATCCAAGTTCCTGGGAAGGGTCATAATGTTTTCTGATTGTCTACACTAGAGGGAGGATCTATCCTTGAGAGTGAAAGGAAAGCAGAAAACAGTTTTGAAGATGGATTACTCTTAAATTCCATGCTGCTAAAACAAATGTGTTGATTATAAAATTGCATAAGCCTGTATGTGTACTGAGAGCAAGAAACCTGACTTCCTTTCTGTGTTGATTTCTCAGCCCACAAAGCAGTTTCCTTAGTAAAACCAGTATATCACAGAACTCTGCTGCAAGTCTCTCTCAGAGCAGACCGTGGGAGAGCTTTACAGTTGGAGCCATTGGTTTACTTTGCATTGGCATCTGGTGCCTCTTGCCTCCTGCATTTCACACCTTTCCAGACTGGATTGTTAACAGTTTTGTTTCTATGTGGGAATCTGCAAAGTGTCTGCAACAAGCAGAAAAAGTGATTTTTTTAAATTTTTTTTTTTATTTATTTAAACTAGTATCTGAAGCCTGGCTGAATCTTAAGGCAATCTTATACCTGCCTTCATTGCTGGCCTGAAACTGATTCAAGAAGCTCAAGTGGAATGACCAAAATCAGAGGATCATTGGATCAGACGGGGATAAAAGGGTGTAAGACCTAAGACCCGTTTGACTTCCACTATTGTACCTTCACCCACAGTGTCCTAGAGGATGGTTTCAAAGCTTTCTGAAAACCGGGGTCCTGTATCATTCCTGGATTGTTTCCAGCTGCAAACATTAGCAGTTCACCATGATCTTTCCTCTTGGCAGTATTCAGCTAAGTGACTGCTCTCAGCAACACTGACCTAAATCCAAGGCAATGTCACTAAACTCAGAGGGGGAAATTCTGTTCCTTCAACTCCATTGACTTCAAGGGACATTTATCAGTAAGTCAAAGCATAGACCAGGCACTCCTCGCTCTTCTCAAATTTACAGTAGGACCACTGAGTCCAAATTTGACCCATAGTAATGTCATCACTTGAAAAGCATCCTAGCCAGAGAAATTAGATATGAGGTTGTTGATATTGCTTCAAATAATTGTCCTTTCCTGATAAATGTTTTTTTTTATACTAGTGACATATATTTCTTTCTAGTGTATGGACTGCTGAAAGCATTAAATCAGAAGTCAATACAAAGAACAATTTTGGGTAAAGTATGAAAAACTGAAAAGTATAAAATTCTGAGAACAAAAACTAAAAGAAGATGGTTAACATAGTTGACTTCTAAATGAGTACATAAGCAAGTGCCTTGTTCAGTCATGGTCCCTACATGGAACACAGTGGCCATAATGATTTCAATATGTATAGAAAACACACAAAGGAATATTGGACAAGAGAACCTGCAGGTAGCACATCTGGAGGGAAGAGCAGTGTTGAATTATTTCTCTAATTTCAGTGCCAAATTTCCCACAGACTTTAGGTCAAGTAAGACTACTGTCCCATCTTTGGTGAACACAGATTGTCCCAAAAGTAATTTTTCATTATGTCATCCAACATGGCAATGACAACATCTAGAAGTCTTTAATGTTCTTTAAGGTAGGATAAGCAAATAATTTTCTGGGGTTTGCAAAAGTAGCAGTTAGTTTAACCACTTTCAGGTATTTTCTTTCTGTTACACAGAGGAAGTGCCACAAATCAATTTCTGTATTAAAAGTAAGGGAATATGTACACCACACAAGGAAAAAATCCACAGTATTATTCCTTTTGCTTTGCTCTGAGCAAGCCTTGGGAAGCCATCCACTCTGCTGTAAAGGTTTTTGTGAGGAGCACAGAGCTCATCACATCAGAGGGAAAAACCATCTTTGTGCGGTGGGTTTTGCTGCTGCAGTTCATCAGCCCCCATGTTTGATCTGCTACTCTGTTTAATTTTCCTCTCATGGTCTTGCCAGGAATGTACTCACACTGCTCAGAAATTGGTTTCTCCTGGCCTTTTGGAAATAAGTGACTCATTTCCTTCCCACAGTGACATCTCTTGTCAGCAGAGTAAGCAGAAATAAAGGATTTATCTTGGATCATCAGTGATTTGCATATCTCTGTTAATCATTTAACCCTGAAAATCTATGCCAAAATATTCAAAATATTAATCAGCGTCAGTGGGATTTGTTGCCCTTTCAATGTATTTGAAAATCAGGCCAGTTTGGGGAACTGAACTACTGACTAAAGAGCCCAAGTTTTGCTCCAGTTCTTCAAGTTTAAAAAAAAGAAAAGGGGGTGAAAACAATAACAGCACATTTTGACCAAGAACCGTCTGTAGCAGTATCAGTTCAGTAATGAGAGACATTGTCAACAGACCACTAAGCTGACCTAGTATAATTTCAGCTTAGCTGATTGGCATTTAATAGCTTTGATGATCATTTGTTGAAAGCTTGCCACATTATCTGTGTTCCATGCTATCCTGTACACAAGGTGCACAAGTGTTTCTCAGGCTCACCTTCCAAGAGAAAAAAAAAAGAAACTACATATTTTCTGTGAGAGGCTAAATGCAATAAATGTGATCTGTGATGCTCTGGTCCCAAGCAATGGCTACATCCCTGCCATGGAAGAGGAGACACCATGAGGCTATGGACAGGTCCTTTGTGCTAGAGAGAAGAGAGAAACTTCTCACCTAGTGGATGAGCGAATGGCTGTGGATGTAGTCTACCTGGACTTTATCAGAGTTTTTGATCCTGTCTCCCATGGCATTCTCCTGGAAAACTTCTCAGCCCACAGCTCGGACAGGGGTACTCTTTGCTGGCTTAAAAACTGGCTGGATGGCTGGACCCAGAGAGTGGTGTTGAATGGTGCCACACCATGATCACTAATGGTGTTCCCCAGGGCTCAGTCTTAGGCCCAGCCCTTTTTAATGTCTTTACCGATGATCTGAACAAGGGGATCAAACATCCTCTCAGTAAATTTGAGGATAACATTAGGTTGTGTAGGAGTGTTGATTTGCTGGATGGCAGGAGGGCTCTACAGAGGGCTGGATCAGTGGGCTGAGGCCAACACTATGAGGTTCAACAAAGCCAAGTGCCAGCACCCACAGTTGGGTGACAAAAACTCCATGCAGGCTGGGGAAAGAGTGGCTGGAAAGTTGCTCAGTGGAAAAGGGTCTGGGGGTGCTGATCAACAGTGGCAGAACATGAGCCTGCATGTGCCCAGGTGGCCTGTACCAGCAAGAGTGTGACCAACAGGACCAGGGCAGTGATTGCCCCCCTATACTTGGCACTGGTGAGGACACATCTTGAGTTCTGTGTCCAGTTCTGTAGTCCTCTCTAGAAGAAAGACATTGAGTGGCTGGAGTGTCCAGAGAAAGGCAAGAGAGCTGGAGAAGGGTCTAGAGACTAAATCATATGAGAGGCAGCTGAGGGTGTTCAGCCTGGACAAAAGGAGGCTCAGTGGTGACCTTATTACTCTCTACAGCTCCCTGAAAGGAGGTTGTAGCCAGGTGGGGATTGGTCTCTTTTCCCAGGCAACCAGTGACAGAATGAGAGGACACAGACGAAATCAGCACCAGAGGAGGTTAATGTTGGACATCAGGAGGAATTTCTTCATGGAAGAGGTTGTTAGTCAATGGAACAGACTGCCCAGGGAGGTAGTGAAGTCACCATCCCTGGAGATATTCAAATAAAAATTGGAGGTGACACTTACTGTTCTGGTCTAGTTGACAAGGTGGTGATTGATCAAAGACTAGACTTGATGATCTTTTCCAAATGAAATGATTCTGTGATTCTATGATGTAGCAAGAATGCTGCTATTAATGTCCTCATCAAGAAGCCTTCATGAAGTCCTTTCCTATCCAACATTTCTGTTATGCTCATGATCATAACATTTCTGTTTTCCCTTCCAAGCATAAGAGAATCCAAGGAGAAATAAAATCATGCAAAAACTCCTTAATCTAGTTTTTTCCTATGTGCTTGACAGTGGAATGAGTATCATTGGAGCTGGGAGCTGGGCAAGAAAAATGCAGACCCAGGGATGCTCCAGACCACATATTCTCATCATGTAGGGCTTTGATCAGAATACTCTACATTTGTTTCTACATCACTCTCCACATGCAAAGGCAGCTCAACTTACCTCTCGCTGTGCTCCTGGTAGTTGACACATGTGATCTGAGGCTTCCCTAAAGGAACAGAGAGGACAGAGTAAAGCTGATCAGAGCTCTGCTCCCTTGACTTTGTTTTATTCACAGCTAATACATGATACAGCTTTGTGGGACTCCTCTTGTTCTCTCCATCTTTTCCCCTAGGGTCCTTTGGTCATGCCAATCATTTCAAGAGAGGATAAAGGCAGATACATAAAGGCACAGTAAGGAAGGGGTAGTGTGCCCTCCAGCTACTTTGTCCAGACATAGATTTTCCCCACACGGTTTTGCTCCTCTAGGCATGGTGAAATACACTTTGATTTCTCATCCTTTCTGAACTCATTATCATCTGAAATCAGTGACATTGGTACAAATTAACACCTGGTCTCCATTTCTAATGAAGAGAAAACATACCAGGTGGACATTTAGGAAAATCAATTCCCATGATAAAGCCAAGGATATTAAAAAGAGAGAGAGAAAGAAACACAAAGATTACAGAGTGCAGCTCTCTCACAGAAGCAGACAGAGTGGCAGCCAGCCATTGTTCTGAAAGGCAGCATCAGCACCAAGAATCAGATGACTAAGCTCCTGATGAATGAAATATTTTTACTATGCTGAAAAAATTCTGGCGCTGCAGGAGGACTCAGAATAAAGGAAGCAATTTGAAGAGCCTTTCTGAAGGACACCATCAGATAACCTTGTGCTACAAGAAATTCCAGTACCCTGAAGAGAAGTGATGGTTCTGGGTTTCAGCAGGCATGAAAAGATACAGGCTTAAAATAGGTGGACATGATGAGAACACATGTGAATACTATTCTCTGTTAAATGTCACCAATACTGTCATGAGAGACATGGTGCAATGTTGGTCAGGGTTCAAGGTGGCTCTGAAAAGGCAAGAGAGCCTGGATATCCCTGAGTCTTGCAAGCAAAGAAATGGCTTCAGCATCTTAAAATGTTACTCCCTTCTCAGTTGCTTATTGTTACCCCTCTGCTGAAGGGTGGGAAGCTTGTGCAGAGCAAGAAGGGAACATGGTTCCTACAGCTCAGCTGCTGTCATTCACAGTCTGATAGCTCAGCACAAACCCCCTTTATAACAGAGCTGGGCTGGGACGTGGTAAAGTCCCAAAAGCAGATTCACCAGCACTCATATCCTCACAGTTGCCTCCTGAGATGCCATCCAGAAATAATGTGAATATTTGCATTGCACTGATGTGTCCTGGATGTACCCTTTAAGAGTACCCAATGCTTCTCATTGCTGGCAGTGTGACCTTATACTCCACAAAATGAAGACAGGGACTAGAGGAAGATTGTTGAGAGGGGGCATTCATAAGCCAATGTCATTCATAAGTCTGATAGTGTCAGCACTATTTGATTAAACTGGAATTATAGAAAGATGCTTCAGCTCACCCTTACAAGAATGAAAGAGAAAAACATAAGGAAATTAAAAGTTTTGGATGTTAATATATAGTCACAAACACTTGTATACATCTATGTTGAAAGGTTAAGGCTATATATATACTCTATGATAAGAAAATGCTAGCAAAGAAGGTTTACCTGTGTGAACTGAGCTTTAAAATGTTTTGTGGGTTTTGGTTTTTTTTGCTTCTGGAATATTGCCTTCTGAGCTATTGCCCCTTCATTGAAAACCACAACATTTTCCCCTTAGTCTTACATATTTGAATTTGTGAGTTAAAAACTTTGCAATGCTACTGCAACTGAGTGGTTCTTTTAAAACTTGCTGTGCTGCATTCTCTGAGATGAAGAGTTATCAGAAATGTTTTGTAAAATGAACCTTCACTTCAGTATAGCCTAGCATGTGGATGGGTTAGGTATCAACTTGCTTCTGAAGGAAACAACAAATTTAGAACTGAGTAATCCATATAATTCCAATACAGAGGCCTAATTCCACGTGAAAATCAAACTTAGCCAGAACTGAGACTCTAACCCAAGGTTTGTCCTTGTACCTAAAAACCAGGATATCTGCTTTACTGATTTAGTGAATTCATAAAATAACGGAATCACAGAATTGTTTAGGTTAGAAGAGACCTTAAAGATCACCTAGTTCCAACCCCCCTGCGATGGGCAGGGCCACATTCCCTTAGACCAGGTTGCTCAGAGTCACATTCAGCCTGGTCTTGAAGACTGCCAGTGGTGGGGCACCCTCAGCTTCTCTGGGCAACCTGTGCCAGTGTCTGACCACGCTCACAGT
This sequence comes from Margarornis squamiger, assembly GCA_035222235.1. Taxonomy (NCBI): domain Eukaryota; kingdom Metazoa; phylum Chordata; class Aves; order Passeriformes; family Furnariidae; genus Margarornis; species Margarornis squamiger. The sequence continues at coordinate 141,268,667 of JAWWTY010000077.1, read as the reverse complement.
AAAGAATTTCTTCCAAATATCTAATCTACACCTACTCTCTTTCAGTTTGAAGCAATTTTATATGATGTAAACAAAGTTGGAATCAGATCTAGAGGTCAAAATTTGTGCTCGTTTCCTTACCAATTCTATTTCTTTTCCTTCTGAAAATATCAAACCTAAAGTCCAAGGCTTCGGTAGGGACACGGCATCTACAAAGCTTTCATTAATGGTACTGTGAAGCTTTGAAGCTCCGCTGTGCAACTATTAACTGATCTTATTTAACAAACAGTGCTCCAGGCATGTGTGTTTTTTGTGGCTGAACAGGTGATGATTTTCTCTTTGCTGTCACTAGTCAAGGACTTTCCACTACCAGGACCCAGGCTCCAATTCTGGGGTCAGACGTCCAGGCTGTAGCAGGGGAAAAGGGAAATGTTATCTCTATTGATTTCTAGTACAAAGAAAGCTTTTTGCTTTCACACTTTGAAAAACACTCTCAGATCATCTCACAGCCAGGTTAATAGTGAGGTTTGTTTTATTTCATGGCTAACGTTATTGTTATGTTTTGTGCTTGTACGAATAGAAACTGCTCAAATGGCAGTTCCCTCTCTGTATATTCAAATTCCTTTTCAAGTCTGTAGCCTGCTTATATTGATGCAACTGTTTTCACTGATTCACTGACCTACAAACTCTTAGGTACAGTTTTTCTTTACAGATGAAAGCATCAGGCTACTGTATAGCGAAGAAAGGTCGTAAGATATTTTGCCTACTTTCAAAGAAAGTGTCATAGGTAAGCTCAGGAAGTGTGTGATGGATAAGTGAGGTGGATGGAGAACTGGCAGAATGGCAGAGCTCAGAGGGTTGTGATCAGTAGCACAGACTCTACTTGGAGGCCTCTATCTGGCAGTGTCCCCACGGGTCAGTACAGGGTCCAGTCTTGTTCAACTTATTCATCAAAGGCCTGCATGAAAGGGCAAAGTTAACATCAGCAAATACCCTCTGCTGATGACATAAAACTGGAAGGAGTGGTCTGGAGTGAGACCTGGGCAGACTGGAGAGTTGGGCAGAGAGGAACCTAAGGAACTTCAACAAAGGCAATAACCCCATGCACCAGTATAGACTGGAGGCTGACATGCTGGAAAGCAGCTCCGCAGAGAAGGACCTGGGAGTCCTGTTGGACAACAAGTTGTTCATGAGCAGACGTATGCCCTTGTGGCCCAGAAGTCCAGTGATGTCCTGGGATGCATTAGGAGGCACGCTTCCAGAAGGTCGAGGGATGTGATGCCGCCCCTCTACTCAGTCCTGGTGAGGCCTCACCCTGTGTGAAGTGCCCAGTTCTGGACTCCATAGTTCAAGAAATACAAAGAATTACTGGAAAGGTCCAGTGGAGGTCTAAAGACAATTAGGAGACTGGAGCACAATTAGTGGGCTGGAGCATCTATCATACCAAAAGGAAAGGCTGAGAGAGCCAGGCTACCCAGGAAGGTTGTGAAGTCTCGTCTGGAGATAATCAAAACACACCTGAATCAGAGATCCTGTTGAACTTGTTCTAGGTGAACCTGCTTTAGCAGAAGTGGGGTGCACTAGAACATCTCCAGAGAACCCTTCCTACTCCAGTTGGAATTCGGTGATTTTGTATATTGTATTTTAAAGACTAGCTCTAGCGAACCAAATGACACATGTGCATCCTTGCCTGGGCCATGAAATTCCATGTTAAGGTGGTGGTCATTTGATGAACAGATAGTAATAAGTATGTATTTGTGCAAAGATAAGGTCAGGTCCCAGGATGTATTAAAGATGACAGTGGTACTGCAAGTACAATTAGTCTCAAGTATACCTGAAAATGACTTCACAGAAAGGTAAACAGGAAGACAAAAAAGATACAAACTAAGAAACTTTAAGGGATTATTACTCTGATCATAAGCATTAGATTACTTTAAAAAATGAGACTGATAGTAAATTTCAGTAAACAGAGAGAGAGGATGAATGGTACAAGAAAGAGATGACAAAATTGATTCTATGTCTCTTCAGTTGCCTCTGAATTTTGTAGATTTCACTGTAAGCCTGATATCAAAAGGAAATAAATCCTATAGCTCTCATTGAAGATATTTCACATTTATCAGTGGAGGTTTGCTCTTCTGTTCCTTGGAGACTGATCAACAGGAATGCTGTCACACTGTCTCTATGGAGTACAGTGAAGATAGGATGCAGCATCTGTAGACTTATTACCAAATGATTCCTCAAGTCTCAGAAGTCACCCAGCTCCAGTGAAATACATCCAAATGTAGCATCTGGTCTAGCCTAAAAGAGTCCTAAAAAGAACACAAATAATGAGTAGGATATATAATAGCATTGAGAAACTGTTTGGAAAGAGACACGTTTGCTGATTGCTGTGTAAATGATCCCAAGACTTGCATAAAAGCATGAGCTAGCATGACTACACAAACTCTTTATTGGCAAAGACAAATAAGATAAGGATTTTCTGTTCTGCTGTCATAGAGTCTTTGAAGCAGTGGTAATCTGGACAAACCAAGTTTTGCTTAACCTCCTGTTACAGATAAAATAAATACGCCTAGAAGGAAAATACATGAAGTTACTATATTTTAACTGTAGGAGGAGAAACAAAGTAAGAGAAAAAGTCCATCACATACAACGCAAAACGAGTTGTATTTATCAGTCTCTGTGGTCTGGCAGCCACTTTCAGAGATTACAATTATTGTGAGGAAACAACCAATTTGTCTCAGGAAGCTAAGAGAATGTAAGAAGTAAAAGGCTAACATTTTAAAGTGAAGCCAGGCCTTGGGCATTCACATCAGTGATTTACTAAGTAATGCATGCATCTGAAATCATGCCAACCTGAATTGTGGCTGCTTATCTAGCTGAAATAGAGCACTGCTATTGTGCTTTTTCTAACATAAAGAATACCTTTTCATACCTAGATGGCACCTCCTAAATTGATCAGACAGCAAATTTAACAAGACAATGGAATTTTTTTTTTTTTTTTTGCACAGCACATAACACAATTGTGGATGTGGAGCACAATACATTGAATGGGTTGAGAAGACTTGGCAGATGCACAAAGGAGAGGCCCACAGTGGGTCATTAAAGATGATTATTGGGAGAAAAATCCTGAGCTGCTGACTACCAGGGAAGGGTCACCTTGCCTAGTAACCAAATTCCTTACATCCTTTCCTGTAATGTTCTCCAGTGGTCAACATGAGAGTCATGACCTGGGGCTAGGTGAAGTCTGTCTCATGTGCTCCAGCGGTTTTGCTGCTGCCTCATTTGCTGTTTCTCACCTTGCAGTTCAGGATGACAATTTTGAAATACCATGTCTTAGTTCAGGGCCTCCTCTTTCTTTGCTCCTGCACTGGTGCAGGCACAAGAGAGATCCATTTCTCTGGTCACTGTCTCTGGACCACAGAACTGGGACTTTGTATTGAAAGGCAGAGCTGGAAAACAACAACTTGACCACCTTCTTCCTCATCTTAAAATATGGCCACTGCCCCTGGAGGTATTTGCATTCTTGGAATGCAACAGCCGTCCTAACCCCTTCAATTCTGGATAGCCACAGTGGGAACTACAGCACAGTGTCTGCCAGCATGGTGCTCACATGTGTTCCTTTAGGATTTCTTGTGATTGTGTTGCTTCTCAGACTTAAAGATAAAGGTGCTTATTCTCTTGAAATTGCCAGGAGGTGGATAGTTCTGAGGGATACTCAGAGTTTAACTGATGTATATGGTGCCCTCACAGCAAAGAAAACAGGTCAACAGACTGTTAAGTACTAAATCCAGACTGAGCTGCATCTCTTGCAATGCATGGCTGAGGTGATATTGGGGAATGGCTGAGAAGGGGGGTTGAAATGCCAAATACAGAAGTCCAGATCAAACCTGGAATGAGTACATTCCCTTGGCAATAATCTGATCCTTGATACTCTGTAGGTTGCAAACTCCTGATGTCAGGCCAAACTTCATCATGGCACTAGAATTGCCGTGCTGAAACTGAAAATTGATACACTGTCCAGGGTACTAAGGCTATTTTCTTGTATGATCTGAGACAATCTACACTTTTTTTCAGAGTTCCTGAAATAAACTTGCTGCTGTAGGGTCTCAGACTTTAACAGGGGTGCATCACTCCCTAGCCCATCCCAAGAGAAATATTTTTTGGTTTTGTTTCTGTTGGGATTTCTGTATTTTGCTTAATAAAGACTTAATAACCTAGAACCACACACTGATACTGGATACAAACTCACTCAGGCTGGCATTCAATATATGCCTGTCAGTAAAGCAGAAGAGAGAGAGTTTTGACACAGATATGAGATCAATGAAAAGAAACTGCTCAACTCCCAGTTTATCTGCAATTGACCTTGATTCTAGCATGGAGGAAAACAAAACATTATTTTAATAAAATTCATAAAACCAGTGAAATACCTGGGACTGGAACTTGTGGTTTCTAGTTAGCATTTCAGCAGGCTCATCTCCTAGGTTACATGGGAAGAATAGAAGTGTTTCATCCTTGTGTTTTACTGCCCTAAAACCAGGTGAAGGTTGGATTTCAGCTCCACAACAAAACTGCCTGCAGTAGGGGACCAATCCATGTCACTTCACAGCTGTGATTTTCTCCCACAGGATCCATCTGAAGTCACCAACTAAGAGTTTTGTCCAGGTCCTCTCTAAGTGGAAAAACCAGCATCTGTTTTCTTATTTATCTGTTTAAAAAAAGATAGCCCACTTCTATATTTACACTTTTACAGTTTCAGAACAAGGCATGTTTGTGTATGAGTCAGAAGCTAATAAATATCTTGCTTTTTCTGTACTCATAAGCTTCCTTGGGACTCCGCATGGCCAAGCTCACAAAGTGCTGGTTCAGGATTGAACTGGGAAGGGAATTAAGCAAGTTGGTACCCTCTCTCAAAAACCCACTGCATCAGAAAGATGCAAATAAATAATTGCAACCTTATCTTTGCTCCTAAATACAGAGGAAATTTTTGGTATTTTGCATCCCTTTAATCGAGATAAGTTAGTTCAAGATGCACAGGGTCCAAATTATACCATAGTACCTGAATTTTTCCCCTGCTCCTTGATCCCAGGTCAAATGTGGATGGCTAGTAAAACTCTTTCTTAATGCCTCTGTTTTGAACTCAAAGTAAAATTACTTTGCTGTGCAGCAAAAGTGCTAGTAGAAGGCAAAGAGTGTCTCACCACCAGAGACTTCATGGCTTCCCTTCATGCTTCCATATGTTAAATCCCTTCAACTAGGTCCAAAAGGAATGGGGGAAAGAGAAGAAAGAAGAAAGAGAAGAAAGAGAAGAAAGGGAGAAAGGGAGAAAGGGAGAAAGGGAGAAAGGGAGAAAGAAAGAAAGGGAGAAAGAAAGAAAGGAAGGAAGAAAGGAAGAAAGAAAGAAAGGAAGAAGGAAAGAAAGAAAGGAAGAAGGAAAGAAAGAAAAAAAGAAAAAAAGAAAGAAAGAAAGAAAGAAAGAAAGAAAGAAAGAAAGAAAGAAAGAAAGAAAGAAAGAAAGAAAGA
>JAWWTY010000077.1:141232188-141263068 GCA_035222235.1 Margarornis squamiger | reverse complement strand
AGAAAGAAAGAAAGAAAGAAAGAAAGAAAGAAAGAAAGAAAGAAAGAAAGAAAGAAAGAAGGAAAGAAAGAAAGAAATTGACTTTATCTTCCTTCTAATTTTTCAGGGAAACAGCTCATCTTTGGCTTCTCTAACAGACATTGCTCTTCTGAAAGAATGGAAAAAGAGAGTAAAACCGTACCTTTCCCTCACTGTGAACATACTGCAGTTTTCTTTTCTCCTTCATGCCCCAAGAACATGGAAATATTAATACTGAAAGTAGCATGACATATCTTCCACTCTTTCTTACACACTTTTCCATTCTATTGTTCACTACTTTGAGACATACAATCCATCCCAGTACCTGAATAATCTTGAGTCTGTGACATACAAGCTTGAAAATTGTGATGTCATGCTGTATTTGACAAATATTTGTGTCATTGACTTGGTTACCTGCCCTACGTGTTTAGTTTTTTCAGTGCTTTTGTGAAGTGACAACAGTGATTTGGGCAACTTGACTCAAGTCTCATCTGCTCTACTCTTGTGTCATCGTCTTCCATATGTTTCCCCTATCCTGGTGGTCTAAAATCCTCTGTGATACTGTCCAGCTGACAGCAAGGAAGAGTGTGCTGAGAAATAATATGCATGAATGGAACCATAATCTGTTGGTCATACACCTCAGTCTTCCTTATTTAGTGCTTATCTCTTCTTTTTCCAAGTCACTTCTTCCATTTTTCCTATGTTTCCAATTCCCATTACTGAGTGTGCTTAAGTCTTTCAGCTTCTGTCCCTGAATAATCTACCTTTCTTATTTCCTTTATATTCTTCGCTTGCCAATTCTTTCTGCAGGGGTTCTTGTGCAGGAGGCTGATACTCTTCTTTCAAATTAATTACTACACACGCATGCATACACGCTCACAGTGCTGACTGATCCATGGCCAAAGCACCTCTTCACACTTCTCCATAGGCTGTCCTTTGCATTATCTCCATTAATATCTGTCCCTGCAAATTTTGATTTGCAGTTAAACATTCTATTTCTTTCTCCTCATCTCAGATATTTTCAGGAGATAACTGTGTGATAGAAATGAGGTGCTTTCGTTTCACTCTGCACATTTCTTAGTAAGATAAATAGAACTTGTCCCTGCCTGGACAACTCCTGTTCTCATAGCTGGATGAGACAGTGTGCCCTCTGCCTCATGAGACCTTCAGACCAAGCTCATCCCTAGGATGCATTTGATGCAGGAGAAATGTGAAGAGTCAGGCAAGACTTTACTTATAGAATCCAAGGCTCCAGATGTGGCTTTGGCAGCTATTATAACCTACTTGCTGTAAGGATGCTATTCCTGTGGGGGACTCGAAGCAGGTTAGGTAGGCAGTGAATTTTCTGTTGATGTCAGAGCTTCACTAGATCTATATAATTTCAGAGCTCTCCTCCAGTGAGGAGATTCTTCATGTGGGTCTTGCAGTCTTCTGAGAGCTTTGCTTCCTAAAGAAGCAGCTTCAGGTGAGAATCTCCCTTTATAATTATTCTATTCCTGTTCATTTCCCAAACCTGAAATAATTAGACTAGGTTAATAAAAATGCTTTATGCTGCACATGAGGAAATATCATGTCCCACTTCTTCTCCCCTGAAGGTATTTACCTCACTTCTGCACTCCTCTCCAGCTTTGTCCTTCTTTTCTTTTCATCTAGTCCTGAGAGATAGGAGCCCACTGCTCACTGTGCAGCATCCTGATTTTCTGCCAAAATCCTTGTTTGTGTTTCGGTTGATCCTACTTTGCTGTGGTAAGTTTTTCTTCAGCTGCAGCTTGTGAGCTATGAATCCTCTTTTGCTAAGTGCAGAGTTCATACTTTCTCTTGATTTACTGGCAGTAAAATATTGTCTGATCAGATGTCTTAGCAAAACGCTATTTTCATCTAAGGATGACATTTTTACCTTTCAAAGAAAAACAGAGCTTCAATTGAAGATAAAAAGGCAGAGAGCTGAAGAATGTAAACAGAGTCTAGATTCTCTTATCACAGTTAAAATAGAAAAAAATACCCCAAACTATTTTAAACAGAGGCCCTATATAAGGAAGTCTGAAAAACCACTTCCCATTTCATAGGACAGGATATGCCAAAGAAATGATACAGCTTGGCACAAATAACAAAGATAATTTCAACTTTATTTAAATACTACAAGGACATTTAAAGACGTATCAGGACATAAATCCCATTTTGATTACATTCTTCAGCTTTGCTTTAATGTTCATCTTTCTTCTTTTTTTTTTCTGGGTAGAAGGGGAAACTAGAAGGGTAGTCAAAACTTGTGGTTTGTAAAAATTCTGAGCATCCTATAAGCAGGTCTGGAAATTAAAACCTTCATTTTTTTTCCCCCTGCAAGCCTGGAGAAGGAAGACATCATCTAATCTTCTTCCCTTTGCTTTACTGGAACTCTTCTATTGCTCATGGCTGACCTGGAAGATGAGAGGTAATTTAAACCCTAATTGTCTCAAAAAAAGCCACACAAAGAAAACAAAACTATATTAAAACAAACAGTCTGCATCCACTGAATCAATCCTCTGTCAGACTTATCGCCCTGGGGACACTGATGGATGGGTCAAAATTCAAACAGTGTAGGCAGGGACTGCTGGTGAGAACAGCCCATGCTGGCTGCTGAACAGATGGACACACTCAAACCTTCACAGCTGAGCACATATCCTCAACTGACAGAGATCAGCACATCTCTGCAGGAGTCAATAAAGCGATATCAATGTTATGCAGCTAAGAATCTGGCCTACACAATTTTCAGTTTGGGTTAAGCCCAGGATTCACAAGTGTTGGATCCTGAACAAGGCATGAGAGGTCCCTCAGGATTTTGCCATTTGCAAGTGTCAGTAAAAACTACAAAAGTATCAGGTAAACCTGCACCAATGCAAACCCTCATGGCTTGCATACATGCAAGGTTCACAAGTGAAAAGATAATTTGAGAGAACTGTAAGAATTTGATTAGGAATGCAATCCTATAGGCACCTTGTTCTTCAAGCACTTACATTAGACAGATGACTAATGATATCAAAAGCCAGTAGCTTGTGTCCTACAGGGAGAAAAGTGGGAATTTCATATTGTTGGGGGGAAAAAACCAAAAACCATCTGTTTTCCATTAGGGAATAGTTCTGCAGTGTGCCACAAAGAACTGTTCTTGGTATAGTTCATCCTACTATACTGACTTTAATTCTACTCCTACAATAAAACTCTTTAACAATCATTGTGTTGAGAGAATAAGGGAAAGGAGTAACATAAAACTCAAGGGTAAAAGAATGTATACAAAAATCATAGGTCCTGCATAAATCTTATGTTCTAGGTCCACACAGCGGGAATAATAACTCAAGTCAAGGGAAAACCCCAATTAGGCCTGCAGCATACCTGATAAACTTTGTTTAAATAGAAAAACCTGCCTCTTCATTTTTCTTCAATGCCAAGACACAAACTAAATATAAAGCAGAGAATCAATCTTCTGTGTTCTAACAGATGATAGTAGAAGTTTTGCTAAACTTTGCCTGTTTCTGAAAGTCAGAGTGGGTAGGATGTATCAGATACCCAGATCAGTACGAGGGCACTCATGCAGAATACTAATCAATTAAGTCAACCCTAGAAGTAAGAGTTGGATATTTTAAAGTATTATTTCTTCTTATTATACATAGAATACAAATGCAATAAATCTCCCAAATGTTCCAAAATCTTCCAAAAGAGCCCACAGAAATATGTTTAAGGCTTAGACTCAGACGGAGGCCTTCGCTCATGCATCCCTGGTCTATAGTGTCATTGGACTTTAAAATGATCCAGTTACTTTCTCCCAGGTGTGCAATGCAACATCTGCAGGGCACAACATATAGACCATGGCTTAAGCAGTACAGATTCTAGTGACATTTTCAAAGGTGTCTAACAGATCATTTTGGGTTGAGAATCCAGATCCTCTGGGTAAATTTGATCATCTGTTTCCAGGTGTCACATTATTCTGGACCATGCTCAAGGGCATAAAGGAGGAAAAGCTCCTCGAAAAATATCTTCTCCAGCCTTGTGTGAGGTTGGACACAATCCGTTTCCAAATTATCTAAGGAAAGCTGTTCTGATCTAAGGAGAGAAAAGGACATTTGCCAAAAAAACATTTTCAGGACATAGTTATACAATAGCAACTATAAAGGTCATCGTAGGGCATCGTCTGGTGTTTGTTCCTGTGCCTTTCACTGAGCAAGCTTAAAATAAGGTTGGTTTCATACAAATAATGACTCTGCCAATTAAAAAAAAAAAAAAAGAAAATTAAGAAAAGCCCTGTGTACTGCCACCTTGTAACGTGAGGGAACTGATGCAGAGATCTTATTGCAGTTCTGTGATAACATCTTTGCTCCTTATGAAGCCAGCCAGATAGTAGAAACAACTGCCAAAAATAAGTTCTGTCTCTCTAGGCAAGGACACAACAACCCTAACTGGGACAATGGGGCATGCTGGAGTGTCTGAAAAGTGAAAGGAAGAGAGAAATAATCAAAACAAGATTGTTTTGTTCTCACTCTGGGTGTGTCCTCATTTTGGGTGAGGAAGTAACTTTGTTTAACATCCCAATCAGCTGAAAAACCTCAGCTTTACGGTAAGTGAAGTTCAGTTTTTCACATCCCCTTGTTCTTCCTCTACCTTCTCTTGTATTTTCATAATTGACCAGCAGTCTCACTTCAGTGCTGTTCACTCTGGTTCATTTGATGACCAAGGCCACCTTCCTTGTGAAACAACTACTGTAAAAAAGCTGTTTCTGCATGTGTGCCCACACATGTTCTTTTCCCACTTCTCCTCAAACACCAAATGTGGACAAACGTGGAGTAGAAGCACTTCTGAGGGACAAAGGAGTCTTGTACAGCAAGCCAGGAAGGTGTATTAATACAGATGATAAGAAAAATAAATGGCTGCAGAGTCCCCTGTCCTTGCTCCCAGAGCTTTTATATCCCGCCCAAGCACCACTGCATGGGGGCAGCAGTGCTCCCACAGGTGCTATGCTGACATTTCTCCAAATACTTCTCACCTCACAGCCAGCCAGCCTTCTGCTTTGAATCTGCCAAAGGAGAAGTTCAGCTCCAGAAATACAAGTCTTGATGGAGCCCATTATGGTGATGATTCACTGGAGACTGTCTGGAGTAAGAGGAAGACTGAACTACAATGTCTTTTACCTTGTTATTTCTCCTCAAGGATGTTTGGAATCTGAGTACTAACAGGTAAAAGAAAGAGAAAATTTCATCACGTAGTGCTGGTGTGAAGCTTTGATCTGTCAATCTCAACTCAAGAACAGTGGGGGCAGACTGGAGGAAGACGTTACTTGGTTGCTAATGTAAAGAAATTGTGATAAATGACCCTTGTGGAACTGATAGATCCTACTCTTGACAAATGAGTTTGGTATGTGGGACCCTGTAGAGCCTGGCCCTTTAATTTGTTAAAAATTTGAATTAAACTGTCCAAGGGAGGCTTCTGGGCACTATTCAACTGTGGGACCCTGGAGAGCTTTGTGACCAGTCAAAAAAATCTTTCTTTCCTTGGGTGCAATGAAGTGTGTGTGGGAACTGTATCCAGCAGTTGTAGTTTTCATCTTCTTCAATGTTTCTTCAGCTTTCAGCTATCGACAGCTGCTAGAAGGTGGCATATTATGAAGTTGCATATGAAGCTACAAGGCTTTTATTTCCCTCTACTTTCCTAGAAGGAAAATAAGCCACTGTACTGAGATGTGATGTCTTATATGGTCCATTGCCTGAACAGGGGATGTGAAAAGGGCTACTCCTGAAAACAGGACAGCATCATGCAATATCTGTACGTGCCACACCAAGGGCAGTACCAAACCCAGAAAACCCACAAATCTCAAACACCTGACACACAGTCACCTGAAACTTTGCTCACTGCTAGATGCTTTTTTAGGCAATCACCAAGGTACTGCAGGTAGCAGAAATAATGGCAGTAATTGGTTAATCAGAGCTTGCTGGTTATAAATAAAACCCCTTATATTGCACAGGTGCTCTGTCTTAAAACAGGATGTGGGGTAAGCTGCAAATATCATCAGAAAAGGTTCTCTTTTTTTGGGTGGAGCCAAGAATATCAACACTTTAGCTACTTGTCTATTTAACCTGTGTGGTTTCCTGAAGATGACACTTTTCTGTGACTTCTGAGAATAGTGTGCAGGTCATAGGATAGTTTTGTTGATGCACATAGGATTTTCGCCTGTTTAAACTGCACAGATAACAATCAGGGGCTAAACCACACCAAGGCAGAGTCCTTCTCCGACTGCCATTTCCAGAATTCAGTAGTTTATTTTTCTTGACAGTGGTGTTGATCTGAATGTTGGATATATTTCCAAATCCAGTCACCTTTTCTCTCTCAGGGTTTCAGAACTTTGGTTTCCTGTTTTTCTCACTGTGAATTGTATATTAAACATAGTCTTCTCACTCCCCACAACTCAAGCACTGTAAGATCTCTTATAAAAGACTGCAGTAATAATTTAAGTGAAAATCCATAACCACCTTTATATTGACAGGGTCATTCACTGTTACCAGCAATGAGCAACTTCTTAATGACAAAGTTTACTATTTTAGTGTGGTAATGGTTTTGGTTTAAAATGGTTTAACTGTTGCACAGCAATCACTGCCATAAAAACACAAGCCACTGAGCTTTCGATGCTTTTTGAGGGAATGAAGCTAAACATATCATCCTTGAGCTGTTTACATTTCTGTCCTAAAACCGAGCTCAGTGGAGCAACGAAGTCTCTTTCAGAACATCTGAATCATTCTGCCTCTGAACTGAAAGGAATACTTAATGACAATATCAACCTTTATGTTGCTTTTACTGAGAATGAATAGACAAGCAGGTAGAGGGGCTGTGAAAATTCATCCTTTGTCCCTTCATCACGCCCACGTCCTTTTATATTTTCTCTAGAAGACAGAATAACTGATACATCAAATATTTATCAGACTGTATCATGTGATCTTTTTCCCATTCCTGTTGTCTAGACATCTCCATTTCATCACATGCACAGATATAGAAGATACCTATTAAAGATTGTATTGCAGTTTTCTTATCTTGCCCACATTTTACTCTAATCTCTAGTGTGAGTACAGCATGTAGCAAAATATGTAGTTTTGGTAGCTGGAAATCTCTGGGATTCTCAGGTCTCAATAGTTCCATAGTTTTGAAGAAGCAGATAACATCATGTGTTGCAAGACAAGCAAGTTTCTGCCCACGCATGGAAAGGGTGTGGTGCTCAGCAGCTTCTGGGCCATCAATACAGAAAAAATGCGTGTCTCATTTTTGATCATCACAGCCCTGTAATACTACCCACATGCTAAACCAGGAATTTGTAAACTACTTTATAAACAACCTGGTGTTTGTAAGAGCCAAGTGGATCCCAGAGAATTGTTTCTTTTGTTGTTTGCCCTCAAGGTAAACAGTATTGTTAATAACAATGCTATGAAAATTCAATAAATTGACAGAACAATTTTCACTGTGAAGTACTTTATGACCTAGAAATTTGGCTGTGTAGAGTCTGATATGTTATTACCCAGCTTTCTGCAAGGACTGTGGGATGTGGCTGATCTGAAGGGAAAAGTTTCTATTGGCAACTAGTAAGGAGACTTCAGAACAGCAAATTCCACCCTGTCCAGAGACTTTCCCAGGCAGAGAAATTATATATTTTTTCTTGCAAATGTTGTTGAGGTACTATTAATGATCATAGCTGCAAAGGCCCTGGGGTTCACAGAAGGCACAATACTTTCAAACCAGCCACTTCCCATATCCAGATGAGGCCCTGGGACTGAGAAAGGATGAGATAGGTTTTAGCATAGATTTTGCTTTCAGCAACACTTACACACCCTCTGCTCCCTGCTGTCACCCAGAAGTGACCTCTATCTCCTGAGTTCAAATGTACTCCAGTGTCTTGAAGCAGGGCACCAATTCAAGGAAGGGAGTGCATGATTTTCTGAATGTTTTCATGAGGAACAGTCAAAGGCTGACTCACAGTTCACAGAAATTGTCTTGAAATGTAACAAATGTCTGCCTTGACTTCAGCAAGGTTTTTGACACTGTCTCCCATAACATCCTTGCAGGTAAGCTCAGGAAATGTGGGTTAGATGAATGGACAGTGAGGTGGATCAAGAACTGGCTGAATGACAGAATGTAGAGGGTCATGATCAGCAGAGTAAAATGCAATTGGAGGCCTGCAGTTATTGACGTTCCCCAAGGATCAGTACTGGGTCCAACCTTATTCAACTTGTGTATCAATGACTTGGACAAAGGGATAGAATGCACCTTCAGCAAGTTTGTTAATGATATGAAACTGGGGGTAGTGGCTGATACACCCAAAGGTTGTGTTGTCATTGAGCAGAACCTTGGTACACTGGAGAGCTGGGCAGAGAGAAACCTAATGAGGTTCAACAAGGGCAAGCATAGGGTTCTGCACGAGGAGAGGAAAAACCCCAAGTACCAGACAGATTGGGGGCTGACCTGCTAGAGAGCAACTTTGCAGAGAAGGACCTGGGAGTGTTCATGAGTGACAAGTTGACCTTGAGCCACCAGTGTGCCCTTGCAGCCAGGAGGGACAATGGTATCCTGAGGTGCATCAGGAATAGTGTGGCCAGCAGGTCAAGGGAAGTGATCCTCCCCCTCTATTCAGCCATAGTGAGGCCATGTCTGGAGTGTTGTGTCCAGTTCTTGACTCTTCAGTACAAGAAAGCCAAAGAGCTACTGGAGAGGGTCCAGCAGAGAATACAAAGATGATGAGGGGTCTGGAGCATCTCTGTGGAAGCTGGGCCTGTTTAGTCTAGAGGCGGGGAGACTGAGGGGGGGGTCTTACTTATGCATGTAAGTATCTCAAAAGTGGATGCCAAGAGAATGGTTCCAGACTCTTTTCAGTGGTGCGCAGGGACAGGACAAGGAGCAAGTGCCATGAACTAAAACACAAAAAAGTTCCATCACAGCATGAGGAAGAACCTCTTTACACTGAGAGTGGCAGAGCACTGAAACAGGCTGCCCAGGGAGGTCATGGAGTCTCCCTCTTTCGAGACATTCAAAACTCACCTGGACACATTCCTGTGTCATCTGCTCTGGGTGACTCTGCCTTAGCAGGGAGGTCGGACCCGATGATCTCCAGAGCTCCCTTCCAACCCTAACGATTCTGTGATTCTGTGAAATCAATGGAGATCTCTGTAGGACTGGACTGAGCCGTAAGCAAGGAGAAGCCCTTCATATTGTAGAATTTTCTTGATTCTTATTGGCTAGCACTCATTAGTTTTTGAATGACAACTGCGCTCAACACTTAACTATTTACACAGCTCTTGTATCAACAAATATTTTCCCCAAAGTGTTGCAGTAATTAACATATAAATAAACTATGTCTTTTCAGAGCTGGTGACATATGTTAACAAGTGTTTGCCAACACAAAGCTTAACACAGCAAATACACGGAGATTCCATTTCTTCATCTTTTCAGAAAGGCTGTTGCTAAGACAGGTCATTAGCAAGTCGTAGAACCTTCAATTGGGATCCATATGGCAGGAACTAACAGCTATCAGACACATCCATCTCACCAGCCTAACCAGTGCATTTGAAAGACTTTTCAGGAGCGGGAGTTACAAGGTATAGGAAAGCAATACAGAGATACATCCACAGCAGATGTAATTTGCCATAGTTAGAATCATAGAGTCACAGAATCATAGAATCACTGAGGCTAAAAAAGGCCCATCAGGTCAAACCATTAGCCCAACACTGTCAACTCCACCACTAAATCAAGTCCTGCAGTGCCACATCTACAGGTCTTTTAAATACCTCCAGTGATGGTGACTCCACTACTTCCCTGGGCAGCTCAGCAACCCTTTCCATGAAGAAATTTCCCCTAATATACAATATAAACCTCCCCTGATGCAACTTGAGGCTATTTCCTCTTGTCCTATCACCTGGGAGAAAGGACTGACCCCCACCTGGCTACATCCTCCCTTAAAGTAGTTGTGGAAAGCAATATGGTTACCCCTGAGCCTTCTTTCCAGACTTGTTCTTTGATATTGATTCACTCCTTCTCTCCAGTTTTACTTCAGAGGATTTAATTCTCCATTTTAGTATTGTAGCTGTGAAGATCTACATCTGTGTCATGCTGGATTAATGTAAATCATGTCACTGAGTTGAGAGCTAGAGGTGTCCTGTATGCCAAACTCTAAATCTTTCCTGTAAAGAACTCCTCCATTGTATAAAATATTACAGACTTCATCCCTTTGCATGTGAAAATATTTGATAAAATAAACTAAGATGATAGAGTAACATCTTACACTAGATGGACAGATGTCACTCTATGGCAACAGACAAGGGCAAGTGTGCTTGGTTTGCAGATCTTCCACTGGAGCTGTGGACAAACCTATAGCGGATTTAAATAATTAATTAGTGGATGCAATTTTCATTGGTAGGTACCCACAAGAATTACCAAGTTTAACTCTTAGCCCTGCACAGGACTATCCCCAAAAGTCACATCATGTGAATGAGAGCATTGTCCAAATGCTTCTTGAATTCTCTCAGGTTTGGTGCTGTGACCACTTCCCTGGGGAGACTGTTCCAGTGCCCAACCACCCTATGGGGGAAGTACCTTTCTCTAATACCCAACTTAAACCTTCCCTGACAGAACTTCAGGCCACACCCTGGGGTCCTGCCACTGGTCACCACAGAGAAGAGATCTGTGCCTGCCTCTTTTCTTCCCCTCACGAGGAAGTTGTAGACTGAGATCTCCCCTCAGTCTCCACTTCTCCAGGCTGAAGAGATTGAGTGACCTCAGCCATTCCTCATATGGCTTCCCCTCAAGGCCCTTCACCATCTTTGTTGCCTCCTTGGATGTTCTCTAATGGCTTAATATCTTTCTTACATTGCAGTGACCAAAACTGCACACAATATCCAAGGTGAGGTCACCCCAGTGCAGAGCAGAGCGGGACAATCCCCTCCCTTGACCAGCTGGTGATGCTTTGCCTGATGCCCTCCAGGACAAGGCTGGCCCTCCTGGCTGCCAGGGCACTGCTGACTCATGTTCAACTTGCCACTGACCAGGACCCCCAGATCCCTTTCCATGGCACTGCTTTCCAGCATCTCATTCCCCAGTCTGTACAAACATCCAGGGTTACCCCACCCCAGGTGCAGAATCTGGCACTTCCCCTTGTTGGGCTTCATATGGTTGGTTATTACCTAATCCTCTAATTTGCTGAGGTCTCTCTGTAGGGCCTTCCTTCCTTCAAGGGAGAGTCAACAGCTCCTCCTAGTTTTGTGTCATCTGCAAACTTGCTCAGTATCCCTTCCAGTCCTGCATCCAAGTCATTTATGAAGATGTTGAAGAGCATATATTGAAAACCTGATGTTTAGATTAAAACACAAGTTTTAATTTTAGAACTATCTATTAAAAAAAAAAAAAAGAAAAGAAAAAAAAAAAAGACAACCAACCAAAAAAAACAAACAAAGAAACACTCCAAAAATAATTATAAAAAGCATATTTTATTATTTTATGCTTTAGTGGTTGAAAGCCCTTTAAGGAGATAATTCAGCTCTGTTTACGAATTGTGTCTAACATCTATTCCTACACAGCATTTGAGCTGTTTTGGCAACACAGACCAGAATACACCATTTTTGCCCAAGGAGCACTCATATCTAAGTCACAGGGCCATCCTCTCTCATTCTCTCTTTGCTTCTGGCCTTTTGAATCCTTGAAGCCTGGCTTGTTTTTTTTCTCTTTTCTGCCCTCTGGTAATGCCACAGGGATGGTGAGCAGGAATATACCAGTGTTTAGGACCTGACCCTAAAAATGTCAGTCTGAAGAGAGCTGACTGTAGATCTCCCTGTCTCTGAGCACTGAACAATGTAAAAGGCAGCCATGACCTCCCCCTCCACCCTACAGGGCAGCTGCTTTTCAAAAGGGGAAAGTGAATCATTTCCTCGGTACTCAGCCTGATAACTTAGTAGTACATGTTTAGGAAACAGCTTTGGACTGTGAATCACAAAATATCAGAGGTGGAAAGTCTGAGCTGCAGAGGTAACATTTCAGACTCAAGTGTCCTATAGAAACAACTCATTTAAGTGACCCACTGTTCTGTGCTGGGATTTCTGCCTTTACAAACACAAATACCTCAGACTGCTGCACACAGGATGTGACTGGGACCATCTCAGGACCTTCTGATCATTTTAAAAGTGAAACTTTAATGTCAGTACCAGGCACTGCAGAGGATATACATCTGTTTAGGATTCGGGAAAATGGACTCGGAGGAGCATTGTGGCACAGCCAGCTGCGAGGAGAAATAAGTGTTACTGACTGACAGACTTGTCAGGCAGCCAGGCATAATAAGGTTCTAGCTCCATGTGGAAATAATGGTTTGTGAATGTTTATTTACTTTCCATTACTTTCAATTTTGATATTCCAGGGAATATTTTGGATGACAAAATACTTTAGAGTACAGTCTTTCCTGAATAATAGAATGGATTCAATTGACAGAACAAATAAACTTAAATAGTGAGTGCAAAAGAAAACATAAACAGGCAAGACAGAAAAGTGGTGGGAGGCAGAACAGAGAGACAAGGGAGGGAAATTGCATGCCAAGGTCACAGAGTAAGACAGTAGCTAAGACAGAAATAGAATTCAAAAGACAGGCTTGCTTAGGTATTTTTTTAAGGCTTAATAAGTTACATCCTGTTTATTAAGCTTAAACAGATTTTTTTTATTATTTGTTCAGCTGACTGCAATAGCAATTGTAAATATGAGTCAGGTTTCTCTTCAGGTTCTAAATGTTTCTCTGTGCCATGTCCCACCTTATATTCTAAATTATCCAGTGGAAGCAATGCTTTTACAATCAGAAAGTAGTCAGCAAGAGCTCCCATTCTGCTACCTGTGACCCACCAAAATCCCCTGGTTGCATGTATGGATCCACTGGCTCCATTGTCTGTACCATACAGCTTGCTGTGGGAGTGGGGCCATTACGTCTTCCCAAACTAAGTGGGCAAAACTTGTGAAACCTTGTCCTGCGAGCTGAACCTGCTCCTCTTTGTGTTGGCATGGTTCCTTCAGAAAGCCCCAGGTCAAGCCAGGGATCCAGAAGGATTCTGAAGGGCCATGGTCTGGGATGCTGCAGGCCCAAGGAAGTAATGCAGAAGCCTGATGCGAAAACAAAAGAGAAAAGAGCAATCACAGTTTATTTCAAACCTTTTGTTTTCAAATAGTCTGAGAAACACTGAGATCCAGCAGCCAGGTATCTCTTTCACTTGGGCAGGGAACCAGAGAAAAAGAAGGAAGCTGCATGTGTGCCTACATCTGATGAAGAGGAAGATTGAAGCCTAAAGCCTAAAGTTTCTTCAAAGAACAGGATTAAATCTGACTTTGAGAAAGTTGTGTCTTACTCGTTTAAGAAAATTTCACCCTGTGTAAAAATAAATAGGCAAAAACTGGTCAGCAATTTTCACTGAGGCTTTTAAAACTACTTCTTAGGTATTACAGATGGAGTAAGACCAGGACCTATCCAGCTAATTTCTTCCATTATAAAATATGACTCAGTTTACTGTGATTATCAGTGTAATTTTTGATTCTTCTTATAGTAGCTGTTTTGGGTTCCTGCTTTGCCTGATAGTACCTTCTGGTTCACAGGCTCAACTTTGCCTGTATTGCTTTGGGTGTTGCCTTTCTTTTTAAGAAGCTTCAACTGAAAAATAAATCCAAATAGCCATGTATCATAGGCATATTTGGATTTAGACCTGAACTTGATGCCACAGAGGCATCTGCTGAAGATGAGCATGCAAACTAGCTTTCCTTCATCTAAAAAATCCTAGCAGTTTTCTGAGTATTGTGACACTAAGGTCTCAAAGAACAATTTTTTATGTTGTTTCAGTGGAACATAGAGGTTTTTCAGTATATGTGAAAAATATCATATTGCTTCCCTTTAATTGCTGAACCATGAATTTTGTGGGTCTAATTTCACATACTCCCACATTAGAAAATGCACCGTATAATCTCTCTTCATCTCAGCTTCTCCATCAATCAACTGGGAATAATAGCAACTGATTTAGGAGTACTATGGAGTTTAATTAATGTGGGTACAGCATGTTGAGATCCCCAAAGAATAAGATGCTTTAGAACATCAAAGAATAAACAATGACATTCTTTGTCTTATGTCCTGGAGTCAAGATACTTTAACATTAAGCTTCAGACCTATAAGGGATACAGAGGGAATCCCTTTCCAACACTAACTAAAATCAAAATGTGCCGCTGCCAACAATTCAGTATAAAATAAATTCACAAGCACATATTTCCTATATTCTTAGTCTGAGAAAATATTTCTGCATGTTTTCCCACTCCTTTTCCTATCTGCAATCCTACTGTTGCTGAAATGTTTAGCTCCGGACCAGAACAGGGTGATCCTAGCTAGCTCCGTGATGTTAAGGATTGATGTATGAGGTTCTCACATTAACATCACCAGCACAGGCAATATCCAGCTGAGAAATCTCAGCTGTTCCCTGGATGACCATGAGGCCTGCCAAAGCCCTTACAGAATAGACCCTTATGGCAGTGTAACCATCTTTGGAGATGAGTGATCACACTGTAGTGCCCTCCCAAATTGCAAGGCAGTCATTAGTGTCAACCTCTGTTCTCACCCTACTGGTCCTTCATACTGTAGTGGGCTCTTTGCTAGTGAGCAAAGTTTGTTTTCTGACCCCTGCTGAAGGTTTGGGAAGGTATTGGAAGACCCCAAGAACTTCTGATGACTGTATCTTACTACTAAGTGGGGGAATAGCCCTCTTGAAATGACGGGTAACCTGAAGTCACTACTTTCTTCCTCCACCCACCTATCTCTAAGTCCCTAAATAAAAGTGTAAGATAAAATGTCATTTAAGTTTGGAGAGCACTTTTTCTTTGAGAAATGGGAGGCAGGCTAAAAGCCCAAGTGAGAACTCCTATTATTTCTACAATTAAAGCAAACCCATAGATGAGGTAGCACACATATACAAAAACAAGAACAGACTGTGTATATGTAGTTACTGCTGCATCCATAGATACCAAATGACAGAGTAGTCAAGAGCTGTGCATCTTTCGTGTACAAATTCTCAGTTATAAGCAGCTAGTGGTCTTTTAAGTTGAATTAAGTTAATTTTTTTCAAGTGCTAAAGACTCAGAACCTCAAAAATTTCCGTTGCATCTGTATCATTTATGAACACCATATAATAATAAGTATTGTTCCTTATTCATAAGCAAAACTACATTACCCAAATCCTGTGAATATTCACTAAGATGCCTAATAATTTTCAATGCTTCCAGAACTTTATTCAGTCCTTTTTACAACTTTGCAAATGCTTAATAGTTTTATAATCATAATGTTTTATGATTACTAGAAGTGTCATTACCTTAGAAATCTATAGCTGAGACAGCAAGTTTCTGAATTTAATTTATTTTTTTTTAACATGAGTGGGCTTTTCAGTGATACCTCTCCTTAGTTTAGTTTTTCTATTTTTCTGCCTCCTGTATTTAGTGTCTGCAGAGTCAGGGAAAAGCATCCACAAAGCCAAAGAGAAAGCTGGTGGTCACATAGGATTAGCACAGAGCATTTTTCAGTCTCAGGCTAGATTCTGGGCTGGTACAAATCAGCAAAACCTGACTAGCTAAGGATAAGCAGTTGGAGTTTGCAAGGCAGCAAGTCTCCAAGCAGTGTACAAAAGTACACCTGGCACCTACAAGAAGGTATTCTTCATGGGAATAAATCTTGCCCGTCTGGAGCTGGAATTTCTGAAGAGGGAGGGAAACACTTTCAGGAGTGAGGCTGTGTTGCACTGGGATGTTCAGTCACTCACAGGAGATGAAAAAATGCTGAAAAACATACAAAAAGGCTGAGTTTTTCAATTTTTCACCCAGAGGAGGGAATATAAATATGTACATTTCCCTTCTGTTCCCTCCCCTCCCTCTTTTCACTATACCACTAGCTCTTTCCAGTCACAAACTCTAGTGGGTCATCCCTTTCCCCTGCCTTGGTTGCTGCAGTGAGACAGGGCTCTACTTCTTCTTCATCCTTAAACTGTCTCTTTTATGGTCCCCATTGGACGTACCTTGATTCTATTGGAACATAGGAAAACATTAGAGGGAGAGGACAGCTTCTCTTATTTTCCTGTCTATAACAATTTGGAGCATGCTGATTTCTAACACTGGGATTGCAACTGGCTCTTATCCACATTCTGCCTGTGCCTCTGTGATGTAAAATCTGTCTCCTGGTGACTGTAGGAAAGGTCTTGTGGTGAAGATAGAGATCATTGGAGCTTGAGGGGGTCTGAGAAGAGTTTATGGATGAAAACACTAGTCAGATGTCATGACAGAGGGGAAGAAGGAAGGAACAACACTCTTCTCTGAGCCATCACACACACATGACAACAAAAAATAAGTTTAGATTAATCTGTGGCTTTTACTAGCTTTAGTAAATGTAGTCCTCCGAAACATCTAAGTGCTACAAAAAAGTAATAGAGGGAGCACTTGAAGATATGTCCATTGCAGATAATTCTCTGTGCTGCTGCTTTGTGCAGAAAACATTGTCTCATGTTTGAGCTATTTTGCTGAATGTGAAACTGAGGGATAGTCTCATATTGAAGGTTTGCTGTAAGACAATTGAATGAAATAGAAGAAACCAGACTCTGGGTCTTGACAGCATTCATTCATGAGGTTTAGGAACTCAATTGGGAAATTGCTGAGCGCAGTATGCTTCCTTTTGCATAAATAAGCTTTGCTGTCAAAGTTAGGAAAGATGGAAAATCTGACATTCACCTTTAAAAAGGGTTCAGAAATAAATTTTCACAAAATTCATAGGCAAATCAGTAGAAACTACAAGAGGAGCTGAATTAGTTGATGTGTGTAGGACAGAGATGCCAAGCACAAGGGAAAAGATGCTTCAGTTAAAATAACAAAGTCTGTTTTAGAAAAGCTTTTCATGAGGCCCTTCAGTGCAGTCTTAGAAAAAAAAAGTCACAGGACAAAGGAACAAATCATCATTATCTCAGTCTGAATCAACTTAAAAGTTGGAAAGGAAAAGATAGTGATAAATGAATTTATGCAACTGAAGTAAACTCACAATGCAAAACCATAGAGGTCTGTGCTCTTAAAGGACATAAAAGGCAGCGGGAAAAGAACGTGAAGAGCTATGTGGCAAAGACTGCAAATGAAGTAATGTAATGAAATCTAGAAGAAACTGAGAAGTTATAGGAAGATGTCATAAGTCTGAGTGACGGGGGAAAAACGGCAGTTCCAATACATGAGCCAAATAGTAGAGACAGAAATCATGTCTGCATGGTAATGGATTCTATCTTAGCTTTACTCAGTCATGGTAAAGACCTGGAACTGCTGAGTGCAATTCCCAATAAAGCATCCCTTCAGTGCTCAAGGGCAGTCAAAGTTTAAACAGAGAGCTACCAAAAGGATACAGGCAAACATAAAGCATCTATATGCTCTATATAAATTCTCAAGAAATAAATTGATGAAAAGCCTTTGAACCTAGTGCCTAGTCCTACTGACCCCATTCTTTTCTTATTTACAGTCATTGTGAGCAATGGGTTATTAAGGTAAATGGACTTTTGTTTTGACCCTGAGGGGTGGCTCTTGTGTTAAGCAACATGACTAACAGCTGTTACACGTTTGTTCCACATCCATATCCCAAGAAAAATTGCAGTTAAGAATAAGACAACAATTGGATATTGACAGGCAAGCGTGATGACATAAGTTTTGCAAAATGAGGGATTTTTGAGTATTCACAGTAACCTGGTGTTCAAAGGGTAGATTTTTCACTGGTATTGTAAATTAGACCCCCTATCAGGTCCCTCAGGCTGGACAAGCACAGACACTGATTATTTCTGAGCAATTCAGTCTCTAGATACATTGTTACTGACAATACAATCTTTTAAATTGTTTTCCAGACCCCTTAATTTTAGGATATTCTGTTTTATTCCCTATTGCTAAAAGACATTTCTAATCAATATCCAGGTTTGTTGAATTCTCTTTTCCTCCTCCCACGCTGATTTACTGGCAGCAGTTAGAAAATGCAGCTCAGTTCCTTCACAGATTTACAAGTATATGGAGCATTCGTACCATTTTAAAAGAAGATCACTGGTATTTCTAAAGATATAAGTATTTTAGTTTTCATTTTATAATAAACAAAATATGGCCCCAGGCTCAGAGTGAACATGTTCTTGAAGGGCTGCTGGATCCCAAGCCTCCTGAGCACTTGAGAGAAACAGTGCACTGCTGGACCCCAGGCTATCCAAGTGGGAAAATCAGGAGTGAGGAGGTGCGTGGCATGGTTACACAGACTCTGAAGGCCTCTTTATTGGGTAGACACAGGATCCCATACAGACTGAGCTCTGCCTGTCCTTACACCTCTTCCCTCTCTCGCAGAAAGGCATCTGGATATGGTGGAATAATTGGTCATGGCTGAGGGCTGTGAGAGATGTGATGAAGTCATGTACAGCACAGAGTGGAGCCTACATATCCAGGGTTTAGGTGACATGAAGGACAACTGACAGCAGAGGCAGTGCACATGCAGGGCAACAGGCTCATATCAAAGGCAGGGGATACTGAGAGGGACAGACCTGCTCACATTGTCATGCCTGGTGAATTCTCTGGGCTGCACTGCTCACCTTTGGCCAGCACCAGTTTTGACTCCTCAGAGGAGTCTGCAGGTTACTTCAGTCAGGTAAGCACATGTGGATGGACAGCATGCTGAGCCTCTGGGAGTCTACCCTCCTGTTTTTCTCCAGACAAAGCATGGCTATTGAATGCCTCTTTCTTGGGAGGCAGGCTAAACTCTTTAAGATCTGCTTTGACTTTTTTTAAAAAAAAAACAGTGATGCTGTTATAGTGAGAAGAGAAGAAACAGCTTGGCTTCTGTTTTTACACAGACTGCAAACAGCAATTCTGCTGTGCAGAGCACTCAGCTCAGCGCATCTTCCACTGAACACCTTTCCCCTGGGGCTCATTGGCAGGAGTCAGCTCCCTGCCTCCCTGACTGATGCTTAAGGCTCCCTGGCACTGTCTGGAGTGCTCTAACTGAAAGGGCAGCTCATCTTGGCTAGGGTGATGGTGTCAGCTCCAGCCCTCTCACCTCTGGAGCTGAAAATATTTGATAAAAATGTCACTGCAGCAGCTACGGACAGACAGCTCTGCCCCTCCCTTGTCAGTCACAGCTATCTGCAGGCTGCCTCTGCGCTTTTCATCTCCCTTACAAGTTAGAGGAAAAGAAATAATACATAGCTCAGCTGTTTCTGTCTGTAGGCATTTAAGCTGGTAAGGCTCAGCTGTATAAATCTTCCCAGCTGTGAGAACCTCAGTGCTTTTATTCCCATGATAAAGCCTTTGGCTCTAAATGTGTTTCAGGGATATTCAAAGTGGAAATCTTTCTCTCCATCTGGGGAATTGCTTGGTGTCGACTGACAAGGAAATGGAAGGTCAGTAGCATTAAAAAAAAAAAAAAAAAGAACCCTGGGTTATAGAATTAACTTTATACTAAACCTCAGTGTGTGTTTTAGGAAAAGAGGATTCAAAAGGAGGCTTGGGGGATGGGAAGTTTGACTTGCGCAGAGCCTTTCATTGGAAAACTAATGCAGCCATCCCCAAGGCACTGTGCTGCTAAGGTCTGGCATTTTCCTGCTCCAATGGAAAAGGAAGACCGATACTTTCCCTTATAGTAACCTTTGCTGATTAATCAGTGTAGTGACATTGAAGTCAGTTCCAGTGGGAAATAATTGCTGTCGCTCTCAGACACAATATGGAAATAAGATGCCATGGTGACAGCAACTGTTTTGAAGGGCTGGCAAGGAAATACAGATCAAAGATCAATGTCTGGCAGGCAAAGTGTTCACTTAAAGTCAAGGAGAGAATGTTTAGGCATAGAGGTTTCTCTTGAGACTGACAGGGTTTGGACAGGGAATGGGCAAACTCTAATAAAATCCTGGATATGAGGAAATTTCATGCTGCAGATTGGCTTGAAACCCAGAGCTCAGACTTGCAGCTGAGTATGAGCATCTCCTAATCTGAAGGGTATTTCAAGGGTGCTGTTCAGATGGGTAAAACAACACCCTGGCTTCCACTCTGGGTTCTGCTGAACCTTTCCTGTTGGCGACCATGAACATGATCCCAGTTACTTTTTCTACCTCAGTTTTTCACCACAAAAAAAGCAAAATGCTCTTTTCTTTCTCCAAGACTGTTGTAATGATATCAAAATGCCCAGTGCTCAGACACTAAAGTAATTAGCTGAGATGGACTTGAGATGTTTTTGTTGCTCTAACCTAGGTGATTAAATAAATATGTTTCATTGTTATATAAATCACGCTCTTTTCTTTTCTTTTTTTTTTAAAAAAAAAAAAAAAGTCCCATATGAGCTCTATTTGTGGAGCCAGTGTATATCAGTTTATACTTAGAAGCAATTCTGGCCCATCCAGCTATGTTTTATTCTTGGGTCCCTGAAAACACGTTTAGAATTTCTACTTCTTCACCACTCCAGTAAGATCACCACTAAACAAACTGAATATCCTGATGCAATCCATGTCATCAGCAGACAGCTTAAATTGTATGGGAAAGCTAAAGGAATCTCTGTTTCAGAGACAAAAAGTGCACAGCCTACTGACAAATGAGATTTTAAACCTGTAACTAAGAGCTTCCCAGTGATATAATATTCCAAAGGACTGGCTTCTTAAATAATAATAAATAAATAAAAATCACCTAACTATAAAGAGTGATGTATTGTCAGCATTAACAATACCTTAATGATATTTCTCATCTGGGAATAAATATATGGATTTGAATAATACACACAGCTATCAACAAACAGAAGCAAATACAGTACCTACCATTTCCCCTGACTCCCATATTTCTAGGAGGTAAATGAAAGCAAACCAAAGCAAATCACTGTGATCATGAAAACATATGGCATCAAAAGCAAGGAGCTGCTCCACATGGCTTACATGGAAAACAGAATCTCACTTCCATCAGCATAATGAGAATTTGTTACCTTGCTGTTCTGATAAAGCAGGCCTCAGCCAGAAAGATAAATATGCTGGTGTCTGGGGATAAATTAAATTATTTTACATTTTCAATGAACTTGTATAACCAAGGAAAGCAAGTTTTTGCCTGCCGTTAGCAGGACTTAGATGACTCATTGCTGCCTACAGTAAATGACTCTAGACAAGCAAAATCCCAAAGGAATTAGCTGAAAGAAGGCAAAACAAGGACAACCTGTGAGAATCAGTATACAGTGTTTTGGCAACAACAGCCTGCAATGGTACTCTTGGTGCTGACAAGCCCACAGCTACACAGATACAAAGAAGTATGAACTGTCTCAGTAGGAAATGGTAATTGATATCTTAAGTCAGAATCTATGCTTCACCACTGATATCTCATTTCTAAGATATTTAGTAAGAAAACAAGTGTCATGAATTTGTGAGGTGTCCTCTTACAATGCTGGTTTCATCCCACATGTAGTGCATGGACCTTAAGTTTTGGTACAAAGTCCAGTAAAGAAGAGCAGTTGGAAACCCTAAAGAGGGAATTTTGCTCACCATAGGGATGGCCTAAGAGTTCAGTGTAGGCAAGAGTGTTTCCCTCTATCCAAATGGGGAAGAGAAATAAAAAGGTAATTGTGTAATATTCTGTAACTTCTGTATGCTGAACTATTGTGCTTGGACAATTTTGTTAACTCCTGTAGTAGGACTTGAAAAGCTGCTGACCCTAGTCCATGAGTTACCTCTGTGAGGAACATATCAGTCCACCCTTCAGTGTTGCCCATCCAATCTTTTGCCTGCCTTCATCTTTAAGAATGGATGGCCCAAGTTTTCAAATTTATTAGTACACATCGCACTTACTGATGTGATTTTTGAAAATTGATTTTGGTGGAAAACAGCAGCTAGATTCTGATGATGATGGTAGGAAGACAAGCTCTTTGAGACAAAATATGGTGGTATAGAACATCTGCCACAATGAGACTTTGCTGAGGGTTAATGTAATATTGAAGGATAATTTTTTTACTATACTTTCTATGAATGGTGTCTTTCACTCAGCAATTCCTGTAGCGTTTCCTATGTCCACCTCCTTTTTTTCTCACCTGCTATGTCAGAGAGAAGATGACCATCAATCACTATGAATCATGTGCCAGAACATGTTTCTGCCAGGACTGTATTAAAATAGGTAGGAAGAAAATTAATGGTCTACCAGGCACAAATCACAATTGCAGCATTTCAGAAGTTGTACAGGGAAAAACTAATTAAACTGACTGCCACACACCCAGGACAAGAAACTGGGAAATATGCCAATACAGTTCCCAAAATAGCTCTTTTTGAAAATGCAAACTTTTTTTTTTCTTTTATTCCCTCACTTCTCTCCCCTTTGTAGCCATCCTGACACTTATTTCTGCATAGAACATCCAGGCAATATCTTTCCTCCATCAACTCTCCAACAAATTCTGCAAATTAGAGTTAGTGTTCTGTGCACAGAACACTTATTCCTCATTGAAATCCATCAAATCTCACAGAAGAGCAGAGTACATCTGCTCCTGTCAGAGAGCCACCCCTGCACCATTGTTCCAGCTGGATGGACCAGACCCCAGCTTTTTTCCACTACGGCCATTTTCATGCTCTTGTTAGAAAAGTAGGCAGCAAGATGGAGTGTTGTCTGAATCAGATGAAGAAAAAGGTGAAAGAGTAAAAATATGTCTAGTGAAAACTCCTCAGAGAGAAATGACACACAAAAGAAATTCCCAGGAAGCTTCTAAAGCTAAGGTGCCAGTGTTAGACATCAGATTTGTGTGCAGTGCCTTTCTCTGTCCCAGATTACTTGTTTGTGGCAGTAAAGACTCACAATTGCTGTACATCACTTCACCATGTAGAAAATTATGTCTTCCTTTCCAGTTAAGGCCCTACAGCTATTCAGGATAAGAAATCTCTCTTATTACTCATATGTCCAACACCAATCTCTATAGATTCTTTAGGAATATAAATTGTACAGTGGCCCTTTCTGGCTGCTATTTACTAATTCTTTGTTTGCAGTTTAGAATTGAAGTTCCATGGAAAGAGCTATCTTTGGTGTACACTAGACAAAGAGAAACATAAACCCTTTTAAATATGCCATAAGAGCTTTTGGTTAATTACAACTCAGAACTGGAGCATAGTCATATGGTGAATGGGAAATTCAGAAGTTATTCCTATATCCCAGCTGTCAGAGTGTACCTCATTCCCAAGCTCACGTAGAATTCCATCTCTAAAAACACTCTAGTTCATCAATGTGTTTAGTTGTTACTCTCTGAGATTAATATGAGGTAGCAGGAAGCTGCACCCCTTTATCTTCAGCAGTCTTATGCTGATTTATGCTAAAGAACCCTACAGAGAGGGAGAGGTATAAAATGCCTGTTAAACTGAAATCAAGATTAAAAGGAATAAAGTACTTTTGTTTCTACAATAAAATTTGGCCCATGATAAAAAATTTTTCAGGGGGGCTGACAGCTCCATACTGCTTTTTCTCGGAGACTGATGATCCTGACACTGGGGAGAAACTTCATTCACCGAAGCGAGTCTTTCTCATAATGGCACAGCACAGAATTCCCCCATGCAAGATGGGAAGTTCCCCAACTATCATCAAGCTAAGCTGAAAGTGTCAGCTTGGAAGTGAATAGCAAAGAGATATTGATCACAGAGACAAGTTTTCCAATAGCAATTTTAAACCAGTTTTGCCAGAAGGCAGCTGGATTCCAGAGACTGTGACACCAAATACTCCATCCTTCTGTTTCTTCATAGTCAGTACAAGGCAAAACAGGACCTGGGTTCCCTAATCCCTCCCTTTGTGTAACTGTTGTGTAACTCATGATAGCAGATTTGGGGATCCTTTTACTTGGAACAAGTTTCTTTATTTACCACCCAGAAGAGACGCAGCTGTTTTTTCTCTTACTGAATCATCTATCAGTTCTTTTGGTTTGTATGGGAAAATAATAGTTTAAATCTGAAACTCTGTTCACAACACAATCTATGTGCAGACTAACAATTTAAGTTAAACTCTGTTGTTGTTCATCAGTTCTCAGATAAAATTTTCAGAAGCAGCTAATTGGCTAACGACCCTGCTTCTCAGTTGTAATTAAAACATTTAAGAGTTAGTAAAAGTCTCAGCCAGCCATGAGCCTAGGTGACCATTGGGAAGTAATTTGATTTAGATCTCAGGGTCACCTAGGCACTTTTGAAGATACTTGACTTATTTTTTAATTGGATAAGGTTCTGAGAATAGGCTGAGGGAAGATTGCACAGTACTACATATATCTATATTGTACTGTTGAGTCATTTCTCCAAAAACTTATACATTTGTTAGACCAAGATAAACTCGCCAACCTCAAAAGAGTTTGCTTATGGGTGAAGAGCAGTAGCAGTTGTAAGGATAAAATCCTAATCCTTTATGCAATAGATCCAGGGCACAGTGAACTAAATGCCATTTCTCCAGGCTTTAAACATATATGCACTTAAATCAGCCTTCTGGGATATAGGAGCATCTATGCTGGAAGTTCACCTAAAGTTTAAAGCACTAAAATAGCATTTCAGACATAGCAGAAGTCAAATGATTTTAGAGAAATTGTGACCATAGAATTAACTATTGCTCTCCCAAATTTCTAGCACCACAGTATTCTCTCTTTGTCAGAGTGGAGTGCCATCAGACCCAAGGAGTGGTCAAACTGCTTGTTCAACACAGCAGTGAATTTGAGCTCCATCCTTTTGCATCCTGGTTTTCAGCATTCAGGAATAACTTCATCAGCAGCTGAGATGAGTAGCAGCCAGGAACGAAAATGTACACCTAGTATACATCATGGGCTGCATCTTTAGAGAGCTGGCATATACTTGCACAGACTCTTGGCTCCTAAGCTGGCCCCTATTTCCTTATCCTGTCCTCCTCATATGAGCTGGCTGGGATGGCAATGGGGGAAACCTCCCTGAAGTACAGACCAGCAGGAAGACACTGGGTTATTGCTCACTGTCAGCACCTAATAGCATGTGCCTAAGAAGTAGTAATTATTATGGCATGCTTGTTTACTTTAATATTTGCTCTATTCCTGGATTAGCCCAAAATCCAGAAATTTGCAAAGTGATTTCTAGGTCAGGTCCATTTCTCTCTTGGTTGTATGTTGCTCCGTGCATTTGGTTACTTTCTAATCAATTAATCTTGTCAACAAGAAGTTAGCAATTATTTAGCCTCTAATTTCTCTGGATATAATAATAGATTCATGGACACTAAGTGACTGGTCTAAGGTATGTACAGTTACCTCATATTAGTCTTAGACTGTGGCTAAAGCACCAAATTCTGATTGAGGGGCACAGGATTCAATCTCATGGCTCCAACGGTCATGTCTAACTCAGATACATACCTCAAGGGATAAAGACAAAATTAAAACAAATTCTAGTCCTAATACTGTGAAATCTGATTAGTGCAGAAAGGGCAACTCTGAGCCGATATTTGATAGTGGTGATGATCACATTTAACCCCATTAGTCATTCCTGATTTGCTTAGCATGTGCATCATGCTGAACAGAAAATATTCAAAGAGACCCAATCAATACGTTTCTTTTAATACTGGGTGTGCCCTTGGTTCTTTCAGTTCACAATGACCTCAAATGCTGACATCCAGATTCATCCCAAGTTTTTATTCTATTTTACAGAGATAAGCAGAATGGACAACTCCCAATTCCAGCACTAAGGGAAGCAGGAGTTACAGTCATGCTGGCAATATAATGAAAGTTATTTTGTTCATCACAGTGTATCCAGTGGCACCATTAATTGTTCATTGATCCTTTTTACCTAAAAGGTTGCAGCAGGGTTGTTTGCCAGCATCAGTTAAGCAGAACAATGATTGTGATTGGAAAAATATTGAACACTTTCCATGCTGATGTTATGCCTTGTCACAGCTCTTTTTCAGCTGGGTTACTCTGCTCTGACCTGTCAAGAAACACCTGTTCTTCAAGCAGTGTCTTTGCATGTTTTTTTCTGTTTTTCTCTTTTTCTTTCTCTTTCTTCCTTGTGAAAATAGAGTTTTGACAGTGACTTTGGAAAGCCTCACAGCTGTTTTTCTTATTCTGAAGAAAAGTCACCCCACAGCTCACAAAGGAACCCACTTAGCTTTTCTTTACGACACTGCCATTGTGTGGGTCCGTAAAACACTCTGCTTCTCAAAGGCTGCACAGCCAGCCACTGTTGTGTTATTTTATATGGCTCTTTGTAATTTTGGTTTTGGGTAAAACTGGATTTTATTCTCTAGGACAATGCTGCAGGGGGAGGCAGGGAGCAAAATTTAAGAAAGAGAAAAGCCTGATGGTCAGTAAATAATGAAAAACATCAATGCTACCACTGATGCAGCCGAAAAGACATCATGAATCAATGAGTCATCTGGACAAAGGCAAAGGCACGTTGTAGAGCTAGGAGTCAGGGAAACATTTAGACATTTGGCAAATCTAATGAGCTCAAATAAGAGATATATTTAGCAGTGTTGTGTGACATGAAGGATGAATCTCATAGTCAGGTTAACCCTTCAACAATGGCAGGCATAATGCCAGACATGTAATCACTGACTGAGATGCTAGGCAGGAAAAGTCCTGTCTTCTCATGGGGAGAGATTGATGCAGATAGGTGGGTAAACAGTCACTTTTCTATTCCACCCATATATATTTGTGAGAGTTACATTCATGTGAAAAGCTGTAGTAAACTACTCAGTACAAGGCTATCTAAGCAGGCTTAGGGAAAAAAAAAAAAAGCATTTGTTCTAAGAATAATGATGTTTTTACACCTGTCCACAGAGCAGATGAAAGGGGTTCCTTATCAACTATTAAACAGAATGCCGAATCCCAAACTCAACAGTGTCAATTTCATGGAAGCAGGCCAGGATCAGTAACTATCTGTACCACTCAAAGTTGTAGAAGTACAGACCAGAATTGTCAAAATTAGGCTTTATCATCTGCACAAATTGCCAAGACAGTAAACTCCCAAGACAAGTCTTTCTGGGAGAGTCTTGTGCTGCAGACAGAAAAGTGAACTATACTGACCCAGGAGTCAGGAAATTGAAATTAAACCTACTCATAACACAACAGAAAGGCGGAAGATTAGATTCAAATATTTTATCTACTTTCAGAGACTCATCTGTACATCTTCCACAGTGAGGAATCCTGCTCTCTGGGGTTAGCTGTCACCAGGGCAGGTACTACTCACTGATGGTGTTTTTCTGGTTGGCACCTGGTAACTAGCAGTGTCTGGGTTAGAACAAGGATTTTTTTCAGAATTTAATTTCAGGGAATAGCTTTGTTTTCCATTCAGTTTCAGAAAGAATTAAGAGAATTAAACAAGAGAAATTCCCTCTCTACTTCTATCTGAAAACATTCCTCTGTTTCACCGCTGTCATATGGCCAATATGCCTCAAAGGTCTTCAGAGGGTCACTGAGAAAATATCTGACTAAACATCAGCTCCAGACACTCTGAGCGAGGTGACTCTCTTTTAGAGAGATTAACACAATGCCATTTTATCACAGAAAAGAGGTTAACTCTGATATTGATACCTCTCCTAACTGCTCAATTATTTTCACCCCAGGATAGGAAAAGTCTATGACAGACACTACAGAAAGGAGAAAATAAAAAGGTTAGGAAATATAAAACTGAATGGCAGCAAAAGCTGGCTCAGTTTCACCAGTATTAATTGAAAGAATATTTCCAGTAACCTTTGTTTTAGTTAATGGAGACCACAGTTTTCCAATATTGGATTATAATGTAGGATTAAGTCCAGCCCTTATCATGACCTTGTTCTAGTCTTGACCACTCAATCATTGTGCAGTTTGGGTCTTCATCAGAAAAATGGGTTTCACATTGCTTTCTCATTGATTGTACAGCTTCTCACAAGGCAGAAGCCTAGTAGGGCTCCCTTTCTCCCCAGAAAGTGCAGATAAGCAGCAAGTTGAAATAACAAAATGTTGTCACCATTTTGTCTCTACTCATGAGTGGTCTGTTAGCATAGGATGACCAGGATCTTGGGGCCAGTCCAAGAAACTCTGACAGTAACATGAATATTGCATTTGAAATAAAATTTCCTTTTGGACACTGCATCTAGACATCCTATAGCCATCAGAAAAATACCACCCAGGTAGGTTGGTAACAAGCCCGCCTAAAATTTCAAACATTTGCAGTGCATTAACTGTGAGCACTCTCCAGACTGAGAATGATGCAGTTCATTAGAAAATGCATTTGCAGACAAACTTACACAGCAGAAAGAACTGATATCTCCTGAAGGAACCACTGCAAATGATTTATGCAGTTTCAGTCAAAATTGAAAGGTTGTTCATCCCACAGGTTGTGGAGCAATTTATAGCCGATGAAAATGGTAGTATTCAAGTAGCCAATCTCTATCAAAACCAAACAAATTTATTACAGTGTCTCAAAGCTTAATACTTCCTTCACAGAGCAAAACCACAAAATATGCGTAAGTTATGTTAGTGGCATGTGTCAATGGCCAAAAAAGAGAGGTTTTGAGATGGAAGGAATGCCATACAACATACCTTCTGTGCATTTAGTGAACATCAAAAATCAGCATATTCTAACTGCAATGTTTCTTGTTGCAGTTTTCTGGAAAGACAGTATATCCTGAAATGTCAGTACACAGAAAGAAGGAGGTAGGAGTATGGGAGTATCCAACCAGTCAGTCTCTTTTCATCCCTGTTTTATGATCCAAAAAGCAAAGCAGATTTGTGAAAGAGAACAGAAACCTTACTGTTAGTATTTGGAAGTGCTGTGCTTTGAAAAGAAATCAAAATACAAGTCACAGTTGAGTTATCATTCCCTAATCTTGCCCTGGTGATCTATCTATTTTATTAAAAATCTATGAACCCAAAAGTGCAAGTCTTAAAGGCTTGCAAAGTCTCCAGCAGATGGGATTTTATTTGTGCATCACTATTGGGCCACATTTGCTCAGCCTGGCATCTATTTACTCCTCTGCCCTAAAATATTATTATTATTATTATAATTTGTATATTTAAGTGCCAGATTTTCTGATTTTTCTGAGCTGCTCTCATCACTGGAACAGGTAAAACTGGCTTTAAGCCACTTATATCTTCCCCTGGAGTCTGGAGACAGCCAGATGTCAGCCCAGTACCTTTCATAAATTAGAGCAGTCTCAGGAATGCTCTGCCTGGTTATTCACACAAACAAAGGCCTACTTTGGTGCCTGAGAACAACCAAGACAGCAGAGTGTTCCTGTTAAGTTTCTCTTGCCCCTATATCTCCCTTCGATTAGGGGAACACAAAGCACAACGTGGTTCTTGAAAAGTCCTCGCTTTATCTCTCAAAGAGATTTAATTTTTAGTAGGAACCATAAGAGGCAAGAGGTACCAATTTAATGATATTGTAGGGCTGGGACAAAGAGACTCTAGCATGGCTGAAATTTTACTGCCAAGAGTAAGATTTGTTTTTCTTACTGGTATCAAAAAATACAGAGAAGGAAGTTCTAAAATATGTGGAATACTTTCTATGATATCAGTGAGATGTTTTTTAATCTAATGTGTCTTATATCTCAGAAATTTAGGGTACAGTCTTGTTATCTGTTCCAGGGCCCTAATTTACACCAAGTGCAGATACAAAATTGTATCCATAATTCTACAGGTTTAAAAATTAGATTTTGTGTTAAAGGAAGTCTGAAAAATTGAATATAATACGTGCAT
This sequence comes from Margarornis squamiger, assembly GCA_035222235.1. Taxonomy (NCBI): domain Eukaryota; kingdom Metazoa; phylum Chordata; class Aves; order Passeriformes; family Furnariidae; genus Margarornis; species Margarornis squamiger. The sequence goes on along the minus strand of JAWWTY010000077.1, from coordinate 141,233,349 downwards.
ATCCATGCAGATAGAAGATGTAAATTCTGACTGGTTTTCAAGGGAACATCAGTAAAACATTGTCAAAAGGAAAGAACTGTGTGATATAATTCATCTCAGACATTATTTCATGATCAAGATAATTTTTCTGTCCCTATGGCAATATTTTACACAAATAATGCTAAAGAAAAGTGTCCCTATTTGTATCAGCATGTTTCTGAGTGCAAATCTTCATTTGAGGAGCCTTCTGAAACAGATAGTGAATGCTGAATTGAAGGGGTTGTGTTTGTAACCGTGGTGAAGGAGAACCAATGCCCGAGTCACCAGGAAACAGCAGTTACATCTGCTCCCATGTAGAGAGAATCAAGAAGTGGAAGAAATAGGTATGTGCATGTCTGTGGACAGTGATATGTGTCTTTAGAACAGAATGTGTATTTTTTTTCTATGTTCACATCTTTCCATTTCTTGAAACATCTTCACTTATCAGGTAGCTCCTCCTTATTCCATGTCCCAGTACTTTGGCTGGTATTTCTTCTAGGGATTCTTCTTTTGCTATATAGTCCTGAGGAGATGGATTTTATGTAACGAACATGACATAATTTTTGCCATGAAAAAACAGGCTTTTTTAATTATTGTACCAACATGCACAATAGGGTTGAATTAAGATCACTAAGACAGCCTTAAATCTGAGTTTTTATTACATGCCTTGAAATTACATCTATATTCTCTTCATGTATTTCCTAAGAATGTAATTTTCCAACTTTTTAAATCATCAGATGGGGGGAAAGGGTAGACGTTTTAGCACAGAGTAACGCTGACACCCACACAAATCATTGTAGTGTTGGAAACCTGAGATCTGCCTCTCCCACCAGGCATAAAGGAGAAACTGATAGCGGTAGCAAATTGTCATCCTCTCTATGAAGAGCTCTGAAAGAGAACCAGACATTTTTTCGGAGGGTTCTGCAGAGCTTTGCTTTATAGCAGACTGACATCAACAAATGCATTGAAAGAAAATGTAGGATGCTCTTGTGGACCCAGCGAAAGACTAAGTACAAAACAAATATTAAGTGCTCCTAAAGTTCAGAACCTTACTCTGATCCACGAAGGGTTAGAAATTTCAAGAAACAACTTCTCTACCTTTTTTTTTTTTTTTTTTTTTTTAAAATTTAAAAAAAACAAACC
>JAWWTY010000077.1:141217984-141232088 GCA_035222235.1 Margarornis squamiger | reverse complement strand
TGTGATGAATGGCTCAAAGGGGTATCCAGGTGTCTTAAAGCTCCTTCAATTTGTCCTTTTCTCTGGCCTTTTTATTTTTTTTTTTTTTTTAAACTTTAACAAAACCAAACCACCTTGCTTGGTTGGGTATTTTACCTGACTTTGTCTATAAAGCTAGCTTCCCTTTAGGAAAAAAACACAAACATTTGAAACAAGCTCATAATGGGGAGTATTAAACACCAGATCATTAAAGATTACAAAACTTATTGACAGCTGAAAACCAAGCCTCTCTAAAGGAATGTATCAGGGTGATGTTACCAGCTGGCTTACAGCCTCTGTGTAGTGGTTGAGGTAGCTAAACAAATGTTTGGGAGCTAAGACTTTAGTACAGAACTTGAAAGCATAAAAAACTGAAAGGATAAACTTGAAAATCATACACATTGTCTGCAATATGAAAAGAAACTGCAAATATTAATAAATTGGAAGGTAAAGGTTCATCAAATGTTACTCTTGTTCAAGATACTTTCATCAGAAACTTGATATAAATTCATAACAGAGTATAATAGGGAACCTTCACCCTCTACAGGTGTAGTTTTTCAATTTATGGGGTTCTCTGATTATTTTTTTTCCTTGCATTTTTCTGAAAAGAGACTCATTCAGACTTATTTTTGCCAGTTAGGATTTATTGGGGCTTTTCTTCTTGGCATTGTAATTAGATCTTGCGAAATTTTAAGCCTTGTATTTTTTTAACGGGAGTCATTTTGTATTTGTAACAGTGTATTTACATCTCCTCTCTCCAATAAGCTTCTCAGACTTCTTTCATTTTTTTTTTTGTGGATATCTGAGACCAGAAAAGAAAAATATAATAATTACATATGCTAGTTTTCTAATTGGGGAACAGTTGTCAAGGTGCTCTAGCGTTTTAATGGTCACTGAGGCAAGTTTTAGGGTAATACTTTTGTTTAAGCACAATCACAGCTCAGTTGCTCCTGTTACGTGGCTGTCTGAGACTGACTGGCTCTCTCAGGACATAGTCACACATCCTCTTTCAGCTCCAGCTGTTTCAGCTGAGACATTTACTCCCCACAGCTGTTCATCACTGCACCCGAACTGGAAATTACTACCCAACTGATCAATTGGTGGAGGTGCCCACACAGGCAGTCCCCAGCTTGCTCTGACAGGTTACCTAACATGGCACAAGTGCTGGACCTGATTGTCTGTGGTGCCAGGTAGTGATGGTGCCTGTGCGTGGGAGGGTAAGAACAGTCACCGCTCAGGATGGGGAGAGTGAATGAGGAGGGAGAGATAAAGTGACATCTTTGGGCAGCACTGTTGGAGCCAGGATGAAAGGCATGCCCAGCCTTTGGGAATGACAGCCTGTTGCCACTGCAGTGTGCATGCAGAATATCCAGATGCTTCTGTTTCATTCTAGCCTTGGAAAACCTACAAAATCCAGCAGCTAGTCTCAAGGCTCTTGCTTTGAATGAGTTTGGAGCTGTTTATACCTCTGGCAAGTTCATCACATCTCCAGAGCACAGAAGGGTGAGATCTTAAGAATATATTTCTTTTTGAAGCAGTCTTCTGTTACAACTACTGTGAGTGTACAAATAATGAAAAGGTGACATTGGCAAAGAAGACTCATTCTTACTAGATGATTTGACCAGATCCACCAAGAAAAGACAGGAAGAGAGAAAATTCAAGGAAAAATATATCTCATGCTAGGTGAGTCTTCTCTATTACTCTCTTCACTTTGTCCCTACCAAATTTCCACACAGAAATTGTATTCCACTTCTGTTAATTTTAGAAATATTGAAAATTCTCCAACAGAGAGGCTTGTCATTATTCCTCGGATGTGAAAGGGTCCACATATTGTAAGTGGCAACTGAACCCAGAAGCCATAGTCATGTCCTCTGTGATCCATGAAGGAGTCAGGGATCATACAGTGGAGGAAAAAATATTAAAAAAAAAAAAAAAGCATAGAAAAAATCCTATGACAGATTTCAATTTTGCAGCATGACTTGTCAAAACAAACAAAACCAAAACAAACAAAAACAAAACAAAAGAAACAACCATATGTATTGTTCCCAGCTGCAGTTACTTGGTTGGTAGAGATAAACCTGTGTTTGCACGGTATTGTTATCTGCTCAGCTTGTCTCCTGTCACCTCCTTGCTTTCTCCTCCCCTAAAGCACAGGGATTATTTGATGACTCCTAATTTTCATGATTCTATCATAGTATATTGCAACTTTCTAACTAAAGTGCTTGTCAGTGTGAAATGAAAGATTTAGAAGAAGAAATGTACTGCACAGAAGTGAAAGTACCACACAGAAGTGAAAATACCAGGGTGAGATCTAGCCTGCCTAAGCTGAAATTATATTTCACATAATTTTTTCCTCAGCTATCAAAGTACAAAATAAAGGATAAAAAGTGTGAAGAGCTGAAGGTACCGAGCAGCAGCAGGGCTATCCATGGTGACGGTTCTGTGCACAGAATTATCATTGTCATTGTTACATTTGGGAAGCTCATGGAAAAGTCTGTTATTCCCGTGGTTCTCAGACCATGTTACCCAACTCTCCTTATCTCCTTGGATCTGTTGGGGTCATCTAAGCCATATGTGTGTGGGGAAATGTGAATTTTTCTTCTTTTTGCAAACAATCAAACTGGGTGCTACTCGAGTGGGCAGGAAAAGGTCTTGTCCTCAAACATTTTCACAACCTCTTTAGTAGTAGGAGAATCAAAAGCAGATTTGTTTGTACCAACTATTGCACAATATTTTCCTTTTCCTTTACAACACTCTGAAAACAATGTCAGTAGAAGGTACACAAGTTAATACAAATCATATGTCCTTCAAGCTTATCAACATGTACTTGGATCTGTATCATTAAGGCTTCACAATCTTTGTAGTTTTCATGATAGTGAATAACGTGTATTTGAATCAAGGACTGATACAGGTGCTGTTCACATAACTTTTGACACAGTTGGATCAGTGTAACATTATACCTGCTGCAGTGATAAAAGTGTCATTAGATGAATATGCTCTTCTGAAACTGCTCAAACAGCAATTCATTTATGGTTTTTAATATATTTTTGACTGTTAGATTCATGTATCACTCCTCTTCCCAAAAATTCTCATCAAGACTTTTTGTTTCCCAAGGGAATTTACTCAGTTTCTGTGGAGCAAACTGCTGTGAAGGCTAAATCTGGTCACAACCCAGAGGACCTTTTTCCAGCCCAAGTCTATTTAGGAAGGGAACAGCAATTTGTTCTCAATGACTTCACTCACTCTTTCTGCAATGCTTCCAGTAAATGCAGGCGTTGTTCTTTTGTGAGCTCAGCATGTCATTCCTAATGTGGTCCTGACTGAAATTTTACATTAGTTACTGAAATAAGTACTTTTCCTTGTATGTTCTTTATCTCTCATGTGATTATGCTGAATCATTGTAAAATGAAAAAAATCTGATGAGCTATCCATATAAATACCAAGCGACATTAGATCATCACAACTGGTGCTGTTAAATGTAAATACCCAATTATTAGCCAGCAGATTCAAAACACTGCCAAATAGTTTTTGGTCACTGTGTTTACACAGTGACAGATTCTCATGTTAGTCATATCCTTCTGAACAAATGTTTTGGATGGACTTTTAAATCACTGTCCACAAGGAAATAGAATGAGGCAGCCAAACTCTCTTGAACGCCTGCCATTGACAAAGGTTAAGCATTTACAGTCACTCTCCGCCTAAGTATTCTAAGGAAACATTAAGGAGTGAAAAACAGAGGGTAAGGATGTTCTGTACTCTTGGCAACAATGCAGTAAGGGCGGCAGAAGCAACTCCAAAATACCCAGTTACTGGGCCAGGTCCTGTTCCCATTAACGTCAATGGTAAAACTCCCTTCTGGTGTAAAGGGACTAGGATGGGGCAACTGGTCCTTCAAGTGGCTAAGAAAAAATAGTGAGGTCTTGACTTTTCTCTTTTTGCTTCCACTTCTTGCTCATGAAAAATCCCTATGGGATTGAATAAAACTGAGTCAGGATGTAAGAATGTTTTAACCAGCCTGTCAGGAAGGCTTATCCATGTTGCATCCACTTAATTTCCCTGAAAAGCTATACTTATTTCACCCATTTCTTTTTTAGCCATTCATAATATTTAAGTTTATTCTGTCCCAACTAATTTCACCCACAAAAATAAGCTGTATAACAGCAATGGAAAATTTTGGTTTGGGTGAAAACAATAATAGACTCAGGATAAACTTTAAACAGAGGAGAATTTTGCTACTGGAGTACCCTCATCACCCAATCATAAGGGCACATATTTTGTGATGAGTTTATGGTCACTGCCCTGACAGTTGAACATTACTCCTCACATAGATCTTATGCAGTGCAGATGGATGTATGTAATTCACAGACACAGTGGTTCTCCTCTGTCATCTATACGGTTTGTTAAATATACCTGCAGGTATGCCAAGGAATGGACAGTCATGGACAACAGCTGCAGGAACACAGGAGACAGAGGGTATGTCCTTCCTCACCAAGGACAATATAATTTTGTGTTTTCTTTGTTTTTCAGGTTAAAAATAAATCTGAAAGGCAACAATATTTCTTTAGATATTAAAAAAATAAATGCAAAGTAGGGGAGGTATATACACTTAAAATGTAGACACTCACCTGCTTTCACCCTATAGTGGTCCACTTCTGTTATCCTTTAATAAACAAGAGATGAAGATTTGTGCAGAAATAGAAAATATAAATCTTATTCCTGAAGTTAGACAGTGTCTGAAGAATGAAAAATTGTTTTCCCAAACCTCTGATTTGTTGTTCTTAAAGAAAGTGTCACTGAAAATATAAAGCTATTGAGTAGACCCAAAGATGATTTTACATTACTTTAGCTGTTTTGGGTTTGTAAAGATCATTTATTTTCTATAAATTAGGATATGCTCCAGCACACACTGTGTCAATGGCAAGAGCTGTGAACATCAGCGGAAGACAGATTGGACTTTGCATGCAGCAAAGCACACAGCAGCAAGCAGCTTACCTGTGTTGTACCTACTGTACCATGGAACAAATGAGGGCAGGGACCACTCTGGAAACTACAGTGAGAAAAGGATCAACTGGTATCATGGAACCAGATATCTTCTGCTCCTTCATTTCATTCTGGTCTATCAGTGGTGGCACCTTCTATAGGAAAGAGACGATGGTATGGAGTGAGTTAAACATTTCATGTCCAGGCCCCATATTGAATCAGATATTAATTAATTTTCATTCCATGAGTGTCCATATAAAAACCGGCTGATGGGAAACCACGTGAGACCCTCTGAGACAGAAACCTCTCAAAATCAGCCAGACATCCCAAAATTCAGCTCATGCACCATGAGCTTGGAGTTCACTTTTTCCCATTTCTGCCATGATTTTACTCTACTAAGAAGCAGCTACAAGTGATTCCTCTGCTTTTCAGAGGACAAAAAGTTACACAAACAAAAGTGGAAATATTAGCCTGTCCTTGGCTTTTAGCCTTTACTGAGAACTTAAAAGGTTTATAGTGGAGCTCGAAGAAACCTGGTCTAGTGAAAGGTGTCCCTGCTCATGGCAGGGGGTTGGAACTAAATGATTTTTCAAATCCTTTCTAACCCAGATTCTATGATTCTATGAACTCTGGACCACAATTTTACCTCTTACATAGGAAACCTCCCCCCACCCAAGACTTTTGCTCATATCCTGATATAACTATATAAAAAGATTACTCCCTTTATTACCACATTTCTAAGTTCTCTTGAATCAATAGCAACATTCATGAGCAGTAAGTTGCACTGATGGGAGGCAAATTTGTCACATTTTGTTCAAAGTGTAATCCACAGTAAAGCATATGCCCGTTCAGATATGTTGATGTAACCACTAAAACTTTACTTAGTTAAGGACCACTAACCAAGTCCACAGCTAATCCAAATGAGGTTACTTTTCACTGTTAGCAGTTGAGTGAGTTGTAGCAATTTGTATCTCAGGCATACAAACTATTCTGAAAACTGAATTCAGGATAATCTTCTCCTGGCACAAAATCTAAGGTGGATTAAATATATATTTTTAACAACAATACATTTGTCAGGGTATTGGCTTAAAAAATTTAGAAAAAAGGAACAAAGAACTGGAAGTCTTCCAGAGGAAAAGATAATATGATCATTCCCTATATAAATCTAACATTTCTTCATCTTTTATAAATGTAATTTTGCAGGTCATTAGTCCCTTAATGTAGTATAGCTATCAGTTGTAGGGGTCTTGGGGTATGTGTGTGTGTGTTGTGTGTGTGTGTGTTGTGTGTGTCTGAAAAAAAAAGGCATTAAAATGGTTGAGATATAGAGAAAATTGACTGCTGCATAGTCACCACTTTTCATAAAGATTTTTACTACACCCTTGGTATTATGGATCTATAATATGCAAATGTGTAGCATCATTAATATGCATTTGCTGCATACACCCTCCTTAACAGAGTATGTTATGGGAATACAAATTAAAAACAATATACTCAACTCAGCTAAATTTTAATGGCCCGTTGTATGAGTGATCCCCAACTGGGAGGTACCTAAGCCCTTTGTCTACGATACTTGCCTTCCTCCTGCACATCCATTCTCTTTATTTGTTCTTGTTTTCACTGACACCTCCATAGCTGAATTAGTTAAACCTCAGCAAAAAAACTAAAGTAATATGGGGCTTCCCTGTTACCTTCAATGGTGGTAGCTGGCACAAGAACAGAAAACTGAGATCTAGAAATTAGTTCAGCCAAGAATGCCCATGGTGGAATAAGCTGTGAAGCCCAATCTGCTGGGTCAATGTATCCTGAGGTTACTTTGGCTTGTATTCGTTGCTGATGGGAGCTTAGGCATTATCTAATGAAGGTGAGTCATCTGAGCATATCCCCTGGCACACTTCTCTCCTCATCTTCCCTCCCTGGCTACTTGTCCAGGGAAAAGAGCCTTTTGATACCTTCCCTTCATCCAATAAAACCTCTCTGGGGAAACAAGATCACTTCATCTGGCAAACCACACCAAGAGTTGTCTCTGGGAACCTGAAGATAATGACTCAGGTATACCAGTGGCTTAAATTTTGACAGTGGATGCAATTACTTGCCCCAAGTTTTCCCTTCTGATTCTCTACCAGAGCTGGCATTTGTGCAACTGTGATGTAACCACGAAACATCTTTAAAACACTGTAAATTACAGCCCAGCATTTTAAAGTCAACTGGTGTTGATTCAGACTTGACCTAAGCTGAGCCTCAAAGTGAAGCTCTTCAGGAGTCAGTGCACAGGCAACTCAGACAGGGACACTGCTGGCATTAGAGAGAGCAGATGCCACCCGTAATGAAGTTACACATCCTCATTAGCCAGCACATGCAGTCAAACCTAATAATGAACTTACTGTTCTCATCAGTGCTCTTTGCCTGGAGGCACTAAACCTTGTACATCAGATGCACCTCCAAACCACACTGTGGGGACAGTGTGCTCTGACAAGGATTGGTAGGGAAGGTAATTCTTTCAACTGCCCTAGTTAAGTCTATCAAAGAATTGGGTTAAAGCCCTTAGTGGACACTGTTCAACATACTATCAGTTTATCTTCAAGTATTTAAGGCAAACCTTCTATAAAATGAAAAATTTAAAAAAAAAAAAATGCACCTCTACAGTTTCCTTAGTATTATTTATTTAGTAATGGATGCCAATATTATTTTCCTTTACTTGGCAAAGACTGTCCCAGAGCTTAATCCTTTCAAAATGCAATGGGGAGAAAAATAACGCAGCAAGATGCACTCTGCTGTGCTAATTGGGCTTCCCAATATGGTGAGAGGACATTTGTCACTCAGGCTGCTTATTCAGTGCTGCATATTCGAGCTGTTTCAGCAGGTCTAGCTACCCTTATGGGAAATTAAGCTGCAATCAGATTCTCTAGTCATCCAGGTCTAGACTGTGATATTGATCACAGAACAGGCAAACTGAAGGAACAAGGTTGAAATGGCCTCCTTGTATAGGAGCACAGTTACTTGACAGAAAATGATCTTTTGCGGATGCAAATCTGCTACGTGAGGCATAATGTGGTTGATTCCAAAAGCTATGGAACAGCTGGGAAGCCACTGCATGGGAAACGTGTTTACCTTGATTAGATCCTTCTCATGTCACCTTTTCTTAGTCAACCTTGACCATGAATCTGAGTTACACTGAAGTTTGGTGCAACTCAGGATCTCTTCCAGCTTTTCAACCATTAATTACAATTTCTTTCATGGAAATTTCATCACAGATGTGAATGAAACAAAAAGCATGCTGCCCTGATGCAAAGATTGTAAAATCATTGATGCAGTTGCTTCATTCCCAATTTTTTTCATAAGTCCCAGCTCCTGCCTACAACAGGAATCACAAAGTTGTAAACCCCAGGAGACCAATACAAGTTCTTGTCATGCGCCAGATTTTGAATGGAAACTTTTGTTAGTTTTAATTCCTTTATCAATACTTGATAACTACTGAACATGGGTTGTTGAAGTTCTACATGGTTTGAACTAATTTTATCACAACTATAAGTGAGATGTTGACTGCTAAAGCAAGAATGGGATGACATAATGGAAACATTTTCTTCTCCCAGTTTCAAGTAGCAAATGGTTAGATGTGAAATTTAATATTGATAATGTTCCAGGTATTCCAGTCCAGAGATGAGTAGAAGTGGGTATGTAATGTGAACTGGTCTCTATTTGTATACAAATAATTCTAACTAGGATAGGTAAAAGGCTATATAAAAATAAAGATCTTGAACACTGAGGTATAAAACACAGATTTAAATTCTAGAGAGCAAGTGATGACAGAGATAAAGATGACAATTGTGAACTAGGATATTATTAGCTCACAATCATAAGTTCCTAAAAGAACCTATAAAATCACTTTAAAAGTTTTTATTCTGAACTAATATTTACAGTGTGCATTATACAGGCAACTCAGAGAAAACTGATATAGCCAGTGAACTGACAGTCAGTAACCTAAGCTGCAAAAAGACTAGAGTGAGACTACTGCAAATGAAAAGGAAAGGACTGTTACTGAGGATAATCATATCTGTGGATTTTAAGAAATCTCAGAAAATATAACTGTCCAAAAAACTTCTGATGTTATCCTATAAACTCTTCTGAAATCACAACATCCTTCACATAATGTTGTTTCTTTTACAAAAAGAATGATCAAAATTCACATACGTTCACAAACAGCCATGTATAAAATAAGCACTGTTTGAAACTATTATTTAATTTTTTATTTTTGGTAAAGTGAGAGAGTTAACAAAATTATTTATCAATTTGAAAGACATTCAAATGGATTTGAAGTGCACTTAACTACTACTTAACCTACTCTTAGAAATATTTGATCCGTTACTTCCTTCTCTGTGAAGAGACGGCTGTGAAGAAAACCCTTGGTTAACTCTTGAATAAAGAGTGGAACATCCCCACAATGCCTGGCAGCAATGAGCACTCTGTTGTCTTCACAGCTGGAACTGCTAAAGGAGAGTCCCAGGATGACAGAGACCTTCTTCACAGAAACCTCACTTTGGTGGGCTATGACAAGAGTTACTGACAGCAACCTCTAATGTTTGAATGACTTTCTAGCTTACAACAAAAACACTTTGTGCCAAAATTCTTTCTAGGGCCTAACTGGTGCCAAAGATCTTTCCCTCAAAATTTAATTCCTTCCAATAATTAGAGTGCCCTAGCAGAGCCTGTAAGAGAGGAGAAATGGCTTGCATGTCTGAGAACCATCATTTTCCACTTTTGCTCTGCCTGAGCAAAAGTTTAAAAGTTCATATGAGCATCACCACACTTGTCAGAATAAAAGAAGCAAAATGAGCAGTATTGAATAGCAAACCTAAGAGACCAAGAAATTCACTGCAATAACCACCAGAATGTCAGTGCAACCCCTACAACTTACAGCAAAATAGACTTTTAGCAGAAAGATATTTTCCTTAGAGAGTAAAAAACCACAGAGTCCAAGCTGGAGGAGACTGGTTCACAGCAAATAATTGAAAATCCCCCATGCTCCAGTCTAGAGTCAATTCACCTTATTGCTGTAAAATACAATAAACCAGCAGTTGATAAGAGAGTCCTGATTAATCATTTAGTCTTCAACCAGTAAGAGGAAGATGGCAGGTCACAGTGCTCCTGGCTGAAGGCAAAAATAACTTCTTCAGCAAAATTTCTGTGTTTCCATGTAGACTTTTTGTTCAAAAGATATAAAAGATCATGTGAAAAACAGTGCACAAGTAGGTTCAGTCTGGTCTGGCTGAAGTGGCTTTGAAGCACTGGTCTCTGAACACTTACTACAATTAACACGTCCCTTTCCTCATTAATATTGGACCCAGCTGGTTCAAGCCCTGTAAGGATAGCATATCTGGCACCCTGATGAGATCAGTGGAGAAACATAAATACAACAGAAGCCACTGCCATCAAACTAAGCTGCTTCTTCAGCATTTGAAAATAACTAATTTACATCAAAAAAGTGATATTTCCGCTTCTTATTCTATGACCATTAAAATCACTGGATATTTTCTCAATGTTCGGAAAAAAGATATGGCCCAGCACTAGCGAGGATCAAAACAGGACAGGAAGAAAGCTAGTTCATGCTCAAACTCAATTTTATTTATTTTTTTTTCAGCTGGGGTGTTCTTGATTTTATTTCTGCTAAGATGCAAATATATTGAGCCAGAAAATATATAGACCAAAAATTTCAGAAATTATAGACTCATTATGTACAGACACTGTTCTCCATCCAAGGATCTTTAGATGTTTAGAAAAATTGATTAGATTCCAGTGCATCTGAGAATGTCACCCTACTCATCTGACAGAGAAAAGACAATGATCTCAATTGCTACTGGCAGAGAACAAGTCTGTATCAAAGCCTGGGCCAAATCCCAGAAGTCTTGGTCGCTACTTGTAAGGGGATATTGCTGCCCACTTCAATAACTCTGGAGGTTGTAAACACTTTCTTTTCATATTCTAAGCTATACACGCACATATCTATTAAAAAAAAAAAAAAAAAATTAAATCAGCTATTATTTTCTTCAGGAAGCCAATGTTTTGACCACTTTAATGAATTGCTCATTAAAAGACTTAAAATAGGTTTCCTTTATCAACTTACTTTTTGAAAGAGAAACAGAGATGAAGACACTTTCTATTTAAGCAGACAGCCACTGCAACCCTCGTGCCTTCAAAACAGCCAAGTCTTCCATTTCTATGCATCAATGAAGTGGCACCTGAGCGTGCTCACTCATGTTTCACACAGACTTGTTAAGTAGTGACTGTACTGATGAGTTTATAATACTTGTGCTTCCCTTGGATGGTGATGCCTCTCCTTGACAAACATCCCTGCACAGAGCTTCTCTGTTGGCAGCTGGAGCCCAGGGAGAATGGCACCCTGCTGCAATCATGAGAACTCAAGGACTTCCAAAGCTGTTCAAAACATTTATTATGGGAAGAAAAATTGCTATGCTGAGTGAAATCTTACATGTTGAAAAAGTCTAAATCTTAAGAAGCCGGTGTTCAGCCAACTTGACAGGCTGTGAAGGCATTTGTCCTGAGGCAAATGATCACACTGTCAGCCCAAGGGAGCCCTGCTCTCCTGAAATTTATCTGGAATACCGCAGCAGATGAATCACTCTTCTGGTAAAAACGTCCCTGTGTGTACTATTAAGAAAGAAAATGGGACTCTAAGTGAATTTAGTAGATCTGTAACTGGAGTTGAGTAATGTGGCCAAGCCCCAGATTTCAGCAACACATACTGCTCTACCCTCACACTACTCGTAAACAACTTCTTTCCTTGCTGCTTTCCAGCTAGTTCACTTCCCTTTCTAATCCCAGGAAGTCACTGCCCACCCTTAAATGCTGAAAGATACATTTTAATCAGGTGGAGAACTGAACAGTAGCATAATTTTACTCAAAGCACACAGCAAGCCACGCTTTAGAACTATCTGGGGAAGAAACTAACCACAGCCAGGCAGCCCCCCCTTTCAGAGTTCATGCTGGGTGGTCATTTGAGCCAGGGACAACACCGTCAATTCAGACAGATGGCCACTAAGTCAGCCCAGCATGTTTGGAGAATATCCAGGATGTCAAAAAGGAGATGCACACCTTCAATTCCCTGCAGCTTGAGTAGCCTAAACCTGAAGGAAGAAACTTATCTTTTTTCCTCTTCAGTAGCTAGTCTGGGGAAAAAGTGTTTTGGTAAAAATGCAGTTCAAGCTGAACAGACTTTTTTCCTGCCAAAATATGTGTGTGTGTGTGTGTTAAGACTGTCAAAGAAAAATATTTTGACATGTTAAAATTCTCTTTTTTTTTTTTTTTTTTGTTGACCCAATATCATTCAGTGAGAAGCTTAAGAACTTTTTTCTATTGTGATTTTATCTTTCTTCATTACCCCCTCTACTTGCTCTACTCCTTAGTCTGTATTTTTTCAGATTTCAGACATTCTCTAGGGTCTGTGTGCCATGGTTCTTGGTATGTTTAGTTGCTGCCTGATCAGAAGGAGCTGGGACACACTGCTCCTATGCTCCTCAACAGCCATTTCAGAAGATGGAAATAGGAGAAAATTGGCTTTGAACAATTTAAAGTATAGTGAGACACCCAGAATATTTGGTAAAGAGGCCAATCACCACATGCTAATGAAGACCCATAATTGAAAGAAAAATGGGCTCCCATGCTCTCAGAAGGCAAGGAGTAAATAAGGGATAGGAAGAAGCAACACTGCATTAAAGGGGGAAATTCAAAAGCTGAAAAATGCTTTAGTGAATGATGAGGGCTAATGTTTATCATTAATACTATATCTATCTTTAATGCTGTGCTCCCAAGTAGTTTAAGAATTGCAAGCAAACCTTTCACCCTGATTCAGGAGAACATGAAGACATCAGAGAGCTCATAGTTTCCTACTTTTCATTTCATCTTATTTCTTTCCTCTTCCTCTTTTTCTTCCTCTTCTGTAAATGACTATGTTATCTTCCACTGCGTCCGTGCCCTCCAGATGATGTCCATCCACAAGGCAGGGGAGGGAAATGCCACATCTAAAGACAAAAGTCTCAGATGCAAATTACAGCTACTGTCCAACAAAGACACAGAGAGATGTGACAAAGTCCTCAGCATACTCTGTCCTTTCATGCATGTCATCTCAAGGTCAGTAACTCCCACGACTTGTTAGCTGCAGCCACTGAAATTAAAATGAGGAGGCTTTGGGTCCCTTCAAATATCACAGAGGGAGGCCCAAACCTCTTTAACCATAAAGATAACATCTGCCTCAAAAATGGAAAGCCAGAGAAAAAAGACCAGACAAACCCAGTTGCGTAAAACATATAAACATTGGGTGAGTCAATAAATACAAACTATGTTCATGTAAGAGAACTGCATTTAAGAGAAATATAGTGGGTTTTTTATATCTACATTCTATGTATCCTATATTTTTATAAATCTGTAAAAAAGTAGTTATCTGTAACATATCTGGAAATGTCACACATTTACCAGGACCACTTGGAAAGTTAGCAAAAAGAGGTCACGCTTCCAATCACATTAATGTACTAACGTGCCCAGCAGTAGATTATGTTAATTTTTACAGTAATTTTTAAGATTTGTAATGCAACGCATTACTCGATAGGATTTCTAAGCCTTCTCAAGGCTTATTAGTCTGCCTTTATAAACCAAATGTCAGCTTTATCAAAGTCAGACATTAATTATTGGCGATGGGCGAACCTCAAAAGGTTCAGAGGTTTGGTCTAGTTTGACTAGACAGGCATAAGACCAGCTGCTTGTGCAGATCATTTTGATGGCAGATTGGACTCCTTAGTCTGTAAATGTTACACACTTATTGAAATGTGAGCATGCTGCGCTCAAGGAAAATACTGAAGTGCATTGAGCTCAGCAAACACAGGGCTGCCTGAGTCATCAGTGTCACACTGCAACATCCTGAACTTCCCACATCATTGAATGCTGCAGTGGATGTGACAGAGTAGTGCACTGCAAGAAAACATACACAGGGAGTTGGGGATATAACTAAAAAAGAAGAGGAAGGAGAAGGAGAAGGAGAAGGAGAAGGAGAAGGAGAAGGAGAAGGAGAAGGAGAAGGAGAAGGAGAAGGAGAAGG
>JAWWTY010000077.1:141188209-141217905 GCA_035222235.1 Margarornis squamiger | reverse complement strand
AAGGAGAAGGAGAAGGAGAAGGAGAAGGAGAAGGAGAAGGAGAAGGAGAAGGAGAAGGAGAAGGAGAAGGAGAAGGACAGGGACAGGGACAGGGAAGGATATATGCTGTGATATGCTGGAGTATTACACTAATGAGGAGACAGAGAAGTCTTACAAATATTCCAGGACAGATCTGTATATATTTGTATAAACTAAATGACACATTAGGAGCCTGAGTCTAAACCCATGAGCCTGAACCCAAATCAGCATATTTGCAAGTGCTGTGCTTGAGCTGAGAAGCCCAGTCTCTTGTCAGGGCTCATTGGCTCAACCAGAACGATTTATTGCTTGAGCAGAGCACACCAACATGGCTCTTTGGCTTTTGGGTTGAAGCTTGCAATAAAGAATACTGGGTGTGCCAGCATAAGTCAGTGAAGATAGGCCTGAGGGGCACATGTGTGAGGGGCAGAGCTTTTGGACTGGAAGTATGATTACTTAAAAGAAAATGAGAAAGTTTAATTTTTTTCTGTGCTTCTGTGGGCAAGCAGGGAAGTTCTACTGCATGGTAGAGATTTACTGGAGAAAACACCAATAGGATTTCACCAGTTAACTCTCTTCCGTGTCCTGCAACAATAGTCCTTCTAAAAAACAGAGCTACAGTGACAGTTCTTTTTATTTATTTTTCTATTTTTTAATTTTGGTTTTTTTTTTTTAACCTGAAGCTGTTGTTCTACTTAAATATCTCCATTACTACCTGTGGGAACCATGGCAGATGATTAACAACCCAGCTCAGATTTCTTCTTCATTGCCTGTGAATGGTCCATCTCTTTACTCCCTCCCATGCTGAATTTTTAAGCACTGTGTGCAAAGCTTGCAGAAAAGAAAATTCCACACATACAGCCACCCCTTTACTGATTTTGAGGTAATATTCTGGTGGAGGGGGCGGCAGGGGGCACATTATTTCAAAG
Source organism: Margarornis squamiger (assembly GCA_035222235.1). Lineage (NCBI taxonomy): Eukaryota > Metazoa > Chordata > Aves > Passeriformes > Furnariidae > Margarornis > Margarornis squamiger. The sequence continues at coordinate 141,216,958 of JAWWTY010000077.1, read as the reverse complement.
TCAGCAAATACTCACTGAATTCTCACCCTTCTTTACTTCTTTTCAGTGCTACTATTGCACCCAGAGGAGAATGTGAGCACTTGCTACTGCATGTCAGCTGTGGTTTGGAAAAGAAGGACTGAGTCCACTTTTATTTCAAAAAGAAACAGGAACATCCTCTTGGGGATGGTTTCAGGTTACAAGTCTTACATGAAAGGAGATATCTATGTCATTTCCATTTCCTAAGGGGACTTTTCTCAGTCCTGCAACTTCTGAGAAAATTCCTGAGGTTCTTGTAACTTTCCTCATCCATTGCATGGGGAACTTTAAGACAAGGACACAGGTTTTTTTCATAGTGAAAACCAACCAATGGGAAACTGACAACTGTAACATGAAGTGTAAAACTCTACAATAGATCTCTGCCTAAGTAATCTTTTCAAACTTAGTTGGTAAATTGGTTGTGAAGCAGAAATCTGAACCTAGTTCTCTCAAATTCCAACTTACACTATAGTTGCTGCACCAACTACAGGAGCAGGCAAAGATCAGCAGCAATCTTCCCACATCATCTTATTGTAGAGTGTCTACCTCTTCCCCATTAATGTGAGGACATGGACAGTGTTAGAGACAGCATGGGTTTAGATAAATCTTAGGTTCACATCAGCCCAGCTACACCTGTGTCCTCAAGTAAGCAGAGGGGCAGATGTTTTAAGCAACTGTGCCAAAATACAAGTCAGATGCTAGTGTCATTATAGCAGAAACAACAGCAGAAAGTGAGAGGGTGTATGACATTAGAGCCATAATGAAAGCAGCAGTCAGTGGTGGAGCAGATGTGATTTCAATCATATCAGAAACAGACAGGCAGCACAGAGGCAGATGGGCCCCTGATTGAGCAAAGGCAGCAAGCTGCAAGATGGAAGATGCAGCTGCAAAGCTGGTGAGGCAGATGGTACTGTGACAGGAGTAGGTCTGCAGCAAGACCTGCAGCAGCAACAGATGCTGCAGCTACCTCAGAGCAGCTGGGTGGCCAGAGTTTAAGATGCAGCTGTAGGTGCGCTTTTATTCTGAATTCCTACTGGTCACCACTTACTGAATGGGGGCAAATGCTTTTATGTTTACACAATAATTTCCAAAACTTACTGGGTGTATAGCAATATCAGGGCACTGCGACCATGATTACATTTCTCAGTGATGGGCAGCCACTACCCCCTTTCACAACAACCTTTATATGCCATTCAATGAGGGGGGAAAGAGAATAGAGTTTCTGTGAAAGATCCTAGCTATATCACGTGTACTATTCTGTAACTGAGAGTATTTTACACTCTAGCCATCTTGGTGAATGTGGTTTCTTCTCAACTGTAGGGCAAAGGGACAGTGACACTTGCTGAAACCACCTCCATAGACTGGGTTGCTCAAAGGTTTTTCATCCACTGAATGTCTCCCTGCCCAGCCTAGATCCTCTCTCAGCCTTGTGACAATCCTCTGTTGTGTCCAGAGAGAAACTATTTAATCAAGTAAGTAGTAATAATTACGCAAGCCTTGCCCAAACATGGCAACACATTCTGATATTTTGGGACATATCAAGCTAAAAAAGACAACATTCAAAGCATAAAACTTCATCATGCAGTAGTTTGTGTTGTTCATTGTCCTTGCTGAGAAGCCATGGATTCAATATGACTATCTGGTCTTGCCCAATAAATGGATAGAAGATAATCTTGAACACTGAAATCCAAAGATTTTTGAAATTGGAAGGTAAACAGAAAAATAATGCTCTCCATGGTCCTTAAGATCTTGAAGAAGGAAGAGTGGGTCAATCATGGTCAATTACAAACACATGCTTGTGAGTTTAGTGCTCATTCATTTATGAAAGAGAGCCTCATGTCTCTTTGAGAAAAGGTGATGCTTCTATTCACTATCTATCAGAAGTATTTGAACACTTCTTAAAGTCATTTATAAGTCATTCTATACAAACATTTTCAAACTGTGTGTGCAGATAATGAAGTCTGGATCTTAGCCCTTGAGAAGTAACTTGAGTCCTCTTAGTTATACCATAACAATTAATATGACAAGCTCCAAATTTCTTCCTTTCCCTCTTTTTTTTTTTTTTCCCACCTTCATTTCTAACTGTAATTTCTATTCAAATGAAACCTTAAATATTCTGCCCTGACCTTTGCTGGAAGGAATTTAATTACCTGTGGAGTTTACATAAATTATATGGCCTGTTTGTTTAAGATTAATACTACACAGAAATCAATAGAGCCGTGGAACATCACGATAAAATGGCTTCTTGCAAATGCCACCAAAGGTCACAAAAATCTTACCAGAAAAAGGGGGCAAGAGACACAGTGTGACACATTCCTGTCGTTAGTCCAGTGTATGTCACTGCTGCTGCCTCTGTAGCCACTCAGGGATGATTTATCAGCTGATAGAGGACACTTGGTACAAACACACTATAAAAACCAGCTGAGTAAAATTAATTGAATGCAGTGATGACTACAATTCATCATTCTCAAAAAAATGGCCCAAAAAGTGTGAGAAGGATGATACATTGACCATAACACAGATAAACTGCTTTTCATATTACTCTTTGAAAACAAACTCTTGCTGCCACAAATGCAATGCCAGTTTCCCTGTGGAAAAGGCAGCGCTTACTCTTGGTTCTATGAGATGGAGAGGACACACAGAATATGCATAGTCAGAAACTCATTAGAAATGGCATGTTTGTAGCTTGGTAGAGCTGCTTTCTCTGTGCCCTATGTATGTTTACCAGCAAATTTGAGTTCATTCCCATATTAGATTGACAGAATTAATACAGTGAAAGTACAGTCAGACAGTCAACACTTCCTGGCTCATCAAGGCTAGATGGAGTGCCAAGATAAGTTTTCCCTGTGTTAAAAAGAAACTCAAATGAGAGAATGGAGAAGAGACACAGTATCCTACCTGTTAGAGCAGTGATGTGGAAAACCTCCAAAATGTCCTACACCTGACTCAAATCTTAGACCTTAAGATCAGTTTTCCACTGAGAAAACCTCTGATTTTGGCAATAAATGGCCATATTCAGACTCTCACCAGAGCTACGCACCAGATGCAAAACCTTTTGCTAACATTGTTGATGTGAGGGCAGGTTTTCACAAGTGCTCACAAACTAAGACCTCCCATTGTGACAGATTTTGAAAGAGGCCAGTGGTCAGCGTACACAGTTCTTTTGACTTCACTTGTAGTCAATTAGTTCTGTGGCAAAATAGGAAGTAAGCTTTTATGAAAATTGCATCCTCACTGTGGCAAACAGCAATTTTTTTTATTTTTTTTATTTATTTTTTTTTTTTTTTATTTCCAAGAGGTGGGCAGAATTACTTGAACTTGACTTTAAGAGCTGCAGGTTGTACTTCCTGTCTCTAAAAGAGGGAAAAAGTGGTACCCTAGTTTGTGGAATGTGATGGAGTTCTCTGGTGAGAACCATATTCTGGGTCATGGCGTGAATGTTTTTCTCATCTGTACTCGGGATAAGTTTCTATTGGGAAGTGAGATTCACCAGTTTTATCTTCAGAGTACGAATTGTTGGGCCTGTAACAAATACAGATTATAAACCAACTGGAAAAGTTGGTTTTATTCCTTTTCTGCATGATATAGCACAAAAGCACTTGACCAAGGCGCTCTGTTCTACAAAACAGTATAGCATGCAATTTTGCACATAGGAAGATGACTTGAAGCTATACAATCTGGAGCTTCATTCAGAGTATGCTTGGACTCAAGCCCTTGGTTTGATCCACTGTGGAGGGGAGGCTCAGAAGCTGAATCTGAAGTGGGATAAAACTTGGATGTTTGAATGGCCCCAAAAGCCCAACAGAGTTTTGATGTGGAATTATGCTCTGAACAGCATTAGCAATATTAGCAATCTTTTAATTACTGTGTGAGCCTCTTTCAGCAAGACTGGAGTCAGAATACCATGCTGAGGGAGCATTCAAACAGAAATGATACATTCAGAGTAATAAAACTCCCATTGTTTCTATGTCCTGTACTAAAGCCTGGAAACCACAGATGAGATCAAGACCATATTTGCAGGGCACTGCACATGCAAGTAGGATGACACAGGCCTTCCTCTGCTCACAGACCAAGAAAGAGAGAGGGAGAACCACGAGGATGAGGTAAAGGGACTTCTTTCCATGGCCCAGCTTGGCAGGAGCAGAGCCCAGCTCTGCCTTCTCGCTCACCGTCCCTCAGAGTGGGCAGTACTGCCCACAAATACCAGCTGCAGCTCAGATGGACATTTTAGGTTCCAGTTATAACAGGAAGTCTTAAGGGGGCAGCTCTTTTTGCTGGCTTGGAGCCTAGAGGTTTCAGAAGAGGTCTGCCCACCCCCAAGAGGAGATGTGCACATTTGGAATGTGGTTTTGATTGTACCCACCAGTATGGGGCTGCACCTGGTACCTTGTACAGAGACAATTGGAAACGGTCTAATAAGTGTCTGTCAAGCAAGAGGGGACACTGATTTGTGGTGTAAAATTGCAGATCATATAATTAAGTAATGAGAGTATCCTTGAGTTTTTCACCTATTTCCCATTTGGTGTTGTTGATGGTGTAGGTTAAGCTGAACATGAAAACATCCATGTACCTTCTGTGCTGCTGCCAAGCTCTTACTGGTATTACCAACCCTGAGGCAGACTGGTAACACTTGGGGTTCACAACAGATCTGTGTGGATGGCTCCCTTTTCTTGTTATCTATTGAGAAGTGACAATTGTACTAACACCAGCCCATTTGGGCACAGGTGGAGGCAAAACCTCACAGAATTCTGGAGATGAAGTGCCTTTTGGTGAGTGGATTTGTGCTAGAACATCTCACTCACTGGCCAGGAGACATCTGGCACGTCTACACCTTCAGTCTCACCTCTGAAGGTGAGCCTCATGGCCACCTTGGAAGTGATTCTTTCCACTGAATTTGAGAGAATCTTTGGTTATTTTTGTTCTGTTAGGGGATGGGCATATAGGATAAGAAATGTATCCTTACTGTAACAGCAGAACATTGTTGACTCAGTCCTGAGCTTCTCTATCTTTTTTTTTAAACTTTTTTTTTTTTTTTTTTCTTCTCCCTAAGACAAGACCATGTTGGAGAGCAAAATGTCTTATCAATAGATTGTAGTGGTAGTGACACAGGACTTTAATTCAGGAGGGCATATCTAAATCTTTTTTATTCCCTTAGGGATTATGTTTTATGCTTGCTAATGTGAAAGACCCAGAAGACATCCACAGAACTATGTTAAACATTGTTTCCAGTAAAACTTTAAATTAAAAGTTTGATTATGCAGTTACATTATGACCTATAAGATAGGAGTAGGAGGGAGTTATTGGTTCTCTTATGGGTCACCACCACCAGAGGTCTTTAAGCACTTTATAGGCTGTAAGATTCATTCTACAGAGGTAGGAACACAATTTAAAAGAAAATTAAAATAATGATGTAAACTGAGTTACAGCAGGTTTTTATCTGTGCATGTTATACTGGTGCAAATCTGTGCAAAAAAAAAAAAAATAATAATAAAAAAAAAAAAAAAAACAGCTCAGCTTGGCCCCTTTAGGCATTTCTAAATACTCTTGATTAATATATTAAATACTTGAATAAGTATTACAGACATTATCATTCTTGGCACACTAAAAATTAAAACCAGCATGAAACAGAAAGCATATTTTACTACATCTAACCTTAGCTATGATTACAAATTCTCATCATTCCTTCACTAATAATTTCGAGTATTAACCCAAGGCAAAACCTTTCTGGCATTCTCCTTGCATTAACCAACCCAATATATGTGAGTTTTAGTACCTAGTCCTTACATGTGCCTTTCCCTAAGGCGAAACCCTTAGCTGTGAAGGGGCTGTGGCACTTCACCCTGCTTTCCAATGTTCCTCATGCAATACCAGCCTGTAACCAAGCAGAGCAAATGTTTGTGCACAGAGCCGAAACAAATCAGCACTGATGCCACCACTGAGAACTGAGTGACCTTTGGCAGAGGAACGCAGCTTCCAAGGTCCAGCAGGCAACGAGGATAAATTTTACAGTCTGGACAGAGTCCTGAATTCCAACCATAGAAATTGGATGTTTGTAATAAGCTATTTACAGTTGCAGTTCTATTATTCTTATTGGTCCTCAAGGACCCACAAACAATGCTGCACATTTTGGTCACCATCTCCTAACTCATTGTGTATTCGCTGTCTCTATAAATAGATGTTGCTTGTTGGACAGCATCCTCCATATCTCCCTCTTAAAGCAAGGAGCCATTGGGCTAAGAATTGTGAAGGTTGAGGGTGAAAGAAGAGACACATTTTTCTCACCTCCAACATAGTGTGGCTATAACTGTGTCACAGAGGAGAAAGGAAAGTTGGGAACTACAGAAGCAGGGCACAGCATTTTTAGTGACACTTAACATGTTTGCAGGATGTTCAAAAGAGAAAAGTCCTGTCAGAACATAGAGGATAAAATGCCTGATGAAATCTTTTCATGCTGTTGTTATCAAAGCCTTTCCTCACTGCTCTCTGGTACCTGAATTCCACAGACAGGACATTCAGCACATTTTGTCTTTGCTTGCAGTTTTCATCTAATGTACAAGGCCCAGGCAAAGATGTACGGACAAATCATTCTAGATGTATAAGCTATGTTGGTGTATGAGTAATTTTTCCTGCATGTCCAGCCTAAGAACTGCAGAGAAAGGGCCTGCAGAGGCACAAGCCATTTTGAAGCCTTGGCTGAAGTTGACATTATAAACCCAAACTCTGCCAGGCAGAATTCAGTTTTTCTCTCTCTACGAATCTGTAGAATTTTGCAAGTGCTTAGTGCGGGCAGTACAGATTTATCAAGCACAAAGCTGGGAAGCTCCATCTGCAAGGAATGTCAAGCAGCAAATTTGGTCCATGATCTCCTCTTTGAAACCCTTTTCAGGAACCAGCCTCAGAAAGTGACTGATATATGTGTCTTACTATAATAAGGTTAACTAGAGGTTAAAGCAAAAATAGACACAGCACACACCAGCACAGGAATCACAAACTAAATTAGAAATTGAATTAATTTTTATTTTTTTTCACACTTTCCAATTAAATTACTGGGAGCACTAAACAAGAACTGGGAAGGGTAGAGTTGTTACATAGTCCGGTCCATACTCCAGTCCAAACTTGTGTCATCATTATACTGATGGTATCAGTATTATATCTTCTCAAAAAATTACAGGAGTGAAAAGAAAGAAACAGGATGGGAAGAGTCCAGACTCTCAGTCAGTAGTGTTTGAAGGGAACCGAGACAGAATCCCATAGTCAATTATTTACCAGGGTCAATATTTATGTCACAGGGAATCATTTTAAGTGTACATTATTTATGTAGAGAGTTGTAATGAGCACTTCATGCTTGAATAGTGAATGTATATCCTGGGACAATTTTAATAAGAAAGCTGCCTGTCATAGGAAACAGGATACATCTCCTCGGAAATGGTCTATATGTCTGTCTGTCTCTCAATCTTGCTCTCATTGAATCAGTCAATATTTTTCACCATTATAATTCATGATCAGAAATATCCTTCAGCTGGGAGTTGGCAAGAATGGAATGAGATGTTTTAGACTCATAATGTTTGAAGTTCTTATTTATGCAAACTGAACCCAGACTGTGGATTTTTCTTGAAAAATGGTAATGTAACCTAAATTATGTGAGGAACTCCAGCTATCCATTCCACATACCCAAATAGACAGAGGCCACTGCTGGGAGCATTTTTATTCCTCGACTTGATGAAGTTTCAGAATCATACTTCCACTTGCTTTATGAAACCTCACTTCTCCCAGAGTGTGTATCAAGGATAAGGATGTGATAAAGACTCTTGAACTAGGAAATGACAGCTTTGCTCTGGCAACTGCTGAAGAAACAAGTGGCAGGGTTATATGACTGTAACATATGAGCCTTTGCATTTGGGATTTGGCTTGTATTCCACACATTCATACAGCATCAGTCATTCGCTGAGAGCCCGCTCTTTATGCTGTTGCTTTCACACACACAGAAGAGTATTGCAGTATGCTGAGTCAGCTTTTAAAGGAATTTAGACATATAAAGATGCTGAATGGCTTCTAATAGGATTTCCAAATATGCCTAAGCACACAGCTTCTGAAAGGCACCTCTGAAAACCCCATAAAGGAGCTATGTGCACCTTAGAGTGCTTGAAAAATCTTATAATTGAAAGCAGGTAAATTTCTTCCACTCTTTAGCTGTGGTTTTCGACGGGGTCTGGAAAGCTGGACTCTTCAGTTGTTGTGTCCTTTGAAAATCTCAGCCTAAGACCTTATCCATTGCCAACAACATCAAAGAGAGGAAGCACAGCAAAGTGATTTAGAAGTTGGTACTAACAAGCACTCTAAATCAATCCAAAACATGTCTCATGCTGGGTGACGTCTGCTATTGATCAAAAGGACAGGACAAGTCAAGTCAAGGAAACATGATTGGGAAAATAATAAAACAGCACCAATGAATGTTTCAAGGATTTTCTTAGCTTGAACAATGGCACTGAAGTGCAGTGCTGGCTGAGAGGTGATCATCTGTGGGATACTCCCTAGACAAAGAGGAGACATTGTACCTTAGAGGGACAGTAAAAATGAATTTCCCTCCTCACGACCTTCTGTTCAATCTACAGTTTATTTAGTTTCTTCTTAACATTAAGACTGTACACAACTAATTCTTTTCTGACAGATGATACTCTTCTTGCTTACATAGTACAGTAGGTTGCTACTTTTTAAGGACTGGCAAAGCAGTCGGTGTGCCTGTGAAAAAGCTGTGGGAGATACTGTCAGCTCACAGACCCACTGATGGAGTTAGGTGTCCTGAAAAGTGTAGAGAAGTTGGGAGACCTGCTTCCTGGACAGGGAAAAAGAACCATCTATAGAGATATTCTTCTTAACCAGAGGAGGCTTTTTTCCCTGGGGTTGTTGAAGACACCTTCTGTCCCACAGGAAGGTAAACTATTGGTTTTTGCATGCTGGGTAGAGTTAGGTTGTTTCTTCTTTTTCTGTTGAAACTGAAAATCTTGTTGAAAAGTGCCTTACTGGCACAATTTCCAAAGGCCACCCACACATCTCTGTAACTTAAATCTCTGTACTTAACATAGGGGTAACATGTCTCCCCAGGGAAAGGGAGGGAAGGATTATGTTCCAGAGTTACAAACATCTGCAGGGAAGGAAGCACATCAAGCATGTATGTTTTACAGAATGAGCTCAGGAGAAGGGGAGAGAAAAGCTCTTTGTTGTCTGGTAGGAAGGATGTTCATGCTTCAGGGGCAGATGAGGAAGGGGATGTGAGGTCGTGACTGAGAAAGGTGAGGTGGATAAGGACTGAAAGTCACCTGATATGAACTGGCAAAGGAAGGGAGGGGGCCCTGTGCTAATATGGCTGTTTCCTCACAATGTGACCTGACTGCAGGCTGTCCTGGAGATACCACCCCTCATAAATGGGCTGTGGGCTTATTATTGTGCATAAAAAAACTGCACTGGGAGACACTGCAGACCAGCAAGCTCCCTGCCTCATGTCAGTGTCTTTTCCTTGGATGCAGATTGCAGCCAAACAGAGCAGTTTGCACATTTTATTTTTTTTTTTAACATAAAGTAGTTAATGAATTTAAAAATAACAACCTTAAAGTTGATCCAAGTTACTCCGTTGCAGCTGTACAAAAAACTACACTGGTCCAGCTGGGCTGCTGCAGAATAACTCAAGACAGCTGGAAACATGGTTAAAGAAACCTAGTCCTCCACAGCTGGGATCCCTAATGAAAAAGTATCGTGTGACGATCTCAGAGAATTGTTACTACACAGGAGAGAAACCCTGGAGACAAGGGAAAGATAGTCTTTGGGAGGTGCAAAATTCTCACAGTCAGCCAGAGAAAGTGTGTGCAGGAGAGCCAGCTCAGCCTGGCTTCCTATGGATTTGTGCCTGTGGTGGGATTGGTGGCTGTCTGATCTGAAACAGATGCCAAGCGAAGCTTTTATCAAAGCCAGGGAATTAAAAATCTCTCTCTCAGAAGGATTCTCTTCTGAGTCCTTCCCCCAGTGAATGGATTAATAGTCTCCATCTCTCTCCTACCTGCCTGCCTGAGACTAGTGGGAATTTGCTACTGCTTTGTGTGACTAAAATGAAATGAGTCAGTGGGTTAAAAAATGCATCAGTTGAGGAAGAATACACACACAGACAGAACATGATCCACTTGTTTAGGAAAACACACTGAAAATATACCTGATGTGAAATTTGCCAACTCCACAACATATAACCTCTTTATCCCATGAATTGTCTTCCTGGTTTGGAAGGTTTTTGTTATACAAGGAGTGGGAGAAGAGTAACAGATCTGTGCAATAAGGGCACTGAGCTCTTAAAGCTGACAAAAACAAACCTGTTATTTTCAGCTACTCTAAAGAGCTCTGGATAAGTGTGATCCTGCAAGCTGCCTGCCTGCCTGCCTGCCTTAAGTAACAGGAGTTTCACTGGCTTGCATCAGCCAGCTTCTGGCTCTTCTTATGCTAACCATGCCAGTATTATTGTATTACATTTAATGGAGCTCCTTATGTCATTTCAGCCTTACTTCCTTTTTCAAATCCATGTGCTTTCCCTCCCTCCCATTACCTCTCCCTCAGAGAGGGAGAGCCTAGAGTATGCATACGTGCTCCTCTTCCCCCTGTACCAGATACTACTGCAGTGCAGTGCTTATGATTACAAATCATCTCATTAAAGCCAGACAGCCACTCAGCTGGATGCAAATTACTGACCTCCTCAATTTATGAATGTCAGATTTTTCGGAGTGGGAAGGGAGGGGGGAGCAGGGTGGAAAGCATTCCATTAAGTGGTATCCATCAACCCTATCACATTTATAAGCTAAAAAAAAAAGACTAAAATGAAGTTCATTGGGACTGTCGGGATCTAGTAGTACCAGCTGGTTCTATAAAATATTAATAGAAACAAGACATGTCTCTGTGCTGAAGTCTGTTAGGTGAAAGGATGATACTCTTATTGATAAGTTACTCCCCGCTCCATTCTTCTGAGTGACATCTTCAATTTTCCTTCTGGTAGTGTTAATCCTCCTCTGTATGTGACAAGACAAAGCCAGAACATAGGAGATCTTACTACTGAAGAATAAAGACACATATTTTACAGGAGATCAAAAAGATAGCCTCAACTTGCAGATGATACCTCCTATTTTGAGCCTTTTCCATCATCTGTGAACTTTGCTGCCTTTGAGTGATTCAAACACAGAGCTCTGGCTTTAACTGGGAGAGGGAGATGTGTCAGGAAAGGTCTTGAACCTGAACCCTGAGAAAAAAAATGCAAACTGTAATGAAGAGTTCAGGTCATGAAAACACTGCTGAGCAGCATGGCAGAAGAATTTGATTCAGGCAATCTGGATGATGGTTTTCCCACTTTGGTGGCTACTCATTTTGGCAGTTTCTTGGACTTGCTTTTAAATTAGGAATAAATGTATACTAAAAAATCTGCTGCTTGCTGAGATACCTAGGCAACCTTGACATTCATATATCAAGGCAATTAGCTCAGCAGATCCAGACAGTTAGGAAATCATGAGAAAAGCCAAACAATAAACAGGCCTGCACTAATCTCAAAGATCTACAGATGGTCCTTTCAGGTTGCATGAGCACTACAGCATTAGAGGGAAGGAAAATGTACCAAATGATGTCTGTCCTATGGCTGAGCAGACCATTTCCATCCATGTTAATATCAATTAAGCATTTCTCACCATCACTGAGAAACATTCTCATCTAGCCTGGGCCAACCAGCTGGGCTGCTGGGGGTCTGCAATTATGGAGAAGTACAGACCATAAAAGAGAATGAAAACAACTAATGGAGGAGATATCTTTGAGTTGCTGCAGACAAGAGTTTCACAAAGACAGAAATACACATCATAAAATTTTTGCTCTTCTATGAGTGTCTCCTTCCAAGATAATGGCCAGTCACAAGCTTTTAGAGACAGAATAAATGCACTAGAACTTATCCCTTGGCAGAGCCAGGCAGATGCAATGATAAATTAGCTGGCGGGTGGAAGACTACCTACTGTGCAGAGAACAGGTTGTCAAACAGATTCATTTATGGCTGTAAGAGTGATCAGTTGGGTTCTGAGAGGTTAGTGGAAATAATTATATCACATATAAACAGCTTGTTTCTTACAAAGAACAGATATGCCATTGACTAGATAGCAGAAGCACAACTTGTCATTGAGCAAACATATGCACAATAAATTTGAAGCTTAAAATCAAATCCTTTAGATTCTCCCAAGAGAGTTCAGTTCAGAGGAGAACTCAAGCATAAGCAATGCCAGTCAAAAAGGTAGCAGTAGCAATGAAAGGCTGGAGAACAGTTTATAGCAATATATTTATATTTCTGTTTCACCCAGAGGGGACAAGAGCCAAATGAGTCTTCAAAAAACAGTAGCTATTGCACACACAGACATCTATTCACCAAGTGTCATGCTGCATAACTGCTTACAGCCAAAAAATATCCTTTACTACGGTGAACAGATGTGAGCAAGAATAACAGGAAAGGAGAGCTGCTAAGGGAAGTTCTGCAGTGATATTCAGAATAATTCAAAGTACAGTAATACTGGCAGGGAATCTCTCCAGGCAACAGTAAACCAGCCGTATCTACACAAAGCATTTATATTAGTCCCAGTTTTTTTGTGAACTGCTGGCATTTTAAACCATCTTTCAGGAGCAGATTGATGGAGTTGGTGCCCCTGCAAAGATGAACACAGGCAGATCATGAGATAAACATCCCTTGAGCTGTATAAAGAGTAGGCAGCAGATAACATGGCAATCTGCACTGCCTTACGATTCTGGCCTGGCTTGGTGTGCTGACCTCAAGGCAAACAGCTGGTTGCAATGCTTTTTTCTGTCAGAAGTCAACTGGAGCTGTTAAAGGTGATTGGGGAGTATTTGACTGAAATACTTCCCCTCCACATATCAGCATCTTCTCCTGCTTCAAAGTGGTGAACTACAGCAGAAAAGAAGTGCATAGAGCAAGTAGGTCAACAGGCAAAAGGGCTTATCCTCTTCACTTTAGCTCCAGGGCAGCAGTCTGCTCAGGGGCAGCAGACTTTCGGAGTGCCACAGTCAGGTTTCTTTGACAAAAGTCCATATGCAGGATGGACGTCCCAGCTTGAGAAGAAGCAGCAGATGGTCAGGGAAGCATAGAACTTGTAGATCATAAACATTCTGGTCTTCGGTACTGATAGGACAGCTTTGAGGTTTCAGAGAAGAGAGAGGATCTGATTGTCTAGGCTAAGCACAGGAATCCTACAACCTTTTTGGGTCCTCAAAATACCTAAGAAAAAAACAGTTATGAAGTACTTTGAAAATTAGGCATGTGCAATAAAATTTATGTGAGTAACTGCTGGCTTGAGAAAGCTTGTGGAAGAGGTTGAAGAGTTTTTCTCCTCTTCAGATTTAGCAAGCTAATTTCCAAAACAGAAAATTGAGGTTAAAAAGTAATACCAATAGTCACAGGAATTAGAGCCTGTAGTCTATCAAGTGTTCGTTCTCTGTTTTATTTTCTCTCCAAGGACAGCCAAAAGAAGTCAGACTCTGCCTATGCTTTCTGGCCCCAACAGCAGAGTATGTGTGCTATATCCAGTGACTGTGTCAAGGAAAATCTATTAAACTGACAGTGACAAATACCCAACTCTCCCCCTTCCAAGGAGACAATAGTCAGCCTTGCTTGTGTTCTCTTTTGTCCCAGGAATTCTTGAGCCCTCTGTTACAGCTGCACAGATTCAGCAAGAGCTCTGGAGGACAGCCCAAATTCAGCTTGACAATTGGGGATAATTAACAGCATTTCTCCAGTCAGAGGAGGGCCTTTGAACCTGGACCACTGACATTCTGGGTGAATGCTTCAGCCACTGACTACTCTGGTTGGGGAAAGAGGGTTGTGGAGTGACAAGAAATTGGTCACAATTTCAGAGGAAACAAGAAAGACTTTTTGGGTTCTCAAAAATGCAGACTGTAAGCACATACCTTAAGGGGTACACTTACACGTATGCAAGTGTCTCAAGTGAACAGTTCTTCACATAAATTTTGTTGCATATCTAAGCATGTACACTTTGGAGTAGCGTCCCAGCTTTGGATTGGGAGTGAGGATCCTGGAGACATGAATCTTGGACCTGCACACCCAGGCCCTGTAGTTCTCTTTCCTGGCTATCTCTCAGCTATATACTGCAGTTCCCTGCTTAGCCTACAACCTGCTTTGAATCCCACTCTAAGCACGTCATCTCCCCGTAAGCTGTGTATTGAGCTGCAGTATTTGCTTAATGGTACAACACTGGGCAGAAAAGATGCGTAAGTTGTCCTGGTAACTGGACTTTACCAGGCTACTAAAAGTGGTCTCAGATGTTAAAACAAATTAAGCTAAGTCCCACACAGGTCAAGAGCTTGAACCACTCTATTATATACACACATGCATGCATACCTTTTATGAGACAAAGCCTTTCTGTTTTAACTCTTCTTTAACAGATGGCTCTAGATATAAATGTGCATTCTCCCCAAATGTTGCCCTAATAAAAGATGTACTTCCTGGTTGAACAACTTTGCAAAAGGAGGAAACTCATAAAATCATATAGTATTCACTTTGGGCCAATTTTTTTGGTGCTTTATCAGTCATTTACTATTCTTTACTAGGGCAATTGTCCCCCTGAAGCCAGTGAACTAGAAAAGAATATGCTCTCCATGAGCATCTAGACTATATTTAGCCAAGGATGGGCAAATAAAAGAGGGGGAAATCCACATTTTTTTCCAAATAATTTGAATGAACGCACCCCTGAAAAGGCTGGGAGAGATGCACTTATGTGGATACCGATCCACCAGGGCTATCCAGACTGTATTGATTGCCTGCATTTTGGGCCAGCAGAGGAGAAATGCATTGATCTGCAAAAGAGAGACTGGAACCAGTTTATCATGAAGAATATCTGCACATGGAACTGTAGTCAAATTTGGGTCTGAGCCCAGCTCCAGGATGCTTTTCAAATCCATTTCATCCAAGAAGGGCTTTTACAAATACTCACCTGGTAGGGTATTCTATTTTTGTCTCTGCCTTTGCTTAGCTGTACAGAATGTGCTTGGCTGATGCAAAACCTGCTGAAAACTCTGCCCAGAGTAAAGAAAACAGTGTTCTTACGACAGACTTTTCCCCTTTCTCTTTTTGATTTCTGTATCTTCTCTGCTTTTTATTTGGACTGTTCCCACCCCGCACCCCCACCACACACACACACACTTTCTCCTCAATGAGGTAATGTTTATCTAAATTTGTTTGTGCTTTGGTATCAGATGCTGACCCTCTCTCCTTCATACCATCAGCTGACTCTGCCCATGATGCCAAGTGACACAATGGGTGACGGCAGAGCAGTTACCAGCAGTTGCATCAGAAAAGGCATGTGACACCTGCTCTCAGTAATGAAAAAAAGAGTGAGCTCACACTGAAGGTGACTCAGCAATGCTTCTTTGCTGCTCGTTACAAAACAGGCAGGCACGTTTTTATCAGTCCTTCAGCCCTTTACTGTAAGAGGATTTAAAAAATCTTTACATGAGCCAAATGGCAGAAGCAACTTCAGCTTATATAGACTCAGGGTATTTCTGTCTGCACATGTTTTTATTACCCTATGCTTGATGAGTCCTGCAGTTTCACTCCCAGATGAGAAAGAATCTGAAAGAGCTGAATCATTATTCATCTTCCCAGTTAAACAATATCCAGAACAGGTGGGAAGGAGGGGACTACAGAAGGCCAGCTACACTTTCCAACTCCAAATAGCACATTATTATCCAGTTGCTTGAGAATTGAGATTTAAACTTAAGTGGTATATAACTTCTTTTACATTTCTTATCTTGATACAAAAAAATGAAGAAATCACCTCAGTGATTGCTCTATAAACAGCATATACATTCTGCATTTCACAAAGTTTGCATAAATTAAAATTATATGAGCTGATGCTGTCCTTTATCCTGTCTAGATCCCTATGTTATACAGATTCAGCCCTGGAGAGAAGAACTCAGGGGTATTGGCACATGAGACAGCAATGTGCACTTGCAGCCCAGAAAGACAGCCCTGTTCTGGGCTGCATCCCCAGCAACATGAGTAGCAAGTGAAGGGAGGTGATTCTGCCCACTACTCTGCTCTGGTGAGACTCTATACTATACCCAGCTCTGAGAGCCCCAAGATCAGAAGGGCATGGACCTGCTACTGGAGCGAGTACAAAGGAGGGACACAAAGGTGATCAGGGGGCTGGGGCACCTCTCCTATGAAGACAGGCTGAGAGAGTTGGAGTTGTTCAGCCTAGAGAAGACTTCGGGAAGACCTTATAGCATCTTCCAGTACCTAAAGAGAGCTTACAGGAAAGATGGGGGCAGACTTTTTAGAGAGGCCTGTAGTGACAGGACAAGGTGTAACAGTTTAAACTGAGAGGGTAATTTAGATTGTACCCAAGGAAGAAATTTTTTATCATGGGGGTGGTCAGGCACTGGAACAGGTTGACAAGAGAAGTGGATGGCCCATCCCTGAAAGTGTTCAAGGCCAGGTTGGACAGGGCTTTGAGCAACCTGTCATAGTAGAAGGTGTCCCTGTTCATGGCAAGAGAATCGGACTAGATGATCTTCTAGATCCCTTCCAACACAAACCATTTTATGATTCAATGATTCTATGATTATGTTATCCTTTATATTAATCCTTTATCTGAGCTCACTGGGGACTGTTCTACCAGTGGTCCAACAGTGTCCAGACTAAAGTATCTCTTCTGATCACAGTGCTTGTTACCCTCACTCCCACCTCTCACAGAATGGATAAGGTCATGGCATGTTGTTTAGTCACATGATAGCTCTAATCAGGTGAGAAGTGTGGGAAGTCCCATCTGCTTCATACCCTGTCTCCAAGTCCTGTCTACTTTCATATGGATGAGACAGCATTAATTTTGCCTCATCTTAGTCTTCATGCACAAGAAATGAATGTTACCCTCCTACCTTATTCTTTACTCTGACTCGCTCCTTTCTGCTTCATTGTTCGAATTAATAAAACAAGGATGAATTAGAGCTAATTGAAGCCTCAACTTCTTCAACTGTAACCTAGTGCTATAGGTTAATAACAGCTGATCCCTCAGAAAAGCCCAGCTTCTAGAATACCCACACCCTTACACGTTAACAAGACAAAACTGGAAAGACAAGCCAAGACCAAATATTTCCAAGCCTCCTCATGTCTCCATGACTAATGTTACTGCTGTTGTGGAAAGATCAGGGGGAAAGTGAGTAAAAGATATAAATGATACTTATTCCTTTTATCCACGTCTTGTTTGTTTTTTCTTTATTGTGCATTGTATTAATGAGGAGGATAATCGTTATTTAATGTCCTTTTCCAAAAAAGGCACTCAACCAAGGCATATGAGGGCTTGAAATAATTAGGACGATATAATTGGGTACATTACAGAGGGCATGAAATTAACTGTAGTTAAATTAACTCTTCTTTCTCATATGAGCATAAAGGAGAAATTGCCGAGAACACATCTTTTTCATGCTAATTAGAAGCAGAGTCATGCAGTATTTTATCTGCCTGAGTTTTAACTCTGAACCACAGTTGTGCTTGTACATTTTTCCATTGTACACCATCTATAATTGTGGTCAGCCTTTGTTTCAATCTGCTGGACTCTCTTCTGCCTTTAGGCAGTACTGAAATTAAAGCTTGCTGTGTGGTGCTATAATCCCATCTAGGTCAACAACTGGATAGGAGTCTTCCAAGAACATTTAAATATGTCACTGATTCATTAAATCAGAACTAAATCAGTGTCCCTGTTTCGTGAGAAGGGCTGTTTGTGACCTTTATTCACACTAGAAACACTGGTCTTTGATCTTCTGTTAATTCACTGCTTTTTCACCACAGACCTGCCCAGCCATCCTGGGGTGTGTCTGACCCCTGGTTTCCCTCAATGGACCTGATTCTGACCCCAGCATCAGGTTGATGTTCTGGTGTGACCCCAGTCTATCCCCAATCCCACGGAGATGCCCAATGCCTGGAGGTACCGCTGGCTGCCCCCTTGCCTGCCTTATTCCCAGGCCAGGGACTGTGGGGTGGGACCTGGCTTTGAGACCCTTGTGCTGCCAACCACTGATAGGATATCCACGGCCCCTGAGGAGGACTCAGCTCTTAGTGCACATATTCCATCTGCCAAAGCAGGAGTCTTCACTGAAGGACAAATACAAACTAGCTCACAACAGTTCTGTTCCTTCCAGAAGCCACAGTCTAATATTCTGTCATTAAGAGGCTCCTTCCATCCACAAAACGTAGATGCAGCTGATGCAAAAATTACAAATTTAGGTTGAATTGTCTTCAGCCACAAAAGAAAATGGAAAAACATTGAAATTAGTCAAAGGTTTCTGATAAATTTTCAGAATGAAATTTAATTTTTTATTTCAGAGATGTTTCTTACGAAAAACGTTTCTTACTTCTATGATTATTTTTTTATTTTTAAAACTTTTCCTTTCAAACCTTGATTAATGGATGTCTCTTCACCCTAAAAATAACATGGATGCTTCTCAGAGATGCCTGTGCCCAGAGGCATGTGGAGTTGTACCTCTACAATTTCTTTTTTGGACAGGAAAGCAGAACTATGCTGAGCACACAACAGTTCTTCAGAGGCTTGAAAGACCTCTAGGAGTTTGGGAAAGCCCTGCTTGTGGAACTAATACTCACTAGATGACAAATTCAACTGGTATTTTGTACTTTTCTACCCTGTGGAATTTCAAAGCATTGAAACTTTATTTTTATCAACGGAAAGGGAGGCAGTTGGTCTAAACACAGGGTAACATCAAAAGTGACTATTTAAAATTTAAAAGTGAAGGCTAATTTGCTGTGCAGGGAGGGAGCTGGAAGCAGCTGTTTTGTGTGAAAGCATTTATTGCCTCATTTGTAATTAGTTTTATTGAGAGCAACAGGCTGTGTTGTCCAGGAGGGCTCAAAACATAAGCCAGATCAAACTCCTGAAATCCAGTCATCCTGAACTCATCCCTAACCCAAGAGGAATTTAACATTAAGAGATAGCGTGATGGTTTGTAAAAAGACAGAACTGCCTTCAGTGAGGGAAGAATCAGCACAGTGAAATTCCAAAATGTTCCACCCTGATGTGATGCCAATTTTCACCCTATTAACTGAGACAGTGTTGTCAGTGCATATGAGGGTGAGAACCAGAAAACTTAGTCTTGTACCACAGACCTGCTTCACCATCCCAGATGTTTCCCCATAGTTCAGAAAAGAAGGGTAACAATAGTGTTGACCCTTTCTACCCTCCTACCTCCTGGGTAGCATCATCATCCTAAAAGATATGAGGATGTGCAGAATTTCTCCCTCTCCTTTTCTCATTTAAAGCTGAATTGTTGTTTTTTTTCATTTTCTGAACCTCTGTTCCTCCTAATTATTCTTATTGAAGGTATGTGTTCCTGGAGATGTTAGTAAGTTGTGGTACTGGAGAGGTGCCTAAAAGCTGTATTCAAAGTCCTTCCTCATCAGTATCACTACTAAAAATGGTCTGAAGTCAACCAACAGCAATAATAGCCAGAAGAACTTATATGAAACTAAATAATACTGAACCATATGTTCAAATAACAAAGTCTAGATCACAAGAGAAAGGCACATACAGAAAGAAGATAACAGTAAAACACATGAATGTCCAGAAATGGGACTTCAATGAGTTAGTCTATATTCTTGGTCATTCAAGTGTTGGTTTTTATTGTGATTTGTTTCCAGCAGATAACGTAGGATGTAACAGCAGATCTTCTGGTGTACACTGATGTCAGTCTCCTCAAGGTAATAGAAAACCACTGACTCTAACCAACTCAAAACCTGCAGCTCATTTTGTAAGGGTCAGTAACTGTGTGTGCCTAGAGTTCACTGAGGTTTTCAGTCAGGCTGGCTGAAGTCCATCTACCCTGCTTAGGCTTTGGGATGTGAAAAAAGACACTGACCTTTAAAAATGCTTGTCCAACTCAGAAAGGAGGCAGATAAGAAGTAGAATCAATGGGAAGTATTAGAAAAAGAGATAAGGGGCAGGTAGTAAAGGTGAAGCCTGGCAACGGTTGGAGTTAACCCAGGAATGTAAAGAAACACAAAGGCAATCTTAAAAGGAGAAAAAATGGAGGGACAGAATTAGAATTTTGGGCATCCTCAAAAGCAGCTGCACTGAATGGCAGAGGAACGGAGAAATGAGGAAAGGAAACATAAGCAATTTCTTAGCTTCATTTTGCTTTTCAAAAATGTAGTTGTGTAAAGGTGTCTTAGTACCCACTATTTCAAAGGGATAGCAAAAGATTATGTTTCACCCATCTAATACTTTTCTTCCCTGGCTTTTAAGAAGATACATTGTAAGTTACCTCATACAGATGACATGTGAAGTGTTTCCTTTGTGTGTTATTTTATTTTTCTTTTATGGTAAGCTCAGACTGAAGACGGGTGTATTATTATAACTCAGCCTCAGATGCTGAGAAAGATGATATCAAGCATAGCTCTCCCCAGCCCTTATTATCTAGCTGCATTATGAATGCTATAAATATTTTAGGTCTCCTCCCCTCTAGAATGAAGCTCTGATTCCTTCACATATCGAAGGTGCTCCCTGTTTCCTTTTTCTAAGCCAAAGACATCAAAATGCAAGGGAGTGTCTGGCAGTGGTAGATCTGAGACATGCATGGCAGCATTACAGTTTGCAGTCAACTGGGGACACTGAAGCCAAAATAAAATTTCAGTCCCTCCCAGAAAGTAAGGCTGGGGATATATTAGGCAGCTGAAAATAACTTTCCTCATCACACATACACACACAAATCTATTTTACAATGTCTGAGCACAAAATCGCTTGAAAGCTTTTAACCTCTCCCACAAGACTATACAAAGTTTTATTTGAGTATCCATATGCTATCTAAATATAATCACCTCTTCTTAAAGTCAGAAATATACAGTATACAAACAGAAAGTTGCAGAGTGTCTCCAACAATAAGATTGATGCCATCCTGACTCTCATTTTTACAGAACACTGGTCTGGCTATGGGGATTATCACCTCTCATGATTCCCTTTGCATTCACTGGATTTAGGCAAGAGCCCACGAAAATCAAAAAGTGTTTGCGTCTGGAGAGCAAAATGTTTTCCTCTTTCAAATACTTGAACTTTTTCTTAGGAGAATTTTTATCACACTCACAGATGGTATGAATGTTTTCTTCTTTATCCTGCACTGCGACCATTTAGAGTGAATTTAAATGGAAGACAAAATGATGAATTGAAATGTGAAGATGTAACTAATCCCAGTATATGCTCCCTGCATTAATGTGTTTACTTTGTCTGTAGGGAAACTACCCTCTACTTCTAGTAGGTCCAAATTCTTCAGGAGAAATCACTGCTAAACTGTCCACTGTCTCCTTTTCATATTTAAATCTTAGAATATGTTACAGCCTTATTATAGCCATTTTCCAGGAAGAGAACATAACGCATGGAGCTATGAAAGGAGAAATGTAAAGTTATCTGGAGAAGGCAGAACCACTGAAGAAAAAGGTCTTTGAAGCTTGGTTCAGCATCAGTACAGGAATATTTAGCCTTGTGGAAAGAGGCCACAGCCAGAAAACAAGTTATAGTATGCTGGTTATAATCCCTCATAGTCCAACACCAGACCTGAAAAGACATTATGCTTTGCTGGAAAATTATCACAGTTTACAACAAAACTACTGTGTCACAAATAATTTGACTGTTAGAAACTGAACGGAGACTACCTGCTCGTGGGCTAGAGAACCTCCATGGCTTTGCAATGAAGTAGCAGAAAAAATACTGGCAGATTGGAGTCCTCACCTCACCCTTACAGAGCAGGTGTCACACTGATGCCTGATTGAAAGGCCAAACCCTTCTCATTTCTCTGAAGGAAGATCATTAAAATACTCAGTTACAAGTTGCATCCATTTTTTTAATTGAAATAACAACATGAATTTTTCTGCTCTTGAAAGTTTATAGAGGTGATATAGAGCCAACAGTTACATCTCCTCAGGCAGCATCAAACAGCAAACATGCCCTGACATACATTGTGTTTACAGGTTGTCCTGGTTCCAGCCAGGACAGAGTTAATTTTGCAGTAACCAGGAGGGGCATGGCTAGGACCCAGAGGTTATTCTATACCACCTCACGTCATTTTCCAGGAATGGGAAAGGGGTCCATTCTGGGTCAGGGTAGCATGGTGGTGCATGGGTATCATGGTAGAGTGGTGAGCATTTGCATATGAATCACTCATCTCTCTTGTAGACTTTTGCTATTAATATTGATTCTGTCACTGTTAATTTTCTTATCTCATTGCCATTTCCAGTGAATTGTTCTTATCACAACCCGTGATCTTTACCTTTTTGTGCCTCCAATTCTCCTCATAGGTCCCTACAGGAGAGGAGGGAGGGAGGGAGTGAGTAGAGCATAATTTGGAGTAGTTTCAGTGGGAACACTAAATTGGAGAATACCATTCCTAAATCATGACACAAGTTATCTGTTTTTTTGTCGAGACTGTGGGCTGAACTCTGCCACTCCTGAAAAACAGGGCCAGTTCTCAAGACTAGAAATGACACAATACACATGATCCAGAACCTAGGCACTAAGTCACCAAGAACTACCAAAACACAAATCAATACATAATAATTATAATCCTGGAGAAAATGTCAATTAATTTATATTAATCCTATTAAGTTCACTATTAACTAACTGGATAGGATTTTATGGGACATACATATCTTAACCATCTTTGATGACACTTAAATGGGTCAATTAATTTTTCAGACCCCCACCACAGACATTAAGAGAAGATATTCCAAACTCAAAGTCCGAATAGAAGATCTAGAAAAGAAAGAACCTGAAACATTTTGATTTCTATTTTGATTATTCTTTGAGATTCCAAACTTCATGACATTGCAAAAGAAATTCACATTTCCGTAGAACTAAAATCATCCATGGACAGCTTTCCATAGAGGCTGGTGGACTGATGTGTTACACATACATTTATTTTTCAAGGAAGTTGAAAGCACATTCATCTAAGTCATTTCTGTTATATTCTCTGACAGCTTTTGAAAACTTCCAGGCTAGGTTTTTGTGTTTGATCTTTCAACATTATTGGAGGTTGTATAAACAGGAAGCAATGAAAAGCTTCACATCAATTAAGATAATTCTAAACAAACACACTGTCACGGTGCTGTCAGTTCCCTGTGGTGGGCACGTTCATGGACATGTACTAAGATCACATTGCAAATCCTCTTCCAGTGGAAATGGCAGTCCTGTTGTTCCTTCACTCATCTGCAGCTTTGGCTATGTTAGATCTCCAAACACATCCATACCATGGACTTAAATACTACACTGTGTGGTCCATACATTATCTGGAATGGTGGGAAAGGGGATTGAACCATGTGGATGCTGTTGTGCTTACCCTTAGGGCCAGAGAACATGTCTTGATCTGCTTTATCTAACAGTAGCCTACAGCTCTTGATCACCACAGGATGAACCACAAAAGCAGATGGGCAGAGGCCAAACCATACTCAGCGTCAGGAGTTCTCTGGGCCTTCTTGGGTTTATCAGTGTGTGTTAAATAATGAACAGGAAAGGGAAATTGGGTTAGGATGGAAACTGGTGGTCAGTCCCATGTCATAAGGTGGCAGATTTATTAAAGAATGCATTTTCGAACTCTTGAAGAAGTAAGTTTCACAGACACTCTGGTGATGGATTTCCCAAATAAAAATGGACAAATTGAGTATCAAAAGACACAGGAAGGCAACCGCCATTACATTTCTGTGCAGAGGCTACAAACCCTTCTCTAGTCAATAATTCTTTTCATTGTTTCAGACTAGAAATACATTCAATATTTCAAATGTGAAGCTGGTAGGAAGTTTCCCACTGCATTCAATGAGCTTTTGATTAGACTACTCTTTTAGCAGTGCAGGTCCTGTACATTTACTATGACTGCAAGTGTGTAACATTGGCTTCTCACATATCTCCGGAGGACAAACTTTCTTTTCCTGGCATTAATTCTAAAAGTCAGGCTAAGGCTCCTTATGCCCTCCCCCACCAGGACTTTACAAATTTGTTGAATATGATTATATGAACAATTTCCATGGCATAGTTCTCAAAAACATTAAAAAAGGGGACTTCATAAGTGATTGCTTTCCCAGAAAACCAAGAGCTCCTCCAGTCTAAACAGATGATTGGAAGGGAGCTCCACTTACACTATGTGGGTGCTTCCCTAAAGATTTAGGTGGACAGGAAGAGAGGGAGTGCATTTTCTTCCAGCCATAAATCCTATGCAGACAAAATTCTTCTTTCATACCTCTTGCAGTGAGCAGTCTGGAAAGGCACAAAGGACTGTCTTGTAAGCAAAAGACTGCAGAGATGCTCAGAGTGCCCAGGTTTGCACTCACACACCCTCTGCGATCAGGGGCAATTCACTAAGGGTATATAGATGTCACATTGCACACAGCACTGCAAACAGGCACAGAGGATGAGTAACACTATTTCATGTAATGTTTTCCTTCAGTGATACAAAAGTGATACTTCAGCCTATCTTAGAACAGAAACTCAAAAGCAGAGAGCCTTTTCTAAGCAGTTTCTGTTGTCTGTTTTCCCTTCTTCTCAACCTACTGAATCAAGCACCAGCTACAAGAGAAGAACATGGTGCGTAACCAGGTCACAGTGAGAAAGCCTGGAAACATTGTCCAGACGGAAATATTTTATTTTCATTTCTTTCCCAGAAATAACTTTATAGCTATAGATTCATGGTACTTAATGATTAAAAATGATGCAACATATAATATGTGGATAAGTCTGCATAGCGTGTTACTCAAGAGACACAAAAATTATGACCACTCTCTGAGCCAACCAGAAGCCATACACACCTGGTTATCCCAGCACTGGGCCTTACATGCACTCCACCTTTCTGGAGTAGCTCAGGTTCAGCGCTGAGATAATCATGTACATCCAGCTTCTGGTTGCTCTAATTAGAGCACAGGTATAACTAGTTTACCTCTGCCCACTCTCTGCCATCTATTCCTGCCCACAACAGTACCATATATTGAATATAACAAATGCTGAAACCATGTTTTTAATCATAGAGGATATGAAAAAGACTGTTTCATAATCTAGATGATTTTTTTTTTTTCTGGTAGTGATACATTCTTCAGGAAAAAAATAGGGTGAAAAAAATCCTCCATTTTTTTCTCTTTTTGTGTTTCTTACACCATAAAGCATGTCATTAATTGAAAATGGAAATTAAAAAAAGGTGATTAAATTTCTAATGTCTTTAACCTAGTTTTGGGAACAGTCAGGATTTCAAGAGCAATTGCTTTGAGGATTTCCCTTACAGTGTGGTTTAAGACTTTCCTATAAGTGTGTGTGGGCATGCATGAGCAGGTTTCTGAGTAACTGTTTAGCAGAATGTAGAATACAGATAGGTCAGGAGTTAACTTGGCAAGTAGAAACTGTGCTCTAAGCGTCCCAGTGGGTGAAGAGTGGAACAGAAAGTTAACACTCCATTGCCACCTCATACACTCCTCCTAAAAGCCACGTACATCATTTAGAAAGACTTTGTATGCATTTGATGCTATTTGAAAACAGAAGCAAAATATAAACTTGTTAGCAACTGAAGAAAAAAGGCTCTGGTATGAATGACCTAGATATAAAATGATAGACTGACAAGTCCACCCTGGGGTGAGAGAGATCACCTCCCTTTAAAGCACTGGACTAAGTACCAGACAATTTGTGTTTGGTTTTTCCTGGCTCCCAGTGAAAACTTAGGCAGCAGCCACTTGAATCTAGAACCTATCAACACAAACATGCTTGCATGCATACTTACATGATTACTATCACTGAATTCAATAGACAGTCATGGGAATTAACTGCTTGCTGGATCAGCACCTCCACTTACTATGGTTTACACCTTACTCGTGTTTCACTAACACCACAGAAACAAAGGCAGCACCCATCTGAGGTGCCACATTGCCCTACAGACACAAAACAAAAATACATTATCTATGCCAAAGACATTAGCTACAGTCTATGCTTAATTTGCTGATTTGCTAGTTTCTACCATTTAAATTAACATGCAAAATTTTCCCAACTTTTCTCCCTCATTATGTGCTATCTGTGTTGTGCTCTTGTGAAGAAGAGAATCCCACACTGTTTACCTTGTGCAACTTTTTCATGAACACATGGTCTTGGTTTTGTAGGCAGTATCACAGCAGTTCCCAAGGGAATGTTTGTATATATAATAATATTTATCTATAATCCATATAGCAGTTTTTATCACATCAGTGCTGAGCATTTCCTTAAGATCTCTAGTATAACACGATCAATATCACTACACAGTTTTACCTAAGGAAGATTTTTTCTTCTTTAGACTAAATGAAAGAGCATTTTTTTGCATTCTGAACTAAGTAATCTTGCTACAACAAGAAGAAATTTATGTATCAAAATCCCATTAGTGTGACTGAGAAGAACACAAATACTCATGCATCAATCATTACTATAATTGTTCCTATTATTCAGGCTGATTTATAGAGGACTATTGCTTTTGTTTAGGAACTTAATAATCAATCAGGTTTGCCAGCCAAATAAAAAGATTCCAGCCTCGGTGAGCACAGTCGGTGGACAAATTCTCCTACCATGGACATGAAAAGATACAGGACAAGAATGTATTTGCAGAAGTGGTTGATATGGTGTTTCAACAGTGGGCCAAATCCTATGGTGTCTGTTTATTATTTATAAACATCTTAAAGCTGCCAGCCACACATAGAGATTTGGGCTGCCAGAGACAAACAGTGTAAGAGTGCTTAGCAATAGACAATTGAGACACTAAAAGTTTCAACAGAAATATACGGATCACAATAAAAGAAATGTTATTTATCCCTTTTAGCAGACAGGAAAAACTCAGGGTCACAGAGGGTTTCTGAGGTAAGACAATAAGTTCAGCCCACTTCAGTCATTATCATAACTACTTCTTAATTCCAATTTCAATAAAAAGGAGATTAGCAAGGTTTGTTCCAGTACATTAAAATGTGCTGAAGATGGACAGAATTTTCAGAGATGTATGTGTCTGTGAAGAACAGAAGTGAGTGCATGATGGTGTCAGTAATTACCAGCATCATTGCAATTATTGCAATGAACTTGACACAAAGTAATGTTGTTGTGAGTCTGCAGGATAAAGAAAAATGCACCATGATGTATAACCAGAAATAAAAAAAGATTAAATGGCATCCGGTTCAAATCTTGGTATTGATTTTCTGGTAGTTCCATTAACATGATATTTCACATAAACACTCTACCATTCTCAACATTTTGAGAGTGTAAATAATTATACTGCTGTAATCCTAGTTGACAAATCTCACATGTTTGCTATATGGCCGTGAGTCAGTACATATCAATCAAAGTTGTTGTGTATTTTGACATGGAAGGCTCTTAGACATAGCCCATCTTCCTTGTGTTTACTGCCACCACATTCTGAAACACGGTAATAGTGATTTGAATCAGTCCTGGCGTGCAGGCATGGGGCATGAACCACAACATTCCTTCATGCTGCCACACAGCTCCTGATACACATCAACAATCCATATCTGAACACGGGCAGAGTTGTTTTGAAGAAGGGCTTAATTGATTGCCTTGTTCTGACATGGTTGTAAAACAACTTGTAGATTTTTCTTTTTCTTTTTTCTAACACTCTTGATTTCTTTCACCTCATGGCACAATAAAATTGATGCAATCTGCATTTGAGAGCTACAAAGACCTTGAGAACATGAACATGAAGAGGAAAAGGAAAAGCAAAGATCAGGACAAGGAATCAGGTAAAATATATTCTCTTCCTAACACTACCAGTGACTTCATGCCTGACTGCAGAGACAGCTTGATCTGATGAAAGTGGAACAGAAACTGTCTGTTTCACCTGCATATCAGAGATTTTCAGGTGAAGACTAATCTCAGCACCCCTGAATTCAGTTGGTAGTCTCAAAATCTAGAAGAAGGTCTTTTTGTTTACTAAATAGGTCTCAAGAGTTATCTGAATAAAAATATTCTTCCAAAGTGAAATTCTTTGCTTTAAACCAATTAAACTCCAGGGGATCATTCCTAGTGGGATACCCTCTGGACTCTACCTTCCAGATAGACAGTTGTAAATAAATGGCAGGTTATTTGTGAACAACAAGGACCAAAAAAACCTGGAGACTAAGGCCTGGATTTACACAGAATCACAGACTATGTTGAGTTAGAAGGGACCCACAAGGATCGAGTCCAAGCCTTAGCCCTGCACAGAACCATCCCCAAGTATCACACCATGTGCCTGAGAATATTTATAGACAAATTCACGCTTTACCAAGAGCTGAGGCACCACCCCCAGTAGCTGGGATTGACCCATAACAGGTTTCCCAGAGAAGCTGTGGATGCCCCATCCCTGAAAGTGTTCAAGGCCAAGTTGGATAGAGCCATTAGCAACCTGTTCTAGTGGAAGGTGTCCCTGCCCACGGCAGTGGGGTTTGAACTAGATGATCTCTAAGGTCTCTCCCAACCCAATCCGTTCGGTGATAAAATAACAGAGGGATGGTTTTAACCATTCCTAGACATCGGTACTTTTGAGTTAAGTGGTGTAAATTTGAAGCTGCCTTCCATGTTTACACATTTACTGAGACTATTTTCTCACTATCTTAGTTATTGAATCTGCTCAGCTTTATGTAAAATGGATGAATCTTTCTTTTCCAAAGCTGAA
>JAWWTY010000077.1:141130795-141188109 GCA_035222235.1 Margarornis squamiger | reverse complement strand
CCAGTAGCTGGGATTGACCCATAACAGGTTTCCCAGAGAAGCTGTGGATGCCCCATCCCTGAAAGTGTTCAAGGCCAGGTTGGATAGAGCCATTAGCAACCTGTTCTAGTGGAAGGTGTCCCTGCCCATGGCAGTGGGGTTTGAACTAGATGATCTCTAAGGTCTCTCCCAACCCAATCCATTCTGTGATAAAATAACAGAGTTATGGTTTTAACCATTCCTAGACATCGGTACTTTTGAGTTAAGTGGTGCAAATTTGAAGCTGCCTTCCATGTTTACACATTTACTGAGATTATTTTCTCACTATCTTAGTTATTGAATCTGCTCAGCTTTATGTAAAATGGATGAATCTTTCTTTTCCAAAGCTGAACGAGAAATATTCCTTCATCCTGGTGATTAGGATGGGACAGGAAACTTCAGATTATTCAAATCAAGAAGAGAAGGGATTTAAAATTAAGCTTACATCTCAGCCAAGCAGCCCTACAAGTGGGCACTGGAACATGACCTGGGCCACAATTCCGACACCACTTTTCAAATTAAGGAGATTGGGAAAATCAGGAATCAGGACTCAGGACTCCTTCACCAAGAGGTTCCCCTTCTGTAACCTCATGGGTTTTTTGCAGAGTTCTGACAGGAGGGTTACAGAGTGGTCCTATTTCCGTACTCCCCTGGTAAGCTGATACAACCAATTTGAACCCTGGCAAGGTGATTATGCTCACACCATCTGCCACAATGTGGATGGATTCCCCATGAGGAAAATAGGCAAAGGGCAGCAGACAACAGCATCCCTGTTCTTCCATCCCATTGTGCTTCTCAGCAAAGGGGCACAACAGCTGCTGGGCTTCATGCTGTGGCTGCAGGTGGATGATGGCTGTTTTGGGAGCCCCTGGTGGGTCCCTCATTTCTAGGGATTGGGAAGGAGCCTGACTTTCAGTCTGCACATCTCTGAATTGGCAGCTGAGTGCAGGAAGAAATAGGAAACTCCATTATTCAGCCCATGATACTGCTGGTGAAATGAACTTAGCTTTTGGCAGCTAGGGAACTAAGAGAAAAAAAAATGGAAACACTGATTGATTTTAGGTGTTTCAGAGGTTAGCTCCTACTGGAAAGAAGGTTATCAGAATTGTTCTCCAGGATCTAAACATTTAATCCTGCAATGTGAATTTCAGTCTGTATCCTCTTTTTCTTTAATTTTAATAATAGAAATTCACAAAATTACTATTTGCAAGTGTAAAGTAACACTACATTAGATTTTTATTTTTAGTTGTCAGAAAATCTTTATTTGAAACACAGTTGAATCCACTTAAATCAATACACGTTAAGGCAATATACCTATTAAAAGACAAAAGGTAAATTACAAGTATAACTCAACTTTATAAAAGGAATAAAATCTCTAGAAGAATTTTAGTTTAAGTCAATAATCATGATGATGATTATAGCTATATCAAATTCTTCTGAGCTAATAATTCTTAATGGCAAAAAAAATTAAAATATACTTTCTGTGAACAGAGGTTAAGCATTCAGCCAATTTTAAATGTGTTCTTGATGGTTGGAAATCAATGTATACCTTCGGGCAGATATTGTGTATAAACATACATAAAAGCAATGACTAACACTATATTATAACTTGAAAGTGCCCAGTAGGTGTGTCTTATCTACAATGTTATCCTACTGCAAAATCACAGGCACAATTTGTTGACTAGGCATTGATTGTTGAGCAGCAGAATTTCTCAACAGAGAGGTGTTAAACAAGGTTCAAACCCTGAAGGCTTTGAACAAAAAAAGTTGCCACTGAAGTCAGCATGAAAAGATCCTTGGGGGGCATGGTTCTCTGTGTCTCCAATCTCTGTGTACACACATAAAAATACTGAACTTTCTCCACTGTCTCCCAGTAACACTTGACTCAATGACATTTTTCCTTCCCTGCTTTCAAAGCTTTTTATTACTCTCCTTTTCAGCTGTACACACAGCCAGCTTCCTAAGAGGGAAAATCTCTGAAGGACAAGAAAGGCAAATTTTCTCTTAGGAACTCCTCAAGGCAGGAGAACTGGAAGATCACAGGGCTTGTCTTCTCAAATGCAGTCTGCATCTGCAGTTCTCCCTGACATGGATGAGATCTTAAGGGAATTGTCCTGAATTACTCCAGCTAGTTCCCAATGAGAACTATACTAGGAAGGCAGGGTACCACACATTTTCATCTTTTCTCTTCAACTACTTACTACTCCTACAGTGAATAGAAAGTAAAATTTCCCTCTTTGTCTTCAGAGAGATTAAAAACCATCTGCTTTAATTGTTACAGTAACACTCATTTTGAATTGATGCTGCAGGCCACAGATGGTTAATGAGCCTGCTAAAATGAAGTAGGTTGTACTGGTGGGACAAATGGTTTCAGAACAGGGGTGTGGTGTGGTAGGGAAGAAACAAATAAAATGTCTGGTACTATAAAAAAAAAATTTTGTTTTACTTAGAAAGTAGGACTTTTCTGGGTGGGAAATGGAGGTTTGAGAGCAGTTGTGCAGTTACTCAAGTGGAGGAAATGTTAGTGGTGCTTTAACAGCTCTCTCACTTGAATGACTCATGAGTATGGGTCATTTCTTACATCAGTGAATAAAACAGGTTCTAAAGCTCATGGTGCCTCTGGGAAAAGAATTATCATAGAAAACTCCTGCTACTAGTCCTGAGGTCACATGTAACAAGTTTTTGAAATGGTGATGGCTCTTTCATACAGAAAATGGATTTAAGTATTAATCTTCTTATTTTCTTGTCCTTTAAAAACATTCTTTATAAATCACCAAAAAAAATAATGACAAAAAAATTCCCAAAATGTCTCTTTTGGCCTTAATTTTCTGTAACTAAATCAAATTTTATAGGCAACAAGGTGTTATTCAACTAAATACTTAAGCAATCAAATAAGTCAAGCTCCTCATTAGTAGCACTGAGACCAGTTATAAAATTTTAAAGTACATCTGCAGTTGTTGACATATTCTTTGATAAACGTGCAATGAACACATCTTCAAGACTATTGCTGAGGTAGTTGAGTGAGTTAAGGAGTTCCAACCAGTGAAAAAATATCACAATAGTGAGATGTGCCCATCACTAGACCATATGTAGAAGTTTGTGTAACAGTAGAAATGTAGGAAGTAAAGAAGTAAATGCCCATTATAGTGGCATCTGCTATTCAAGTAGGTCTATGACATATAGAAAATATACAAGACATTGTGGTTGACAGCAATACTCCCACCCAGACATAGCTGGACAAAAATTCTCTCAAAGAGTGATGCCTTATGTGGTTTTCAATGGGATAAGACAGCAGCAGCATCTGACAAACTCACCAAGTGGCAAATTCACAACTGATGTGAAAGTGAAGAAAATTACATTCCCTTCGTCTTCCCTGAACCCCTGTATCACCAGTCAATCTCCTGACAGCCTGCTAACACCTACTCCATCACTGCACAAGGGAGCATAAATGGGTGTCATTTAAATATCAAGGCTTCAAAAAGAGGTGTAGGCAGAAGCAGGCTGGAAACATCTCTGTGATCTGTGGTCTCACAAATTATCTGCTGTCTTCTCAAGATAGAAGCTGTGTTTATTTTGCACTTCCTTGTGCAGTGATAGAGTAGGGGTGAGGGAGTTTTAAGAGTTAGACATTACAAAGTCAGAAGTCAGATAAAATACATCAAACTTACACTTACCTCTCTTTCTGTGTCAGAAGAGTATCTAACTTTCCACACTTTCAGCACTGAGAACTTGGAAAGCATAGAGCTAACTAGGCACTGGGGAGAGCAGAGGTATTTTGATTTGTTTATAAAAACTGTCAAGCACCACCCACACTCTGTCCTCAAGTGACCCAGAGTATATTCTTCTGTGTGCAGATGAAGCATTGAGATATCTACCAGCACACAGAGTGTAAAATGTGTTTTATGTTCCAGCAGGATTGATGAGCAATCAGTACAGAATAACAATAACAAACATATTATCTATAATAAGATCCTTGAAGTCCTTTTCTCCTGAAAAGGATTATGCCTAATTCTAAATTATTTGCACAATAGGACTTGGGTTTCAAGGCTTTTGGTTGTTTTTTTAGTTGGTGTTGTTTTTAACATTTTGGTTTGGGGTTTTATTGTTTGTTTGTTTGTTTAGGGGGGTTTTTTGGCTTGTTTTTGTGGGTTTTTGGGGGTTTTTTTTGCTATGCTTATTTTGGCTGAAATTCAAAGCAGAAGAGCCAAAAACTATACAACACACAAAATACCAAAGGGAAACAGTGAGCTAAATATAGATCAGTACATGAAATAGGCAGATGGGCTGTTCTTTAGGTATTTCAAAATATCTAGATATTTCTATTCAATATATCTCCAGCACAACCTCATACAAGCTGAGTGCCTGTTGGAGTGAAAATATTTAAAGCATTCTTCTATTTTTATTGTTTCAAGAAAATGTAGTGGAAATTCCAATTTCTCATCTCTGATCTGCACCTTTTTTCCCCTCATTCTTCCATGAAAGCAATGTTCTCTTCTGTCTGCCCGAAAACAGTACAAAAGTTAAATGAGCCTCCTGAGAACCAAAAGATATATGTTGGAAAAAAAAAAAAAAATGCATGAGCTGAAAACTATGTTCAAGTCTGTGTGACAGTTATTTCCATTCTACAGTCACAACAGAAGCAAGGTGAGACCAGGTGATAACAGCATTAAAAGAGCTGCCAGAAACAGCGAACAAGAAAAAACATATGTAGGCATCAAATTCCATGTAAGAAAAGTCTATTGCATTTGTTGGCCAAAAGTCAATTGGGAACATTTTGTTGGAGCTTGCCAAAATGCTGAGTAAATGCTGCACCAGAAAAGTAAACAGTTTACAGAGCACTGGCAGACCAGAACTGAGGAAAGGAACTTAGTAAGTACAGAGTAAAGCAGGTCATGGAGTAGGGCAGTGATTAATAGGTGCAGGAATTTCAAATATAATCCTACACCTGCACAGCATGGCCTGGAAAGATGGATTGCCAAATGGTCTGTGAAAAATTAGAGCAGAGGAAATATGTTTCAGGGTGACACATTCATTCTAATGGAAGAGAAAGTGATTTCTGAATTTTACCTATTGCAGGGGGTGGAGTAAGGGAACTGCTCTTCAAGAAGAAAAAGGGGCTATAAGCAGTTTAAAAACACTTTCAGTTGTCCCTGGAATACTGTCTTGCATCTTACTTCTATTCTTTCCAATGGCATTCTCTTCCCAACTGCCTAGTTTGTGAATGATGAAAAGTCCCTAATTTAAAAACTTTGTTAACAGGAAGTTAATAACAGAAATGGCTGAAGCTTAAGTTGCACATGGAAGAGTGATGGATTTTTCTTCTGGTTTGGCTGGAAATGTCATTTTTAAAGCTATTGAAGGCATAGGTTGCATATAGCCCTATGAATAGCTTTGCTCTTATTGAAATTCTATGGCAACTTAGGCTAACAACCCTTAGTGTTAATTAGAACTATACAGTGATAGACATGATGAGCTTGTTACCAAATTTAACAGCTTATTCCATGGCACCAGTGGAGAGATTTTAAGTAGAATACTCACGTGTTAGTCTTATTTCTCCAAGACAACTAAGACAATTAGAAATAGTCCAAAAAGCTTTGGGAAAATGGGGTATTACCTGTGGGTTTTTGGTCATATAGAAGGACATTTAGTCTATGCTTTTGGACAACAGTACACCCCATGCTAATCCCATTCAAAGGCTATTGAAATAAAGCCAGAGCACCTCAAACCTGACTCCTGGTGTCAAGCAATAGATTCAGAATCTCAGCCTTTTTTTTTTTTTTCCCCTAAAGAAAACCTCTCCATCATTTTATTTGTAGCCATTATAGTCATGAAGAAAATTAATGAAGCTGTAATTGAAAAAATTATGCCTGGAAAGATCAGGAGGCATCTAAAATTATACTCCTGGGAGGTGTGAACATCTGCTTTTAATTCTGCAACCTGTTGATCTTGTGAGCAACAATAATACCAAAGCACTTTGTGTTTCTATGCCTGTGCACATAGAAGGTAAAAGGAAGGTAAAGGCTGAAATCTCTTATCACTAAAGGAGGCCCTTGCCTGTCTGCAGCCAAAGTAAAGTGGAAAAACATCTCAGTGGCTAAAGAAAAAGGATTAGTCTCACTTTCACGCAAGGCAAAGTGCAGTGCATAAGAAAGATTTGGACTTGAGCAAGAGGGATCCAGATGTGGATTTACAGAGTCCTGAGTTACCTTAGTGTAATTCTGTGTGTGCAAACTATTTGGACCATACTTGTAGGAATTTAAATGATTTATAAATCTCTGTGAGCTCCTTCCACATGCCTAGAGATCTCCTGATGAGAACACAGAAAAATCCCAGGAGATTTTTTTTCTCATTCAGAAATTTTATAGAGGTTGTCTCAAAGCTAAGAAAGCTGCCAAGTATATGGACCACAGTTTCCCAAGACCACCACTGTGTAACAAACTAGTAGCTTTCTCTGTTTCTCTACAAGCCAGAAGGGAAGGGGAGACATGAACCCACTCTTTTTCTTGGTCTCAGCATTATTGTAGACAGGACCTTAGTAGTGCTTTTTTGGCTGTTGATTCACCTTCTCACAGACCTGTTCATGACAGCCTTGGATCTAACCTTTATCTGTCTCTATAATATATTTCTAGCATGAGTCACACTACTCCTGACTATAGACACCACCACCCATGTTCCTTCCTTGCCAATAATCTCAGGACACTACACTGTAAGAACACACCAATTTTGAGCTTTTCTTTCCACAGTAAGGACCCAGAACTGCTCCAGAGACCTCTGAAGTTTGTAGCCCCAGAAGGCCAAAGGATTTTTGCGTACTCTGTGTTTAGGGAGAACAGATGCTGCATAGAAGGGTAAGAAGAACACAGAAATGAAGCCGAAGGAGCACAACAACTAAGAAAATTTAATTTTCCTACACATTTAAATTGTTAAATGTGGGCAGACAATGCTAAAAAGTTTGCTCTCTGAAAGTAGGAGAATTTAATGTTCCATTTTGCCAGTTGTGCAGATAAAGATGTGCAATATTTGCCACAGGGTTTGTTTATTTTTTTTTTTTCACCTTCTTTAACAATCCATTTTACAGGGCTATTTCAGGAGATGTCTGTGAGCGCACCAGAGAGGTGCTATATCAAAACAAAGTACACCTGATTAATTATCTAACAAGAGAGATGTTTGCACAGCCAGTACCATTCATTTTTCATGTGACAATGCAGGCTTTAAATGTTAGCAACCACCAAACCAACACTGCCAGAAGGATGCAGTTGTCCTCCACACAATCTTTGCTTTCTGTCTCATACACGTGTCAGTGTGCTGTCTGGGATGTCCCAAGTTCTACTCCTAATCCTTTGTACCTGTTTCAATGACTTGTGAGCCATTTCAAATAAGGATATGGAGTTTATAAATGGCACTAAATTGTGGTTCAAGAAGATTTAGTAGAAATATTTTAAAATGCTGCTAAATTATTACATTAGGGAACAAATTCCCTTTTTTCTCATGCTCATCAGATTCATTCTTCACTAATGAACACAAAGAATGAATCTCCAAAGAATTTATATTTGAGGTTTAAAGGAGGTTCAACGTTTGGATTTGGCTATAACTTCAATTTTCTTTCATGAATATTTTATTTAAATCCTGTATTAATCACAGAGTCACAAAGATAGCCTGCCTCCTGCTTCTGCTTGCTCTCATTGTCACAGAAGCACTTTCTCTCAACCTTAAATATCACTAATTAAAAATTTCCCTGAAGCCAACTGATACCTGTGTGATTAATGGGCTTGCTAATAAATAAAATGCACCATGTTACTTTAAGACCACTGTACCATAAAAGTAGAGAAAGTGTGCCAGTGGCCTCATCATCTTGAAATATGTTTATTAAAGCAACAACACAGAAGTCCTAAGGGTCCTGAAGTGCTCCACATCATTAATAACCAGATAAAACATACACTGAGAAACTTGCTTCATACACATTCATTATTCCAAGCAAGGAAACTATACAAACAGAAAAAAAAATAAAATCCAGGAGAGTGAAGAGAATCACAGGGCTTTTTTCTTCAATGGATAAACACTCATCTCATTCTTGATGTAAGCAAGGGAGAACAACAGTGGAGGACTAGAATTTGCAAGGACAAAGATTTTCACTCCTAGATTTCAGTTTCAAATGCACTCCAGTTTACTGAGAACAGTGGCTGTCTGATGGCTCTTGTTTGGGTTAAGTAGTCTAGGCAGTAGTTTGAGACAGCCTGAGGCTCAAATCCAAAACCAGGGCAGCTTCTGCAGACACGGTCATGAGGATTCAACTACAGCTTCATTTGTGCTTAGGGAAAATCTCCTTCAGTGAAAGTAGTTCAGACCTAACTGCACTGATGTCAGCTTAGTCTGACAGACAAAGTTGTGCATGGATGTTTCCCTACACAGAGGTAGTATCCACCTCATGGTAATAAATATAGTAGCACTGATGGTTCATCTTGGGTTAGTCTAGAATATATCAATAAGATCTACTCAGAAGCACATCAGAGAGAAGAGATGTTACCCTTAACAATCTCTCTGCCACTCTGGCGTGATAAGCCCAGTGTAATGGGCATGCTGACACAACCACCTTGCAGAGCAGGCAGAGGTGGCAGAACCAGGCTCCTGTCCCCTGTCTAGAATTTTTCATGAACTTCAGTATAAAGAGAAGCAGCTATGTGAAGCCAGATGGAAACACACACTCATGCTCTGAAAGAAAGCACAACTCAGTGCTGAACTAAAGTTTGGTACAGTTGACCCATGCTACAGCAGTATAAGGTTGACAGCTTGTAAGAAATAATAGGCATCAACCCTTGCATCTCACCAGCCTCCAAGACAGGCAGTCAGGCCTTGGTTCTATCACATGCAAAAGTACCCTCCCTGTGCAATCTGATGTGAGTCTGCCTTCCTAGCCCAGGTGTTTAACACTCTGAACCCAATGCTGAAATTATATTTATTTATGCATAGTTTTCCTTTCCTCTCCCTCATTTGTGTCATGATAAACACTATTTAATAAGTAGGTTCCTTGCTCCTTGTTTAGCCTAGGCTTCTCACAAGAGTTGCTTAACCACTAATATACACCATGACAACACACCTGCGTTACAGATCCATAGAAAAACCACCAAAATTCTCTATGCCTTTCTCACCAAGGATATATTCAACTGTTTTCCTTCACCCATGGTTAGGCAGTGAGGTAAGAAATGATCTGAATCTCTTGCTGTGCTCTGCGGTTTGACACTGATCAGCCAACAAAAAGACAGGAATCTGGAGCTGACTCTGCTTTTTAAATGGAATTCTCTCCCTCTGCCATGGTATCAACTGAGCACTACAGCCATTCAAGTATCTATTGAAACAATTCAACACCTCAGAAACCCATACAAGCAGTTTCCATCACCATTGCCATTTTTGACAACAAAACCCTTGGGGACACCATCAGTAGCAAGAGATCAGGTAGTATCAGTGATCATTCCTGGTTTCTTCAAAAAAGCAAAATGAGGGTCAGCAATCCATACACGCACATTTGTATGACATACCGGCTTACTATCAGCACCAACACCAGACACTGACCCTGCTTCTGCCAAAGAAATGGACTCCATGACCACTCTTCATTGAATACAATTCACTCTCTTACCCCTGGTTTCCTCTGACCCCTTGAAGCCCTTTTCTTTTCAAAACTGAAGTCTCTTAGTGAGGTCAGAGTAGCCAAATTCATTCATAGCTACTTAAAAGAGAAATCACAGTAAGTCCTGCACAACAAACAAAATTGACCTTAAACTACATTCAGCCATGCTCACCCAAGGCCTGGGATTATCACTCTGAGTCCCCATAGTGTAAACTATGTATTTGAGACAGCTGTCTGGGTCCCTGCTGTAGTCAGTGGGGACCAAGCCAACAGAGCCAATGGTGTTTGGGAGAAATACTTCACGCTAAATGGAAATGTCATATTTTGGCTAAAACAAAAACAGTACTACACTGGCTGCCTCTGACTCTCCTCTGGCTACAAAGAGAGACTGAGTAAGCTGCTTAGTTGCAGATGCCTGTGTTCTCAAAACACATCCACTTAGATGAATCCCACCCCAGTGTATCCATTTATTTACCTAGCTGTTCCACTGAAATGACTAGCAATAATCATAGTCAAGCTCGTTGCACAAAGATCATTGAGTTATTTAAAATCTAGCATGTTTACTCCATCCGAAACTGATCAAAACTGTAACAAAAATAACTCTCACCTGTTTGCACTTGTGTAGGAGGCATCCTGTTGCATATAAACTGCATATATTTTTGCTGACCTCATCTTGATTACGTCACCAAGACTTCTGCTGTCAGCCACATTTTACCATCCTGACACATATAATTGCAAGAGATGCATCTGTAAATACAAGTCATTTATACTGCATAAACATATGTTTCAGTTGAAGCCTATTTGATATTCATGCAGCAGATTTATGTCCTCTGGGTGGTTCGTGGGAAGCTAATAATATAATGATATAATACACCTGCATGTTGGGACTGCTGTAGTCAAATGATGCAGAGGTTTCTCTCAGCTCCTCAGCGTGGTTAAGGTGCTATCAGCTTCACAAGAGGGAAAAGAAGAAATACTACATATGTGTGGCTATAACCTGGGACCTCCTTAGAGGATTTGGAGTTTTCAGTGGGAAAAAAACTGTTATCAAAACAGTACAGTAAAAAAGCAGTAAGATAGTCACTAAGTTTCTAGAGATGGTGTTAACATGTCATATGATATTTGAAGCTCTTTTGTTCATGAAGAATTCATTCTTACATACTTTAAAAATAAATAAATTAATAACCAGCTTTACAATACTAAGAGTGCCAAGTCAGTAGAGGAAACTTGGTCAAAAAACTTGAGTTATGAAAGCAGTCATAGGAAGCTTAAAAGTCCCTTTACCATTGTTTTCGTTGCAAATATAGAAAACAGTCTGGAGCAGCAACAGAGGCCATTTCAGAAATTCTTTAAATCATCCTCACAAAAATAGTTTACTACATATCTGCTTGTTTCCTTCTGCATGGTAGCAACATAAACTGCCAGCTAGCAAAGAGGATTGCATAAAAAAGGAATATAGTAGCCAAGGTAAAATCATGCAGTTTAGCTGATTCTGTCCTTTTATTCATGCATTTTAAGTTGTTCTTTTCAATTGCAAAACATTGACACTTCTTCTAGAAGTTCCATGTTCTAAGAATATTTAAAAACATTAAAAAAATTCAGGCAGCAACTTCAAGGATCAGGTTGCACATAAATACTGACTCTTAGAGGAATGTAAACTTGTGCCATTACTTCAGTTTTAAGCTTTAATTACCTTTGCCAAAAATTTAGTTCCAGGACAACTGTAGGAAATCTCATCAATTTTTGTTGTTTAGTTTGCAGAAAAGGAAAAGGTTTTTTATTATAAACAAGCTTTGTGGTACATGAAAATAATATTTTGATGTCATAATTAATATTATGCATTTTTAATAAGCAAAAACTAAGAGAAATTAATTCAGATTTTTTCAATCCATTTCAATAAATTTGAAATTTGTATAGGAGTTACCTCTGCAGACAATGTTGATTTTATTTTGCTCTTCAAATGAGAAGGTAACCTAGTGCACAACCTGGAAGTCACCTCAGATATATCTCTGCTGGTTTCTCATCCTAATTCCCAATACTCAAATATTAGAATATGTTCCCCCGTGCAGCATGTAATGACATACATTTTCATCTTCAGAGCTGTGCAAGACAACTACCTTGCCTTGTGTTAAAATTTCAAAATAATCTACAAGGTGAAAATCATCAGAGTTATCACTTATCAATCTATGTAGCAACAGAAGCTTCAGTGCCGGGTGGTTTCAGAATGTACAGGATTTAGTCTGTCCAGATGATACAAGAGGAATAGGTATGTGATAAGATTAAAATTTACATGTTTAAGATTTATTCTGAGAATCGCCATTGCCAAATCCCACTCCTTATGTTGCTGCTCCACTGCTTATAGGAATTACAGAGGGGAAATGCAGCCCTGATAGTGTATGCTGTCAAGAGAAGTGATCACTTTCTGACACACAATGGCTGCACAAAATACCTCAGATTGCATTTAACGAATGAATGACATCATAAACTTGAATCAGACACCGCCGGGAGCACAGCAGAGTTTTTTCTATGCTCCCTCAGTAGCAGTTGCTAAATAGAAACATTTGTATTGGAGTCACATTGTGGCTTTTGTAATTCTCAAAGACTCTGAAGCAAGGCAGCGAAAAGCTACTCATACATGTCGTGTCTGGCTCGCTATTCCACAAAGTATTTTAGCTATAATCCACAGACTAATGTTCCTGCAGTTTCTGAAATACAAATCTCCTAACCCTGGCATCTGAGGCAGTACTGCATTCAGATGATAAAGTTAGGTTTGCTTTCATTTTTCTCTGTTTACAAGTGTCAATTCCTTTGTGCATTTCTCAAGAGGTTTGTTGTAGACCATGGCAGGAACTAGTTTTCCTCTCCTGCAAAAATATCAGTGATTTTAATTCCTTATCTTTTTCTTTCTCCTTATTTTTACTTCAAATGAACCAAAGACATTTTAAGAGTACTATACAAAAATCCCAAAGAACCACCCTCAGACATGACTATGAGCAGAAACAAGAATTTTAACACCATTTTTGCTCGTTATAAAGTACTTCTGGATGAGTTGGTTCAATATTCTCTGTTGAAAGTGTAAGAATTCGTTCAATTAATAACTGTAATGATACAATTGCAATAATTAAGTTAATTTTCCAACTTTATATTGACTTCCTCCCATGATCAGTGGAGGCGGGATCGTCCAGCAGAGGGATGACACAAACAGCTGGCACAGAGGAAAAAAGGAAATAACATGTCTTAGTAGTGGATTGCCTCTATAATCCAGAGGCTCTAGTACAACCACGAATAAGTTAAAATCCTTATATTGTTTCTTTACACAAAGGGAAAGAATTTTATGTGGAAAAGCAGAAAGACCAAATTCAGAGTATCTAGGATTTGAAATCTCAGTCCCGATCACCTACCTCCCTGAAGAACATGTACTTGGCTAATGGTTTTTTGGTGGAAGATCACCACTCAGGAAGTATCTCCCTCTTGTCTTTCTTTATCTAGTGAAATATTACAATGAACCAGACATGGTTTCTCTGATAAACACTTTTTTAAATATATAAATGGATATTAAGATATTTTCCAGTAAAAACCTAATTTGTCAAATAATATCACAAACTCTAGCTAACTGCAAATATGTCACATCTAGCTGGATTCAGCAGCTGCTGTTCATGATATGGTGCCAACAGCACTCACTCAAATAAATGAGTAGAGGATTGCAGGTCTGACTGACCATTTTCTCTGGCCAATGTCATAAGTCCACTTTGTCACTGCACTGCTACTCAGACATGATACCACTGGCCAGAGTTAACTACTAATCACTTCTATTATTTCTGTCCCTGTTCAACTGTGAATTTTTAGTTCAAGGGAAGAGCTTTGCACAAGAAGACTGTAAAAGAATGATGTTGTAGGTAATTCCTGAGTCTTCACTCCCAGACAATGTGTGGATAAATGCAGAGCGGATGCCCAAGTGACCTACATTGATTGCTCTTTCCAGCTGAACTTAATTGAAGGGTTGCAATCAGATATCTGTATCTGCAAATTCTTTACATTCCTTATACAGTGTGGCAGCATTAGCCCTTCCCTGAACAGCAGAATATGATGCTGTGCCTGGTCTCTGGAGTATGTGTATGCTCCACAAGGTCCCATGGATGTCCACACTGAAGTTCTGACTGGACTGTACCACAGCTGCTTTCTGACCTGCAAACCTCCATTCATTCACATGGCATCTAAAGTACAGATTTAGGGGAAATGCACAAACACATCACTGTGCACTTGTGTCTTGATCTAATCAGGCATTAAACTCATTTTATATTTATTAAAGTATTTCAATATGGCTATTTCTCCTGTTCAGTACATACACTGTTATTTGGATGTATGTGGCAGCACAACTGTCTGTGATCTTCAACCTGATTAACAACAGCCAATTAGGAAGCTGACAACAAAGGAGATGCTGAGATACTACAACAGGATGGCAGAGCAGAGAGCTATCAATGCTATCTGTTGGAGATAAAACTAGAGGAATCAGCTGATACTGGAACACACTTGCGTTGTGCTGCATTTTGAAAAAAAAAGAAAATAAATTTAAAAAAGAATGTTTTTTCATCCCCAGAAAGCTTATAATCTACAGAGACAAACAGATGTTATCCCAATTTATGGATCGGGAAACTTGGGTTATAATTGCCACAAAATTACTTAATTCACTATCTTTAGCAAAGAAAGGAAGGGGGGGAAAAGAATACTAAAAGCAATGTATTTTGAGAGTGCAGACTTCAATAAACACTGTAAATTGGTGGGTGAGATCTCCTCGGAAACAAGTTGAAGTGACAAAGGAGTCCAGAAGAGTTGGCAATTCTTTAAAGAAATGACAGTGAGGGCACAATCAGAAGCCATGCCAACATGAAGGAAGGATAGGAAGTGTAATCAGAAAACAATTTGGCTAAACCATGAGCTCTTCAATGACCTGGAGCTAAATAAAATGCACAGGAAGTGAAAACTACATTGAAATACTAAAGACAATTGTGAATGAATGGCATAAATATGTGGGGAAAAATTCAGAAAGGCAAAGGTACAAAAAGAGAGGAAATCAGCAAAGGAAGCAAAAAGCTTTCTGTAAGCACATTTGCAGTAAAAAGAACTCGAAGGGAAAACAGTGGTTCACTGCTAAAAGAAGAGAATAAATTCCTGCCAGATGAGTCCCAGAATAGTGAAATGTTTGGCACCTTTTCTATTTCAGCCTTCACAGGAAA
This sequence comes from Margarornis squamiger, assembly GCA_035222235.1. NCBI lineage: Eukaryota > Metazoa > Chordata > Aves > Passeriformes > Furnariidae > Margarornis > Margarornis squamiger. The sequence goes on along the minus strand of JAWWTY010000077.1, from coordinate 141,173,235 downwards.
GGTCAACTATGACTAGACAGTTGATAAACCCAAGGGGCAATAACTCAGGTTTCAAAGGGGAAGATCAGATTAAGGAGTGCTTAGATAAGGTTCCAGTTTCCAGTTCACTGGGGCATTAGGACATTTACCCCAAGATACCTGAAGAACTTAAGATCTTATAGAACAGGCCGGAAACAATCTCACAGGCACGAGCAAATCTCTTAGAGAACTCATGCAAGATGAGTAGGGTCAGAAGATTGAAGAAGAACCAGCAGACCACCTATCTGTATGAAGGAGTAAAGGAGAGGACAGAGAATTACTGGACTCACAGCCTAACTTGATTCCTGGAAAAATATTGGAACAAATAATCTAACTACTTCTAACCACCTAGGTGCTAACAGGGAGAGAAGTAGCAGACAACATGCATTTGTCAAGAAGAAATCATGTCAAACCAATCTAATTCCACTGTACAACAGGGTAACAAGCCTTGTGGGTAGAGAAGAAAAAGAAAATGTCATATATCTTGTCTTTAGTGAGGTTTTTGACACTGTCTCACATAATATTCTCATAAGCAAGCTAAGAAAATAGGGTCAAGATTAAACTATGGAGTAAAGGCATGATAATCTGGCTGGAAATCTGAATTTTAAGAGTAATTTATTAATGATTTAGTGTCAAAATGGTAGGACTGTACCAGGTGGGAATCACAGAGTTCTGTCCTAGGTCTGGCCAAGTTCAATATTTTTAGGAACAATTAGGAAGAAGAGATAAAAATGTATTTATTGCGTTTATACATAAAATCAAGCTCACACAGACAGTCTGTAAACACACTGAATGACAGAACAGGAAACAGAAAAATTGTGACAATTTAGAGAGGTGATGAGGAAAAATGAGACCAAATTCAATAAGAACAGATGAAATGTACTCATGCAGATGAGAATAACAATTGGTTCAAATACAGGACAAAGAACTGTGGCAGGGACAAAAAAAGTGATTTGGGAACTATGGTGAATCACAAACTGAACATAAGTCAACAATGTTACACTGCTGTTGGAAAGACAAATATGACACTGGTGTGCACAAACAAAAATGTCACCTGCAAGACATCTGAAACATCCTCCTTCTCTGCTCAGCCCTGCAAGTCTGTATCCAGCTTCAGGAAGGACGCAGAATGCAATGCAGAGAAAAATGTAATTCAGGAGGTAAGAACTCGGATTGCCTTGGACTAGGGGAAGTCTGAGAGAAGACATGAAAACATTCTTGAAGTTCTTTGAGACAAAAGGAATAAGCTCTTCTGATATGCTGAGGTTAGGATAAAACATGAGGATTTTAACTGCAGCAAGAAATCCAACATTAAAAAATTAAATTTACAGACACCTCTCAGAAGTAGTTTAGGTAGAAATAATCTTAACACCAAATAGATAGATAGCCTAAAAGGTTTCAAAATGTTCTTTTTATCCATCTTTTCTTTCCATGACACACTGTGGATTTCAGGGACACAGGTCATGGATGATTAACCAAAGTTCACAGGGGGCATCTAAAATCAAGCAGAAAATTGAAGCCTGACCTTAACAACACCAGTTCAAGAGTCTTTACCCCAGAATATCCTTCCTCCTATTTCCTCTGTCTCAATAAACAGATTGCACATGTAGAGTATGCAATCAATGACACATTAAAACTTTTTTATATAGCAAGGGAAATAGAAATCAGGTTGATTTTTGTCATGTCTATTTTTGCTGTCTCTGTTATCACAATACAAGTGAAAAGGAGGTGATACTAAAGCAGAGTTGTCTGGTGGAAAATGCATTATGAATATACAAACACACCATTAGACTTCTGCATAACTGGATACTAGTTGCTTAAAGGTCACCAACAAAAAGCATTTTGACACAGCCCCAAAAAAAGCTCAGCTCCCTCATATAACACATGTCAGTATAGAACAGAAAAATGGCACATTGAGTTTATTATATCACATTTAGAATTTAGGATGGATTACTAGTGACAATATTTCTTTTATAGAAACAGCAGATGCCATCTTTTTTTATTAGAAATGCTGTGAATAATAATTAATAGACCCCTTTGCTTTGTTAATAATACGCTCATACCCAGTAAATATTGGCTAAATAATTAAGTGAAGGGGTTTTTTTTCTTTTCAATCCCCAAGCAATTAGCTTAATTTGATAGATTTTAATTGGAAAAGTGAAGACTTGGTTAATATTTAAAAAACAAACAGTTAATCATGTTCTTTTGCACTGTCTGTGTGCACCAGCTCCATTAGAAGCATCATGGTATTCTAGAGGAACAGCCGAACTGGAATTGAGGCACCAAAGATACCAAATGCTATAACTGAAAAGTGAAATTTGAAAGAACCTGTAATTGCTTTCCTGCTTCTGAAATAAATACTCTTAAACTCCAACCCATTCATTGCATGTATTCTCAGCACATATATTCTCTGAAAGTTGTGGGAATTGAACATCCAACTGTTTAGATGCCTTTGTCAGTTCCACTGTGTATTTAAATAACTTTAATAACTTCTGATTACTCCTCCAGTGGATAAAGGGAATCAGACACTGAATGCCATGCATACACGTAATATTTCACTTACATGTTTCCTGGACAGTTCAGTACCCTTCTATACTTTTAATCTAAAGTAGTTCAGTTTTAATCTGAAATAGTAGTTATCAATAGCACCCATAAATAATATCCTACAAACTATGGTGGCAGGGAAAGGTGTTTTTAGTCTTCTGCAGGTCCATCAAAATATTTGTGGAAGTAGTTCGCACTTGCAGTAACCAAACCTACAAACATTTTCCAATTCACTTCAAATAAAATCTCTAAAAGCCGACTTCTGTCCTCATTTATTTTTTTTTTCCTTGATCAGGGTGATTGCAGGCACTAAGTTTGCTTTATATAAGATACAGTAAAACTAAACCTAGTTAGTTATTATGAGCTCTGTGGGTTTTAATGATTACCTGAGCTTTGAATACTTCTTTCTTAATAAAGGTATGAAAAACTGGCTGTTTAAAACCCTTGATGACTTTGAAACTTCTAGCCAGCTCGTCTGAATTCTGCTGAGGGAGTGATTTCATGAATGTTCACACAAATCCTATTAAAGTCAGTGGAAGTCTAAAGCATGTCTCTGGGGCAGAGTGGGACCCCCTGCTATCTAGTCAGTGCAAATTAACAGCTGGCAGTGGAAGGAATGGAAAAAAATCAAAATCTCTTCACAGGGCCACATTGATATGCAAGGGATTTGCTTGTCAGGGTGAGATGTGTGATATGAAGTGAATGTTTATTGCACACTGCAGGGAGCAACCAATAGTAGCCAAAAGGAGATATCTATAGTAGATCTGGATTGGAAGCTGTCTAAAAGCCAAGGCAGAGTGAAAAGCCTTTCAATACAGAATACCTTTTTGATGATACTTATTCTTCCTCAGAGGAAAAAACAATTGTCAGCATTTGCAAACTGAGGAAATTGTGAATCCTGACATTTTACCATCATTTGTAACTTGACTATTTTGCAGTAATTTAAACCATGCTTATCTATAGCTATGGGTGGGTGCACAAAACTCAGTAAATTCTAGCAATGTTCCCACTGGAACTCAGGGAGAGAGAAGAAACTTTTCAGAAATGATGTGAACATTAGTCTGACAAGTCTGATAAACTGCTGTGGTTCCTGGCCACAAACACAAGCTTGGCTGCTACAGACACCCTCCTCCCCTTAATAGGCAACTAAAATCCTTTTGTTCACCTGATCCCTGGAAGCAAACACTATGGATTTTTGATCTGTGTTGTGGTTGGGGTGGCCTACTAGAGTCTTTCTCTTATAAACACAGAGCAGGACATCACTTCCTCTTCCAACAAGAACAAGAGGCAACTAACAAGCCCTTGTTTTCTTCCACTCTGCTGCTGTCTCCATCCATGCATGTGGTACAAAAGCAAAGGTTGCTGCTGTTTGCAGCTCCTAATGCTACCAAATCCCTCGCTCTTTGTGGGGGACCAATTCAAGGGTACCAGCTGCTTGCTCAGGGATGAAGACACCAAATGTTGATTACCTAAGGATTCATTTCTCTGCCACAGTTCCTTTCTTCAGATCAAGCATCCATCCAGATGACCAACACCACTCCAGTAGCTTATTCTGAAATCAGGTATAGCACCTGGTTCAAATTTGATTTGTTAAATTAGTAACATATGTTGGTGAGTTACACATATTGCTGCACAAATTTTATGTGCAATACTAACACAAATGACAATTTTAATGATCCCCTGCTGATCAAAAGTTACTTTCCAAAAAGAAATTTGGAAATTACTTTTTTCTAATGGTCACACCAGGGAATTTTGCACTCTTTTCATGAAACATTTGTGAACAGACCATGAGGAATTTCATCACACAAATCCCTGATTTTGGGTTATTTGCCATGCTCTTGATAGTAGAGCACTAAACCCAAGAGTAACACCCATACACTTCCCAGTCAGCCCAAATAGACAGCACAAATCAAAGCCAGCAGAAAAAGTGCAAGCAAACATCACTGAGAGAAAATAGACTGTCTCATGCAGACAGAGGCAATGGAGGTAGAAGCTGAGGAATTTCTGTAGAGTTAGACCATGGGATGAGGTTGACTGTCAAGCCATGTCCTGCTAACCTGCAGGACCTCAAGCTCCAACAGATGAGTGGGAATGGCTACACACTGTCCAGCTGCAGAGGAGACACAGCCAGCTGTCCTCACTGTCCAGACAGAGGGGTCATCACAGCAGATTATCAATCAGTGTGCAAAACACCACAGGTTCTAACAAGACATTTTGAAGTGAGCTGTACTCTTCACTTCAAGACCCTCCCTATGAGCTGCAGCACATCCGCCATGAGAAGATGGTGTTGCTGAGAGCTGTGGCCTCATTTGTCATCTGATTTGCCAGCACTACTTAAAAATCAGTGCTCTGATGAAGGAAAACTTCAGTGGGTTGGGGTCTATTGCCTTAAAGAATGAGGTGTGCATCCTTCCATACACTGCACAGTATCAGCTGAAGGTGGAGTTTCATTACAAATCAGTCAGAAAATTCACAGGGTCATTAAAACATGTCTGCAAAGCACTTCAGACATGAATAAATGGGCAGATGTGAAGTGTTATGTGTGTGCAGCCCAGAATCAGATGTCTTGTGCCTGCCAGCCCTGTCACCTTTTGAGTCCTTTTGAGTCTTGTTGGTTAAAGTCATATAGTGTAATTATCTGCTGAAACTAATGGGAGCTAAAGGAAATAGCTGCTCACATACCACTAAGGATCAGGACATAGAGGCTGTGATCTGCTCCTTCCTCCAGCAGGGAAACCAGAGGTTCTGTCTCTTCTTAATGATCTGTCTTTCTCTTCCTTCAGACTGAAAATTCAAATTTTTCCAGCAAATGCTGGGATTATATCAATATATACTACCAACTCAGAATTAATCCTAATTAAGTCTTTCCTACTGAACATCTGCATTTGGGCTTCTTTCCTCCAGTAATGCTGGCAGTGATGCTGGCTAATGTATTTCCACAGTCTGCCTCAGTTTAGATGTGTGTTTGCAAAGGTGGAGAGGGGTGATAGAAACATTTAACATCAGCAAGATGTTAAATATCAATCTCAATAGCAGATTTGACTTGGAAAGCAGAACCTGTCAGCCAGAAGATGCTGGCCCCTGGCACCATCTTTTTTCTACTTTCCTTTGGAGCTAGAAGAAAGACTTAGCAAGAAATTGCAGCTGTGTCCCTTGAGCCCTCTGACTCAGCATCAGCACACTAGCCTTACACGTGAGGAAACGTGTAGTGCAAAAAATACTTTCTAAGAGGCTTCTGCCTAATGCTGGGAAGCAATGATGCACTCTGGCTCCAGGGAGAGGTAAAAATTTGATTGCCACCCACTCAATAACCATTTCCTTCTGCATGATCGATGGAGCATCATCAGAGACCCGTCTGGTGACAAGTGCCTGTTAGCTATCAGAGGCAAAGGATGGGAATGGCTCTGTGATATATGCACATGGAGGGGGAAGCAGTAAAGAGCATGGCAGCAGTAAAGGGAATGAAATAGGCTTCCTGCTGAAGAGAAGAGCAGGCAGTAGGATGAAGGAAAGAACATTGATTGAATCGAAACATTTTTTTATACTCGTAGCCCCAACTACAGCACTCTCATCATGCTGTGTAAAGTTTCTTCCAGTGCATGTTTGGTGACATCTTGACACACTGATTTTAGCATTGCTCACTCTGTAATCCCCAGGGGAAGATATCTGAGCTCTGAACAGTGTTTTTGAGTAATATCTTCCAACTAAACGCATTTTCCACTTCCCTCCCTGCCAAGGTCACTGAGTTTCTGATCTCACAAGCAAAAGCTTTACAGAAAAGGTAAGTGGAAAGAGGAATGAAGGCTTGTGCTGCTCCTTTGGGGAACCAGCTGGTACAACTCAGCCTGTGCAGTGTGAGGGCACATTAGCTGACATTAGGCTAAAGCTTTCCCATGTAGGCAGAGTAAGAGCACGGCAGGGAGCCAGCCTTTCCTCAGAGACACAGTCTGCCCTTTTCTTGCTCTGGAGACTGCACAGTGAGACAATCTTCTCACAGGGCTGTGAGATAAAGCCAGGTTGTTCTTAGATCTACAAGAGAGACTGGGAAAGGCCTGGCTGGGATGGACTAATTGGTGGCAGGGGAAGAGGCTGGGTGAGGGATGTCCTTGTGCATCTCGGGCTGCGCCCTAGAGTGGGTCATGAGAAATCTCAGCTTTTGTCCTGGGTGAAGAACCTGCCTCTCCTCCCACCACTGCAGAATTAGGAGATGAGAGAGCTCCCAAAGCAAAAACATTCAGGTGTTAATAGGAAGGTCTTTCCTTTCCCTGCATCAACCAAGATGTTTTGTCATAGTAGCTCTTTAAATATCATAGAATCATAGAGTGGTATGGGTTCAAAGGGACCTTAAAGATTATCTAGTTCCAACTCCTGTACTGTGAGCAGGGACACCACAATATCCTCCCCATCCCAATCTGTAAAATGGTGTTACACAAACCTACGTGTTCCCAAACACATGAGCCAGGCTAACTGCAAGAACAGTGCTCACACACACATACCTGCATGTACGTGGGCACAGGGTGACTGAAGAAGTTAATAAGCTTCAAAGCAGGCGACGCAGTAATCAGAAGTTCACATCAGGACAAGGAGAGAACAGTGGGGCCTTGCATGCACAAATAAATGACCTTTGAGTCCCATGTTCCCTGAGAATTCAGATACAGACCAGACTCTGTTACCAATATCTCAGTGCAGGCACATTCCTCTGGAAGAGCAGTCAGTGTGATGGTACCTGGGGCCCTCTGTCATCAATGCCAACCACCTTCCAGATTCTCCCCAGGACACTGGGTACTCTTTTATGGCTTATCTCTTATTATGTTACCCCTCCACAAAGTGTGAGGATCTGGGGTTTGGGGTTTGATACTCACCCATAGTATTGTCCTCAGGGAGAGGAAGTATTGGGGCAATAGTTTGCTTTCTACACAAATATTTCATCAAGCCATCAGGCAGCAGAAACAACTAGGAAAGACGAAACCCCCTCAATTTCAGCTGAATGAGACACCATTATGAGGAACCATAGGGTGTAAGGAAGGCAGAAGACATCAGAAACAATTGTCAAACAACCAAATAAAATAAACAATCCTTCCACCTGTAAATGTCAGTGGAAATGACATCCAAATTAAGGCATAAATTTCTTCCATGCAAAATTACAACAAAATACATCCACAGATTCATCCCTATCACACACATATCCAGAGGTACTGCAAAGTACATGTAAAACATGATAAATCTATGCCTTATTGCACTCATAATTTGAATTTTTCACATGAACTGCTCAAATATTTTTGTACATCAGCTAAACTGCTTTGGCAGTAACTTCAGAGTACACTATGTTTAATAACATAAGGAAAACTTCAAAGCTTCATCTTCCAAATTTATACTCAAGGAGATATTAGTCATTAAACTTGGGCAATTTTTGCCTTTTCCAGGGAAGTGTTTAAAATATTTCCCATTTCATTTGATCCAAAAGGGAAAAAAATTCCAAACCTTTCTGACAAAAGCCACTTTTCATTAATCAGAAAAAAAGGTTTATTTAAACGGATATATGTTTTTGGCATTATCTTCCCCCTTTCTGAGTTCTTTTCAGGGTTAATTTCTAAACTGAAACGCCACATTCAACTGAAAAATCAAAATGTTTGCAATAGATAATTCTAGTAAGAAATGTTGCAATATTTAAAGGAAATTCTTTCCTGCTTTATTCTGTAAATTTGACTGAAGTTGTTAAACTGTCCTATTCTGACTGATTTTTTTAACAGATCTTCTGTTTCACTAAAAGAAAATGATTCATAGGTATTTACTGAGTGTCCATCTCTTGTAACAGTAGTGGTATATGGGAGCAAAAAAATGGACCCAACCCCAACACAATAACTGGACGTGTTGTCTAACTCATGATTCAGGATCCTATCAAAAGGGATTTCTGACCACAGTTTGCATTAACTACCACCACTAACTGTCCAGAATCCTTCCAGTGAAGAATATATCTAAAAATACATTTTAATTCTATATATTTATAAACTTGCAGATGCATTTTTAAATGAGATTTTTGAATAATTCCTTTATTTCCTTTAAAATGCATATGAAAAAAAGTGTATTTCAATTACCTATGTAATATGTACTCCCATAGGCATATCGAATATACCTAAACTATGCACTTCATGGGTCATAATGAATGCTTTACTGCAAGTCTTAAATGTACTGAATTTGTTATAAGCAGATACTTTTGAAGATTTTATTTTTTTTTAATTACTACTGATACCTTTGGAAAATTAAAAAAAATGTTGAGATATTAAGGGAATATCAGAAAGTTTCACTATAACTACATAGGCTTTTATTTTTTGATATGACACAAAAGGTTTCCTTCAGAAGTCTGCTAAATGTTTCATTGCTTAGCCGAATTGAGAGCATATTTTCCTGGCCTTCAAATATTGTCAGTCAGATCTGGGAATGGAGAATTGCAAAGAACACACAGGCTCAGCATAAGGAGATTTGGGACTGGTGGGCTGTAATCAGTGTACAACCACCAGCCTCATCATGGGTGCCCTGAGCCAGTCTGGACACAGCAAACTAAGACAGTGAGTCAAATAGCCCAATGACTGTCTTGTTTACTGTTAAATACAGATAGCTGAGGCAAGGAGGAAGGGGAGGAGGAAAGGAGAAAAGAAATTAAAATGCTAGAAATTTTTATTTCTGGAGTTATACTATTTTTCTTCTTTATACAAAAAATCCATTAAAATTCCATTAAAAAAAAAAGGAAAACACATTATTTCTGCAGAATAACCTTGAGCCCAGGGGGCTGATCATTAGCTGGTATAAATGTCCATGTCAACTTAGCTGAGCTCAGGTGATTTATTTTAGGGTCCCTCTCCCCACTGGGAATACAGAGACCACAACACAGGACTGTAGCTGCACCCTCCACCCTCCCAGCCTGCCTTCCATCATGTCACAAAAGCCCCATAAAAGCTGAGTTTTGCAAACACCACCACCCTGGGCCAGTCACGGGCAGGAGATAGGGCACTCCTTTCCCCCAGGGTCATGGCCTTCGAGATCCTGCCTCTCACTTCTAAAAAGTCATAAAATTAAGACATTCACTGAAGTATCCCAGGGTTTGCCTGAGGAGGAAGCTTCAGAGCCCTCTTTCTGGGTCTGCCTGCCTTTGGGATGCATGCACCCCCGGAATTAGCTCTTGGAAACAGCACAGGCATATTAACAACCTGTGTTTAAAGGAGTTTGTCAGATGAAGGCAATGGTAACATATCATACACAGACCTGGGAAAACTCATCGTGCGCAATTGCAGTCATCCCTTTGCAAGAGAGATGAATTCACAGGGAAATAGGTGCAGTGGAAGCTACTGAGCTGCCCAGGGACACAAAGAGCCTGTTTTATGAAAGGATGTACAAGTTTTGTTTAGCTTCGCAGGACAGAGCCTGACACAGAATGTATTTGCTGTATCTAAATATTACATACTGATAAATGCTATGGAAGAATTATTCAAACTATGGGATGGTTGTTGGCACAACAACCACAGCAAGCTGCCTATGAATACCATTAATGGAGAATAGCAATTCCATAACCATCAGAGGAAGAAGTTTTTGAAAACATAAGAAAAGCTGTGAGATTTTTTCTAGTAAGTCATGGAAACTCGTGACTTGAGCAGCAGGACTGGACACAGCAATCTTCTCATTCCTCCTATCTATACATCATATAAAAGCCAAACTGAATTTTGCCACAGATTTAATTGGGCTTACTCAGAAATGTTAATCTTACGAACATGTACATGTGGCCTAATCAATTTTGGGTCTCCAAATGATTCACCACAATTTTTCAGACCAGATATGGACTTTATACTGAATGAATGCATAAATTGCATCTTCAGCAGCAGGACTCCAGACCTGGGTATGCAGATCCCAGTGCACAGAATAAACTGTGGTGGCTGCAGATACAGTTTATTAATCAATTATCTCTGTTTATTGGAGACCAGGATCTTCCTGCAGCTGCTAAACCCAATGACACGCAATGACAATTATGTAAACTTTCATGGAACTCCAAAAAAGCTATCAGTGGTTTCCTGGCTGTTATTTTTGAGCTGATCTAATCTGACATATGGTGATTTCTTGAGTCATTTGATAGTGCTAAGTAAACCCCTCTCCAAACATCCATAAAAAGTGGCCCTGCAGTTTTTGCTCCTTTTGGAAATCCAGAAGCACTTTGCTGCAAGGAGTCAAGCATGAACACAGGAAGGATTAGATCTCACAGCAGATCCTGACCTTGAGTACATCAAACCTTTTAAAAACAAAAATATGTTTTCAGATAAACAACCTACTTTTATAAAAGGAATCAGCCTTCTGCAGAAGAGCATGACTCTTCATCAGAAAGTGAAAAATCTAATAGAGAAAATGTTTCCATCCTAACACAGGAATTTTGTCAACAGTACACTTGCTAAAAAGGTTCAGTTTTCAGACACTGAAGATTAAAACATCTCAGTTGACGTTTCAGTGAAAAATTGACACTAGAGATCCTTCTGCAAATAGTGGACATTTATTCTTCAAATAAATTTCATTCAGACCTTTTCGAGAGCCATATTTTTTATTTCTGTCTTAACTGGACTTCCATTTCTTGCTTTATTTTATATCATTTGATCCTCATAGAACTGTTTGATCCCATAAATCAACTATCTTTCAATATGTAAAAACCCTAATTTTTACACTTCAGAATAGGATCGCATATCCAGACCTGTTTCTTAAATATCCAGGAAACACAAATCAAGAGAAGACCTGTCTCAGATCAGTTCTACAGCTGACACCTACAGAACAAAAAAGAGATTAGCCTAAAAAAATCGTATTAGTTAATGCTGAAACGTATATCTTGTTTACTAGTAATGCCACATCTAAGTTTAATAGAAAAAAAATGTTTGTAGAAATTTAAAGTACACAGAAATGTTGTCTCACAGTGATGCAGCATCTCCTGGATAGAACTAAACTCATCCTCCTTCACTTCTATCAGCCTCTTAATCATACTCTGTGTGTAGATGCCATTCCTTGCTTTCACAAAGGCAATGTTGCTTAAATTTGCTGTTATGTTATAAGCCATTGACTCCACTTGGAACTATAAGGGTAGATGCTGGAATGTGAAGGGATTTGGTTCCACCAGCAGCTGTAGCTGCTGACTGCATCCTGTAGCAGTTGGCACATGGGAAAAAGTGAGGTGAAGAAAAGGACGAAACCAAAAAGCAGAAAAATGGACACTGGTGTGAAGTTGATTTCGTGCCTGCAGCCGGAGCAGAGAATATCAAGTGTCAGAAGGAAGTTTATCCTCTAAAGCTTTCCAGCCCCATTTTGCACAACAAAGAGATCTGGCTAGTTCAGATAAGGGGTGGATGAACATCCCAACTTTCAGTTGCTTATTTATCTGAGGTACTCCACCCTTCACCAAACATCTGCTTTCCTAGAATGATTCAAGTCCCTTGATTAAAACATTGTGGCACATTACCAGAATACCATTCAGTCCACAGTGCTCTGCCTGTCCCACCCCAAGAGGGCCACCACTGAACCTGCTTCTGTCCTCCCAAGTTAGCAAAACTCCCACCAACTTCAGTGGCACCAGGACTAGGCCTGGGTAAATATTTTCTATCCATACGGAGGTTGTCTTATTCAGTCATTCTCAACAAGGCATGATATTCCCACACACACCTTTCTTAAATAAAGTTTTTGTTTGCACAACTGTGCAAACACCTTGCATGGAAGAGACTTTTTATTCCGGAACATAAACTGCTTGCAAAAATTGAGAAGGGTGTGTCTTCCTTTCTGTGAAGAAAGGAAAGGACAACCTTGTCATGGCATAGATCTTCCTTTGCTTTTGAAGCCTTGCATGTCTCAGTCAAATTCTTGCTTCTCTCCATCTGTGTGTTCAACCAGCTTTAATATGCTGACTTAGGAGACCCTGCTTGATCAAAGAGCAAATCCTGCATAGCCAATGTGAGTCTGCAAGGTATAAGTTCACTTTTCTTATCTTCTACCAATCCCTTGGAAGTGCTCCCTGGGCTTTCCTTGATGACCCAGGTGTGGAAAAATCTTTCCTGCTAACTAGCTTTGCAGAGACCTTCCAAAAAACAACCCTGACTTAGTGAAATATAACTTGTCCCTCACATTGATGAAGCTGCTTTCAGGAGGACCAAGCTGCCAAACAGTTGCTCAAGTCTCAATACACTAGTATTGCTGTTCTGTAGCTGGCTAAAAATACATAGAGGGTACAAGTCCAAACGCATATCCAAATGTAGTTATGTTTTCTCTGCTGAACTCTGATCTAATATCCTTAGGTGAAAAACTCTTCTAAGAGTTACCCCATCATCTGTCACCCTGAAGGTGGCAGACCCTTACTATCTCACCTTCTCCTCTCATCTGGTATTTGACTCCTGCCAAATCCCAATGTTGTTAAAGATCTCTCACCTACTTTAACTTATAAGTGAATTTGTTCATAGTTTCTTCCCATGTTTTTATATCTTTGAATATTTTACCTTAAAATATCATTCTATTATCTATCTCTTTCACTTGGGTGTTGGAACTCAACCAATTGAGCTTGAATGATCACTTAGTCTACTTTTTTTCCATATGCAAATTAATTTATTGTATTGTTTGTTTGAAGAAATGTTAGCTTTTGTTTGTGAGATGCTACACATTATTAAGTTTTATTTTATGGCATCAGCACAGTTAAAATTCTCACCTAGTTTGTCTCCCTAGTAATTCCTATTCATCTTCTAATGAACTAAGAATTAACCAGCTAAATAAAAGGGTCATCAGAAATGTGTATTCATCTTTAGCAAGACCAAACTGCACAGTTGCAATACAACACATCATTTTAATACATTGCAATACAACACATCATTTTAATACATTGCAATAGAAAACTACATGACTTCAGGAACTTCAAACATTAACTGGCATTTTTCTAAGACTGATAATTATCACAGTGTACGACATACAGAATTCCCCTAGACATTGTCTGCAGATTATCTACCATTGTGGATCTTTGCACAACCTTAAGACCTGACCTGAATATGGTTCCCTGTTTTCTCTACACTCACACATACAAACCTGTCATTTCAGCAGTTTGCAACTGATCAATTAATGGGTCACTCATAGACTGTAATGTAGTCAAACATTAACATGAGAACAGAGTGAGTGACCTCCTCCTGTCACTGCAAAACCTTTGCAGCAGAGACTTCAGTGGATGAAAAGAAATTAACCAGCTCTGCTGGGATCATCGTGAGTAAACATCCCACTCTCAAACGGTAAAACTTCACTTGCCCTCTGGAATATCACAGCATCAATCTGTCACATATTAGGGATTTCCCCTGCATGCTGTTAACATACCTCAGACCAAAATGCCAGTAATTAACAGGCTTGTTGAGGAAAGAGGAACAGCTTACTTAGTCCTTGTCTATATATGGAATTATTTCTATACCAGTGAGGACAATCCTTTTCTTGAACCTTTGCCCATCCTAAGCTTACTTTGCACAGAGAGGTAGGACCGTGAATCTAGTGTGTACTCCTGATTCTTTCTCTCGGTGAACGGACTTTATGAAGTTACTCAGGTTTTTTTTCCTCAAGCCAGCAAATAGATTGATTTACACTCCAACCTTGTCAGTTTTCAGGAAGCTAAACTGCTCTGAATCTGGATCTTGCCCACAGGAAAAAAAAAAAAAAAATAGAAAAAAGAAGTTGTAGGTCATGGTTTGTGCTGCAAAACTGGTGCCAATGATTTCGTGGCAGATAGTCACACATCTGAGTCAGATCTAAACAAATGTGGCTAGATTGTGTCAGAAGGGTACAGAGCCATCAGAAGTGCTGTCTTTTAGATTAATCATAAAAGCAAAGTTCAATCCTTGCCTCTGCAGGTACATTAAAGCTAGTCCCTCCGTGTGCTCTTTGTGGGTTACCAACTCTAATGCCCTTCATAAATCTCAGCCTGGTGAAAGATGCCGGATTCCAAAGTAGACATTGGCAGGATAAATGTAATTTTTGTTTCCTAGAAACCTGCAGTCCAGCTGTTCTCTGCCTTTTGTGGGCCTTCTCTTCAGCAAAGAAAAAGATTTATTTTTTCTTACGAAGTAAAATTTCCCCTCAAAAGATTTCTGGGGTTTGTCATTTCTCTTTATCATTTATGTCTTGCGGAAAAACTTAGCATACCACCGTCCGGGAGAAAACCACCAACTTTCTTGTTCATGAAAACTCAGTATCTAAAAGTGTATGAATCATTTGAAGAAAAAAAAAAAAAAGAAAAAAAAAAGGTACCTTCCAAAGAAGCCACTTTGGGGAAAAAAAATTCAACAGGTTGTATGTGTGGAGGGACCAAGTGCTCCTAAAGAAAGGCCACCTTTCACCTCAGAGACTTTCCTGAACCAGTCCAAATTTCTTCTTCTTCAGTTCACCATTTTCATTGCAGATGCAGCTCTGGGAGGTCAGACCTGGTGTTTCAAATCTCTTTGAATTAATATAGATAATATTTTATGCTGATATAGGTATCTTTTTTATGCTGATACAGGCAAGATGAGTTTCAAAATGCTCATCAGAGTGTGCTGACTCTCCTGCAGTCCTCTTGTCCTTTATGGAACTATTGTTTTTTGTGGAAGTGATGAAAATATGGGGAGGAAAAAAAAAAAGGTAGAAAGTATGCTGCAATGCTGCTGGGCAAGAAAGGGGAGTCCCTGCATCTTCTGGAGGTTACATCTTTACCAGCAGATTTGTGAACGACAAGTAAGTGGTCTGGCTCAGTCGTTTTGCAATGAGTTTAAACAAACCTATGTCAACAACAACATACCTCCCCAGAGAAATCCAGTCATCCTCCCAAAGCCATCTATCTTCCAAAGCCATGTACAAAGTCAGTAATCATGGCTGTGAGAGACAGAGCACATAATGAATGATAAAAATTAGCCAGAAGGGGTAAAGGACACAATGACACCCTCTCTGTTCAGCATTAAGCCAGTGTGGCCATCGGTGGGCAAGAGTGAAGATGGCAAAACAAGTTGTGCAGCTCCCTTCCCCATTCCCCACTCCACAGTATCAACAGAAGGGAAATTTGGCACAAGGGCCAGAAGGGAGTTTCAAACAGATTCTTCTAACTCATTTTCAGCCCTGTTTAGGTGTGCATGATTGCAGGTGAAGAGGCATCAGTCTGTGTAACCTCTCTGATGACTGTGGAAGGTGCCAGGAAGGAGCAAGACTTGGTGATTACTACTCATTTCTTCATGTAGGTAAAGAACATGGAGTGCAGTGTAATGATGGTAGAATCTACTTTAAGAAACTTTTAGGAAGTCATTACAAGATTCCAAAACTAGAAAGTAAACAGGTATGTTCGGACAAAGAGAAGGTGCCACCATTTAATACATGGTAAGGAAAGACAGCCTGGGCTTTTCTGTGGAGACATGCCTGTGGAGATAACCTCCAGCCATTCTGAATAGTATTAAACCACATGCAATAGTGGTCTCTGCACTTCATTAATTACTGAGTTTGCAAAAGATGTTGCACTTGGATGCTCAGGACAGGTCTCTGTTCCTGGTGGAAGTGAAAAAGTAGTTGCTCTGTTATACTATTCAGCTGAGTGGCAGGTGGCCTTTACGTAGTGCTGAAAACCTTTCTCACACTGGCAACAAATTCAGTTGTTGTGTGACTATGCTGCTGTAAAATAGCAAGGTTGGAAAAGAAAATTTTTAAAAAGTAAAAGAAAAAGTCAAAACCCTTTCAGCATTATTCACTTTTTTTGAATTACACTCTTCTTATTCCCATAATACCAGTACAACAGTTGTCCAACTCTCTTATTTGTAAATTAAATCCCATGAAGAAAACACTTTTTCCTTTTCATCATAAAAACATAGGTATGTAAAAACACTCACCCTATGAATCAGGGTCAATTATTATTTCTAAATGTGTGCTTACAGACAGGCAAGTAGACGCTGGACAGACCCCAAAATGCTGTGGACTGTGTTCTGGCTGCCTATTACAGTCATTAAGTAGGTGATTCATTGCCTAGCATTTAAGACTGCCAGACTGTGCCTTTCCACGAAATAAAGAGGGAGAAGGAGCTGCAACATCAAAGTCAGGCACTCACAGCCAGCCATCTGCCTAACACTTTGACTTATGTGCCTTTATTGTACAGGGAGCAGGGTCTATGGTCACGTACTCTGATCTCCTACCAAACATCAACACTGTTCTAGGTGCTCGTGTTCATATCGGGGCCCTGCCTGGCAATAAAACCGATCTTATCTAACCTGGGCCATGAACAAAGTACACAAAGTCATTGCAAACAATATATGAAAGAAGGATGGCAATGTTTTAGAGGTTTTTTTAGGTTTCACAATGCAGGCAGTCAGCTGCCAGCTGACAGCAATATGTGGCACTCCCCAATCCTCCAGCATCTCTCACGTGCTGACCTCAAGGTGCTCTGCTTGAGTAACAAATGTTGTTGATCCCCATTTTCCCAAGGAAACAGAAAGACCATAATGTCACCAAGGTTTCACAGTGACAGTCAAACCCAAATAGTTGCTCCTCAGAGTCTTACTTAACATAGGGAGGAAGAACTGTAAATTGGCCCAGTACCAACCTCCAAAGCAGCATTTGGAGCCACGACTACATCACCAATCCCATGCCTCATCCACTCCATTGCAGTGAAGTAACAGGCAGTCAGCATGTCTTTTTAGCATGAGCTCTGCTGCCATGTATGCACGGCTGTTGAAGCCACAGGTCTGCTGTGATCCTTAGGTTCAGATGAGGCATTAAGCCTGGAATGAAGGCAGCAGGTGTAGGTGCTTGGCAAAGTTGAGGTGTTTGGCAAAGCCACTCTTCCCTTGGGAGTCAGAGTGTATTGCTTCCTGAACAAGCCCAGCCATGTTTGCTTACTTAATTGTACAGTTGTAGGTTTGTTTCCAGCTCTCACTGTTGTCACTGGACTGCGTAAGACCTGCCGGGGTTCACATAACAGACATGAGACCTGCATGCTTGACTCCTGTCTCTGTCTCTGGTACGTCAGGCCATGATGGAGCAATGCTGCAGGTGACACCAGCAGAGAGTGAGTCACTGTGGTGCAAAAAAGCTTCTATGCATCACTGAAGACGTAAGTAGCATAGCCAGGCCAGCAGGCAAATAATGGCAAGACACTGTGTGGCTCAGGATCATTCCTGCACACTTGATTCACATTTCCTATTGCTAAGATCCAGATGAGGCCATGCATTGGCAGCAGGGAGGGATGTAGTTGTCAGGAGCTGTTACAGAAAATAGGGGTGGGTGCTGGGGACAAGAGAGCCCTGCTTGCTTGGTTCATTCTTGTGCAGCAGAGCCCCTGCATAGAACACGTCCCTGCATGAAGCCACCCCTACTAGTGTGAAATGGGAAGCTTTGTGGAATATCTCGGCAATTCTTAGAGCAACTGCTTGTGAAGCTCTTTAAAACCACCAGTGGCTTCCAAGTGATCTGATCAGCTTCATACACCCTGAAATATTCACATAGCTGAATACCCCATTCAGACGAGTATCTTGTCTGTGGCTTGCTTTCGAGGACAATATTTAGGAAATATTGTTGCAACAGTAACATATTTATTCCTACTTGCTGATTTGGCAGCTTCAAGCCTCACTTGGTTTAGTTTGCTCATGTCTTTTGCAAAAACACACGCATGCTCATGTAATTCATCATGTTCACACAACTCTTTGTGTTCTGTTGCTGTTTATTTGAGATTCACACATGCACACACACTTGAGAGGGAGATAAAATCACTCTGGCTGAAAGGCTTTATCTTGCCTATCTGTTCCTCAAATAGGTCCATTTGACTTGGAAAGGAAGAGGATAATTTGATTCCTAACAGAAAATGTCCTCCTTTGATCTGACGTTTCTGCAGATTTAGCCATTCCCCAACAGATCTTTCCTGTGTAATGTTTTCCGTTTGTTTTCCTTCATCCCTGTCTTATTTTACAATAACACATTTGAGAGAATGCACCCTTCTCCCAGGGAAACATCCCATCTAACCCATTCGCACTCAAGCATAACTGCAAAATTCATGGCATTGCCTCTTGTACCATCCTGGATCTTTAAATGATAGAACACTATGTGGCTGGGCTTGCATTTAAGCCAGCAGATGCTAGTATTACCACATTTCAAAGGACCCCAATCAATCCACTTCCTTCATTGTCCCACCCTTGCAAAAACCTAGACAGAGAAGCCTGAGGCTTTGTAGTTTTTGAAGTGCTCTAATCTGGACAGATCTTACCATTGCTGTCATAATTGATTAAGCTGTTGCCAGCATCCCCTGCATCTCCTGAGAGCTGTCATGGTTCACATTCATCAGGGCATGCTCCAAAGTTCACACACTTCCACAAGGCACAGCTCAGTGAGGGTCGGACGTCATTAGAATAATAATACTTTGCACTTGCATCTCGCCTTTCATCACAGGCTCCCAAGGCACAGTGCAAATACTCAGAGTCCATTTCTGCTACCCATTGTCACACCCTGTTATACTGTACAGCAATCCTCACTCCTTCTAAAAAAGAGCCACAGAGCTATTTGCAGAGCAACATACACCAAGGGCAAGTAAACACCAAAGAAGTGTCATGATACTTTTGAGAGATAACTGTTACTCCTGTTCTGAACTGATGGGAAAACTGAATGGTTTGCACTGGTCTCTAAAGGGTGAGTGACAGTTGTCCCTGAGATGAGGCTTGCCAGTCTCCCACACTGGGTGCCTGCAAATATTGCCTTAGGCAGGATCAAAGTACACCCATGTAGGATTTTGTGAGCCCTAAATGTAGGCTTTATCTGCTTGCAGAGAGAGTGTGAAGGAGCCAGAAGGATGAGAATGGATGCATTGGGGAACATACTGCATTTGCAGGTGGGTTGGAGCATCTTCTTTCAGTCCTCTGTGTGATTTACCAAAGAGACTGTAGACGGCTCAGGGTAGAAGCTAACACAAAGCACAATGTTCCTTAATTCCTGCTCAGTGTCTAGTCATTACAGCTTCCCATCTTTTGCTAGCCCATGGATACACTAGCTATTTATGTATTGGCTGCGAAAAAGCACATATGAAATGTATTTTCACAAAAACCTAAAATTTGAATTTTCTATGTTCCAAACAAATAGGATACTCATCCAGCCTCAGTGTACAGACACGGATGTAGTGGATACATAATTTTTATAGGTGTATTTAATGTATCTCTTCCAATTTCTGGGATGTTTCTTTAGATAATAACTTTATACCCCTAGTTATCTGCTCTCCTCTTCTGACCAGACTTAAACAGAGAGAAGACAGTACATAAATAAAATAAAATATAAAATAATATAAAATAGCTCACCAAAGAAAGGGCAAGCTGACTTGGAACACCAGGAGCCATTTCTACTCCTACCAGCTGGAGTTTCTCCCACTTCTACAGCCATTAAAGTTATGAAATGTTTGGATGTTTCACTAATTCCATTAAGAACCAGAAAGGCTGTTCCCACCATGACCAGAAAATGGAACAGGAGCAATCACACGGGAAAATGCTCAACTTTCCAGACTCAGCAGTTTTATTAGTGCAAATAACCTCCAGATAGACAGCCACACATTTGCCTGCTTCCTTACTCTGAACCCTAACTCAGCCTGTGGTGGCTAAGCTTGTGTTACTAACCTTCTCCAGCTCATTTCACCTGTGAGAAGGAATGGCCCACCAATAAGGACTCTAACCCAGGAATCTGACACCTTTTTTTTTTCTCTCTCTCTTTTGTGGATTGCCTGGACAACTTTGAGCAAGTGTTAATTCTGTCTGTGTCCCAGTTCCCCAGCTGTGAAATGGAAATAATAGCACTTACAAGCTGCAAAATGACATTAAGGTTAATTTTGATGTATCTGGTATACAATGCTAATAAAAATCTTAAAACCACCATTTCTCAGGCTCCAACTCTAGCTTTGGTCTAGTTCTTTCCTAGGACTTCTCTAGCAGCAGCAAATATAGATGTGACATGCATGGGATTTTTTGTGGTGTTGTGCTTTTTCCTCGATCACTCAGCTCCTAGATTAATGTGATTCTTGATAATCTCACTGTTAGAAATAGAGTTGGGGTTTTGCTGAAACCAGTTGCATCGGTAAAGAGGAGGGGGGGAGGAGGGGATAGTTGAGTTTCTGGCAGTTGGGACTTGGGGTAGTTTGAACCTGTTTTCCCCGCCTTTTTTGGGGGGTGGGGGTTTTGGGCAGGCTGTGAGCTCCCTAGTACCAGCCAATGGGGATGGAAGCAGGGACCCCCAGGCCGGGATAGGGTATAAAAACCTCTGGTTCTTACTGGTCTGGGTCTGTCTCCTAGGCCAGAGGGGACACACCAATTCAGCTGAATTTGTTAAATAAAAAGTTTAGTTTTGCTTCGATGACTTTGTCCCCTTCTGAATTTTATTGGTAAATGTGAGCGTTTCTCACATCACTCTTCGTTAAACTGAAGCCTAAAGTTTCATAGTCAGGAGATTGGAGTGTAAGGGAGTGGCAAAGGAAAAAAATGAATGCCTAAAAGCATGAATGCAAAAGGGGAACACTTGGAACAGCCCAGCATTAGTTATTTTAAAGTATCAAAACTTCTAAGTTGATAGAGATTTTATTAAGGAGAAAAAAAAAATATTTGTAAATGCAGAGCTGACAGTATCACGGTTCATTTTTCCTGTTCTTTTCCCTTCAGGTGCTATTGCAGTACAGATCAGATCAGCACAATTCATTCCAGTGCATCAGTACAGGCACCTAAATTACAACCCCAGCATCACTCAGGTCTTTGAGAAAGTGAGACAGAGCTCACATTGAGTTTTGAAGCCAGCTCACACTATGGTAGTCTCACTAGCAATGTGATGAGTGTATTAGCATTTAGTAAAGGTATATAAAGCCATGGTCCCTGCCTCGAGGAGCTGACAATGTTGTAATACAGAGGGACGAGAACAGGAAGCCACATAAAAAGAATTAAGCAAACATGGTTATGTATTCCTGCAACCACATCAAGCCTGGTCAAAGGGAGGAAACTATTGTGTCCTTGAATGCAATTCACACTCATGAATCCAGCCCCTGGCAGTCACAGGGAGGGTCGGCACCAATCGTCATGGATTCCCAGCACCCTTTCCCAAGGGCCAGCCCACCTTCCTGCACTGTACTCCTTGGAATGCAGCAGAGAGGCATGCATAAGTTAGTTGTGAGCCACACATGTAATTAAATTACTGGCTGGTTCAGCTAGTGAAAGCAGGCACGAGCTACATACTATTTGCTAACATTTCCAAACCTTGTCATTAAAAATTCTTCACTGCAAACTGTGCCAAAACGGAGTAAGTAAAGTCTGTGGGTCCCAGGGCCCTGGTGCTCCCATCACAAGCCGCCTTCTTCCTACAGCAGGCATATTCCTGGCACAGCTACGCAGAGCTCAGCCTGTCCTAGACCCCTGTACCCCAGAACTGCCAAGGCCTTCCTGCTAACACTTCTACCCCAGGGCTGGGGTGAATTGTGTGTGGTCCCAGCCTGAAAGAAGGGACAGCTGTGTCTGGCCTGGGTCTCATCAGAGACGGGCTGCCTGTTCTTCCTAGGAAGCTGTAAAACTCCCAGGCAATCACACAAAGGAAAGAATATCTTCTTAAGAGCCAAGGAGGAAAGTCAGACATGCAGGACTGTGGAGGGACTTGCTCAAGGTCATGACGTAAGTCACTGCTGGAGCTGGACTGAGACCCAAGGACACCCAGTCCTTAGGCTGTACTGTGCTGCCTTTCCATAGATCAACTCAGACCAAGGCAAATCAGGATAATAAAATGATCAAATTAAGGAAGCTTTCTCTAATATTAGGGATAGCAGCACTTCTAGACGATGATACCGGTAGCAAGAACCTGTTCCTAAAGCTGTAGAAAAGGAGATTTGCCCTTGACTGCTTGGAGGAGTTTAACTATAACACCACTTCAGGTTGTTTGGGCATTCCAAGTCTGAAAGAGTGGATTTCCCACTTTAAGCCAACAAGTAGAGGCACAAGGACAATAGGACCTGATCTTATGTAGCAAAAGTGGTCACTATCTCTCAGGTATTTAGCATTCCTCTGCAGAATCCCATCAGGCTGCTGCTCAGAGCACTGCACATCCTGCTCTCCCTCTGTATACTTTATTGCTTTCTTAAAGGAAAAAGTAAATGGGCCAGATCTACTGCTGATGTAAATCAGCATCTCCCTCCTGAAGTCAATGAAGCTACACCAGCGGGCACTAGCTAAAGATCTGGCCCAGTAAGTTTAGTGCTGTGAGGTTATGAATCACTGTTATTATGTGGCACTGCATGTAATTGCCTGATCCCTTCTCCCCATCTCCCCAAGGGGTCCAGAGCAGCCCTCCTCATAATGCTGCCAGCAGCAGGGGGAGAGGAGAGTGTAATGTTCAATTATCTTTTGCATGTTTTTCCAATAGTAAATCACAGCAGGGGATGTGACCCCCTGCTAATTGGAAGTCATGTCCTGTGGGGTTCTCTTCTTTCCTTTTGCTCCAATGTGTATCTATTTGTCTTAAATACTGATAAATCGCACAAATGCAGAGAAGTGGTAGATTTTGTGTAGTTGTGGCTTTAATGAAGATTTCTCACACAGATGTATTTTTCCCTAATTTCAAAAATGTTCAATCATGTTTATGCCAGGTTTTAGCATTAGAGGCTAAACTTATGGAAATTCCTTCAGCCAAACCTGACTTAAATCAACTGAGCTGTTCCTGTGTTACAGGAGGATAATGTTTCTTTCACTACCATCTACCACAAGGTCTGAAATCCCTCCATGACTGCTTTGTGTTTCAGAAAGGGCAAAACCCAGAGATGGTAATGCAGTAGACAGGAAGTGTTTCTGTGCAGCTCATCAGCAAGCCAGTTTAGGTTTTCAAAGGGATTTAATCCTGATGAAATTCAACCCCATGGTCAATGAAGCACTTACATTCTTCCTGAAGCTCAGCAATAAGGCGTAGGCACTGAGGGCAGAGATGGACAGGCAGAGATTTCCTGAGGGGAATACACAGGCTGTGACACCCCACTGGCACTGAGGGGTGTCTACTGTCTACTCAGTATCTAGTGTCTACTGTCCGGGTGTGGAGCTGCTGTTTCAGGCGCTGTGCAGCGAGACCACTGCTCTCCTCATGCTCCCCTCACCCTCTGGGTCTGTTACCCAGACTTTTATAGCCTTGTAAACCCATGGGGCACAAGTACCTGGCTAACCTGCTCTTCATGAAGTCCCCAGCATGGGGTGGCTGCTCTGGGAAGAGGACTGGACCATAACCCAGCATGACCTCCCAGCAGCATTACCACAACCTCTTCCTCCACCCTGTTCTGACATATCAGATATGCTCTCATCCCATAAACCAACCCAGCCCTGTCTCACGCATGGAAAGATGATACGTGAGAAGCCTGTTACATCACAGTGCTGTGAGACACATTTACGCACCTTTGAAATGTACCCAGCACCTATTGCATCATGAGAGATGTACCAAGAACATGATTAGAGAAGGATAAAAGCTGTTTCTTTAATAACACATTAGCCAATGTGTTTAATGAATGCATTTTAAATGCCAACTGCAGAGAGAACAAGGAGTATTTCAACACACAGTCGCTGATCAAGGGAAACCTCAGGAGGAAGTCTAAAGGGAGCAAATGAACTTGGCAAACTGGAGAATCCAGCCCACAGAGAATTCAGTGGGAATTAGGGCCCTAATTCAGCAAGGTATTTAAAGACAGATTTTTTAAGGTATTTAATGGGTTAAACATTTAAATACCTTTAAAAATCTCATCCACATGTAATGATCTCTGTGTTCAGATCCATTCATGTTCATTTCAGCAAAGTAAGCAGTACTTTAAAGTTCTGTTGAATCAGGACTGAAATCAAATTCAACAGGCTAATCCAGAAATTATCTAAATCCTATCCAAGCTACTAAAGGAAGATTCCTCCTTCCATTTTCTGGTTCTGGAACCCTCCTGTGAAATCACTTCCCAATATTTTATTAAATTCAGTGGGTTAGATTTAAAAAAAAATTCCATATCTAAGTAATCATTTGGTGTCAAATTCTGTCAGGCCTTCTGAGAAGACCAGAGGTTTGAATTTTAAAGAACAGAATCAATAATCAACTACTGTACAATAATTTGGAGATTTGCAACACAGAAGTATGCACAACACATAGAAATTATATTCTATAAACATCTCTTCTCCCATTTTATATCTAATTAGGAATACAAGTCACAGTTATCTCTCAACACTAACCTGGAGGGAATCTTAGAGGAGGAGAAAGTGAGAGGAAGCTCAAGTACCATGGGGATGGCCACTCTGTAAGAGCACAAATCAAACCTTAATGAGTCCTACCCTCAGCAAGTGAAAGTGGCAGAGAATTAGAGCAAGTCAGAGGTTTAAGTCTCTGCACCAGAATTCCACCACTCCAACTGGCTGATCATAAAAACAGTTTGCAAACACATTTTAAGAGGGAGCGAAAGGGATTGATAACGTGAAGAGACCCTTGACACTTTCTTGTTCCTTCACCCCTGCTGTGCAAGCGAAAGCGATCTTGACGAGATCTTGAGAGTGAGAAGATCAGATAGTGGTGATACCACTTTAAAGTGTCTCCAGATAAGTGGCTGACACCCCATGCTGCAGTGAAAACCTGATAAGCATTGAGTACTAGGCAAAGCTTCAAATGAGTTTGAAGTGCAATGAGCTTCTTTTCACCCCAAGGAGTCTCTGACCACATCTCCAGAGCATGAAGTGCCCTGACTGCTGGTCGTGCTGCACAAGCACGTGGCTTTATCAGGTCTTTAATCCACTCTCATCAGAAAGTGTGCACACGTAGGCAGCTGCTGCAGCAAGAAGGTGTGATGGTGTGATGGCATCCTGTCCCCTGACACCTCTATATCATCAAGGAGCAACAAGCTCTACCGTTGCCCTGCTACCCCTCCTTACAACTCCCACCATGCACAGGCAAGTGTTACCTTCAGAGCTGAGAGCATCTTTTCGATAAGGGCAATACAGGAAATGTTTTGGTCTGTTCTGCAAAAATAACCACTTTACAAAGAAGGGCCACCTCATCTTTGTCAATAGCCCCAAAGGTGCTACTCTCAGTATGCAAAAGTGTAAGAAATTGAACTACACGTCTTTTACTCACTTTACTATCATGGGGAAGGTTTGGGAAGGATGGGTGTTTGAAGGGATTAGTAGTTCTTTCAAAAAGTCATTTTAATCTACAGTTTTTATCGCCTAGGGCAAATCACCATATGCTTTGGGCCCAACCTGAGCTACAAAGATCAAATACAGCTGTTTGATTAGATGTGTGAAGGCATCATGTTCCTGAACAAAATTGCACTGCTAAAACTAACCTGCACTGGTGTGAATTATGCTGACCCGATCCACTCATGATGTAGCAGAAGGGCTGTTGATGGGATTCTGCTGCCACGAGCTTCTCAGGGAGAGTGAGTGATGTCAGTGGTATAACTGGTATTACAAAACATTTTAGACTGAGGTGGGATCCTTGGCTCACAAAAACAGCAACACCACAACATACAGTGGAAATATCATTGTCTTTACCAAAAAAAAGTATTCCTGGCTAGCAGCTCGGACTAATTCCCTTCAGGAAAATCACCCACAGTTGCTGTTGCAATGTAGTAGGCTGTCGGGGAGGAGAAATTGGACATGGGATGCTCTGCTGCAGGACCAGTTATGTCCTCATGGGCAGGACTTCTGTATCATGAAGAAGGTAATTATTTACAGCTACTTTGAAAATGTATCTTGGGTAGGAAAACTTTGCTCTTGCTGTCTACCCTTTCTCACCAGCCAAGCAAAATCAGGCTGGCATCACCTGAGTTTTTTATCCTATTCTCGTCATACTCTCAACCACCACGGCAAAGGTTTGGGTTGGCCTCATTCCACATTCATATGGGGAATTCTGTGGATGTCAATACACAAGCATAGTTTTTAATGTAAATTTTACTGTACAGGAAGTGAAATATGATTTTTGTCCACACAATATTTTCTGTCTCAAGAGATATTCTGTGGCTTAACTCCACTGTCCTGTGCATTGACAAGAAACCCCAAGCAGCCAAGACTGCCAGTGACCTCCCTGCCCTATTCAGACATGCTGTGTGCAGCATGGTGTGGACTGCCTGCAGGTAGTCCTTTTCTCATCTGGATTGGGTCTGCTGATTGCCCTTGCTCAAGAACTGCAAGTTCTTGACCATCCCTCAGCTCCACTACTGCAACAGAACCTGTTGGTTCTTCCTCCTCCAATTCAGAATCAGCAGCAGGTCTGTTTCAAAACAAGTACTTGGATTGTTTTGAGTAACCTGGGACAAACTAGGCAGCATCTTTCCTACAGATCCCTCCACCAGCAGTCCTTGCTGAAGGCTGTCTTTGGCCGAGGGTTAATGACAAACAGGCAGAGGACATTAATGAGTTAAACCACAGATTTGCAGCCAGCAGCAGCTGTAGCTGGAAGGATGCTGGCAGCTCACTTCTGTGCTCAGCAGCAACATGGAAACTCTGTGGAAACCCATTAAAGAAGTAGTTTGCCCTGGTCTTCGGTGATCAGCATCAGAGGTCTCCCTGTCTCCTGGACTGCCCACTGAGACTGTGTTCAAATGGGTATGCACAAGAGCAGAAGTGTTAATAGCTTGTTAGAGTCCAGTGGTACAGTTACAGTGGGCTAAGACCTAATAAAAACCTGGAGAAATCTCAAAGTTTAGGGGAAACAATTGCAATGTTCCATTTCAGATGGGAAGTAGAAACACACATATAAAAATAAAAATCTGTTCGGCATGAAAACAGTGGGGGGAAAAAGAGAAAACACCGAAATAAGCAAACGTTTGCTTATTTATGAGGATTCTAATGCTTCTTCATGTGGAAATTCTAACATATTTGAAGGCCTGTGCAAGTACAGACTTCCAGAGTTGAAGAACAGTGGCTGCTGTCTTTTGAGAGCCTGGAAGTATCCATGCCCCAGCTTAAACTGAAGTGGTCAGATTTCCCAAACTACCAAGAGCGTAGTGATGGGATGAACAGGGGCTCCACAGCCAGGTGCCACACCCGCTCCATTTCAATGACTCTGTGGTGACATGGTGTCAAAGACTCTGTAAGTTCTAGAAACCACAGCCCTTCAGACTACCTGACTGAGAGAAGTGTTCTAGGTCTGTAACTTCTGGAAGCTTGGGATCCCTGATATAGTTCATCAAGCCAAGAGAAGAGACTAGACAGGTTTTGACAGAAGTTTCCTCTGTCAAATCCTGTGAAGTGAATATGTATATACCCCTTGCTGTTTTTCCTATGTTTCTTCCCGAGGAGCCTGTGAAGGCCTGGAAGAAGCAAAGAGTCCCACATTGCAAACTTCTATGCACCTTGGTGAGCCAAAGGAAAACACAGAGTCAAGTGCTGGGAACACCAGAGTCAACCCTTGCCTCCGCTGTTGACTGTGGCCTTGGGCAGGTAATATCATTGCTTAAGTTTTGAAAAACGTCAGAATGTCTGGGTTACCATTTCTGAAGAATCTGGGTGATATAAAGTACCATGTAAAAAGTTACTCCCACAATTTAAGCTTTACAAAGCTGGGGTTATAGCTAATTGATTGCTGCCAACTTTGTTTTTTAAGTGGGTTTTCATGTGTATATTTTGCTACAGAAGTATTTCTTTACAGAAATATTCTATTTCTTCTGTGTGTAACTTAGAACTGCCAGGTTCAATTTTGTGTGTTGGACTGAAATTAAGAGTACGTTGTATGTGTCCTGTGAATCTTAAAAGAAATCTTTACAACTGCCCATTGAGACAGCATATGAAATTACATACACAGGATTGGGAATTTCTCCTGGTTTTCCATTGAGAAAGTGCGAGGAAAATACCCATTTTCCTCTGGTGAGTGTTTAATATTTGTGCAAATATTCATTGGGATTCCTGTGAATGGAAAACATGCTGCTGTGAAAAAGAAAAACAAACAAAAAAACCAAAAAAACAACAACAACAAAAATCCAAACATACACTACCCGACACATAAAAGAAAGAAGAAGAACTTTGATTTTTGTCAAAGCATCTCACATTTCTGGTGCTTTCCAGCAGCACATATTTGATGAAATAACTCAGCAAATGAGAATGAAGAGACAAATTCAATAAAGCAAAGAGTTCACAAAAATGTGTTGCAATGGAACAGGCCTGCAGGAAGAATTAAGAAACAGAGTCACTAGTATGGGCCTAAAGGTTCATAAATAACTACTAATTTCAGTTTATTAAGAGAAGATGCCTGAAAAGGCCTTTGCTTCCAGAAAGCAGTAAGTTGTAAAGGATTTCTGGAAGATGAGCCACTTACAAAGATCAGCATGCAGGGGCTCAAAAGTTAAATTCAAGACCATGGGAATTTTTTGTGTAAATAATTTTGAGGACCTAAGTATTATTTGCTCCAGATCTCAGTGTCCCAATACTTTTGAGACATAACATAGACCTACTTCTCATAGAAAAATCTTATGATTTCCAGGGGGCTCTGGATACGTCCTGACACTCCTGCCATTGAAACAGGTCCCCGGGAGTAGATGTATGTCCTCTTCAATACTGACACCCTTTAAAAACCAATTCAAGCTGTGCAGCAGTGAATAAAAATTCCTGGTTAATGAAACTCAGCAGATATTTGTTATTTTTTCCGCTTCAGGATTTAATGATTTCTTTGCCAGATGACTGCTTTAACAGCTATGAATTGCATTTTTTCTGTCAAGTTCTCAAGCAGCTGAGCATGCATTTCACTTGCATTCACAATGAATAAAGAAATAGGAAACAAGTATTTTCAATGCTTCTGTGTTTAAAATCCTTAGCAACACTAGGACACTTGTTTCTGACCAAACCTCCTCTTGGTTACGGGTTGTACTAGACTTAACACCTAATATCTATATTGTGTGCATCAGGGCTACACTTGTCAAGCACACATTTACCACACTAAGGCTGCCTAAAGGTAGTGGAAAGGCTGGCCATGGTCCCATATCAGGCCTTCCTGTTGGTGAGCAACAGTCCTGGAATCCAGTCAGTGGAAGGACTAATTTGTGTGTAGTTTTCAAGTTTTTAGGTCTCATTTATTCCTCTAGCATCCCCTCCTCATCACTGTGGTTGCAAAGGGACAGCGTTTCTTGCAGCTTCCACCACAGATGTGTATGAGAAACAGAACATGCTTCCTTCCCTTATTTTAGTGTTTTGGCATAATTTCCAGGTTTTTGGTCCTTTTTGGCATTGTTTGTTTCTTGTATCATGTTGCAGGTACAATGAAGCAGCAAATTTGAGAGGTAGGGAACAGTAAGATAACATCACATTACACTTACACCAGTGTCAGGGTGGGCAGTCACCAAAAGATGAATACGCCTGTCCATTTCCCACCCCCAGGCACTCCTTCTATCAGATCTAACAATCACCTTGAACATATGGATCTGTTTGTTAAACCAGCAGAAAACAATTTATTTTTTTCTTGTGTGGGGTTGGTTTCCAGTCAAGTCACTGCATATTCACATGATCTGCAGACACTATGTGATGGAGATACAGGAATATGTGAGTAGGGGCAGAAAAGGGAAAGTAGGTTACATCAGGTTAAACTGAAGACAAAACTGTACTCCAAATTCCCCAGTGAAACATCTAAAATTACCAACGCAGTTATCAGAAGTCTGAATGGAATGCTGAATAACTTAAGAATCCATGAAGACTTTCCAACATAACAAGAGAGGAATTGAGGAACTTTAGCTAGAAGTTTCAGACTCTATATCAGATCAGAATATTCAACAGTGAAATTGGTGTTTAGTGGTTTATCTTAACATAAAAAAGACCATTTAAATCCAAGCATAATACTAATCCACCTGCAGTATATTAATATTTAAAGACTGAGATGGTCTTTAAATGGAGAGCTAGGATGTTTTAGCAGAAATAGTCCTTGTAAGTTACCCTAGCTTTAGGATTTGTTTTTCATTAAACTTGTAAAGTTAATGTTTGATGAGTCTATGATACTGTAATAAAGTAAGTACTGCTTTTACAAGTTACATGAAATGTACCAAATGTTACACAGGATATCTAGCCTAGTTCCTGCAGCACATATAATTTGGATGATTTACAGATTTCAAAGAAAACTAATATTTGTGTTTGAGTTAGAGGAAAATGTTAACAGAAATCTCTAAATACTGTTATTAGAGGTCTTGCTTTTCAGTATATGATAACAAATTGTTAAAATGGCCATATATGAGGGTTGAAATGAAGAGTAACAAGGGGTGTTTATCTTGTAACTGGTATTTTGTTCTACCTGAGCAAGCAATATTTCTACAATCATCTCAACACCTTACACAGAATTGCAGAAAACCAAACCTTTACTAAAGAATGTGCATTTCAATGGCCTAGATTTGCCTTCATTTTTATTAACAATATGCAGTATAAAGTAGAACGTGAAAAGTACTTTAGTAGTATATACATTACTGATAACTGACAGAATATAGGGTCCAGTCATCATTTCCAATTTCAAAAAGTAATTTGATAACATCAGTTCAGAAAATGACTGTGAGGATAATGTATTTTATCAACTAGATCTGTCAGAAATATGGTTGTAACACACATAGAGAGTCTGAACTAATTTTAGAAATTAGTTCAGATATTGGTATTGAAGCTTGTGATTCAAACTCCTGCCTGTGCCTAGGCTAGACAGCTCGAGTGTCTCTGCAGATGCCCACACCTGCACTCTAGACTAAGCCAGAGTGACTTTTGAAGCTAAGGTTAGGAAGACATTCAGAAACATGACCTCAACTTAACAGTAAACCCTGTAGATATTGAATTCAATGGGATGGAAGCAAAAGTGCAATAAAGATGTGTTTTTCAGAACTACAGCCCATAAGAACTAGAACTATTAAATGTTCTGCAGACAACCAGAAGACTGTCAATATTCTGGGAACTAACCCCTTGATTGAGGGGTCTATCTGCTTTTGTGACTCCATGGCCAAAGAACATCCAGTCACATACTGAATTTTTGAGTTCTGTATCTGACAGAAGGGAAGAATATTGCCCCAAATGTTTGTGTTGCAAAACCACTTGCCCTTTCCCAGACTCACATGCTGATGTGAGACATAAACTCACCAGGCTTATGCCATTAGTCAGATAGGACCTTGATGTCTGAACCAAGTGTTCCCTTACTGAAAACTGGGCCACTCTTGCTGAATCTGAGAGATAAAATATTTATGAAAGGTGTGAGGAGCTCATTTGTTAAGATATGACTGGTGTTAGCAGAGTGGCTCTGACTGACATGAGTAATTAATTAAAAATACACTGAACTGCCTCACACAGACAGAATACAGATTGGAGGGGGAGGTCCCGGCTAAATCCATGTTTCTGCTACCAGCAGATGGTACTGGAATCCTGTTGAAGGAAGACCTCATTCCATCCCCACTAATTTACACCTTTGTGGCTCTGGTCTAAAAAGCAAAGAACTGTCACAGTACGAAAAAAAAACGAAAACATTCTTCCTTTGGCAACAGACTCATGACAAAATGCTGGTTCAGCAGAGTAGGAGAAGAAACAGAGGACCTGACCAGTGCTGCAGTACTCCCTCCTGGTTTTCCAGTAAAAGTTTCCACGCAGGAAACCAGTCTCCACATTGACCAGTGGTTTCATTTAGCAGAATTACACATGTGCAAAAGATGAAACATTTATCAAAGCTTCTAAAATCTTAGCACTGGTATAACCTTTATTCAGTAAGTGAACCAAAGGAATGCAGAGATGAAGAAATTTGTCTGGGGGAAATGAGAATTTGGCAGCAGTGCTAACGTGTAAGCAAAGTCTACACAAGACACCTGCACTGCTCCATTCTAGCTAACAATGTCAATTCTTTGTTACCAGCCCCATGTTCCACATCAGCATGAACATCCTTCTCTGCCTCAACCTCCCCATTTCCTTTCTTTCCCCTTCTTACAGGAGAAGTTGTACAAGGAGCAGCTGAGGGCACTTGGCTCTGAAGAAGAGGAGACTGAGGGGAGACCTCATTGCAGTCTACAGCTTCCTTATGAGAGGAAGTGGAGAGGCAGACAGTGATCTCTTCTCTGCGGTGGCCAGTGGCAGGACTGGAGGGAACGGCCTGAAGTTGTGTCAGAGGAAGTTTGGGTTGGATGTTGGGAAAAAGTTCTTCATCCAGAGGGTGGTCAGGCACTGGAACAGGCTTGCCAGGGAAGTGGTCAAAGCACCAAGCCTGACAGAGCTCAAGAAGCATTTGAACAATGCTCTCGAGCACATGGTGTGTCTCTTGGGGATAGTCTTGTGCAGGGCCAGGAGTTGGACTCAATGATCATTGTGAGTCCTTTCCAACTCAGAACATTCTATGATTTTGACAAAGTTTATTTCTTTGGGGAGAGCAAAAGCATGTTTTGAAGCCTAACTGTACCTCCAGTGGGAGAAAATACTACTGCATTCAGTCCAAAAGTCCTGTCTACATTATAGGGATGTTTTGGTGTGAATCTCAATAAGTATTTATAATCTTGCCTGCTCATAGGCATAACTGTCAGCAAATTCTGAGTATTTAGTCTTACGGGCTTTAACTTATCAACACATAAAGCTGAAATTATAATCTTTTCCTTCCTCACTTATTCCTTAGTGTGATATTATTAATTATGTAGCACCAAAGACTCACTGGGAAATTTTCAGGCAACATCTATTTCAATAAGTTAAATAAAGCCAGGGTCATTCTGAGGCAAGAGAGCTTGATTATCACCACTGTTTATGGTCCCTGGCCCAGTTAGGTCTGTGCCAGGTAGTATTCCCTGAAAAAAATCCCCAGGCCCAATTTAGAAGCTTGCATGGACCAAAGACCATGTCCAGAGGGCAGTTTGGGTGCAGCCAACCCCTCTGGTACAATAAAACAGATTAGTTGTAGGAGATGGGGCAGGTGGTCCCAGTCTCAGAGAATGGTGCTGGGTACAATTTCTTCCCTGGATGTATATTCAAGCTATGAGTGAGGGAAGAACAAAGCAATGTGTTAGTGGCGTTAAAACCATGTTTATCATTGCTGTAGTCAGACACATAAATAAACACACAGGATGTTACTGTCATTAAGTATCCTTATGCCAGATCTCTGTGGGTATGTCTGCACCAAGTAAAAAAGGCCAGGGCCTGTCCCTGGATAGGATGGCTGATGCCCAGACAGACAGGCTACCCCAACCCTCCTTGGTCAGGCTGCCACTGCAGAGCCATTAGCCCAGGCTGCCCCCAAATCACACCAGAAAACTTCACAGGAGAACTATCCATGGGTGATTGTGTGAGTGAGCTTTATCCCATGTCCTGACCCTTCATATTGGCAGCTCATATGTAGCTCTGTGCTCTGGAACCCTCTATAAATATAGACAGTATAACAGGACAAGCACTTTTACTGAACAGTTGTAGCACACTATACTTCGTTCCCTAATTTTTTTACCCTCCAGCCATGGCATCACTGCAGTGACATGCCATGAGGTCGTTGCATCTTCACCTCATTATGAGACACCCTAGCCAGTGAATGATGCAGGTGAAAACAGGCCAGGGCTCCAGAAGGAAAATCCCTTTTGTGGGAAGCAGGAGGCAGAGGTCCCCAGCCACAGACTGGGTTTGTGTTGATTCAGCACTATGAAAACTCTTTCTGTCCTCGTTCAAGAGATGCAGAAATTTTTTTGAACATCTTTATATGCGGAGCTGGAAAATAGGTCAGGTAGAATAAGTGTGACAAGACAGGCCACTCACAGGGAGGTGGAAAGTTCAGCTATTATAAGTACAGTTGTGACAAGTTTAGATTTGGCATTTGCTGATCAGGATCTCTCAAACCTCTATTAACTTCAACCTTCTCCTGAAAGGACAGTGTGCTTCTGTTTGTCCTTAAAACATTTTGTGAAGTTAATGGTAGAAAATAACGGATTTATTTTAGGGGCTGAATATTCCATTAAATAAGCAATTCAAAGGTACTTAGTGCAGCATAATATGGTAGTTTCAGAAATTACATTTAACGTTACACAGTCAGTTTTAGGGCATTTCATTCTTAACTACAATGTGTTAATGAGAAAGATCTGATTAACAATAAAGTTAACAACTGTGTGTGACATGATCCATGCCTATTAAGACTTATTAATGTAATGGAACGGAACATTTTCAAATCATAACATTATTTATTATGCACAAACTTCTTAATTTTGTACAGAATTGAGCAATACTGGTGTTAGTTATTTTAGTTATAAAACAGCCCTCAACTTTCAGAGACATGTCAAAAAGTAATTTTAACAAGTCCATAATTTTAACAGTGTCTTGTCTCCTTAATATTCATACCAGTAAAGCTGGATATCTTGTATAATCTAAATATCTACAGAAGCCAATTAAAACTCCAAATTTCAACAACAGCAGTTACAAGCCCGATCACTTGCAAACTAACAGGTGGTAACGTAGAGTTCATATACTTCTGCACTATTCTTATCAGATCGTGTCACATGATCATTTATTGCCCATCTCATCAATCAACTCCAATGACGCAGAACCAGTTTGATATTGCTGGTGTATTACAGAAGTTTGTATCATCTTTGTCATCAAGACTAACAATAGGAGAAATACACTAACACAGGATTTTGGAGATGTCAATTCCAGTCCCGCCTGGGTCACATGAATCCTAGAGCATCTGTATTTAAAGATTCCAGAAACATTATTGTACCTTTTCCCATTGGAATGTGCAGGAAGAAAAAAAAGTGATGTTCCTCGGTGCTCAGGTACACCAGTGATGAGGGTCACATCAGCACCTCCAGTGCTTTAGTATTTTCTATTGTCAGCACCACAAGACCCCACTCAACATGCACACATTTAAGATTTACACTAATGTTAACAAAGGTGTTTGTCTTGAAAGCTCAAAGGACTTTTTACAAGGATATGTAGTGATAGGACAAGGGGGAATGGATTTGAACTGTAAAAAGGATTGATTCAGAATAGACATTAGGAAGAAATTCTTCACCGTGAGGGTGGTCAGACACTAGCATAGGTTGCCCAGAGATGTTGTGGATGCCCCATTCCTGGAAGTGTTCAAGGCCAGGTTGGATGGAGCTTTGAGCAACCTGGTCTAGTGGAAGGAGTCCTTGCCCATGGCAAGGTAGGTGGAAGTAGAAGATACTAAAGGTCCTTTCTAACCCAAACTAGTCTATAATTCTATGATCTAGGAGGTTTGGTTGGCCTCAAAGTAATCTGAGAATTCATTTGAAATGCAGTAATTTCTATATTTTATGTACTAGAAGTCTACTAATTCCTGCCAATATTTTTTTTTTTTCTTTTTCACAAAAATGCCAAAAGCCTGGTGTGTTTAAAGAAGAGTCACTCCACATGCTCAGAGGTTTTCACCATAAACATACGGACTCCCTGCTAGTGCCTCAATATCATAGAAAACCCCTCTCTGACGTTCTACTTCTAGCTCCAGCTTACATAATACCCCTTCCTTCTCTGAAGCACAAAAGCATCCTAGGACCAGCACAAAGTTTTTTGTGGTTGTGCCCAATTGAGTCTAAGCTTCAGAGATCAAAACCAAACTTTCAATCTAACTTGCACATCTACTGGCATTTTGCTGTGACTCTCAGAGTCCTGAGACTCTCTTGGGAATAGAATTTTTGTACAAAAATCACCACATGTGTGTTGCTTACACAGGAAACACAGATGTATGACAAACTGTGCAGTTAATAAATTTAAGAAGGGTTTTTAGAATTATTTGGGCATTACTTCACAGTTTTTTTAATCTAGGGAAGTAATTGATAGCAGGGTAAAGTGGGTGTAAAACACTTTTCAAATTAGAAAGGCTACATTTTACACTTCACAGTCACTCTGTTCCACTTTATATTCTTTACATTTTATAGTGTACGTTAATAATAAAAATCATAAATTCCGAGTTACAAGGAAAATAGGACCCATCTCTCCTACAGCCATGAAGACTTCTGTGAGATACTGTAACTTCTGGAGTTTCCTAGCTTTTCAATGCTCCACCTCACATGCATCAGACTGTGCAAATGCTGGGGGATTTTAAGGGTGACAGGAGATGAGTGGGTTCTGGTTTTGTTTTGGTCTTTCTTTTTGAGGTCGGGATTTGTTAATTCTTGTTTTGCGTATAAATTCTTAGGTATTTTTAAGTACAAAATAAGGAAACAAGAAAATCTGGTACAGTGTCTAAATTTTACCAATTCCCACACTTTCAAAAATCTTTTTCCCATGCAAACTCTGTGGGTAAATTTCTCCCTGTGGATCTTCTCAGCTCTTACCGGACATTCTTCAGACACAGACAGTTTTACCTTCCCTTAAATGTACTTGTACCTCACAGCTTATAATCTTATTTCACTTTCCCAGAGTTTGATTCCTCTGTGAAATGATCCACACACCCATAAGTCATGCAGACCAGTCACTGTGCATATATTACATGTTCAGAGGAGGTCTTATAGGAAATCCTGATAAAGCCCACATTATATCAATGTGGACCATGCATTAACCCAGTGTGGCATCACATGCACAAGCCCGTATGTATCCATTCAAGCATGGGTTTAAGCACCGTGCAATATCTGGTCCTCTCCCAGCAAAATGTAAAATCTGCTTATTTCTGTGCACTGTCACTTAATGGCCATTTGGTCACTTCTCATTTCTTCGGGGGGCAGTTGTCAAATGGGCCATGCTTGGACAAGAATGAAATCAAGGGAAAGTCAAGCCAAAGTGAAGGTCCAAAATGAGACCTCAGAGGGTCTGCAGTTAGTTCCTGGCTCACACAATTTGGTATCTAATGGCTGGAATGATTTTTTTAAAAAGCCTACCATTCCTCACTGTGTCCACAGTATGAGAGGAAAAACTGCACAGACACCAGAAAGGATAGAGACACCATGCAATATTTACTGATTTATAGAAAAAAATCAGTTCCCAAGACATTTTAGGCTTGGGACAGAAGACATTTGCAAGCAGATTCACAGGCATTAAGGCATTTACATTTAACCCATTCCTGGGCTGCTGAGGCCAGCACAGAGTTGTGGATATCCAAGTGGATATGCTGTCTTGATCTTTACACATTCCCTTCTCACCCCAAGGGCAAACACTTCCACAGCCATATGACTGTAGCTTTCCAAAGTAAGTGTACGACTGGGGGGATGCAAACTATTTTGATGAGAAAAGAGGAGACATCATGGGCAGTGTCAGGCACACCCAGCAGCAGGAGTTTGGAAATCTCTGACTTGTAATATTGGCACTAAGCTCAAATTCTGGGCAAGATCATTTCCCAGCCCAGGAAGTCTGGTGTCCAGAGAGGGATGTCCTAGACAGCTGCATGCTCATGAACAGAAGCAAGCCTTTCTGAAGCATCTCTGAAGAGGGTCTTCTCTTCAGCAGCTGTTTGTATCCCTTCTTTCAAGTAAAGGTGTAGGTTGTGTGTTGGTTTGGGGTTTTTTGATTTTTTTTTTGGTGGGGTTTTTTTGGGTTGGTTGATTTTTTGTTTGGTTGGGGGTGTTGTGCCTTTTTTTTTCTTTTTGGGGGGAGGGCACTGACAGCATATGATTTCATTAGACATGTGAGTAAAACTGTGAGTTTTGTGTCTTCCTCCTGTGAACTCCCCTCCCACTTACCCCATTGCTTCCGAGAAAAAGAAGCTGAAAATGGCTGCTCAAGATATTTCTTTCTGTTGAACTGAAAACGAGAGAAAAGCTGAGAATTTTTGAGCACAGCTGTACTTTCCTGATCAATAAGAGCTGATTGGGAGACCAAAATGCTCTGCACACAGCTATAGCCTTGCATTTCCTGTCACTGCCCGAGGTGAAACCTTCCATTGCCTGCTGCGATGATTCATTTCCAAAACTTCAGTTAAATTATGACAACGGCAGGTGACCTCTGATTTTCACCCGTGTCTTTTCCCCACCCTTGCTTTCTTTTATTGTTTTTCAATTAAAATGTGACTCACTGTGATGGAATTTTTTCAGAGTCCATCAACCCCAATCCTCTTCCTCCCCAAACCCTGCTCCTAATACATCTGTCACAAAATTTTGTTTTAAGCCTTGATATTTGGTGCTGTCATTTTGTTGGATGTGTCTACAGCTCCAAAAACTGAATTCAGAAGGGCTCTGCTGTGCCAGGTGCTACACAAATGTAATGAGACCAGTCCCCAGGAGCTACTTTTTAAAAGTCCTTTCACTTCTTTAATGATAGATGATCTCTGTGTGTTTTCTTCTGTTTCTTTTGCTGGTGCTCTGTTGAAAGCAGTAGCCTGGCTGCAAACTGACATTTTGCTACCAT
The DNA here is from genome assembly GCA_035222235.1 of Margarornis squamiger. NCBI lineage: Eukaryota > Metazoa > Chordata > Aves > Passeriformes > Furnariidae > Margarornis > Margarornis squamiger. Next base: position 141,134,440 of record JAWWTY010000077.1, on the reverse strand, counting down.
TGCAGCAAATTGGATTGTCTTACTGGAGATGGCAGAACTGCTCTGGGTTTCTGCTTTGGGTACCTGACAGCAGGACATGCTCCCATCTTTCACTCACTAAAAATCAGTCATAATGAAATAGAATGATAGATGCAATAGAAAAATCTTTTGAGGTTAGAGATACAGTAAACCTTCCTTCGTTCCTTTTTGATTCTGTGCAATCCTACCTGTTTTAAGAGATTTTAATTACTAATTAACTATGCTGTGCATTTGCTTCATTATATTTATCCCTGCTTTCTGCTGGGATTTCAGCATCTGTTAGGGAGGAAACCTTGGAAGAAAGCCAAAAAAATGGCTAGAGGTGTCAGTGATGCTCTTTTCAAGTCAGAACTAGAACCAGGGACACCATTTGATGGTAGTTAGCCCACTGTGTTACTGCCTTGGATCACATCCTGGGAATGTGACACACCGTGTGCTCATCAGAGCTTGGAAATCCTAACAACAACTGTAGCACATTAAGCAAAATTCAACAGACTAAGTGAAAATGAATTTTTTTAAAGCACTACCTTATAAATCACCCTCTCTGATTAAGAGAAGAACCCTTAACTTGAGCACCCTTGGGTGAACTCATCCTCATAAGTAAAGCCTCCCACTTTCCCCATGAAAAATTATCTCCACTTCAAGAGATAATAGGCAACAGCCTAGCCTACAGGCAACCACATGCTGGTGGTGGAGTTAATGGATGCAAATGGCTCCAGGGTGTTTTGCAGAGCATCTCCAGAGGATCTTCATTGTCTTCACCATCCACACTTTGCACAGCTTTTAAAGAAATAGATTACTTTCACAAGGCCTTCCCTCAGAAGGAGAGTATGAACAAGGATGAGAAACTCATTGCTAAACTCTAACTCAGTATTTGAAAGATGAAGTTAGGTGTCATTATTGTTAGTCTCTTACACGTTTTAGTCAAGCTCTAATAATAGGTTTTCCCACATAAAAGGTTAAATGCTCCTGTGTGTCAGAGCTTATATTTTCACTTCAGAGTTAACTCAGGTGAAGCTGTTGTCTCTTTCTCCTTCACAAAGAAACCCCAAATCTGGGGGTGTGTTTTTCATTCAGTGTTTTTCACTACCAATTGATACTCAGGATCTCTTTTTGCAAGGGCTGGCCTCCTCAGTGCTAAAGATACAGCCACAGCATTTGAACGTTGAGTTCCCCAGTGTTTTTCCACACCTCTCAGATCCCAGAAATTCACTCATGTTTACATACACTCATCTGGGTGAGGGTATGTCTACACCATCATCTCACTCCACAACTCATGCCTGCTCTGGATTCAATGATCCTCTGTATTGCACAAACATTAATTCACTCTCATGCTATTTTTGGAAAGTACTAGGTAGGTCCTTTGAAAGGAAAATTAAAGCTTTATGTCTTATCTATTCTACTCTGGGAATATCTTCCAGCAGGCAGTATGGATGACAATGCACCAGGATTGCTTTCTTCTGCTCTTCGGAGTCCCCCAGCAACATCTTTACAGGCTTTGCAAACTCAGAAACTCCAGACTTGTCATGTCTTACATACAAGACCAAAATCTAGAATCTCAGATTCATTCCATGAACAGACCAAGCAGCAGGACTGCAGCACAGAAGGGACCCAAAATGATAGCTATGTCTTAGGGGAAGAAGGACCAGAAGAAGTACACAGGGTCAAGCCTGGGATGGAGAGAGCTACCCTGTCAGGGCTGCCAGCCTGCCTACTGTGGATGCAACTACTAGTGGATGCATTCAGCAGGTTATTTGTAGCCAAAGAACACCATTTAATGCAGTAAAAACAATTATGGGATATTACTTTCATGGATTCAGAAGTGCATACAAGTGTATACAATCCCTTTGTGGAAATAACAAGTACGGAATATGGCCACAGTTTGCTAAATGGGGTTTAGATCCACATGGAATTCAGCCACATTTTTACAGTGAAGACTTTTCTGTGTAATTGATAGTGGTTCTTTCAATGGATTCCCACATTGGAAATTTATTGGAACATAAGTAAAAATATGACAGATTCCTTAGATGATGATTTTTCTGAGGGGAAACACTACTGGTACTTCCTCATGAATCAGATTTTTTTGTGATTCTGTTCTTCAGCCGTGAAGTTTTTTTCTAGTGCTTTATATGGACTATCAGCTTTGGAGACAAGAGAAGCCAGAGAGATCTCTTACACAGATAACTGACCCTAGTCTTTTTTTTGAATGTGGATTTTCTTCCTTGTTGCCCCTGTATTCAAAAAAGAATATGTATATTGTGGCTCAACTAACATTGCAAGATTAACCTCAACTGGAGACCTCCTACCAGCAAGTGAAAACACAACCAGTAACTGTTGCCTATCCAGTATTTGAAAAATTACCTTCCTGCTAGCCTGCGTCATGCCAACCAGTTTCCATACCCAGGAGTTCCCCAGCTGGTGCTGAGAACCTGATTCAAGAAGAACCATGAAATTCAAATCTGGAAAAAAACATGATTAGTTGGCAGTCAGTCATGATAGAGGGCAAACCCTCTGCTGCAACCTAAGATGAAGATATTGCAGCGATTGCTCTAGTGTAAGATTGCGGAGTAGTCTTGTGTATATCTACAGAGGTGGGAAGGAGTAGAAGATCCTCCTCCTGCTCATCCCAGCTGGGGATTATGTAGGCAAAAGGCATGTACCTTCAATGCAATACACTTATAGTGTTTCTGAGGACTTTCTACTTTCTACAGTCTGGATTATATCTGTGGACACATTGGAGGATTAAGGTGGGAAAGTTTCTCAGGAGTTCACTGTACTTATGTCTGCTTTAGATAAAGTCCTTATATCTGCATATTTGGCTTGGATGTCTCAGAAGGACAAATATTTGCAAGAGATTTCTTCCAATTTTTACTTCCAGAAAAGTCCAAAATAATATAATATCAAGAATGACCTCTTCTACTTTGGGTTCCCTGTAGAAGAAGTAAGTACAAATCTCCTAATACGTTCAAATCAACATCATTTGTTTTTCCTGGGTCTTTTTGTCAGAGCAGCTTCTCCAAATTTAACTGTGGAGAAGCTACAAACCCTGCAAAAGAACAGCAAAGACATCAGAAGTGTTGGGTGAAAGAGGAATAATTCAACTATCTTACCATCATTCAGAGGGAGTATGCTATTAGTGGAAGACTCAAGACTTTCTTGTACTCTGAATCCTTGCAAATCTCTGCATTGCACTAATGCACAGGCATATTCACTGTATGGTAGGTACCGCTGGAGACAGAAGAGAGATGAAAAATCTCTTCCTACGTCTGTCCAGAGCCCTGTTCAATAGCAGAATTTTGACAGTTTTTAGATCTATCCAATCATCTTGTTTAAGCAGAAGTTCTCCCAGACCACGTCAAGCAATGTGGAACAAAATATCACTGTAATTATCAGCTCTGTACCTCTACTGTGCCTGACTTACCAACGTGGTCCCTGAGAAAACAGGGCCAGGCAGCTTCGTTTAGGACAAAGAACCATCTACAGCCACTTTCCTCAGTAGTGTATCTCTGCTCTCTGATGTCAGTGGCATTTCTCTTTCTTTCCTTCCTTTCTTCCTTCCTTCCTTCCTTCCTTCCTTCCTTCCTTCCTTCCTTCCTTTCTTCCTTCCTTCCTTCCTTCCTTCCTTCC